>JAPXFQ010002467.1:0-1200000 GCA_028564705.1 Apricaphanius iberus | reverse complement strand
TCTTTTCATCCAGGTTGCCCAGCCTGCTGATGAGCCTGCTGCTGGGGAAGCACCCGTTGAGCCAATGGAGCACTGAGGCAGCAAACCCTCCTGAAGTCTGCTCCTTGCAGCTCCCCTGACCAACCTGACACTTGATGAGAATCAATCTGTGGAGGAGAAGGCTGTCGTGACGTGCCACTCACAAAACTGTTCATTCAAATTAGTCTTTGCCTACATCAACCCATGTAATGTTTCTTTTGTATGGGTAAAATATACCATTATAGTAATAAAAATACTTTTTTTGACTCGTGCTTTTGCTCATTTAAAAAAATGCTTTTCATCCAATAGACTGGATAGATCAGCAGACATATAGGAAGTAGAAATATTTGTTTTTCAGAATATGTTGATTTATGTTCAAATTTCTATTCTTTGCTCTGCAAACAGCAGCTCTGTAAAACATCTCTTGTTGCTAAAGCGGTCATGTAGTCTGACGTAACAGATTACATAAATTTTCAGGCAAATCAAATTCAGTGGGTTCCAAATCTCAAAAATGGGAAAAATATAAAGACGTCTGACAAGCCAGACACCAAAACCAAATAAGAAATAATACAGCAAAGTGCTTCATTCAGTTTTTAGATTCTGATTTTCCTGACAATCTTTCTATCCATTTTTATTTTAACTGATTATTTTTTTTTAATATTCTTAAATGGTTCTGCTGAAGCTGTCAAACTTCAGCTAGATTTCATATTAATTTGGGTTTTTACTGACTTTTAGATCAGATGTTGGTTCTTCATAATGGAAGCTTGATGTAAAGCACAGGGAGATTAGAGTTTTGCATTTATGGTTTACCTCTTTTCATCCTGAAACTTTTAAGATGTTCTGAATTGTTTTATGTCCTAACTTTGCCTGACTAAAGCCTTGTCGCTTCTGGCAGTCGTTTGATCAGAACAGGGGAGCCGTCTAAAAAAAAGACTATGGTGTGGAACACCAATGTCGATGTCCACATCTGTTTCAACTGAACCTATCAGACGTAATGGACAAGCCAAATACCTTCTGGATAAAGATTTTATTAGGGATGCACCAATTGGAACATTTGGCCTGTATGTATGTATCTATGTATATATATATATATATATATATATATATATGTTGGAACAGCTCCTGCCCTAGTGTGGGTCCTTTTCCACGGAGGTTTGCACTTTGAAAGCCAACCAACCATCATTTAGATTGGAGTGGGGATGTGCTCACCAACTGTGAGATTAACAGGGACTGATTGATGGTGTTTCTGACCAGCTCTCGTGGTGTCGCAGCAGCATCATGTCCCCTAAGTTCTGATCATCGTCCTCGAATAGGCCAAAAAGCCATTGTCCCTCCACACAGGGGCCAAATAAGATCACTGACCTAAAGCTGACAGGCCACAGCCTGCAGCTTCTGTCTCCATCCGCCTCGATTTCTCATTTCTCTTCACAAGAGAAAGAAGACACAAAGATGGAGAAATTGAGTCAACTTGCATTTTTCTCCCGATATTTGGAAACATTTGTATTATGGAGCATTCTCTGACATATTTATCAAATTCCTACTAATTTCTGGTGCTGCTCCCTATCAAGATATTACCTGCTAGTCAAATTCTTTTTTGCTATTTTCTCTGTAGGTGGAGCTCTTTCTTTTTCCCTCCTTGGTGGACTTATGCTGCCAGCTCAAGGTTTTCTTTTGTGTAATGGCATACTGCTGTAGCTGCAGTTTAAAAGTATAAAACGCACGGCCTCTCCCATGAGTTTTTTAAAGGAATTCTTCCAAGGCTTCATCTCTTTCTTAATATGTCAGAGTTCGCTTCCTTAAAATTAGGAGCAAAAAACATTAAAAAAAAGCTGTCTGGATATGGTTAGATTATTCAGGTTTTCCAAACCATTTTTGACTTGTGTACCCCCAGAACCATCTTCTAATACCACAAGTACCCCCTTAGTAAAATATGTTGATGACTTTTATTGAATCTCCATAACTTAAACATCTATTTCTCAAGCATATTTTTACTTAACACACATACACATGCTTAGATAAAAATCTGCAAAAATAAAAATCTCTCAGTCAAGTATTACTGATATTCTGCATAGGATATGTGAGTCTACGAATGATACACAGTTAAAGCAGATGCCAGGCAACACATCAGTTTTATGGAAACAGTAAAAGGGAAAAAAAAGATAACCATTGAATTTACTGTCTGGATCTTGGCTTCACTGAAGGTTATTTATTCTAATAATCTTTCTAATCAATCCAAACAGCCAAAAAATATGAACAAATCAAGCGTAATTCTCTTCACTACAGATACTAAAAGGGAAGTAGTGACTTTTGTTTATTGTTTTGTTGATTAGTTCTCTTCTTGCCCAACAATTCAGTAGTCAGCTTAGGTGGACAGAGATGTCTTAGTATGTCAGCAGTTGTCCCACACTCTTTCTGTTGTCGGATGATGGACAGTGCTACAGTATGTGAGATGTTCAAAGGTTTTAGACATTGTTTTGTAACCTAACCTTGCTTTAAGCTTCTCCACATCTTTCTTCCTGACCCATCTGCTGTGTTCGTTGTTCTTCAAGTTGCCGTTTTGTCTCTTATGTTCTCTAACAAAACCTTTGAGGCATTCACATAATAGCAGGATCTTGACTAGATAATTACATACAGATGGACTCTTTTTGGTAATTGGTTACTCCCAGTATTTTTCTAAGGATAAAGTGGGATTCACCCCAAATTCATGCAGCACATTTTAGATTTTTACTTTTTTTTTAGTAATAACTTTTGAATCATTTCAAATTCACCTCAGTATCATACACTGGTTTGTCTGTCTCTACATATAATCTCTGTAAAATACCCTAAGTTTGTGGTTATACTGTAACCTAATTTGTAAAAGTTCAAGGGGAGTGAATATCCTGTTTTTGGACACATAGATGATTTATTTGTTGTCATTTCTTGATCAATGGGTATATTTTAATTTTTGAACACTAACCCATCTCTTTGTGTTGCTTTTGATGACAAAGTAATAATCTATTTGAAAAAGTGAAAATATAAATGTAAGTAGAAGTAGAAATTGTAAATTGTATTTTTGCAGAGCCATAACCTATTTTAAGGGCTATTTATGTTGTGATTAGTTTTTCCCTCCCTTTGCAGTTATATGCTCCTCCACTTGTAGTAATTTCTCAGTGTTGTGGAACCTCATTATCTTTTTGAATTATAAACAATGACATCATGGTACTCAGGGCCCTTCTGAACCAATCCAAGTCTGTGCTATCACATAACTATGAGTGTAATTTTCCATTAATGCCCATGCTTAGTGAAAATATATTTGTTTTTCACAGTTAAGAATTGGGCCCAGGTCATTCAAATATCTCCAAATGACCCCTCTTCAGTGGAATTCAGCCTTGATCAATCACTACACTTTATCTCTTGTGACGAGACAAAATGAGTTATTGGAAAAAGGCTCTTTTAAATTACGGTATTACACGGTTTATTTTTATCTTACTTTTTCCACCTTCAGTCTAGTATATTTAGCAGAAATATGCACAGGGAATTCCTCTTTTCTGAAGGCTTGCAACGAAAGCTTCCTCTGGCAGTCGTCTAATAAAAGTTAAGCTCAAAGCATGAGTGGGAACCACTGAGGAACTAAAATAGCCATCATATTATGCAATGTTAAGCTTTAATATCCTCTGGAAAAAGCAATGTTTTTAAAGTATTTGCAAAGGGAACATTGATCTCCCAAACTAGCGATACAAAAGCACATTGGTAATTGTGTGTGACATCTTGGGTTACATATATGTAGAAATAGTAATATAGTTTATGTCCTTAACTGGAATGTAGTAGTTTTCTTTAATAAATTTTTCTTGAATTATTACATATTGATGTGGCAAAGTACTCAATGAGGGCCCAGGCGGGATCCAATCCCCACAACTCCTGTGTGAGAGTCATGCACACTAACCAGTCAGCCAAAGGGACATCCCTGTGGCCAACTAGCCAAGACACATCATCAATTGGAGCCTGACAGTGTGGAGGTCCTGTCACAATGGATTGGTTACCCCTTCTTGCTGACATTTGCTCATTACCTACGACAAAGGGAATAACTGATATCAGTAAATGGTAAATGGACTGATATATATATAGCGCTTTTCTAGTCTTACTGACCACTCAAAGCGCTTTACATTGAAGCCACATTCACCCATTCACACTCGCATTCATACACCGACACCCAACATGGCTCGGTAGGACGATGTAGAATTTGGGGGTTAAGTGCCTTGCCCAGGGGCACATCAACATGTGACTGGAGGAAGCTGGAATCGAACCTACGACCCTCCATGTCCAAATGGACAATAAAATCTGGGGTAAGAGTTTGTTTGTAATGCAATAACTGTGATGGTGTTATGTGTTTTTTGTTTTGTTTTTTCCACATTCCTGAGGTCTTTTTTCGTCATGCTTGGATACTTTTATACCTTGGGCATCTCTCTGCAAAACACTTTTTTGTTGCAGACGTACAGGGGCCGCACGTGCACCCCTTGAGGCAGGATCACACGAAAATACTCGACCTAATCTATATTTAGCATTAGATTTGGCCAATAACAATGTACCACTTAAACACGGCGCTTATTCTATGACGCAATGCCACCACAGGCTCGGCATCTGCTGCTGCCGAAAGATCGAGACAACGGCTGGAAACTATATGGCTCCTGGCCGCTCGCCTCCTCCACAGAACCTATCTCCCTGTACTCTGTTAAAAAAAACACCGACCACAGGTAAAAAGCTTAAAAAATCAATGAGTTTACAGCAGAGACCATACACATATAGACTTCTTCAGCACACAAATACATTTAAAATGAGACCAATTGAAACTCTCTACACCTATGTATGGATGAGTTATGATCAAAATGGTAAAGGAAGGGATCATCCGACGTTGCTGTAAAGATAAATCCCGAAAAAAGGTAAAAATCTTCAAAAGTATATGATATCTGTCTGATTTAAACTTTTGAAGCTTTCTACCTTTTTTCGGGATTTATTTCAACAGGAACGTTGGATGATCCGCCACCTAACATTTTTGTTCATAACTCATCCATACTTAGATGTAGAGAGTTTCAATTAGTCTCATTTGAAATTTATTTGTGTGCTGAATAAGGCTATATGTGTTTGGTCTCTGTCTGATGTAAACTCACTGACTTTTGAAGCTTTCTACCTTTTTTCGGGATTTATTTGAACAGCAACGTTGGATGATCCGCCCCCTATTATTTTTGTACCAATTTATTTATAGAGCACATTTCTACACAGCCGAGGCCGACCAAAGTGCTGTACAGTATTAAAAACATATACAACCAAACACGCAAAAGAAATATTAAAATAGCACAGTGAATACCATAAAATAACAAAATAAAATAAACAGGGATATAGCAGTCAAATTAAAAGCCAAAGAATAAAAGTGAGCCTTCAGGTGTGATCTAAAAAAAAGAGCAAAGTTTAGATGTAGGCTACAGAGCTTCAATTGGTCTCATTTTAAAGGTATTTGTGTGCTGAATAAGGCTATATGTGTGTGATCTCTGTCTGATGTAAACTCACTGACTTTTTAAGCTTTTTACTTTTTTTTCGGGTTTTATTTCAACAGTAACGTCGGATGATCTAGTCAGGTATCTCCTCTAAATCCAAGAGCTAATCAGGGGGAGAGCTTTTCTAGTTTTAAATCATCTAAAAAACAATCCCTTATAAACTTTGCTCTTTTCAGCAACAAGTTTTGCTATATTGGAAAAGGATTTCAGCCACTACACCAAAATGGAACCTTAGATATAGCCTACGTTATACATTTTTAAACTAGCTTGATAAAGTTATACGGTCTGTGTTACTCTTGCTAGATCGTACAGGAAAGCTATCTTTAGACAATTTTTAGCTTTAAGTTTAACAAAAAAAAATAAAAAGCAAGATTAAAAAAAAGAGTGGTCGAGGCAGGTCATTATATTTACAAAAAGGAGGAAAGGTTAGGTATGACTTTGTTAAATAATTTTGCATGATCTGTTTTAATTAAACTCTGTGGTCATTTTAGGGATTTTTTAAATACAAAAAAATAGATATCTACAATCTAAGCCAAACTTTGTTGCCTTTCACACAGAACTGTGCTGCTTACTTGTATCTTGTAGTTCAGCTGAAACTCTTAAAAGAATTTGGAGGACCTTCCACTTATGGAAAACTACTTTACATGGAACTGTAAGAATATATATATTTTTTCCTATTTTGGTCAATCTGTCCTTTATTTATGATCTTCTCTTTTTACTATTCATACATAATTTTACTCTGTTGCACTTCTTGTATGTCTATTGTTTTGTCATCTCACCGAAAAATGATATTAACTTCAAAGCCAAAAAAAGATTAACTGACGTTAGCATAAGAGATCTACCGTTACTATGGGAACATAGATTTTGGCCGATTTTGGCAAGGACTTTTTTTTCAGTTTCTTCAAACTTATTCAGCCGAGATTGAAGAATGTTTTGCCCTTTTTCAGATCTGTAACTATTCAGTTGACCAAACCTGGTCCAGAGAACTACACTAAATACGATCCGAGTTTCTAAAAACGTTGAGTGCCAAACTGGTGGCCAGGAATCAGAGGCAAACTTCAACTTCATACAAGATTGAGAGGTCTAGTTACCAATACAGTGATGGAAAACGAGAAAAAGTCATTTCTACTAAATAATCTGTAAGTTTTAAAGACAAATTTACTCTATTGTTACTATTATATATTTTAATAAATGTTTTATTTGGAGAAACTTAAAGCTAAATTATAGCTAATTTGATTAGCAGAGAGAGCCATTAGCTTATCAGATTAGCTAACCAAACCTTGTCTTAAAATGAAATCCTTGATGAGCCTAATTTTTTGTCTATTTTGCTTTATTTTAGATCTGCTGGACAAATAAATCCCTCGGGATCCGGAGAGTTCAAAGTCAGCCATCATTTAAATCAAAAATTGAAGTTTTCGGGCGCTCTAAACCAAAAGAAAAATAGTGGCAAAGGCAGCAAGCCTCAAACTCACAACAAAGCAATCCGGGTACAAAAACCTAACTCTTCTCTTTACTTTTTTATTATTCACTCAAGGAAATGTCACTGTTTTTTCAATGTCAAGCAGTGGGTTTCCTAAAGAAAAGTTTGTATAACCTTTAAAAAGCCTATAATTATTACAAAAAATAAAATAAAAATTAACCCAAAAAACGTTGCCATACTAATATGCTCAGTGACGCAGTACATTTTGCTCTGGGACTTTCCTCTACAGGTGTTGGATGCTCAAGGGAGAGATGTTACCCCCCTGCTCCTGGGTTTTACACCTCCTGGAGACCCAGAGTCCAAAACAAAGACAATATCTCTGGATGACGTCCTTTTCAACACAGGATCAAATCTTTTCAAGTCTTCCACAGTGACTGACGTGGCTCCGTCCAGGTACCGGATGGCAACATGCTAGCACACAAGCTGTACAGAGAATGCTCTCCATAAGTATTAGCACACATAGTAAAAACGATTTAAAAGCCTTCATATTAAATAATCTTTCATGGTAGATGCAGGTAATTGTCTTTTTATTGGAGTATAAATATTTAGAGGGGAAATAATCTGAGAGTGAAAAACATTTTAATCTATTGCGACATCTCATAAGGTAGAGGCTTGGGAAAAAATAGAGCTGTATTGAAATAATCCAAAAATCGATTCTGAATCAATTCTTGTACAAATCGAACCGATTAGCAAATTCAAAAATAGATTTTTTGTTTTTTTTTAGAATGGTTTGCTCTTTTTACTGCTGAAATGGGAAGGAAAAGTCCAGACGGCCATTTTAAGCTTTGTGTCTGAAAGGGTTAAAACAGTTATAAGTCATTGAATTACATGCATATAATTAAGATAATAGTTTTTAAAAAATGCTTTTAATAGCACTGATCCATATCAATATCAAACTGGATCAGATTGAATCAAATCGATTCTAATACTTGAGAATCTGAATCGAATCGATTGTTGAAATTTGAATCAATACCCACTCCTAAGAAGGAAGTTGTTTTTGTATCTGATGAATCATTGCTGAATAAATTTGGCCCCGTGTTTTGGATCGGTACATTTTCCGACAGATCCAAAACATTCTAACAATGTTTCCAGAGCCTTCAGAAAAGGGGAAAAAGGGGCAAAAGGTGGGGGTGAGTGAGAGGGTAGGGGCAGGGCCGGATTATCATTGGGGCCCCTGGGAACAATGAGTTTAAGGGGCCCCACCCACCGCTTCCCCCCAATAGCACCTTTCAGACATTTCACACCATTATCAATAACTAATACACCTACTTATGTAAAGACATAAGCATTTAACTCAAAGCCATAGTTTCACAACCTAATCACAAACACTTATACTTGATGGTTTTCTTGTCCTGCCTCACTCCTTCTCTGTCTCTCTTCTACTGTCCTGTGTCTTTTCTCTCTCTCTCTCTCTCTCTCTCTCTCTCTCTCTCTTCCTCTCAGTGCTCCTGTCTCTTCTTCCGTCTGTAATAACAAAAATGTTATCAATAATCTGTGGTGACGGTCGAGTCTTACTGTCAAATACCCACAGGAAGTGATGCGGCTCGTTTTGAAGCATAAGATAAGTTATAACTCCTACTAAAATATTGTAATGGCGTACATCACATTCACACTCTATTGGATAGAAGTGTGTAGCCCTCTAATATCCTTGTTAGCCCCCAAGACAAAAAAAATGAAATCTTCATTTAGCACGTTGATTTAAAAAAACAAAAAACTAGAGATTAAACGTGTGGTATGTCATCTACCTGTGGATTTTAGCCAGACATTGACACAAAAGGTGGGGGTGAGTGAGAGGGTATAATAATTTGAGAAATTTTTATAGCTTTAAAGGGGATTGAGTGAAAGATAATTGGAAAGTTTTCAATGGTAAGAGATATAATTTTTTTTATACATTTCATGTATAAAAATTTTTTATTCTTCGATTACATTAATATAAAATGGCATTTGTATTCTGTAGGTGTGTGCTATTTCGTGGCTCATTTAATTTTGAAACAATATTAAATTAATCACGTAAAATAGAAATTAGCTGTTAATTTTGAAAGGCTCGGTTCAATGAAATCCCGTTTCGGAGTGTTGCCCATATATGCAGGGTTTTCAGAGATTGAGGCATTACTTTGTGTTGTTAGCTCTTCATTCATAGCTGTTTCATTTTCTCCGTTAAGGTTGGTTGCCTGGTTAACTCAGGCTGGGCATCACTGGTAGAAGGCGATGCTTCCAATCTAACGTTTCTGCTGGCCAGCTCGAAATCCTCCTCCTCATTTCTAGCTTTTTTGAAAAAGCTACTAATTGGCAGAACATTTTGTATAGCAGCCGCCTTTTTTGCCTCCTTTTTCTTGTCTTTGCAGCCGCTGGGCTTTCTGTTGATGCTACAGAGGTCCATTTTCTGCCCGCAGTTCCACTAGATATACAATATATGGAAACCACATGCAAAGCCCCACTCACCATCATTAGCCGATCTACACAGTGCATTGGACTGCTGCCAATCATTACCTGTCAAGTCAACAAACTGACAAATAAGGGAGACAATCACGAGAGTCCATTTTTTGTAAGCAAATATTTTATTCCGATTGGACAAGTATTCAAATTTAGACTAAACACTTGTGTGCGATTTTTTTATGGTGGGTCATATGGTAGAGCCAGGTCTGGGGTGGCGGGAGAGGGGCCTGTACTGTTATACCTTTGAATATCCGCTGCTACCTTACTTCTTCAGACTCAACACTCTGTGCGCTGCTTTAACGTCACCTTGCCCAAAATTCTCTGCATTTTGTAGTCGTGGCGCTGGAATTTCAGCCGTGGCACAGCGTCAAGGTAACACCTGTAGATGGGGAAAAACTGATGGCTAACCAACACCACAAAAACAAGATAACCACGAATATTAAAAATGGTAAACGGAGCTATTTAAAGGGCGGCTGTCACACCATTTTCTCGCGCATCTGCTGTGTCGATAAACCAATAATTCTTCTATTGTTCAGATGAGACAGTCAGCTTTACACTCAGAAAGCGGTACCCAGTTGTTTGCCTTAGAAAAGGTTTAAAAGACGAAGTGGTTAAAAAAGGCTTGTGTAAATGTGATAGTGGAAAAAAAAAAAAAAACTCAATGCCTCTCTCCTGTTCTAAAAAGAATAGCAGCGGGATTCGGTTTTGTCATTTATTTAAACTGATAATGGACGTTTTTCAGTCATATTTAAGAATGTTAATTAATCACACTTAATTCATAGGCTAGCCTGTTATTATCCTTCCCTCCATCCATTATACAATCTATCCTGTGCAGGGTTGCAGGGGGGCAAGAGACCAGGTACACTTTGGTACACACCCATCCCTAAGGGCAATTAAGTCATGTTTTTAGACTGTTGGAGGAAGCTGGAGTACCTGGGGCAGATATCCATCTTGACTAAGCTGACAATTATTTAAAGGAAGTAATTTACAGTTATTTTTTTAATATTTTATTTTTTAAATTGTTTTGATCTTATTTTTTTTCTTACATTTTAAATTGAACTATCTAAAATTTACAGAAAGTGTCGTTGCCAGACAGCTTTATCACCATCTGACAAAAACAGACTTTATCAAGTTCGTTTTGTCCTGTTATTTGTCCCCAAAAAAAAGTTCCAGCTACGTTTATTTCATTTAAACTGTTAAAGGTGCCAGTAAGTGAGCCACAAATAAAAACTTTTCTCCACATTTCATTGAGAGATTATGTTACTGTAGTAAAAGGAGAATTCATTGTGCAGCTTTCCCTAATTTTTAACTTTTTAAATTTTTTTACATTTTTGTTTGGAGATGCAAGACAAGAAGGAAGAGAATATAATGGCTATGTGAAAACATTTCCATATTTATAACCTTCGTGTTTGTGTTTGTGTGATTTGCAGATTGTTTTGCAGCTCATTTTCCAGCATGTCTCAGATGGAATCCGGTTTAACCTCAAGGAGCTGTAAAAGCGACGATAGTTTTGCCCTGCGTGATATTTATCCTACTCCTCCTGCTCACATGGGTTACTGTCCATTTTCCTTTTTCTATTTTTTTTTAACTACATATTGAATGTATTATCAGGATATGGTCAGAACAAACAGACGTTTTTTCTTAAGGTTCAATTATTGCCTTTAAGACAAGTAGGTGATGTCAGATTTGCCGTTGTGTTAAATGTGAATGTAAATCTTGATGAAAAATAAATTGGCTTTTACACATACATTTTTTTGAGTTATTAAAAAAAACAATAGATTTCCTAAGTATTTGTTAACAATGACCAAAGTGACTCAAATCAGAGCAGCTCATTGAACGTCTTCCAGAGAAAAAGCATTGAATTTGATTTAGATCCATCCACGTATTTAATCCATCCATCTGTTGTTGCATCTGTGTTTTATCCTCGTCGACTTAGTCCATTTTTTATTCCCATCATGTCCAGAAGTCCCAATGAAAAGACATAGTTTGAAGGTTGGGATGCCGGAGAAGAGTCTGGATCCGGGATTTGATGTGGTCCTTACAGAGACAGATACCTTTTCGCTCCTTAATATACCCCCCACCCTCATTTCAGAGGATTCTGAGGGTGCAGAAGCAGTTAGGTAAGTCTATCTAAAGCACTTTCTCATATGCCTTCTCTGACTGAAGTGGAGCTTGTGAGACTAAATGTTCTTTTCTTTCTTTCTTTTTTCCGTGTTTCTTTTGCTACAGACAGGGGAACCTCCACTATTCTGAGTTTTACAAAAAAAGAATGGGCAATGATAATTATGTAGAGCGATCAACTGACACATTCGTTGGAGAGCCTAAAAACAAACAGACCCAGACCGACGGGAACAACAGTGTTAATAAAGGTGAGACTTAATCCACTCGCCTGCTTTCACCCAGCAGTTTAATACTCCTGTTTATGAGAAAAAAGATTGGGATTTTTCGAAAAAGATGTTGTTTGACTTTTCACAAAACTAATCCTGGAAGATCTAGATCAAAAAGATGTGTTCTGTGGACGGTTCTAAGCATTTCCAAAGTGAAAATGTTTCCTCTGTCACGCCTGACAGGGACAATCGCTACCAACTGGGACATATACGATTCTTTCTGTGAGCCAAATGAAACTAAGAAAACTCAGGAAGCTGACCAACAGGATTATTTTTTGAGCACCAAGAAAGAACAAGAGATAATAGAAGGGACCATAAGTCTGGACACAGGTAACACTTTCGGTGGGAATAAGGGTTACTTCCTGTTGTGCATCAAGTTATTTACATGTGCATCTCCAAAATAAATGTCATGGAAAACTTTACTCAAAAAAAGAAATTTGGGATCACATTCATCACTGCGATGATGATATATTTCAAAGTATTATTTTGTATTATTCATATTGATGATTAGTGTGAATGAAAATTACATGTAAAAATGTGGCACAAGACCTATAAAAAATTTTTTTTTTTAAACATAAACCATTAAATGATGCATAAGGAGCCAGAAATAACTTTTAAACACATATACTTTACAAGTATATAGATATAATATATATACATTGGCACCTGAACAGTCATTGTTATTATCCAGCTTGCCTACTGTTAATATAGCCCATTATGGCAGTAAAGGCGTAATTAGCCTGTAGCTGTCAAGCTTAAGACAACTGTCTTTCAACTGAGTTTTTCCAATAAGTTTCATTTAATGGCATATGGCAAATGCAATACTGAGGTATATTGTTTTCTCCCTATTGGATTCAGACTAACTCCCTGTAGCTTTGGACACAAACTGATCACGAAATATGTCGCATGGCTGGAGAAAAGGCCCAAAAATGGGCCCAAACTAGCACAGTGTATGCCCACTTTGCCGCCTGGGATTCAGGCACAGGCCTGAACCAATTAGATACATGGAGTAGGTGCAGCGTAATTACAACACCTTGCATTAAAGAGATATGACTGAATTAGTTACCTGTTGATACTGTACCCACTTTTGAATGCAAGTCTTTATTGAACGTAACATCAATCTCTGCAATGAATGCTACATAATTATCACATTAAGACACTAGAGGTGTAATGATACCCCCTTTTTTTAAAACCAATACGATACTGATACTTGGATCTGAGTACTAGCCAATACAGAAAAATAAAATACAATGAAATTAGGGATAAACTGATACCAGTACTTAATCGGTATGAGTTAAAGTTAACCGATACCATTAACCGATACTTAAAATGTCTAAACTCTGCAAACATTTTATTTTTCATTTGAAATTTTTGTTTTATGGTCATTTTTATTTTTATTTTTTTACCTAATTCACCATCATTTGTTGTAACAAACAAAGAAGAAAATGAAACCTGTCTTTCAATTCATTGCATTTTTTTGTGTGGTAGAAGTATCGGTATTGGTACTCAAGTACTCAAATCCTACTTTCGGTATTGTATCGGTTTGAAAAAAGAGGTATCAGTTAGGGATGTTCGATATTGGCTTTTTTACCGATATCCGATATAGCCTAACTCATAATTTCCAATACCGATACCGTTTTGATTACTTCTCTGCTTGTTACAGTAAATGATGGTGGATTAAATAAAAATAAATAAAAAATATTAATAAAAATGACCACAAAACAAAAAAATGTCAAGTGAAAAATAAACATTTTCTTTTAAATTACTGCAGAGTATCCACATTTTAAGCATCTATTCATGTTATTGGTTAACTAACTACTACCGATATGAGTTTATTAGGCTTGATACCAGTATCAGTATTGGTGCATCCCTAAAAGAAACTATATAAGACAGTAGCATATCAGTCAGTTCAGATAGTGATTATATGAAAATTGCATTGGGAGCACAAGTAAATATTAGACATGCACTGTTAAAACATCAGGCTTTTAATTGGTGGGGACAAAACTTTGATTTCTAAATATTGCCAGGGACATGATGCCTGTGTTTATAGCCTATTTTTCTGCTGGACCCCAAATCCATGCAAATTTTAAGAAACCCAGGGTACGGATTCTTACACCTCAAAATTATTTCTGCACCAGACCCCTGCCGGGCTCCGTACAAATCTAACTGGGCTGTATTAGAAAACAATCTATCATTTCAGATTAATGCAGTACAGAAACCGGAGTCTTTACAGGTGATAATTTTGGTGATTGTGTTAGCTCAGAGAAGAAAAACACCAAAAAGAAACCGTACTGACTCAAATGAGGAATTTCCCCATTTGAGTCAGTACATATAAAAACAGCAATAAGAAAACCGGTACGGCAACAATACAGCTGCAAGACTGAGTAACGGTACTGTTCTTATAAAATGTACTATGCTGCATCCATTTAGTCACTTATCACACAAATCCTGCTTTTAACCCGTCTGCTTCACCAACGCAAACATTTGTTTGATATCTGTGTGATGCAACCTAGCAGAGAGCTTGGTACAGAACATTTGTGAACAAACAGCATCATCAAATTATGTTAATGTTTGTTTTATTATAACGACGGTAATACAGAACATATTTGGCAAACTTTGAATCTTTGGGTTGTGTTTGATTTAAAGATTTTGCCCGGCGTGTGAGAATGGTGTTTGTGTCATTTCCACAGCCAGTATCGCCAGCTCGGTGGCAGAAATAGAAACGTGTGGGGAGAGTCTAAAAGCTGAAGCAGATCAAGATGAGATCCTATTGTCTGATTCATTCAGGAACAGGCTGTTAGTGATGGAGAGGGTCACGGTGATGACAGTTTTTCAGCCTAAGTTGGCTGCTTTTAGAGGCCTGCCTGTTCTGAAAGGTAAGATCAGTCTGTGTCGTCTGTGTGACACTTAGCTGCCTCATGCAGCTGCTCTAGTTAATCTCTAAGTTTCCAGATAGGAAAATGATTGAAAATAAATGTTTTCTCTGTTTTTTTTTTTTGTTTTTTTGAAAGTTCAGTGTTTTTCCAAGTTATTCTGTGTTTTTATTAACATTTTATCGAACATCTAAGCAGGTAACTAATCGTGTATGAAGTAGTATGATGTGTAATTGGGTTGACTGTTTAAGACCCGTGCAGCAAGGAGAAGCCTGGCTCCGAGGAACAGAGAACAGAGGACAAAGACAGTTATCCAACTCCAACCATGGAACGTCTCTGGGCCTTCGTCTGCCCCCTCACCACAGGACTCAAAGTCACCAGCATGGCATGGAACAAGAAGAACGCCGTAACAAACAACATATTTTAAACAGAAAATGAATTCATTAGCAAATTTATTTATTAATCATTTTAATGTCATAATGTAGATTGTTTTTGCCTTTATTAATCAAGCCAACCAAGTTTAGAAGATGATTTATTAAAAAGCTTTGAACTCTTTTGTGCCCTGAATCCCTGTAAGGATATCCTGGCAGTAGGCTACGGTGACTGGGCCTTAGGCAGCCCAAAACCAGCTCTCATCTGCTGCTGGTCTCTAAAAAATCTAACGGTGCGTTTATATGTTACTGCCTTTTTATTATTACTATCTAGTTTTAACAGGAAAAAAATAAAATTTTTTAGATTTGTGTTTTATGCACAGTGGCCAGAGCAAGTTTATTCCTGCCATAGCAGTGTGACCTGCCTGGATTTCTCTGCCAGCAACCCCAGCCAGCTGGCTGTAGGGATGTACGACGGCTCCGTGGCCATCTACAATGTTCAAGTCGCAGACCACATGGCATGCATAGCCAACAGCCGGTGAGAACAAAGCAGATTGTTAAAACCACATTTCTGAGAACATTTTATGAAGACTTGCCTTTTTTTATGTTCTTTTTGTAGAGACTGTTCTAAAAGGCACCAGCAACCTGTGTGGCAGGTCATCTGGACCAAACAACAGCAACAACTATCGGGAGAAGATCGAGAAGAGGTTCTTGTGTCCGTATCAGGAGACGGAAGGATTACTAAGTGGCTCATCCTGAGCAATGGCTTCAACTGTATAGGTAAATACTTCCGTACAGACTACAGTTTCTAAGCTTGGGATCACAACTAACATGTCATGGTAACACTGTGATAAATGATGATGAGAACAATATTGCATAATTCAGGCTTAGAGCCATCTGCCTTGAAAGTGGCCAAAACCTGTATAACTATCTATTTTTTATTTTTTTTTATTTTATCTTAACTTACACCTTCATTTCTATGAACAAGCAATCCTTTTTATCATGTACATCAAGCAGAAAGCTGTTTGTTCCTCGTGTTGGATCAAGTCCTTGGGTGTTTCTCAATGTCAATGCCTTGCTTACGAGGACACTGTCCTTCCTTGGTCAAAGAAAACGGTTTGGAACAGACTTGTCTTACGTGACCGCGGCTGCTGGCTTGCATGCTCTGTTTACGTCCCGCCCGTCGTAGTAGCATTGTAGCGTAGTAATATTACTTCAGCCATGGAACTGGACATATATAACAAGTGTTTAACTTTTTTTTTTATATACGTCCGTTAAATCAAATGTGCAAATGAATTAGTACCTGGTAGCCACCGAAGCTGCAACTATTAAGCAACTAACTAACCATATATAACAGCTTTGGATCTAAAAAAATAAAAAAAATAAAACAAACATTTTAGATATAAGCCCGATGGTTAAAATTAGTTGACTTACATTTAAAATGGAAATTTACCCACGAAGTAACTGCTGCCAGCTCCTACCGCGCTGTATTCTGGGAAATTTTTGACCGAGAGAGGGCATCAAGGCACGTCTGATGTATCCTTGGTAAATTAGCTAAATGGCTAACAAACGGAAGACAGATTCCTCAGTAGCACATGAACATTGGAACATGCCTTGGCAGTCCCTGATGACATATCTCCTAGGCAACCAGGGCGGGACCAAGGCATCAAGGCGAGGTTCCTTGGCATTGAGAAACACCCCTTATCATTCCTGAATGGTTTATGGGAGATCCCACAAAGCTCCATTCCTGGATCCCCCTTGTTTTGACTTAATATTCCCTCATTTACTAGGCATGTAAGCATATATTAATGTTCAAATGCATCGGATTTGTTTACTCTTAAATATTGTACTGATATGAACTATACATGAAACATTTAACTTCCTAAATCAACATTTGGTTAGAAAGCTAAATGGCCTCAAATTTAAAAATCAATTTTGGAGCTAAATATTTAGTTTGGAAACAAAATATTGAGTTTGGAGCTAAATGTTTAGCTTCCTAACTCAACATTTAGCTCCAAACTCAACATTTAGTTAGCAAGCGAACTAAATATTTAGCTTGTCTTAGTGTGTCAGAAGAGAAAATACCACAGATGTGACAGGTTAGCTTTGTTAGCTAAGAACTAGCACCAGTAGTACCAGCTTTATTTCAAAAGCTCAGCGCTGTTTAGGATGTTACAGTCTTCACTTTTGATTATGAATAAGCTCAGAGGGTCACCTTTGCACTATTTTGACAGATAGGTTTTTTTTTAAAATGTCAAAGGCCATAAGGATGTAACAGTGCCTTGTATGAATACCGCAAGAATAAGCAAAACCCAGTCATCTACCATTGCCATTTACCAATAAAGCCCAGTTGTAAAGTAATCAGAACCTAAAAGTCTTTCTTTTCTTTAACATCCACCCCTGCGCGTAACTTCTAAGACCTGATGGTAGTGAAAAGGATTCAGGATCGCAACAGAAACCCTGCAGGAAACCAGGAGATGTTTGCAAATGTTCTGCTACCAATGACTCCTGTTCTTTGCGTCGACTTCCATCCAACGGTAAGTCGGCTCCAGAAACTGAACAATGATTACGAGTTAACAAGGAACATGAAGAACTATTATGCTTCTGTGGCATTGTTAAAGATCTAAAGTGCCATGATCTGACAGATAAATATTTGAATTTAAATTTTCATAATAAAATAAATGCATCCAGTTGTCCACAAGTGTCTGTACACGGAAATAAATTAAATTAAATTCAATTCAATTAATTTGTAAATCAAATATTTATTACATTATTTAATCTATTGTGTATCTATTTAAATATATTTCCATGGCTGTATTGTTTTATCCTGTGCAAGTAACAGAGATTTTTTTTCACTCCATCTTTCTTTAATAAGAAGAATTAATGTTGCAGTTAAATCTTATTGTAAGCTTTTGAATCTTAAACACATAGATTTTGCAAATTTTCCTACAGGACGCTGGGATCTATATGATCGGAACATGGGACGGACGCATCCACAAGTGTTCCTTTTCAAACAGCGAGCATTTTCTGGACACATACAGTAAACACTTTGTACGTTTTTTTCATTGACTCAAGATTAAGTATCATAATCTAATATTTTTTATGTTTGGAAATAACTGAGAGCCTGACTTGTTTGCATACACTTTCAATCTGGGTTATACTCCTGAAAGTTTAAGTTTTTAATTACATTTAGTTGCAAGGACTAAAATAGTCTTCGATAGCGCTCCAGCTGCTTGTGTCTGGTCAGTTTTGCTGCAAAAACTGGGATTATGAGATTGTTCCCGTTAAATATTGAACTGTATTATATGAAAAGGGCAGTTTTAAAGAAGACAGGCATGTAAAATGGAGAGACACTTTGTGTGTGGATCCGTGTATGAATTTATCTCCTGGAAGAACGTTATAGGAGGTAAGATTGAGACAAAGCAAAGGATCAACAGCGAGAGGCGCAACACCGAGCCCTAAAAACCAGGTGCTAAAAACCAGAGTCCAGAACCCTAAACAAACCTTGCAGGGAGAAAAAAAGGAAGGAGAAGCATAGAAGAATAACATAAAGATGTAAATGTTAAGCAGAACTCAAATCACAGAACAAAAATGCTAAACATGAAAAATTAAGCTCAACAGGACTAACACAGAGGCAGGAACTGAACATGATGAGCTCTGAATAAATAAATGACCAAAACCTAACACAAGTGAAACTAAAAGTACAAACATCTATGGATCATGACATGCAGTGCACAGTGAAGTACCCCACTCAGCCTCCACCCATGCCCAGAAAGAGGGTGGAGATCCCCCCCAGTGCGACCGCAGGGCAGCCACCATAGGCAAGCCGCTCTTCAACGCAGGAGCAGTTCAGGAGCATTTCTTGAAACCATATGTAATGTACAATTATGAAACACCTCGTACTTTTCAGGATTCATTTTGTTAATAAAAACTAACAGTGTTCTTCTTCGGTCCAGAATGTAAATAAAATGTAAAATATCGATATCTACCAAAGTAGATTTGAGAGTCGGCTACAAGAAAATAAATGTACATATTCCCATCTCATTTTTTTATCTACTTACTAAACAAATCAAAAAGTGCAAATGAAGATTTCTGTTTGTGTAGCAGCATGAAACACACTTCTCAACAGGATTTATGTCAACCAAAGTGTGGTGACATGTCGTTCAATGCCTTCAATGCATAGAATGAATCCCCGTCCTGCATAAATGCCATAGTCTTCTTCAAAAATATAGATTTTTCTCGTACTACTATTTGAAGAAACATCTTCCTTATTTCGGCTATGAGTAGTGAACACCTCGCACTTCTTGGTACTCCAGGTAGGTTTCGGTTCTTGAACATGACAGCTCTAGAGAAGAATGAGTTCATGGGAGCTTCACATTAGATTTCACTAAAATCTTTGGTTGTTGATTTATGTCTTTTTCTGTGTGTGTGAATGGGTGAATGACTGAATGCAGTGTAAAGCGCTTTGTGGTCCGTAGGGAGTAAAGCGCTATACAAATACAGGCATTTACCATTTTTTTCTTCTAAATTTCTTCTTTTGCAAACCCTATTTGCAACAAAAAATCTGATGGTTCTCTGATCACGGCCCAGTATCTTGGAAACTTTAAGATTCCCTTTAAAAAACCTTCTTTTTTTGCAAATTTTGACTTATTAGAGGCAGCAAAATCTCTCTTGGCTCATTTTGTATTTTTCTTGCAGTCCCCTGTGACACAGGTTGAATGGTCACCTTTTTATCCAGATGTTTTCCTGAGCTGCTCCTCAGACTGGACCATTCATCTATGGATGCTGGACACCCTGACGCCCAAGATGAGCTTTACATCAGTACAGAACCCAGTGGACAGCGTTAAGTGGTCCCCAAACTGCTCTACAGTGTTTGCAGCCCTTTACAAACAGCGTGTTGAGGTCTGGGACCTTAGTTCAAACATGTGAGTCAGTCTGCCATTCTTTTAGATTGTTTTTTAGGTTCTGTTTTGGGCTGATTTGCAGCTAAACATTGACAAAAAACCTTTTCCTTTAGCTTGCTCCCAACTGTTGTGCACCATGAGGCGTGTGGTGTAACGCTGGAAACTGTGCTGTTTGCCAAAGGATCAGACAGCATTTTGGTTGGGGACAGTGAGGGAGGGGTGACTGCATACAAGCTCAAAAACTTCAGAGATGGGAAAGAAAAACAGGTAAAGTATCTATATTGCAAAACATTTAAGCCCAACAAATATTTAAATAAGAGCACAAGAGGAACAACTTTGATTTCTCTTTCAGGTGAAAAACCTGGATGACATCATGCAGTCTGTCTGTGGGCACCAGGCATAAATGGAATCTAATTAGTACTTCAAATAGGTTCATAGAACAGCAATAGCTGGTTTGTTGGTTTTCAAAGTCTAGCTTTTGTTGTTAAAATAAACAGTAAAATAAATATTGGATTTACTGTTCCATGAGGTGCCACATGTCTTTATTTCCAAATGAACAAACCAGTTATAAAAGTTAGAAGTCAGAATAATTTAATAATTCCTGGCATTATTTTAAGCCTAAAAAGGCTGCCATGTTTCTTTGGTGACCTTGTCATCAAAGATGTGAAGCATTTGGTCAACCTTAGTATGATGATTGATTGATTGATTGATTCTTCAGGACTCTGGTAGTGGAAAACGAGACAATCCAACATGTATGAACAGTTGGATCAAAGTACAATCAACACAAAACTCAACTTACACTCTGTTTGGAAAATCTCTGCAAAGGTTTTTTTGCCTTTTGCTGCGTCTGGCTGGTTTGTTAAAGACGCATTCACACTGGTCAGCGTGTCCAAGCGTCAAATTGCTCAAACGAACAAAAGTTGACGCTTTAAAATTAAAACCCAGCTGCTTGCACACGTTGTAGTCCGTGTCGGCGCGTGTTCAGTACGTCAGGTGGGGATTTCTCTATTGCTAGTTTTTTACAACATGGTGGCTCGTGTCAAGACAGTGGCTTGGGTTTATTTAATTAATATAGCCTTTTTAATAAAGCATTTGTGACGTGTGTGGATACACCCCTTTCTTCAGAGGTGTTTGGTTGATTCTCCATTATGAATGAATGGCTTGCCGATCTACGCACGGAACGTCACTGATTGGTTAATACCCCGCATTTGCTGCGCCAAAATTCAGCTTTCCCAACTTTACACTACAGCTGCACTGACGAACTGCACTGCAGCTTGACACCGACTTGATGCATAAGTACCATTGACATTGCATGTAATTTATTTGCCCTGCTGCCTGGACATGCTGACCGGTGTAAACGTGGCTTAACAAGCTGCTCTGGAGCACCTGTATAATCCAGCGATGACTGCCTGTGCACTTAAGGTGCGATTAAAGAAGGCTCGTAAAAATATGTTACCGCACATTAAACGGGAGTAAAAGCTGGAAAAATAATGGAGGACAAAGGGCACCAACCGGAAAGTGTGGGGACATGTCCCATGTGTAGCCTGCAGCGGTTACGCCCACGCAAATAAGTAATGGGCAACCAGGCCGCCCATGCAATCACTTGCAGTGTATAATGAAATTCACCTGTGCCACATAAACGAATAAATAAAACATTTACTTTGCCTTTTACATCTTTTTGCGTAAGAAAATTAAAAAAATAGTACCCACTGTGGCCTGATCAAATAACTTTAATTTGATTACTGGTATGGAAATAGTAACACATTAGATTAGTTGTTACTGAAACAGCAGTCATATTAGGAGTACTGGCTAATAGAGTAACAACTAATATAATGTGTTACTATTTCCATATAAGTAATCAAATTAAAGTTACTTGTTCAGGCCACAGTGGGTACTATTTTTGTAATTTTCTTAAGCAAAAAGATATATTTAGCACATGGGGTCAAAAGCAGGAAATGCAGTAGGAAAACAAGCAACAATAGCGGTAAATATGTTATTATGTATCTTCTACGACACTGCTGCTGTTTTTTTCTGTAAAATGAATCTGAAAATTAAACAGCTAATTATCTTCTCTAGGGTCGTCATGTTTGTTTTGTTTCTGAGTTAAGTACTCTGCCCCCTAGTGGAACTCTCCGGTAAAATGTGCAGTGTGCAAGCAAGGATGTGCTCAAAACGCAGCTTGTTGCTTCGTAGTAGCTGCTGTCAACGTGAGGTTAAAAAGCAAGTATATTTCTGGTGTTGCTGTTAAAATACACTTCCAATAAAGTGAGTATTGGCAAAACTGGTTACTGTTTTTATGTATGTTTTAGGTTGTGGGGAGTATTACTAGCAGCTGCTTAATGTAACGAATAAAGTAACTGGTAATCTAAAGTAGTTAGTTTTAAAATAAATTCAATTCAATTCAAAAACTGTTTATTGATTCCAGAGGGAAATTAAGTGTTATTGTAGCTCATTGCTAATTAATTGTTTTTGTAGACCATGATGGCTCTGGGAAAAAGGATTTGTTGTAGCGGTCTGTGTTGCAGTGAAACTGAAGAAGCCTCCGACTGAAGATACTTTGTTGCTGTAGGATAGTCTCATGAAGAAATGATCAGGGTTATCCATAATCTTTTTAATTTTATGAATAATTAAAGCAACCAATAAAGTAGCATGGTTACTTCTAGAAGGACTAATCAGTAGTCAGTAATCAGATTACTATTTTTAAATAACTGGCAAACATAATTGTTTGCTTATGAAAGCAACCAAATTAAACAATGCAAGAATTACATGGATGGGCAAAAAAATATGCACATTTTTTTCCTGAAGAAGTTTAGTTGCAACAATAAAATGAAACCACACACGGTCTCAGCAGATGACCGCTTATGCTGAGCCTGGTTCTGCTGGAGGTTTCTTCCTGTTAAAATGGAGTTTTTCCTCTCCACTGTCGCTTCATGCTTGCTCAGTGTGAGGGATTGCTGAGAATTTACGAAGCAATCTTCTGTGGTTCTCTAATTCCTAAATTAAACATTGTATTGTAAAAACTCTTCTTGTAAAGGGCATCGAGATGACATCTGTTGTGAAACGGCGCTATATAAATAAACTGAATTGACTTGAAATATTTTAGAGAAGCTAAAGCAGAAATCTTAGTTTTGAGGAAAAAACCCAGAAACTATAAGTCATTGTAGACTTACAGTTTTATCCCTTTTAAATATGAAGGTATTTTTTTTTAGGTTGAATGCTTTCTGTTTTCTTCGTCAAGTGTTTTATTGTATAGACTTTAAAATACTCCTACTAGTTTATAAATCACTGAACGGTTTAGCACCAAAGTATGTTGGAGATCTGCTGTCACTACACCAACCCAGCAGACCACTCAGGTCCTCCAACTCGAGCTTACTTAATATTCATAGAATTAGAACAAAACCCGCAGAGGCAGCTTTCAGCTTCTATGCTCCACAAATCTGGAACAAACTTCCAGAAGAATGCAAAAATGCTGAATTGTTAGGCTCTTTTAAATCAAAGATTAAAACTCTGCTATTCAGAGCTGCCTTTGAGCCCTAAATTGCGCTTTCTGATCACTATTTGATTCTCATGGGTAAAGTTTTATTCTTATTTTTTTATTTCCTTTTTAACCTTGTGTTTTATCTGTTTTTAATCTACTGTATATTGCATAAAATTGTGTTTTATATTTTTTAAATCTATATTGCATAAATTAGTTCCTTACATCATCTTTTCTTATTGATTGATTGTGTCTATCTGTTAAACCTAAATGCTTCTATTTTTCTCTAATCATGCTTCTGTAATCATGTGTTTGGTATCATTACCACTGAATCATGTAAAGCACTTTGAATTGCCTTGTGTTGAAAGTGTGCCATATAAATAGGATTGTCTTGCCTTGTATATTAAATTAATACAGGATATGCATTTAGTTCTAACAATGTAAGGTTAAAAGAAAATAAATGCCTGAATAATCTCAGCACATATGAGTCTTGGGTGTTTTTCGAAAGATCTGGTATCATGAAAAAGCCCACCCTGGACAGTTTATTGCAGTATAACTCGTCCTATTGGTGACGGCAGAGGGCACACTATGTTTACATCCAGGGACACAATCTGTGAAAACCACGTGACCATTGCGTCACCCTCATCATCATCATCATCCCCGTCTACAGCACCGAGACAGCAGCGGTGTCTGTGCGCCTTTAAGAGCCTTATTCTCCATCACTGCTCCGTGAGGCCGACGGATAATTATTGTATTTTTTTAACAACCAGTCACGGAGATGTCCTCCAGCTCCGCTTTCAACGACGAGAAGGGGGGTTCCTCCAGCGTCGGTGAGCCTGAATATGGCCACGATCCGGCGAGCGGCGGGATCTTCTCCTCGGACTATAAGCGGTACGTAGCCTCGGTTTGAAGCGGGTCGTTGTCGAGCTTTCAGCTTAGGCCGGCGGTTTCGGGGTAAGTGTATTGTTAATACACATGGTACATATACGGGTCATTTCAGAATACTTGTTTTAAAGCATAAACAGCGGAGGGAAATTTTTGTGAGGGAGCTGCTTCTGCGGTTAGTGGTGCTGAATGTGACCGTGATTTGAGCCGCTCTGCCGGTGGCTTTGGTGGCTCATTCTCTGGCGTTTGCTTTGGAATCTTTTCCCACTTTTCTGCTGCTAAAGCAAATAAATCCACGGGTTTTATGTATTTTTTATCATTATCATTATTTATTTATTTAAATTTGACGCTAAGTTTCGTGAGGTGGGACGCTAGAGGAGAGGATGTGAGATCAGGCCTCGGCTTTTCAGAACCACCCCTGCTGGACAGCGACAGCAGCTCACCGCACAACGCTCCATATCCGAGATTACAGAAAAACTACCTTTGGTTGGTTGGTTGGTTTGTTTGCTGAAATTGTGTAATTGTTAAAAAAAGGTATTTTATAAAGGCATTTCGACATCCTGGATCTTTAATAATAGCTAAAATATCTTACAAAAGTTTCCACACCCCATGAAAGTTCTGCATCACATCACTTCCTTTCGATTTGAGCTCAGATCAAGACAAACTAGCTCATCGTTCTGAATTGGAAGGGAATCTGTGTATAGCTTTCAAGAGAAACAGAAACAAAGTGTTGCATCCAATTATAATCAGCCCACATATACTTTTGAGACTACAAAAGTCTAGTGCAACCAATTGGCTTCAGAAGTAACCAGATTACACACTCAGAAATTAGAACTGTACTTTAAGGGGTACAATGACTTGTCACTGTGCTGGTACCCTCAAAGGTACTATATTGTACCCTTAACCATAGTTACATATTTATACCCCTGTATTCTTTACCTTTCCATCAACAATAAAACTATGAAGTCCATTTTCATAAATCTAGCTTTGCTAATGGATGTATTTTTCAGTAAAAAAGATAATCACCAGACAATGTAGTCTATCCAAAAAATGGATAATAACAAAAATTTACTTTTTACTAAACACTCAAAAATTAAAGTACATAATTGTACTTTTAGGGGTACAATGTCTTGTCACCGTGGGGTGTTACCCTCAAAGGTACTATTCTGTACCCTTAACTGTAGGCACCTATTTGTACCCCTGTAGTCTTTACCTTTTATGAGTGCTACCTTGACAGTCAATCATTAATGACTTGACATGACTAATACATCACCTGACGACAATGTAGCCAATAGTCACCTATTTATTTATTTTTTGATTAAAAAAAGGTGTACAAATAACGTTTAAAAATGTGTTGACAATAAAACTATGAAGTCCATGTTCTTAAAGTGAAAGTGTGTAGTTTTTGCAGTACATCTTCGAAAATAGCCATTAAAATATTATGTAATAATACTTACGTAAAGCACATTAATTGCAAAATGTTGGCGATATTGTAAAATATGACTTTAAAAATCAGATTAACATTAACATAATAAGACCAAAAAAGACTTGCGACTGAATGCAAAAACAGGGTACATTTTTTCTGTTTTACCAAAGGATTTGAATCCCATCTATCATTTTTCTTTAACTTCCTTCACTTTCCTTATGACCCTTGAACTCTCTTTTATGATCTTTGGTCTTGACAATGCTGCTGTTTATTCACCAGTGTGCTTGCAACAGTAATAAAAACAAGTGCTGAAAACGTACATTTTGGTATAAAAAAGATGTGAAAAAAAGTCAAGATTGTGTGGTGTGGAGAACAAGAGCTTTACACGATTTTTATTTGACAGCATTAGCTCAAAAATAAACCCTGAAAGCTGGAAAATGCAGTCATCAAGGCGGATGGACTCGTTGATTGCTCTTCTTATGTCTTTTTATAGTCATTTTGCCCCCATATTTTCATCTCAACTAAAACTTTCTTCCAACCCACCTCATATGCAACACATGGTCACTGAACAGACCAAAAATCAAAGCAAAAATGTATCATTACAGCTACAGAACCTTATCAACAGGAAGTACAGCATGGCTTCAAATCTCTGTGCTATTTATATAATCTACCAGCAGAGGGAGCTCTTTGAGTGGATGCTGGGGACCCTCTATGTTTAGCTTTTACTTAGGCTGTCCATCACTCCCTATTTACGCTATTAGCCATTAAAAAACTTTTCAAACTACAGTTCTGTTCTAATTAATTCTTTCCATTTTGGGTTGAGTTTTGTCCATTTTGATTCATGTGCTCATAAATGTAGTTGTAAGTATATATTTGTATGTTTGTAAAGTTGGTTTAAGCGTATTAGGGGTGGCTCAGTTGTAACTGATGTGTTGCCGGTTCGAACCCCACATCGTCCGTCTCCGTTGTCGTGTCCTCAGGCAGCTGGTGGTGGACAGAAGGTTTGTTGGGGGGCAGATCTAAGTGCAATGTAGCTCCGCACCAACAGTCTGACTGACTGAATGTAGTGTGAAGCGCTACAGGCCATTCAACCATTATTTCAAAGCCCAGTGGTGAGAGCCGGCGAATGCTGAAATTATGCTTCAATCCTTAATGTTTTTATTACCTTCCAATCAGCGTAGTTTAGATTTCATCGATTTGCCTTTTAACTTGGATTTGCAGAGGCAGCTGCCAATATCATGGGCTTAAAAGGCTAAAATTAGTTATTCACTTCTACTCCTAAACAAAGGCTTTTTTTTTTTATTTATTGGAGTCCCTGAGAGCTCAGTTGAGTCAATGTAAAGAGCCTAAAAACCTTTGGACGGAAAACTTTAGATGGAAACATTAGATGGAAACCCTAGATTTAATTCAACTCACTTTTATTTATTTAGCGCCAATTCACAACAAATGTAATTTTAAGGAGCTTTACAACAAAAGTCATTTCAATACAATTATACAAACATTCCAATCAGTTAAAAGTTTTCTATGTAAGGAATCCCAGCAGATTGTGCTGAGTCATCGAAGTGAGGCAGTGCCCGGATCATGCAGACTCCAACCACAGCAATTCCTCAGCAATCCCTCATGCTGAGCAAGCATGTAGTGACAGTAGAGAGGAAAAACTCCCCTTTAACAGGAAGAAACCTCCGGCAGAACCTGGATCAGTACAAGCGGTCATCTGCCACGAACGTCTGGGGGTTTGAGAAGACAGAGAAGAGACAGCATGGAGGATGCTCGGTGACTTAGAGCATCATCTGGACCAACGCTCCCAATCCAGCAGGGGGGCGTAGTTGAGCAGGGTACCAGACCATGTGGAGCTTCTACGGGGAGAAAAATACTGAGAGGAAACTGCATGAAAGATCACAATAACAGCAGAAAAAATATCTCTGTAGTAGAAAAAAAAAGTAGAAAAGAGAAGAAAAGTGGTAAGTCTGTCCTTCAACAGTCTAAAACTACAAAAATAGCTCAGGATAACCTAAGACACTCTAACTATAAGCTTTATCAAAAAGTAAGGGTTTAAGTCTTGTCTTAAAAATAGACAGAGTATCTGCCTCACGGACTAAAACTAGGAGCTGGTTCCATAGGACATGAGCCTAGTAACTAAAATATCGTCCCCCCATTCTACTTTTAGAAATCCTAGGAACTACCAGTAGACCTGCATTCTGAGAACGAAGTGCTCTGTTAGGAACATATGGAACAATCAGATCTCTGATTTATGATGGAGCTTGATTATTAAGGGCTTTATACGTAAGGAGGAGGATCTTAAACTCTATTCTCGATTTAACAGGGATCCAATGGAGAGAAGCCAAAACAGGAGAAATGTGATCTCTCTTTTTAATATTAATCAAAACTCTTGCTGCAGCATTTTAAATCAACTGAAGGCTTTTATTTGTATTTTGTGGACTTCCTGATAATAAGGAATTACAGTAGTCCAGCCTTGAAGTAACAAATGCTTGGACTAGTTTCTCTGCATCACTCCTGGGCAGGATGTTTCTGATTTTAGCAATATTCCGGATGTGAAAAAAAAGAAATCCTAGAAACCTGTTTCATATGGGTTTTAAATGTCATGTCTTGGTTCAAAAATTACACCCAGGTTCTTTACATTATTACCAGAGGCCAAATCAATACCATCCAGATGAAGTGATTGATTTAGCAGTTTCCTTTTTAAAGGTTCTGGTCCAAAGACAACAACTTCTGTCTTGTCTGAATTTAAAAGTAGAAAATTCAGAGTCATACAGGTTTTTATGTCTTCCAGACATGCTTGTAATCTACCTAACTGATTGGTTTCATCAGGTTTTATGGATAAATATAATTGTGTATCATTAGCATAACTGTGGAAATTCATTCCATGTTGTATAATTATTTTACCAATTGGAAGCATATATATATATAGTAAAGACAATTGGTTCAAGCACAGAACCCTGTGGTACTCCACAGATAACCCTTGAGTGTGCAAAATATTTATTATTGACATGAACAAACTGGAATTTGTCGGACAGATATGATTTAGTGCCTAGTGCTGTTCCCTTGATCCCTACAACATGTTCAAGTCTTTCTAAGAGTATATTATGATAGGCTGTGTCAAAAGCAGCACTGAGATCGTACAAAACCAGAATAGTCACAAATCCATTATCTGAAGCCATTAGAATATCATTGGTAAGACGGAAGAGAGGTAGCCATAGTTGCTACAAAGCTGAGCTAACGAGATCTTAGCACACCGAGAACAACCGTGTGAAACACAAAGGGTTCCCAAAACGTAAAGTACTGGAAACTAAACTGGAAAATAAAACTGGAAATAAGTGTAGTAGTGTGCTGTTGTGTTAAAATAACTTAGAAAGATTAAGGGAAGATAAAGAAAAAGAAATCAATCGAAGAGAATCTGAGCACCAAACAACAAGCAGCTCGGAGGAGCTAAGCAGTAACAACAGGAAGTGACGCAGCTAATGCCGCAATACTCACTATGTCCACCAAGCCACCAACATCAGGAGTGGCTTCCCAGATGGAAACCTTTAGATGGAAACCTTTAAGACCAGTTTGTGCTTCTCTGTTTTGACGGAGACGGATTGACGCAATGCCATTATCCGTCAACGCAAGGGCTCTCTGTTATCTACTCAAGGACGCACGGAGTAGAGCACGATTTTTTAACTATGTCTGTCAACGGCGAGTGTATGCATCTGATTGGTCAGTTTAGTAACAGCCATAGATCATTTCACCAGAACGGGGCTCTATAGTCGCTGTAATTAGTAGTTAATGCAGGGTTTGGCCACTACATGCTTTATATTGAAAAGAAAGTTCTTTTGGTGATTTTGAACACAATAAGGTTTAGGAAAACAACAAAAAAGGCTTCTGTGTTTGTTTGTGTGTGTTTTTAGAGTATTCTATGAGCTGCACTTCTAGTAAAAAGGTTTACGGCTTCGTCAAAACTTACTTTCTGTCGTCCATTGATTCTTGAGGGGGAAATGCGTTCACAAGCCTAGAAAAAACTGAAACGATGCTGTTAGAGTATGTTGAGACGCCATGACAACTTAGCACCCCCTGCTGTCCTGGTCGAGCAGTACTGGAAAAAAAATGGAGAGTGGAGAGAGAAAAAACGGAGAACTATAAACAAAAAACATCTCTGTCAATACGTTAGCGTCTGAGTGCAAATTTGCGGTCGGAGAAGCATAAACTAGGCTTTAGACGGAAACCTTTGGATGGAAACTTCTGGTTGGAAACCTTCAGATGGAAACCATTGGATGCTGCGCCCTTCCTCTGGCTTTCTATTCTATTTTTAGAGGTTAACAACTCCCTCTAAAACCTACAAAGACTGTACACATGAGGGTGGCCCAGTCATGGTGATGCAAGGAAAAGGAACCAAACATAAAGGGTTGGATAAAGGGCTCGGTGAAAAAAAATAGAGATGTTAGTCGCTGATTGTCAAAAAATTTTAACAATGAAGCAAGCTAAAGAAGATGAAAGAGTAAGCACCAAATTATTTGTTCTTGATCTGATTGTTAAGTAGCAGTACAGGAGTTGGTTTGAGCTTATTTTAACTGAAACAGAATAGTTTAGTTGCTTCCCTTGATTACTGTGCTCAGCCAAGCGGCTGGTTTCATAAATAGTGTCATGTAGCCGTCAGAGGAATCTTAATCTTCTCGTTGAACTCCTGTAATACAATGTGCCTAGCAGGCTTGTCTCCACTAAGAACCCAGCAGGAGATGGATATTAATTATCCGGCTTTTGGACATACAGGAGTTTAATAATTCGTGGGGTTCCTCTTGGAGTATATTTCTTTTGAGAGAGCTTAGCCATCTTTCACATGGATTTGATACCACTGCATTGCACTCAGAGTCAGAATGATAAAAAAAAACAAGTAGTCATTGCATTAAAGAAGAGGAGGGGAATCCAAATCCGAGCTGGCAGTAGAAAATTCCTGTTTTCAGATTCTTCCGATGAAACCATGCCGTTCTCACTCCTTGTTGTTCTGCTGAGATATTTTTTTTATAATTGAGAACTACTACTCTACTTCTACTCTAATTTGAGAGCATACATTGTATTAGCTTCAAATCAGAAATTAATTTCTTTTAAAGGAGTTTTTAAAGAAACTGTTCAGTGTCTTTTTTTCCCCTTTTAAATAAATCTACACCTACATAAAAAAACAGATCAGATTAAAGTTTCCATTTCTACAGCAGTAAGTTTGCTTAACAATGTTGCGTCTGGGTCGGGAACATCTGCAGGGACTGAGAACTACCGACATGAACAATCCAGAGGCCTTCAGGGCAAATTTTTTTATATTTCAGTTTTTTGATAAAAACAATACAATTAATATTACATTAATAATTTTCTCTAAATAATGAAAAAAACATACTTGTCAGGTAAATTGATCTCTAAATATGTGTGTGAGTGTTTGGAAGGATGATAGCCAGTAGATGGTTGTAGAAGTGTCAAGCACGGTGGTGGCAGCATCATGTTGTAGGGCTGTTTTACTGCTGGCGGTACTGGTGGATTACAGAAGCTGGATTGAAGACTATATTGTTCCCCTGCACCTCAAATAGGCATGAACAGAACGGAAAAACAGCTGATTCTGCTCCTCCGATGTATGTATTTCTGTTGCTAATATGTGCTGCAACCTGAACACGTTTACTAAAAACCTTCAGCTATCTACTTAAGAAATCCAAAAGGCTTCTGAAGGACACTTTTTCTGTCTGAGGAAAGAAACATTGAGCTAATCAAACGGTAAAACAATAACAAGAGGCGGTGCAGAGGGGTGTGCTTTGTGCATATCTGGGCCAATGATATGCTGAGGGGCCCGAGTTGATCAGAATGCATTAACAAACACAAACCACCGTCTTCTAACAGATTTTAACAGACTCTGACACCCGCTTCGAATGTGATCAGCCCATTAAATGGTCGTTGTTAGCGGTTATCACGCCCATTAAATGCCATCAGACTGTGCTCTCCTAGCCACCTCAGTAGGTCATTACCAGCTGATATTCAGGCAAATTGCGCTGAGTTTATTTAGTAAACTAAGATTTTAAATAAATTTAACAAAAGGGAAGCTTCTTGTTTTTGAGACGGGCAGATAATAGGCTGCAAATGCACAATATCAGCGATAAGAATGATAGATGCGTACCTTCTAACACACTAGTAGGTAGAGGAGGCACAGTCTGAAGGCATTCAGTGGAAGTGATTACCGCTAATAACTTCAATTTAATGCATTGACAACATCCAAAGCGGCTGACTCTGAAGTACAGGAGTCAGTTGTTCCCCAAAAACACTGCAGGGGATGGCCAAGCTGAAGCTGGAGATCATTTCCAGTTAAAATAGAGCATGACGGTTGTTTTGCAGTAATGTGGCCCAATTTTTGGATCTTAATGGAATCCACTAACCAGAACAACTCTCTCTTTGTTTTTGCGTTGTTTTTGTTATGCTGGAAATTATTTTTGTAGATCAATGCAATCTGACTCTTCCTCTCTACTCTGGTCCCCTTTACAAATGAGTGTCATGGGTTTTACTGTTGCCAAAACCTTCCTGCAATATATGCAGTATTGCTGCAGCCAAGTGAACCTGTTTAAAAGGAAAGTTTGATTAAAACAAAGGAAAAACAGAAGAAAACTTCTACTATTCTCTGATCAGTTGCTTTAGTATGTCATCGGATGCATGTGCACATGGACGCTTGTTCTTGATGCTGTAAATTTATCTAGATGAAATAGTAATTTACAACGAAACTATAACGTGAGTTTGACTGATCTCATCGAAAAGTCTGGCTTGTAGCTTTAAATCCCTTTGAGCCAGAGCTGTCAATCTGATTCTCTTTAAACGCAGCAGCTGCCGCTGGGTGTATCTCTTGTTTGTATCACGGGTTAAAGAGAAGAAAAAAAATGTCAACTCATCCAAGCTGATGTGTCCACAGTTCGCAGATGGAGCATATGTGAACTGTGCTTCAAGGCAGTCCTTTTCGGTTCGAGCCAATAGGAAATGAGTGGGGAAAGAGAGGAACTGAGAGACAGAGAGAACGTACAAGAGAGATGGACGTTTTTATCACGACACCGCCAAGAAAGCTGAGTCATGTAAGCTGAGGGAGAAAAAAAAATCAGGGCCGTACAGGAACTATATAAAAAATGAATGAGATTTATGAAAATGAGCTAAAATAAATGAAGAATGTAAGTTAAAAAAAAGAGCTGCGGCACAGAGAGAAAGAAAGGAATTGTAACTGTGAAGAAAAAGGTTGAGATTCGTCACTGAGGAGATGGTACCGTTATTTGAGACCTCGGTGGGCGCATGTATCGTGTACGAATGGAGAGGCTGGTGCTGCAACAGGAACCACAAGAGGAGGAGCGGCAAGAGGAGAGAGAGGCGTCATCATGGCAAATAAAAACCCCACGCCCCTCCCTGCTGAGCATCCATTTCCAGCGCAGCTGATGTCTGCTGCCTCTCTGCGATCAGTGCACTGAGAAAGCAGAGAAGTCTCGGACAAATGCTGGACGTTTTTGGGAGGATTTTTGTGCCTGTGTCGTAAACGAACACCAGATGTACCTGACCCCAGACGAAAGTGTTCAAGGAGCCTCAGGAGACGATTTTCAGCAATTCCCAGGAAAGTACTGCAGCCTCTTTTTTTCTTTGTTTTTTTATTTTTTTATTTGCGACTCTACAGGTTGAAACTGAGATTTTAAAGATGACCGCTATGCAAAGGCTGCTGCAGCTGCCCGTCAACGCTGTGAACATCGTAAAGACAGTACAGAGTCAGGTCCAGGGCCAGGAAGAGGACAAGAGCCCCGTGCTGAGCCCCGACAGCGGGCAGCAAGCTTGGTACAGTGCCCTGCAGCCGGACGAGCTGCGCCACCTGCGATCCGGGGGTACTGGGGGTGGCGGAGGAGGAGGCGGAGGTGACCAGGAGGAACGACGCTTACAGGAGGAAGGCGGAGGAGCAGTTAGTCTCCAAACTCAGCCCCTGCGGTAGGGTAACCTGTTCAACTCTTCAGGTCTATTTAAAAGGCACTGGTTGCCTCAGCTAACAAAAAAAAAGGATCACAATGGATGTAACTAGTTTCACTGATCTGTCAGAATCTTTATGTTCACTTTTTTCTTTTTAAACTTCTCATCTAGTGCCTCTAAAGCAGATTTACCAACTTTTTGTAACGAATAGCAAATGGTAAAGTTTCTAACCAGGCATCACCGGGTACTACCAAAGCCTGTGGTTATGATATACAGGCTCTAAACTATTCTGTCATACTATTTCCCAGACTTTAAAGTTGATTTTGGAATGCTGGAGAGGAGAAGGAAGCTACCTCTTGCTGTATTGCATTTAGAATATTGCAGCATGCTTGCTTTTGCTGTGCACTGCTGGTCAAACCTTACCTTCACTTAATATTTTTCTCTAAATGATGGGGGAAAATAAACATACTTGTCAGATCAATCGCTCTCTAAATATGTGTGTGAGTGTGTAGTAGAATGGTAGCCAGTAGATGGGTGTAGCAAATGTCAAGCATGGTGGTGGCGGCATCATGCTGTGGGGCTGTTTTAATGCTGCCGCATCGCAGAAGCTGGATTGTAGACTATTTTTACCCTGCACCCTGTTTTGAACAACTGGCCAACACATCTTCTTATTTGTAAAGAAAAAAGAAACAGAAGGTCTCGGAGCACCACTCACACCAAATTCACAGCAAATTGTTAAACTATTGTCTTTTAGCCGTAAACTGGCTAACAGAGCAAACAATCTGATACAAATACCAGCTTGGATGCTGAGCAGAATACAGTAGGTTCTCATTGGAAAGTTTGCATCAAGTTAAATAACTATGAATACCGTGAGTAGATTTATTATAAGCTTTTTTAATCAGTGCAAACCTTAGTATTTTTCAATTTAGGTTATCGTATCATGCTAGCACCATTATGATTGATATTTTAGGACAGCTATACATCAAGTGGAAAAATGTCTGCTGGTTTTGTATGTTTGATAGAAGGATAAATAGTAACTATCCAACTAATAGTAGCTATTAGAATCCATTATTATTATGGATGGAAACAAAAAGCATCAGAAATGTACTTAAAGGTCCACTGTATATTTCAATCAGGAGTCTACAAAGTTTCCTATCCACCTCAATCAAACCAAAATCCAAAATGGCTTCCATATATTTAAAACACAGTGATAGCTTAAGTAATAAAGAGTTTATCCGCATTTCTTATGGTTTGCTGCTCGTTAAACATTTTACACACAATACTATATAACCCACATTAGTTAGCATGGTCTTTTCTTTGAATTCACACAATAAAATAGAAAATACATTGTTAGCTTGATAGTAGTAGTCAGCTTATCACTGTGGTCACAGACTTAGTTAAATAAGCAATAACCATATTTTGTGACTTAAAGTGACAGTGAGTAGTTTTTGCAGTACATCTTTGAAAATAGCCATTAAAATATTATGTAATAATAATTACGTAAAGCACATTAATTGCAAAATATTGGCGATATGGTAAAATATGACTTTAAAAATCAGTTTTAAAATACATAGGAGCGGGTCCTCTTTTCGGGGGAAAGCCATATTAGATGACGTCTTTACTTCTACAAGAGCCCGGACGGACAAAGCGCACAGAACAAGCCCGCTATTAAAACATTGATTTCCCCTCAAAATGCAAAAACATTTCGCCATAAACACATTTTTACCTCTTCGCTAGTTCCAAGCGATGCAAGGCAAGGCAAGGCAAGGCAATTTTATTTGTATAGCACACTTTCAACACAAGGCAATTCAAGGTGCTTTACATGATTCAGTGATAATGAAACCACATGATTACAAACAAAACATATAAGTTTAACAGTAATCAATCAGTAATAAAAGATAATGTAAGGAACAAATTTATGTAATTAATACACAGTCACTTAAAAAAGAAATAAAAAGTAAGAATAGAAGTTAAACCACAACAATAAAAAATTATTTAAGGAACAAATTTATGCAATTAAAACAGATTAAAACAGATAAAACACAATCCGGTTAACAAAACAAAAAGTGATCAGTAAGCGCAATTTAAGATTCAAATGCAGCTCTGAATAGTAGAGTTTTTATCTTTGATTTAAAAGAGCCTAGCGATTCAGCGTTTTTGCATTCGTCTGGAAGTTTATTCCACATTTGTGGAGCATAGAAGCTGAAAGCTGCCTCTCCCTGTTTAGTTCTGATTCTAGGGATGATTAGTAGGCTAGAGTTGGAGGATCTGAGCGGTCTGCTGGGTTGATATAGTGACATCATATCTTCAATGTACTTTGGTGCTAAACCGTTTAGTGATTTGTAAACAAGTAGGAGTATTTTGAAGTCTATTCTCTGAGCTACAGGGAGCCAGTGTAAGGACTTTAGAACTGGGGTGATGTGTTCTACTTTCCTGGTTCCAGTGAGAACACGGGTAGCAGCGTTCTGGATCAGCTGCAGCTTTCTGATTGATTTTTTAGGTAGACCTGTGAAGATACTGTTACAGTAATCAATCCGACTAAAGATAAACGCATGGATCAGTTTTTCACGGTCCTTCTGTGACATCAGTCCTTTAATCCTAGAGATGTTCTTCAGGTGATAGAAAGCTGACCTTGTTATTTCCTTTATGTGACCCTGGAGGTTCAGGTCTGAGTCCATTATTACACCTAGATTACGAGCCTGATGAGTCGTTTTTAGTTGTATTAGCTGAAGCTGTGTGCTGACTTTGGATCGTTCCTCCTTAGGTCCAAAAATGATTACTTCTGTTTTGTTTCTGTTTAGCTGGAGAAAGTTATGGGACATCGGATCGTTGATTTGTTCAATGCATTAATTTATGCAAGAGAGACTGATGTGCTCGTCATGTTGCTGCAAATAGATAATTCTCAGGGAATTGAGCGTTTAAAAACAGCACTAGTTGGACCTCCGTTATTGAGTTTCTTACTCGAAGATACAGATACCCCATGCTTATGATAACTTAGGTATGCACTGCCCCCTACTGGCCGAAAATTACACACTGTGCCTTTAAATGAAATAGACACTCATTAGCCTTTAATGCTAATGGTAGTTAGCCTTTTGCTGAGCAATTAGCATATTCCTCAGGATTTTCAGCGTTATACTGGAACAAGATTAAATTGGATTGGTGGGGTGTTGCGTGGTGTAGCCGTAGAACAGACTGCCCATAGACAGAGGATAAATAAATACCCCCTCCCCTCCAAAATAGTTTCTGCCGTGGGTTTTGAAACGTTCTCCACCGAACCTTTAAAGCTCAATTTTAAAAGCAAATTTCCTCAAAAGACCCTTTTGACTGTGATCATTAAGATTAGCTTTGAATCCTCATTGTAAGCGCTTGGTACCAAAGTCTGTTCCAACTACCACGAAGTAGCAGTGGGCAATATAAAAGGCATGAGGTAGAAATTATATAAATTTAGCCAAAGGTTGAGCTTCTGAATGTACCGCTGTACCTCACTTATGGATTTTGATTATGTCATCTAGCTGTGCTAACATAATTCAGGTAAGCAAGGAGGATAAATACTGATACTCAGTGTTTGTCTTTACTCTATATATTGCAAGTTTAAAATTAGCTGATTTTCATTTACCAGAATAAGAAACCTGTTGGACTTGAAGCAATTTTACTTATGTGCAGGTTTTTTGTTGTGCGATATTAAATTAATAAATAAGTAAACAGGAAAGCAAACAATTTTGAACTTTATTTTCATAACTTTTAGCTTTTATTTGATTTTAAAATATTTCATCTATTTTGTGAGAATTTTTGTGCTGCAATATTTTGGAAAAATATTGTAATTTTTTAAAAATCCATTTTTATCCACAATAAATGTTCTTTTATTGGCATTCTAAACCTTTATGACGTTCTCGTTCTCCTGCAATGTATTTGGGAAGTGATAATGTTCATAAGCAGTGATTTTCACAAAAATTAATTGATCAAAGGATTGACAACTGATTTAGATTGTATCGCCCAGCCCTACACTGAAGGCACCACAAGTCTTAGAACCAGAGCTCTGAAGTGTTAAATGCATAAACCAAGAAAACTCCAACGGGGTTTGGTGGTTCATTTATATTATTTTTTCTAATAGAGAAAAACAAAAGGTTGGTCATTTTGCTGTGACGAAGTGTTAGGCATAAATCCCTTTGATGGACAAGCTTGGATGTGAGAAATAGTTCTTTATTTGTTTTCTCGCAGTTTGAATGGCTGCCATGACGCCCCAAAGCAGCCTTAGCAACTCAGAGATCCTGTATGAGACAAAGAAACCTAAAGAAGACAAACAATTAGGTAAAAACATAAAAACTGTGACCAAAGTTCTTGTCATTTGGAAGAAAAAAAACGCCAGCTTTTTCGAATTAGCCGTTTTTGAAAACTGAAGGCTTCTACCGTTAAATAATTCAGCTGCAGATAACTGTAATGAAGAGCAAAATAATTTGTTCTTAGCATAATGTAAATACAATAAAGTATAAATTTTGTATTCATAGCTATAACCTGGGCTGCACGGTGGCGCAGTGGTTAGCACTGTTGCCTTGCAGCAAGAAGGTTGTGGTTCTCCCCGTGCATGCGTGGGTTCTCTCCGGGTACTCTGGCTTCCTCCCACAGTCCAAAAACATGAATGTCAGGTTAATTGATGTCACCTAATTGTCCTTAGGTGTGGGTGTGTGCATGGTTGTTTGTCCTGTTTGTCCTGCCCTGTGATGGACTGGCAACCTGTCCAGGGTGTACCCCGCCTCTCGCCCATTGGAGATAGGCACCAGCACCCCCCCGTGACCCATTAAGGATTAAGCAGTAAAGAAAATGGATGGATAGCTATAACCTTAAATCCCTTGTTTTGAATTTAATGCAATCAGAGCATCACTTTGGGAGCTGGCCTCTATCTGTCACACTACAAAAAGATTGTTTCTCCCCCTTGTAAATGTAAACCTTCAACTCCTCAATCGTTCTCTTAAGGCTAATTCAAATGAATTCCCTTTCATATTGTCTCCTTTTTCATGTCGGCGCTGTCGCTTCCCGGGAAGCAAGCCGACACCACATCTGATGTCACATCCCTCAGCGCCGCCTTACTTTCGTGGATGCTTTCCAGCTGTTCTCTTGGCTTCTGTTCCAGGTAACCGGAGCGGCTGTGCGCTCCGTTGGGCCACAGCAGGTTAAATAATTCACAGGTGTTGTAAATTCAGCTGTCGCTGGGCAGAGCCCTGTCAGAAGTCCTAGGAAATTAGAGAAGTGGTGTTGGTGTAGAGTTACTGAGGGGGCCCTCGGGGATAAGGATCAACTTTCATGTGGCTCGTACATGCAAGGCTTTTATTTTAATGCAAGGATGGAAAACAGTAAAATAGGATGATACATCCCAGTGTTCTTGATGAAAAGCACTTTATTCTGTTACAGATATTCTGCATCCCAACCATTGTTCCATCTCTTTCAGCTTCTAGCTGGTTGCTCGTTCTCTCCTAGATGCATGTTTGACATGTCAGATAAAACCACTGCAGCAACTTCTTGATCTAAACTAACATTATTTAACATTTCCAACTTCATTTTTAATTAGAATTTAGTGCGGCCCACATGAATCCCTGTCCCATTATTAATTAAAAAAGCTGATAAGGATGCTTTATCATCATAGGTTGTCAAACAAATTAAGCCTTTCAGCCTTCCCTTCTGTTACATTCCCGGAATGCAAGAGCAATAAAGGATTTCCTGAATTTTCGGATGAACTTCTCCATCTGGGATCAAACCTGCAATCACGTTATGGTATGAGATTGCTGTGTTGCTGGTTGAAACATTAATGTAGATGTTTATGATTCTAAGCGCATGTCCAGAACGATTTTTTGGTTTCTTTTTATCTCCACCAATGTTGGGAGACTCCCCCCCCCCCCGAGATACAGATCTGCGACATTTAAAAATCTGAATTTTTAAAGATCAAGTCAAAATCAATGCACAAAATTTTTTCAAGTTTCTGACTCCAAAAAAATATTAGAATCTGACACTAAACAGATTTCAGTAAACTGTAATCGGGCTCTGTTTGGTTCTTGGCTAACATCTTTATTTCCTGTTTGGATATGACTTGTTGAAAACTCACCTCTCGATAAATTTCAGTGCATTTTCAGATAACTGTCGAGGGCGAAACTGTCACCAAGTGTTTTGTCCTGCTTAACATGTTTGCTTTGAAGGTCATAAAATTCAATCAGCTGCTCTCTGTGTTCCCACATATGACCCGCTCTAAAAGATATCAAATGACCCAGGTGAACTCAGGCCATTGTAGAGAATGAAAGACACTTTTAAGGGATTTTAGAGAACCCAGATTTGGATTATAGTGTAACAGAGATGAATTAGGTATTTTCAACCAAAGAAATCCTGTTTTTTGGTGTGACTTAATCTAAACAATGTCACTGGTTTAGCCCACCTTCATATCATCTTAAAAATTCAAACTCATATCCACAAGCTAGTTAATGGTGACCCTAACCCTGCTAAATGTGCTTCATTTGAAAGTAGATTTTTTAATTTTTTCACTCTGAAATTTAAGTTGACTGGACTGTTCCTGTTTTGGATCATTAAGCATTACTAAATTTGTTTCTTGTATGAATATTTTTTTACTTGCTTCAAAACCATTAAGCTTGCTTTCAGTAAGATTACTGTGCCTTTAAGCAATTAGGGGAATTGTAGGTGATAGCTTTCTACCTCAAGACAAAAGAAAAATAAGTTTTTTCGGTATTCTGGCAGGTGGGGGTGACAGAGCCAGAAAAGCCACTCGGAGAGGAAGGGGAGACAGAGCTTTGTTTTTGGTCACATGTCTTATAACCTAATTAAAATGAAAATCAGGGTGTTTGGCTTTGATGAGCATTGGCAAATTTGTAGTAAATAGGGGAAAGCTAAACACATCTGCATATCACGGCTGTTTTAATAGTGAGAAGCCAGAGGAGCAGACGCAACAAGAGATCGACATGGAAGAAGCAGGGCTTGTTGCTGCGTTTCTGCTTGCTGTTGTTGTAAACCAGCAACTTTTCGTATTTTTACAAAGCCGGTTGTTTGGTGACGTCTGCTCATTTCCCTCTGAGTTAAAACCAGTCAGTGGGACATAACGACAGCTCCCACTGAGCGACCCGATCGAGCCATTCTGAGCACATACTCCAATACAGCTGCTCCGTTGGTTCCTGAAACAAAGTGGAGACACGCACCAGGAAGGTCCGATCAAATTACCCCGAAGTTACGATAGTTGAAACACGCGTAATGAGAAAAAAGATCGTCTTCGATCCAGTGTATATAAATATTACGCGTATTTTTACTTTTAGGTACATTGCAGGCCTTCCTGCATATTTTGAAACACAGGTGCAAAGCTACATTCAATTTACTGGCTCAGCATTGTTGCCAATTGTTATAGCATGGTGACGGTTGAGTTGTAAGCGTAGAACTTCTTACGTTAAATTGCTGCCGAAACATTCTGTGCCTTTACTCCCTGCATCTTGTTTTTTTTTTTTACTAATTTCTTTGTAGCTCAAGCAAAGCAAGTGATTCACTCGTTTTTATTTTATTTTTGAAGATTTTGTGACCATAGCGCCCTTTATTTGACAGTGGATAATGTAGAACGGGGAGAAGACATGCGCCATAGGTCTACGAGGATGGGATTCGAACCTGGGACAAGCCTCTGTACATGGAGCATCTTCCTTAATCACTATGCCACAGGCACTAAAAACCCTTCACTCTTGAATGGAGCCTTACAGATCTTTCTGGTCAACCAAAAAATAAGCAGCTACTCTTTTTTTAGTTTTTTCTAGAAATTCGTGTTTTTCAGCTAAGTTTGCGAGAAGTGAACCGTTTCAGAACTAGTTGAACAGAACAAATAATAATAAGAGAATTGCTCCGAATACTGCAGCCACAGACAGAGGATGTGTGCTGCAAACCAGGATTAGATTCACCCATTTTCATGTCTATCCCTTAAAGGCTTTGGGAAAGTCAAATTTGTCATATTGTATTGAAAATAATCTTTTTTTTCTTTTTTTTTTTGCATTTATCCACCCTCAGTTCATGGCTCTTGTCTAAAAATACCCTCCAGTTTCGGGTGTTTTTTTCTTTTTTAGGGTTTGAAGTGCATGAGAGAAGGAACTACTATGTATATTTAGAATGCTGTGATGCTGGAGAGGCATCCAAGCAACAGAGACCTAGCACGCATTTGCACCTCAATCTCAGTGTAAAGTGGTGATGATCTGCAGCGGCCACGTCCTCACAGGTCTCCACTCGCTGATGTCATGGGACTGAAACAGATGGGCTGCATTGGATAACACATCACCACCCCACCCGCCTTCTGAATTCATAAGTAAAAAGAAATTCAAAGGTTCTGGACCCTATTAAATGAGGCGTTTCAACGGTCTCAAAAAGGAAAAAAGGTTAGAATATTTGCTAAAATTTTTACAACAAGGATTCACAATAGACTGATCAAATTTTTACACCTGTACCAGAGTGTAGACCAGCTTCATCTTAAATCCTCTTGGTGAATATTATGTTATCTGTGAATACAAAACATTGGAAGACTTAAAGGCAGACATATGCTGTATTTTTCTTACAACTCCCAGCTTGGATCAATTGATCATAAATAAGTGTTTTGCATAAATCTAAATATTTACATTCACGTGAGTGAAAGTGTTTCAGTCTTGCATCTGGTTTTCTGCTGTACAACAGCGTGAATTAAGGCCGCATTAAGGAGGCTTTCTCTGTTGGGAGGGAGGAAAACACTTAACCGCAATTTATTGCATCCTCCGTTACCCTGGAAACCAGTTAAGGTGGGGCAGAGCGTCGGACTGAACAAATGTTTTTTTTCTTTTCTGATCGGTGAAACTGAATGTAAATTATTCTGACCTTTGACCTCTACTGTAAGATTCGGAGCTTGAAATGTGTGAAATGTGTTTGCGCTGCTTGATGAATGAAAGGCAGCAAAACAGATAAGCTCCTCCACAATATCATCTATTTTTATTTTGGCCCTGTTGTCCTGCAGCTGTGGGGAGGGTGCTTGTCAGCTATCGGTGGCCTTTATTTGACCAATTTTTGCCTTTTCCACCCCGCAGGTTTGGCAGAAACCACCAGAGTTGTTTGTTGTAGTTCGTATGGCGGCAGGGTGGAGCAGTGGCTCGGCTTAGATGAATGAAAAAGCTGGGGGTGTTCAAACGCATCCTTATTGAATTCTAACAAACAAAAACGCATTACTTTCAAAATGTTTTACAAGCAAAAATGCCAGTGATGTTGTGGCAATCAGCCACTCTTAGTTTTATACTCCCAAATAAAATGATGTGTATATAATTATTCAAACAGAGCCCAGGATTTATTCTCAGTATGAATCTTCTTGTTCTGTGACCTGTAATAACCCATTGCAGCAGTAATATGTTGAGAGTTCACAAATCTTTCCTTCATGGATAAGTTTTAGATTTACATTTATTATTTTATTTGAAACATAAAAGTTTTAAAAAGGGCAAAAAAACAGAATTTATTTAAAAGAAAAAGAAAAACGATAAAAATACAGCTAAGCTGTAAACTATTTGTCATCTCAAAGGAGCTTCAATTGTTCTGTTTTTGATATATGTTTCAATGAAAAAAGGCTTCTTGATAGTAATTTATAACTTGCTTAATAATCAATATAAAAATCTTTATTTGCATTATCCCAATCAAACTCTTCGTTTAACCGATGACCAGGTTCTTTCTGGTATTTTAATCATTTATCTTCTGTGATGTGCGCTATAATTTATATATTGGAAGGCCTCCTTCCCATCACCCTTATCTTTTTGGATTACTAAATCAAATGTGATCCAAACTTCTGGCTGGGGAACTAAAAAGTGTTAATATTACCAAACAAACAACAGAGATTTTAGACTTTTCTCAGTAAAACATCTCAATGCTATATTCACAATGAAGTAGGAAGAAGCATAAACTTTTTACATGCAGGTCCTGTGTTTCAGAACTGTCTTTGTTTCATCAGGTTAGCAGAGCTGTCATTAGCCTTTTGGTACTGTACATTATGTAAACACTCTTTCCTTAGAAATCATTAACTTGTGTCTCACAGTTTCAGCATCAAATAACAAGAATAGCAGAAAACAACTCTTGCTTTTACTTAACAAGTTTTCCTTAACGGCGTGATTCTGATTTTAACTTCAAAGATTAATATAAACTTTAATTTCAAATTTTGGCCTCTGTTATGTAATTTATATCTTATTTTCCCCATTAGAAATAGATGTTTGCTGATGGGAAAAATTATGATCAGTTTCAGTATCAGATTCAGATTTTCAGAATTTCAGATTCGGTATCACTTCATTTTTTTCCTCTGCTTTCCTTTCCCTCTTCTCTAAGGTTTCAGTTTGTCTTCTTTATGTGCCCAGTAAATCAAAGCCCTCTGCTCAGTGTAGTGACTGCAGGTTCAGAGAGCACGTACTTAAGTAGATATACAGAATCATCACGTACTGAGTGAGTGAGGAAATCTAAAGGAGATTTATAAGATGCTTCAGAAGAACTATAGCACTAAGGAGAAGTTCACGTATGGGTCATTCTCTCTGGGTAAATTTTGGGTCTGTGGTTACTAAAAACATCCAGCAACGCAAAATACTTTCTGAACATTGCATATGATAGAGCAGCACAACGTACGAGGAAAAACAAGAAACGTATACGTCAATCATTTGCTTTTTCAAAAACAATCACACAGTATGTTTTCATGCACAGCTAAATTGAGCTGTTTGGAGTAATCGGACTAAGGGCTTACTACGATGATAGATGACGAAATGTGCCCCTACGTGTTAGCCTAATAGCAGTTAGCTCCCAGGTGCATTCAGGCAGTAAACTAAGGCTGGTGGGAGTGAAGTAGACAGAGTTAAAGCAGGATATTCACAGACATAACGCATCGCCTCTTCGTAAGTCCGTTAAAAGAAACGTATGTAGGATTGTGGCCAAAAGTGGTACTGCAATCACGTTCAAAATACTGTAGAACTGTGTATCCCTTCCTGACTCGAGGTTGCCAGCTGCTGCGGGACCCAGCAGGAACGGCTGACCCTAACTAAATAACATTAGCAATGGTCATACAGGTTAACTTGCAGCATGTGTAGTCCACAATGTACGTGAAGAACGAATGAGGAATTATTTGTACCGAGGTATAGGCTACTCAATATGTCTCCATTACGTTTCACATTGCCAAATCGACGTGCTGTTGCTTTCCCTGACAGTTCAGCATAATGAAAAGAAACGGGCCCTGATGCTATTTCTTAGCAATGACGACTCGTCGTTTTTATCTCCCAAACAATTCCTTACCTTTTCAAACGTAGCGTTACTTTCCACGAACATGCATAACTTTGTTCGACTGTCGTGAATATTTGAAATGTCAATTTACATTAAGTACAAGTAAATTAGTCAAACATAGGTGAATCTTACCTGTCCAGGAGAAAATTGGCGACGTTGACGTCTGTATTCAAATTCTTCTCCATTTCCAGCCGTCTCCATCTTTCAAAGGCATCTCCTATACAAATCCTTGTTTTATTTCGGACTTTGTCACGACGTATTTCGGGTTGATAACGAGGTCTTTTAGGTTTCGTAACGTTATACATGTTTTGTCCGTAAAGTTCGGAGCTTCAGCTGTGGTAAACAGAGCAGAGCTGGCAACCTGGATGAGGAAACTCTACTAACTTCGTGATTTGTAGATAGCTTGAGGGTGGAGCCTCAAACCAAAACAGAACATGACAACAATAACATCACTTGAGGGCTGCAACTTTCACTTTTACATAACAATATCCTGGCCGGACCACTGTTGACAGTGATATAAGTATTTCAAAAGAACATGTTTCTTAATGTCTAGTGACATATCGGGGCCATTTTATGATTAATTAAAATACATTTCTTACATACGTTTCCTTTAAATACAATGACTGGGGGCCACTAACAGCTGGGGTTGAACTCTCTGCTCCTCTTAACCATTTCATCTTCAACATTTTCTTCTCTTACCTCTCCCTCACTCTGTTCATCTGGTCTGCCTGCTTCTTGTCTGCCTTTTTCCTCCATCTTCATCTCCGTCTTCCTCACTCCTGGACACATCCTCAAACTCTAATCAAAATATTTGAAACGAAATAGTGATTTTGATATAAAAACACCAGATACATCTGTGTACCTGGGATGGAAATAAACATCTCTCTTCCTTCATAGGCCTCTTAACTTCACTTACAGGATTCCTCTTGAAAAATGTGTAAATCTTTTCCTGCGTCTTTCTTTTTCTAAATCTTAATGATTCTGCTTGATAAAAAAAGACAGTGGTAAACTTGATGGTAACATGGGTCTGACAGGACTGTGACTGCTAAATATTGCTTACTTGCACCTTGAAAAGGGGAGATATCAAGAAAAAACTATTTTTTTTTTAAACCCACAAAGTTTTATTTCTGGTGGTATAAATAATGTAAAAATTACAGTTTTTAAGCATTAAAATGATATCAATTCAGTTTATTTATATAGCGCCATTTCACAACAGATGTCATCTCAAGGCACTTTACAAAAAGAGTTATTACAATACAATGTTTAGTGTAGAAATTACAGAACCACAGAAGATTGCGTCGTGAATTCTCAGCAATCCCTCATACTGAGCAAGCATGCAGCGACAGTGGGAAGGAAAAACTCCCTTTTAACAGGAAGAAACCTCCGGCAGAACCAGGCTCAGCACAAGCGGTTATCTGCCGCGACCGTCTGTGGCTTGGAGAATACATAACAGAGACACAGAAAGAGCAATAGAACTGATGCAGAAGTTTGTTGCAGGACGTGGAGAATTTTCCGTCACTGCAATGCCATCTTAGTCAGGGTCGTCAAGCAGGGCTAATCCGGAGCACCTACTATAATAGAAAACAGGTTAGTGCTTGAATTGACAGCACATCATGCAGTTGGGGAGAAGTAGGAGAGAAAGTAGGAACAGACCCTAATAATGTCCTCCAACAGCCTAGCCTAAAGCAGCATAGCTACTAACATTAACCTGTCTCCTAGCTACTAGGAGACCTGGCTACCAACACTCTGTCTGAGTCCTCCTGATCGAGCTCAGCCCTGGACGGTGTAGGGCCGGTAACGGCCCCCGTCATGCCGGGGTCTTCTCGGAGTCGGGTTGTTTGAGAATGCAGCCCAAAGTGGGTGGTAAACTCCATCTAAGGCTAAATACCGGCACGAGACCGATAGTCGACAACTATCTTAAGGAAAAATTGACAGAACTGAGAGGACAGAGTTGAAGAGGGCGAGAAACGTTTAAGAGATAAACGGGTGGGGTCCGCACAGTCTGCCGGGGGATTCAACCCGGCAGGTAATGGGCGGCCGCACTGTGCGGGAGGATCCCCTTGAGGGACCTCTCTCCGGCGCTGGCTGGCCCCCGTGGGGCGCATTTCTTCCGCGGCGGTAAGCCGCGACCGGCTCCACTTTTTTCATTTTTTGCATACCTGTTGAAGAACTGTGGCATCGTTTCTCAGTTCTCCTTGTCAGTTTCCTTTGCTACTGCATGCCGCATATAGCCTACCACCACATTCAGCTAACTGAGCTGCTGAACAATATTCCAATTAGTCTAAAAACAGAAATATAATACAGAAGACGCTCGACTTATCAATAAAAAATAAACAGAACATCTTCCCAAACACATGTCAAGTCAAATGTCATTCAAAGTACTTGGAAAAGTGGAATGTTAAATCTGCCTCCTCTCCCCTCTGTCTCAACGCGACACAGAGTTTGACTGTGACCGCCTGATGATTGGCTGTTCTGCCTTAACTCACGACTCTCGTGGTGTGTTAGATTTATCAGTCAGCTCGTGCCAAAGGGGCTGTAACTTATCAGTGGCCAGACAAACAGGGGCGACTGCTGTAAGTAGTTTGTGGAAAACTGCAGAAAAAGTGTGGGGTTTGAAACCCCTCGCGAGGAAAAGTGTGGGTGTTAAAACACACACATCCCCCACCGGTGTGACGCCCCTGCTCAGGTGCACAACACAAGTCAACCGGTTAGTTACTGTAGCTTCTTTACTGTTTTTTCCCGCCAGTATAGCATCATCTCCCAATGTACAAGTACTGGAAAAGTGAGTGGAACAATGAAGATGAAGAACAGCTTTAACAGTCTGGAATGTAGGTTGCTGAAACTCAAACACAGCTTTAAACAGACGTTGTTACAGATAAAGAAGGTTCACATTACGTTTCTAATTTCAACCCAATATAAAGCTTTCAAACTGTGCAGAAAGGTCTGTGCCAGTCAACTAACAAATTTGAAAGAATTTTTTTACAATTCTGCTAAAAAAAAGATTCAAATGTCCTCCCAGGAGTGTTCTAGGACCTTGCTCATTGTTCATGCTACTTGAATAAAGAGACATTTATTCTAACATTAGAGACTTTGAAGGCATTGATTAAACCTAAATGGATAGCTGTGTTGCTTTGCTGATTAAAGATAAATCCTCATAAAATTCTACTGATTTATTATGATAGAAAAGTAGGAATTAACTGTAGTAAACATGCATGTGGAAAGTTTCCTATCCGTATTTAGTTGTAAATGGCCGCATGCTGAAGAGCTGAGCATCAATCACCATGACTGTTTTTTAATCTGGTAAAACACAAAGCTAAAAGGATGTGTTTTCTTCTACAAAACCATGTAGAGTCTGGAAAAAGTCTGCTTTATTTTTAGGGATTATGCAGCTCCTATCGCCCGCATTTTATGTGATGCAGTAACACAGGTTTACATAGTTTGCAAACCAAATTCCCCACTTCAAAGGGAAAACTTTCTAGGTCACACTTGCACACTTTGAAATATTCTGAGCTTTGAATCCAAAGTTAAAAACGGGCCTTAATTTCCTGACACCTTCGTAAAGTTTTTTGGTTTTTTTCCTGGTCGTCTAATACAGTATAAAGACTATAAAGCTGTGCTGTGACTTAATCCTTTATGTTTTCTCCTCACAGGCACGACGACTTGAAAGAGATGCTGGACAGCAACAAAGACTCCCTGAAGCTGGAGGCGATGAAGAGGATTGTGGCTGTAAGTGAGGATAAGGTTTTCTTTGGGATTCTGCTGATCAGCAAAGTCCAGTTGTGTGCTGTGAGAGAACAAAGTGCAATACAGCAACATGCATCATTTAAAATTTACTTTGAATCACAATATCCGAAGCCTTTTGAAGCAGTAAGACAGAAGTAGTCTACCATGATATTACTAACATGTTAATGTGTCCAAACTGTGCAGTTAGCTGTTAATAATCATGATCTTTGTCAAATTTCTTCTTTTAATTCACCGCAGCGAGAGGAAAGTACTTGAAGAAGCGTCAAAAGAGACACAGTATGCTATTAAAACTGCTGAGTTAAAAATAAAGCTTTTATTTTGTTGCTAACTAATTTCTTGGTCAAATATATATCGAACCATGGCTGGGTTGGTCTTAATTCTAAAGGGGAGGGCTCGTAGGTTACTGGGTTATGGACTCGTCCTTTTATAGAGATGTTTGAACATACTCGTGTCAGTCCCACAAGTAAAAGTAAAGACGATATGAATTACCAAGGTTTATTATTTTCGTCTCGCTGCTGTTAGTGGATGTTTCAGGAGCGGAGGGGAGTTGGTCGTGTGGTGTTTGTCTGGTCATTACAGTGATGCAGCGCAGGAATATGGTTGGTGTTCAACTGAAGCAGAGCTGTGGTCTTTTTTTTTTGTACGATGTCAAAAGGGTAGGGAAATAAACTTACTGGCCACTTTATTAGGTACACCTTGCTAGAACTGGGTTGGACCACCTTTTGCCTTCAGAACTGCCTTATTCCTTCGTGGCATAGATTTAACAAGGTGCTGGAAACATTCCTCAGAGATTTATGTCCATATTGGCATGATGGCATCACGCAGTTGCTGCAGATTTGTCGGCTGCACATCCATGATGCGAATCCCCTGTTCCATCACATCTCAAATGTGCTCTATTGGACTGAGATCTGGTGACTTTGGAGGCCATTTGAGTACAGTGAACTCATTGTCATGTTCAAGAAACCAGTCTGAAATGATTGGAGCTTTATGATATCGCGCGTTATCCCCCTGGAAATAGCTATCAGATGATACACTGTGGTCATAAAGGGATGGACATAACTAGCAACAATACTCAGGTAGGCTATGGTGTTGCAATGATTATCAATTGGTACTAAGGGTCCCAAAGTGTGCCAAGAAAATGTCCCCCACACCATTATACCACCACTACCAGCCTGAACTTTTTATACCAGACAGGATGGATCCATGCGTTCATGTTGTTGACGCCAAATTCTGACCCTACCATCCAATTGTTGCAACAGAAATCAAGACTCATCAAAACAGGCAACATTTTTCCAATCTTCTATTGTCCAGATTTGGTGAGCCTGTGTGAATTGAAGCATAAGTTCCCTGTTCTTAGCTGACAGGAGTGGCACCCGGTGTGATCTGCCTCAAGGTTTGAAATGTTGTGCCTTCAGAGATGCTATTTTACATACCTTGGTTGTACCAAGTGGTTATTTAAGTTATTGTTGCCTTTCTATCAGCTCAAAGCCATGTGGCCATTCTCCTCTGACCTCTGGCATCAACAAAGTATTTTCACCCACAGAACTGCCGCTCACTGGATATTTTCCCTTTTACGGACCATTCTCTGTAAACCCTAGCAATGGTTGTGTTTGAAAACCCAGTAGATCAGTAGTTTCTGAAGTACTCAGCCCAGTCTGTCTGGCACAGACAACCGTACCACATTCAAAGTTACTTAAATCACCTTTTATCTCCATTTTGATGCTCGGTTTGAACTGCAGCAGATCGTCTTCACCATGTCTACATGCCTAAATGCAGTAGAGTTGCCGTCATGTGATTGTCTGATTAGAAATTTGAGTTAACGAGCAGTTAGTGTATTTCTGTAAATATCAGTTACCGACCGTTTCTATTGTTCTCTGCTGGTTTCTTCCGTTACATCCTGCCTGGGTTTATCCTGTTTTCCTTGTTTCTTCCTGTAATTTTTTTATTGTTTTGTTGCCATTATTAAAAGTCAGCATGTTGCTCCCAAACTCCAATGAAGCAATACCCGACACCACCTGCCTGGTAACTTGAGATATTGCTTCAATATTTGCCGCATATGAAACAAATAGGTTCTAATCTGTCCACAGAGAAAAATAGAACTTGAAGTTTGTTTAGTTTAAATGAAAGACCGTACCCTCACAGCTCTTCTTTTTGAGACACAACCATGTTACTTTTTTATTACTCTTTTCTTTGGCTAACTCTTGATAATTTTCCTAGTTGACTCTTGTTTGCAAATAAGAAGGTAACCCTATTATTTTAAGCGATGTTCATTTAATAAATAGTCAATCCAGATCCAGAGTGTCTTCTGTCATTTGGAGACCTCCCAATGTGCCAATGGCATAAACCTATTCTTTATGTTAAAATAAAATGAATTTTTTATGTGTACTGGTCTTTGCACTGTTCCTTGAAGAAAAAAAAAAAGGTTTAAAACTTTCATCAAATTCCTGTCTTCTCTCCAGATGATCGCCCGTGGTAAAAATGCATCGGACCTCTTTCCAGCTGTGGTGAAAAACGTGGCATGTAAAAACATTGAGGTTAGTTACAGTTTTGTGTATTTAAAATTGGTAAGGCCACTATTTCCTTTGGCTTATATTGCTGGTGCAAATAGAAAAACAACCTTTTCGTGCCCCGATTTTTGATATAACAAGAAGTTGTGCTTCTTCTGTAATTGTGTTTTACAGAAGCCCCAGAGGCTTTGATCTTATCTCAGCTTAATCCGTCTGCAATTTACCTTTGCGCAAACTCCTTGAACAGTTGGGTTCCATCTTGCTCCTTGCTTATTACAGGTGAAGAAGCTGGTCTATGTTTACTTGGTGCGTTACGCTGAGGAGCAGCAGGATCTCGCCCTGCTCTCAATTTCCACCTTCCAGCGTGGCTTAAAGGTATGTTCAACGTTTCTTGCATTGTTTGCAAGATGTTACGAGTGTGTTACATTCAAAACCAGGGCAGGCCCAAGATTGTACGAGGTCTGAAACACATTTTGTCCAAAAGTCATTTAAACGAGCATCGGCTTTAACAGCACTGTTTATTATGCCTACAGGCATTTTCAAAATCCCTTCGAAGTTCGTTGTGTACATATAAAAGGAAACATCTTATTGACCCAGCAATTTTATAATAAACCATCAAGAGATAAATCACAGATTCCAACACACACATCACTACCGGAATCCACTCACCCCCATATCTTCACTAGTTGTTTGCAGTTTTTAGCCTTTGAGAAATTGCATTGCCCCAACTATTTTTTTCATTGCATTTATGGTTGAGTTAAGGAAGTTGTTTCTCATCCATGGAATTTTTCTTTTACTAAAATGGTTAAGCAAAGCATTAAAAGAAGGATTAAAAGTGTGATTTGTACATAGATATGTAGAGCAAGTGTTTAGCCAAGCAATGAAAGGGAATGCAGTGTAATGCTTTTTAAAAACTAAAGCATAAATAACGAGAAGAGAGTGGGTCCTAATGTGGAACCTTGATATACCCCTAGGGGTGGGCGGTATGGCAAAATTTTTATATCACGGTATTTTTAAAAAACATATCGGTATTACCGTATTTAACGGTATTTTTTTCCATACAAGACCGTTCATATCCACATTATCTTATAAGAATGAAGAATATAAAAATGTGCTTTAAATAGCCCATTTTACTGCCATATGGACTGCATCATGTTTTTTTTCCAGACACAGGTGAATGATATGAAAATAATTAAAATGATTATGATTCTAGTAGGCATTCTTGATGTTCTAAGGCTGAATGTATATATTTTTTTGTACTCACGTTGATGCAAGCAACAAATTGCATCTTCTAATTGCTTTGCATGTAGTACTGAAAAATCCCGCTAGGGGGAAGAGTATAGACTCAGATCGGATATTGCCAAAGAAGAAGTAAAATAATTATGGCGACCGTAGTTTTTTTTTTTTTTTTTTTTTACAGATATGAACAGAGAAATACATATATACAACAAAACTATTTGCAAGGGGTACAAGTAACAAAATACATAAGATTACAGAGATCATATATCAGAAAATCACTAGTTACATAGGAATTTATCCAGGATAGATTTTGTTTTAACAGCCTTTGATTGTACAAGATCGGCAATGGTGGTTCTGTAATGAGATAGTTCTTGTAAAAAAAGAGTAAATAACGGTTTGCTGTCAGACCATTTCCTCTTGTGAATATGAAATTTTCCTAAGAAAAAAAAAAAATTGTACAAAGAAAATCAAGTCCTTTTCCAACTTACTGTCCATAAAGTAAAGAAGAACATCGTTCTCTTGTAAATATATTGACTGACCAGTTTTCCTTTCAATAAAGTTTTGAACATTTATCCAGAACATTTTAGAGAAAGTACAATGAAAAAACAAATGTTCTATAGTTTCTTCAACTAATCCACAAAAATTGCATGAGTACTCAATGTCGATCTTAAATCTTTCTAACGTCTTTTTTGCAGGATATATTCTGTGTATAATTTTGAAAGACACTTCTTTAATTTTATTGCTAAGACAGAATTTGTTACCTATCAACCACAATTTTTTCCAATTGAGATCCTTACAAAGAATTGACCAATGAATTTTAGTATAAGGAACAGTTACATTTATCAAAAAATTTCTTATGAATTTATTTGAGCATTTGTTTTTTGAAATATTTACATTTCCCAGAAATATATTAACAGGAACTGTCACAAAAAACCCTGTTCTAGATCCAATGAGAAGCTGAAGAACATTCTTTGGGATAGCAGAAATAACAATATTATATTCTTTTGAAGTTACTGCAATATCAAACTTAGAAATGAATTCTTCAAAAGACAACAATTCACCATTAGGAGTCATAAGTTGGGAAACCAAAACAATACCATTACTAACCCAGTCTTTATTATACAAGGATCTGTTTTTATATCGAATACTCCTGTTATTCCATATGTAATAATTTGTAGGTGAGAAATTATGTTTGTATAACAGCTTCCATGACAGTAAAGCTTGCTTGTGGAAATTAGCTAATTTAACAGGCAATTTATCAGGGTTATAATCACATTTCAACACGAAGTTGAGTCCTCCAATTAAATTAAAGATGAATTTAGGGAAAGCATTCCAAATATTATCTTCTTCTTGAATTAATTTAGTTAGCCATTTAATACTAAATGTGTTATTTACTGTTTCAAAACAAAGAACTTCTGGGCTCACTTACAATTTAGCCCAAAAACACAGCCATGAATAAAGAATGGTACCAAAACACCCTCCTAAAGCAACTTCTTCCAACAATCAAACAACATTTTGGTGAAGAACAAAGCATTTTTCAGCACGATAAAGCACCGTGCCATAAGGCAAAAGTGATAACTAAGTGGCTCAGGGACCAAAACGTTGAAATTTTTTTTGGTCCATGCCCTGGAAACTCCCCAGATCTTAATCCCATTGAGAACTTGTGGTCAATCGTCAAGAGGCGGGTGGACAAACAAAAACCCACTAATTCTGACAAAATCCAAGAAGTGATTATGAAGGAATGGGTTTCTATCAGTCAGGATTTTGCCCAGAATTGATTGAGAGCATGCCCAGTCGAATTGCAGAGGTCCTGAAAAAGAAGGACCAACACTGCAAATACGGACTCTGTGCATAAATGTCATGTAATTGTCGATAAAAGCCTTTGAAATGTAAGAAGTGCTTATAATTATATTTCATTATATCTCTGAAACAAAGATCTAAAAGCAGTTTAGCAGCAAACTTTGTGAAAACTAATATTTGTCATTCTCAAAACTTTTGGCCATGACTGTACTTGAAAATTCCACCAAAACAGCGTTTAAGAGGCTTTAATAGGCTCCGATACAACATGCATGCATACGCTGCGCCCATGTATTTTAGACCAAATTTTTTTGTTATATGTTGTGACGTCGCCAACACTTTTCAATGATTGGACATTATTTTATTTATTTTCAACAATATTACGATGGATACTCCCAGAGATGAATGGTAAAAATTATGCACCATCACTTTAAAACTTGAGCAATCTTAAATAGATTTATGACTTCAATAATATTTAGATTTTGATCGAATTAATTATGCTGTAAATTTTTAAATTGCAGGATCCCAATCAGCTCATTCGAGCCAGTGCCCTGCGAGTCCTCTCCAGTATACGAGTTACAATCATCGTCCCCATAATGATGCTGGCCATCAAAGAAGCTGCTTCAGATATGTCTCCATATGTCAGGAAGACAGCTGCCCATGCCATCCCGAAACTCTACAGGTACTGCTTCAGCTTCTGCTTGGATAATAATCATGGATCAATCCTCAGAGCAGATCCATGCACAGATCTTCAGTGCGAAATATATCCTTCAGAAGCCTATTACTGCCAATGAAATCCATATGTGTTTTTGATCAATGTGCGCAGTTTCTCGCTAACAATAACTGATTTTTTTTTCATTCTTCTCGTCTCAGTTTGGATCCGGAGCAAAAAGACCAGCTGATAGAAGTCATAGAGAAACTCCTGGCAGACAAAACCACTGTAAGCTTTTGCTATTTGCGTTATTTTGTTTTTGTTCAGCTTGTACAAATAGAAATTTAGAAAAGAAGAAACCGCATAGCCAGCTGCTTTCTGTGCTCATCAGTCATCTTACCAGTCTCAGTATTTACGTTGCACTTTCTCTTTGAGCAAATTCTAAGCAAAACATTTGATTGCAGATTTTAGCTGAATAACTTTCCAGCATAGATGGTGTTTAGTTCTTGTTGGTAACATATGGTCCATTGGCAGCTGGTGGCAGGAAGTGTTGTTATGGCCTTTGAGGAGGTGTGTCCGGAGCGCATCGACCTGATCCACAAGAACTACAGGAAGCTGTGCAACCTGCTTATCGACGTGGAGGAGTGGGGGCAGGTTGTCATCATCAACATGTTGACCCGCTATGCTAGGACCCAGTTTCTCAACCCGAACATCAACGTGAGTAATAAGAAATACACAGATATGCATTGGGAGTTAAAGGGGCTGGATCATTCTATTTTACAGCTTTCAGCTTCTGGGATAGACATGTATATGATTAAATGTTACCGTTGGTGTTATACAGTATTAATTTGTCCTGAAATTTAACTTGTATCCTGTAGTTAATGTTAACGGATCGTTTTCTATAAACCCGCCTCCTGCACCCCAACGCTATGCTCTGCTCCCCCGCTCTGCTGCGCTTCAGAGCCGGGAGCAGATCACACTGAGACAAACAGAGCTAAGCTTCATCACAAACAGTATTCTCACAAGAATTTGAAAGTCACAAAGCACCACAATGAAACTCTGTCATATTACGGGGTCAGACGTTTGGTTTATTTATTTTTTTGTTGTTGTAAAAAACAGAGTCAATAAAGCCTATCTCAGTTGCTAAATCTCCAGGCTTTAGACAGAGCCCAAACAAACACAGCTGCGTCCACTAAGCAAATCTTTCCAGCCCAGTATATAAAAAAAGCTGTTGTTGTTGTTTGTATCCGTTTATTGTACATTCTTAGATTCTACAGATCAATTAATTAACCACACAACGCTGTTATAAGATCACATAAGCAGCTTGATAAATGGCTAACCCACATTAGCATTAGCATGTAGCCACTTACTTCTCTGTCCATCAGGCATCCTTGTTCTTTGATCCAGTTGCTGTTCGTTAGGAATGTAGAGTAAAATCCTGTAAACCATGCAGCCAAACTGCAGTTTTTTCAAAGAAAGTAAGAAATCCAACATAAAAAGTGTTTTAAACTACCAAAAACCGAAGCTGCCATGAGCTGTGAGAAGGAAGAGGGTGTGTTTCAAAATCTACCAGGGGTAAGCCACTCTGCCTGCAGGGGTGTTGCAGACACCTCTAGCTCTCAACTTTCAACCAGTGATGTCACTAGTTGAACACTCAGTCGATTTCTAGGAGAGGGAGGGGCAGCTGCTCAGAGGGCAGAATTCAGGAGGATTACTCAAAAAATAATATATTTTGTTTTTCCTTTTCGTACACCAAGTCAGAAACCTTGTGTTTTCTTTCTGGCTCCATGATGTTGGCTTTCTGGGAATTAGTCTGGTTTTTAAAATAAATAAAAAAATATTTAAAAACTGCCTTATGTACAATTCATAATCAACTTCAGTTTCGCTTTTTAAAAATATGTGACACATTCACCGGATGTCTTATGATATATTTTGAATGTAACAATCAATTTATTTTTTTATTTTTTTATTTTTATTTTTATTTTTTTCACTTTTCAAATGATTTTATTGACATTTATTTGATTACATTGATTGTTTTGAGACTCAGGCTGAGTTCAATTTTATTTGCAGTCCCCCCTGTTTATAAAAAGCTAAAATGTAGCCATCTTAAATCTGTAATTTCTGACTACGTCTTAAATAAGGGCCACCAGTGCTGAAACATCTCCCCCGACGGTTGCCACACCTGCAGTGGCAGCTGTACCTAGACCTGCCATCCCTGCCGACTGCAGAACAGCCACCGCGCTTCCAGCTGCCACCCCTCCTCCTATAGCGATGGCTGCTGCAGACATCCAGCTCGCTGCGTAGGAACCTGCTGCGATCCCAACGGAGGTGAAGCCAACAGCTCCCAGAACTTCAGGGGCAGCCACCACGGCTCCACCTGCACCGATTACAGAGCAATTGTAACTAAAATGAAGGGAAGGGGGTAAATTAGCATCGAGCTAAAGCTCACTAAGTAGCTACTAGTGAAGGTGAAGGGTAGAGCAGCACCGATGCGTCGGCGCATGTATCAAGCTCGTAGAGTGAATATGTGAATAAACTTTGATTAACATATTAAATTATGCAGTGTACAGTATGGAATACAATTACATAAATAATTTTATCGTATGGCCATTGAATCCGTAGATCACTTGATTTTCCGAATTAGGTTATTTGCAATAATATTAAGATCCAGCAGGTGTCAGTAGACCAACACAGTAGCAACTCGGTATCGAGACAGTATCAATACAGTTAGGGCAATGTGTCGAAACGTTTCATGAGGCCTCGTCTACCCATCACTACCTATATCTACGCCCAGACACATAAAAGTAGAGTAATTCCCGGATTTACTTCCAGATTGATATAATCCAGTCCACAAATAGGGATGCAAAGTGTCTACAGTTGGGCAGGAGACAAGTTTTCTGAAACGAAGTTCCTTTGCAGGCTGCTACGGCTGCAAATTGATCTTGAAGAAAACCGGGGCCGCCTAAGAATGTCTTGGAACAATTCCGCTGCCAGCAAATCTATTTTCTGGATGCACTCATAGAAGCCTTGATGCTTTTCAGCTAGTACTTTGTCAGTCAGAAATAAAGGGAACTCACCAGTGAAGTGTCTCCTTCCGCTGGCAGAGCAGCACTTCAAAGACGAGTCATAATGGTCGACGTGAACCAATGGGAATGTGTTGGGAGCGCAGCTAGGAAAGATGGGAAATGCAGTCTGTCAGTTAATTTGTGGGAAATGAGTCCTAAAAATGCCTTTCAAGATTTCCAAGGCCACTAATCACTCACTCAGAAACCTGTCAGATATTTGTCGAAAAATATCTTGACGATGCCCAAGAGCGCTGGGAAAATATTCTATTAGTAACTTTTTGGAAGGTCCAATGCAGTAACACAACATCAATCTAACAGCATTTTATAAAGAGCCAAAAAGAAAAGGAAAAAAAAACACCATACAGTCAAATTTGGTGGTGGCAGTGTTAATGGACGACAGCTTTTTGCTGCTTCAGTACCTTGAGGAATTTACTCTAAGCCAGAAAATCCTGATCGACATTGTCCAGACATCATTGTGTGAACTTAAGCTAATAAACACATGGGTTGTGGCAGGAGAATAATCTGGAGGAGTCCATAAAGTCTACCTCTGAATAGTTAAGATCAGAAAACAGAATGAGATTGATGGGTTTGACCTTAAATGGACCGTTCATGATTGAAAATGCTCTAATGTGTCTGATTTAAAACAGTTCTGAATCTAAAAAGCAGACCAAAATGACTACAGGGATATAAAAGACTTATTTCCAGATACTGCAAAGGCATGATGGAAGTCGTACTACCAAATGCTAGTATGTTTTTTTGTTTTGTTTTTTGCTTAGGGCTCGGATGTTTTAGATAGCTTTTTTCTCTGAATAAATGAACCTATCATCTGAAAATGTCCTTTTTTCTTTTTGAAAAAAGAGCAAAAAGAGAAGAAATCAGTAGATTTGTTTCCTGTTATTTTCCTGAACTTAGTTTAGCAATAAGTCTGTAGTTATGTTTTGTAATGGTTGACCACTAGTGCACTCCCCACTGACTGCAGGAGTCCCTGTTGGAGGAAGGAGGGGAGAAAACCTTCTACGGCTCAGATGAAGATGATGATGAGGACGAGGAGGATGAGGAGAAGAAAGCAGAGGCAGCTGCCATGGCCAAGAGGAAGCCCTACGTAATGGATCCTGACCACCGGCTGCTGCTGAGGAACACTAAGCCGCTGCTGCAGAGTCGGAACGCTGCTGTGAGCCCGCCACACCTCTGCACGCTCTTTCACTGAAATGCACAGTAACGTAAAGCTGGATGCCCCTTTAGCAGTACTCTAGTAACTGGGTATCCAAACTTTTTATCACATGGTCCAAAATTGATAACTAAAAACTTCTTGTAGCCTTGCAGAGCAAAACAAAATATTTTAAAAACTAAAATCACCAAAAATGTCTTTTTTTTACGTGGTCAACAATGAACTAGGTAGGAACTGTGTTAAATAAACAAATAAATGATCCATTGTTTTTTTTTTTGTTTTTTTTTTTTTTTGTTGGAACAGAATGTATGAATCATTTTAGATCCAAAACTTCAATAAAGGGTTTTAATTATTTAACAAATATTTAACCTAGGCTCAGCAATAAAAACAGGATTTAGGTCAGGGTTTATTTGAAAACACTCACTGTATTTATCCGAGTTTTAATAAAAGCTGATCTGGGTGCACTAAGGTGTACTTTACAGTATGAGTCAATGGATGTGTGAGGTCCTATTTGCCACGAATCTAAAGTGATTAAAAGAGGATCACTTTATGTTGCATCTAACATATTTCTTAGTAGATTGTCCAATTTTTTACTTTTTTTGCTTATTTTTTTTAAATATTCTAATTGTAAAAAAAAAGAAGCTTTAAAGTAGTATGTAATTTGAGAGTATTATCTTAAACCTTCTTTCTGTCTCAATCTGCATCAACCAACAGATTTGTATGTTTCTTAAATTGTAATCATGAGGCCGCGCTTTGGACACTCCTGCTGTAGAGTTAGGGTTGTAAAACCACAGTTGCCTCCAAATTTACCATAAAGCCTTCAGTCATATTATCAGTAATTTATCACTACAGCATTTTAAGGGTTTTTAAGCAGATCATTCAATCTGACATTACTTTTTAACTCAAAGAACTTGTTGAGCAGGTTAAAACATCCCCAAGGAATTAATTAAAGGTCCTTTATGTCAGAGTAATTCTGCTGTGTTCAGCCTGGGTTAATCATTTTTCTAAAATGATAAACACTTCCTTGTCACTTTTATCTATTGAATTATTTTATTTTATCTATTGAATTATTTACTAATTTGTAAATATTCCCTCAGTCCCATCTTTACTGTAGGGGCTCACTCTCGTTGCTCTTACCAGTTTTGCTTCCAGCTCCAGCAGGCACTTTCTGAATGTAAATGCTGCTCGGCTCCAAATTGCCAACAATGTCAGGGACCAGCTCATTAACATCAAAGTCAGAGAGAATTTAGTGTCTAAGAAAGCAGCAGAATTCCCAAAGAGACTTCCAAAAGTGGTACATGCACATTATAACCCCAGTAATGAAGATTCAAATTGTTTCCAACACGCTGATTAACTGTATTGTATTAAAACCCTGTAAAAACGCAACACAAACGGCAGTATTTTTAATCAATGCACTGCCAGATTATTTGTTCCCCTCTTTAGCCTGAGAGCAATCTAGAGAACTAAACAGTATTTGCCTCTGCTGTTTCATGCATATTTAATACACTAGCTTTGTAAACCCAAAAACATTCCACATCTGCACTGCAACAAAAAGGTTTAAAAAAAAAAATCAGTAATGGGTGATAATTGTAACAGACAGAAGGAATTTAACCAGCTGAGAATACACAGTGGTAAATTATTGTAAGAGCGTTGTTGTAGTCCACTGAAGCGTTTGTTTTTCCACTGAGACAACTTTGCACATTTCAGGTGGTGATGGCTGTGGCTCAGTTGTATTTCCACCTGGCCCCTAAAGCAGAAATCGGTGTGATTGCCAAAGCATTGGTCCGCTTGCTAAGGAGCCACAGGTGAGCTTTCTTTGTTTCTCCTTTAAAAAAATCCCAAAAGTAATCAAGCGGGTCATTTAGAGTCATTTATTGTACTGAATAAGCAGCATCGTGGAAAAGTGTTGCAGCCAAAAACTTTAATATTTTATGCACTTGAATTTTGTATTACATTTTGTATTTATTTATTAGAACACATGTTGAGCAGCTCTGAACAACAAAAAATGTTTGCCCATTCATTGCAAAGTTGCTCAACCTAAAACAGATAATATGAACGTTGAACACCAGTTCAGTCAAAGTCTTGCCAAAGTATAAATATGCTTTGATATAAACCATTTCATTCTCCCTCTGTGTATTTAGGGTCATTGGACCTCTTTGAGTCCCTGTTTGCTGTTTATTTAGCTTAATCTATTTTCCCATAAACTAGGGGTGCTCTGATTCATCCGCCACAGATAATTATCGGCCGATTTCCGTGGAAAAGTGTGTGATCGGTGTTCGCAGATCACAAGTACTGGTACTGACTTTATTTTTATGGGGAGCCTAAGTCACGTCCTTCTAATTCCGGTCCATGGGTCCCCAAATGCCCAAAAAAATGTATGAGAGTCAATGGAACGCAAGTTACGTATGTAACTATGGTTCTATGAATCCCGAATGACCGCCAGAGGCGGTGCTTACAAGCACTTGAAATGAACATTCTTGAGCATGCCAGGTCAGAAGAATTAATAACAACACAGTCACCTGTAGACCCCGGTGACCCCCTGGGTCCTATAAATTCAACGGTGACACCGGAACACAGTCCCACAATCTACTCGCACAACGAGAGGATTCCGAGGGACTGAACGCTCTGGCGGTCATTCGGGATTCATAGAACCATAGTTACATACGTAACTTGCGTTCTATTTCATCCCTTCTGACCGCCAGAGGCGGTGCTTACAAGCACTGAATGACTAATGTCAACAAGGTCCCGAGGAATCCACGGACCCAGAGACACTCACCTCGCTCAGGATCGGCTCTGACGGAGGACGCCGTCCAACGGATGCGGAGTAGCCACATTCACCCTGTAGAAACGGGTAAAGGTGTTTGAAGACGTCCATGAAGCAGCAGCACAAATCGTCTCCAGCGGTACGCCAGTCATTGCAGCCCAGGAAGTGGAGACGCCCCTGGTGGAATGACACCTCACACCTGCAGGCAGCGGCCGGCCACATCTGGCGTAAGCCTCCGTTATAACACAAACGACCCATTGCGATAAACGCTGTTTGGATAGTGCATGACCCACTCTGGGTCCCGCGAAGCACACAAACAGTTGATCCGACTTACGCATTTCTGCGGTCTCCCTCACGTACTCTGCCAGCGAGCGGACAGGGCACAGATGCTGGGAGTCAGAGTCAAAACGGGCAAGTTGTAAGGGCCCGACAGGACTCACAGAGGGCACCTTGGGAACAAATGAAGGATCCGGCCAGAGGGTTACCCCCGAACCATCAGGGTTCCATCGGAAGCAGGAGTCCTTAATAGAGAAGGCCTGCAGTTCACTCCCCCGCTTGGCTGAGACCATCGCCAAGAGGAATGCAGTCTTCATGGACAACCACTTTAGGCCCACCTCTGATAACGGTTCAAATGGCGCCGACCGCAGGGCCGTGAGAACTACATCCAAGTCCCACAAAGGCACTACGTGGCGTCTGGGGGGATGTAGTCTCCTGGCACCTCTTAAAAACAAGGAGACCATCTTGTTTCTACCAACAGTAGCACCATCCACGTCAATGTGCCAGCACGAAATAGCCGCCAAATACACCTTCAGGGTAGAAGGAGACCGTCCCTTGTCGAGCAGATCCTGCAGGAATAAGAGGATTGCCGGGACAGGACAGCGTATGGGGTCCAGCCCACGGTCACGACACCACTTGTCGAATAGTTTCCACCTGTTCGCATACAACAGGCGTGTGGATGGCGCTCGGGCATTGCAAATGGTGTGACCAACGCCACCGTCGAAGCCTGAAAATGTTATGCCAGGCCTTGCAGGGGCCAGACCCAGAGCTGGAGGCGAGAGGGCTCGGGGTGTAACACCTGGCCCCTCATTTGGGACAAGAGGTCCCCCCGGCACGGGAGACGCATCGGCAAGTTGCAACAAAGCCTGCGCAGCAGCGGAAACCAAGTCCTCCCCGGCCAGAATGGAGCCACCAGGAGGAGCCGGTGTCCCTCCTGAAGGACCCGGAGAAGCGTTGGGAGAATGAGCGGTAGTGGTGGGAAGGCGTACAGCAGAACGTGTGGCCAGTCGTGTGCCAACACGTCCTGGCCCATCGGGCTGGAGGCGTCCGCTAGAGAGAACCAGAGTGGGCAATGGGTCGCATCTCTCGAGGCGAAGAGATCCACCTCTGCCCTGCTGAAGGACCTCCAAATCAGGTCCACTACCTCTGGATGGAGCATCCACTCCCCGGCAGGCACAGATTGACGGGACAGGGAATCGGCAACCTGATTTTGCGGTCCCGGTATATGAGTCGCACGTAACCCCGCCAATCGAGGCCACGCCCATGTCAGTAATTGCCCTGCCACCTGCGTCAACCTGACTGACCCTGTTCCCCCCATGTGGTTGATGTGGTAGACCACAGCAGTGTTGTCCGACTTTATCAACACATGTCGGCCCTGGAGATACGGTAGGAACCGACGAAGCGCCAAATGCACCGCCAGCAGCTCCAACACATTTATGTGCTCCCGCCTCGACTGAGGGGACCATACACCCTGCGCCACCCGTCCTTGCCACGTCGCACCCCAGCCCGTGGACGACGCATCCGTATATACAACTTCTCGCCGAGACGGGCAAGCTCCCAGTTGGACGCCGTGCTCGAGCCAAAGCCTGTCCCTCCACGGAGCCAGAGCCGTCAGACACTGATGCGACACTAGCAACAGTACACGCCGGTGTGACAGCCGCGACGGATCTAGATGCTGACCGTTCAGCCATATTTGTAGGGGGCGCAGACGGAGCAGTCCCAAGGGAACCACACTGGAAACAGACACCAGCTTGCCTAGGAGCCGCAGGAATCTGATGAAAGGCAACCCGCTGGCTCCTCGGAACACAGAGAGGGCCGCCATGATACCCTCGACCCGCCGAGGGGAGGGTCGTGCAGTCATGGAGATGGTGTCGAGAGCAATTCCCAGAAAAACCGTGGCCTGGGTCGGAACCAAGTTGCTCTTGGGGAGATTTACTCTGAGCCCCAACCGGCGTACATGCGTGAGGACTGTCTTCGTGTCCCGAATAGCCTGTGCGCGGGACGGCGCACAAATCAGCCAGTCGTCCAAGTAGGGAAGTATTTTTAAGCCGTGCGCCTGCAACGGTGCCAATGCCGCCGCTACAAATCGCGTGAACACCCGGGGGGACAGTGAGAGCCCGAACGGAAGGACCCTGAATTGATAATGGCGCCCCCGAAACACGAAGCGCAGAAACCTCCAATGAGGAGGAGCGATTGGGACGTGGAAATACGCATCTTTCAGATCGATGCTGGTGAACCATTCGCCCATCGATATAGCACGAAGTACTTCCATGGTGCGCAACATGTGGAATGGCAAAACCTTTAAAAAACTGTTGAGACCCCTCAGGTCCAACACGGGACGCAGATCCCCGGTCCTTTTTGGAACCAGAAAATAACGTGAATAAAAACCCCCCGGATCCCGCAGGGGATCCACAGGCACAATCGCACCTTTGTCCAGCAAGGTCACAATTTCTAGTTGTAGTGCCTGGGCTTCGGCCGGGTCGCGGATGTGAGTGACCCGGACCGGGCCGGAAACCGGAGGCCGGCGGTGGAACTGTAATCTGTAACCCCCGGACAATGTGGTCAACACCCAGGCGTCCCGGGTGTGGGTAGCCCAATATAGGAGTTGTTCCGGGGTGAAACGACCGACCACCGGCCTGCTGGTCTCACTTGCGTCCCCCACGGCCCCTAGTGGACCGGGAGGGTTGCCGAGACCGTTGTCCCGTACGGGGTGGACGAGAGGCCTGTGTCCCACGTTGGTCGTCTCGAAATCTATCAGACCTCGGGAGCGGTCTCCGAGGGACGGCAAAGGGGTCCGACGAGGTAGGGAAAGCTCCCCGAGATGAACCAGGAGCTGCCGTACGCGGAGGAACATGTCGGTGAAGGCTCGCCAACTGCTGACGTGTCTGGGTGGCCTGCGCTGTACGTTGTAGAGCCTCTAGTGCAGCGGAACCAAAGAGTTCCCCCGGACGGACCGGGAGACCCCGTAGGGTCCTCCGACATGACTCAGTCAGAGGAGACTGAGCCAACCAGACCTGCCTACGAGCCTGCGTGAGAGTGGAGAGCAGGCGACCGAGTTCCCTTGACATAAAGGCAAAAGCCTGCAGAGATGTATCCACAAGGCCTTGTGTCGGGGAATCCATGCCGGCGTCCTCCAAAGATGAGGCCAGACCCAGCAGCAAAAGGGACATCGAGTTCCCAATGCGCCCCATACGAGCACCGGCCTCGTACGCCTTGCACAGGAGCTCATCCGTAGCACGACACTGCGGACGCGGACACCTCGCGTCAGTCCTCAGGGCTTCATCTGGAGACACAATAAGTGAGGCCACCGCAGGTTCGACGGACGGCATGCGGTCCAGCCCAAACCTGGATGCCTCCTGCATGGAGGCAAGCGCCCTGCCATCAGCAGTCGGCCTTGAAAAAGCCTTTGTGTCGGACCAGCAGGCCTGAAGCTGGTCGATGTATTCAGTGGACGGGGGAACCAAAAAGGCGGTGGATGAAGCCTGCCGCCTAAAAAAAGCACTGGGGGCAGCTGACTGCGCGGTTGGAGCGTCCAGCTGCAAACGTGCGAGCGCGGTACGCACTGCAGAGATCGCCACGCCTTCCGCGTCCCTCGCGGAGGAGTCAGAAGCGCTGCTTCCCGCTTCAGATGCCTCCCTATGCACGCCCCCAGGATCAGGGTTATGTAGTTCCACATCGTGAAACTGAGTGTCAGATGCCGCCACCGATAGGGCGTCATCATCGTGAAGGGACGCCACGTCCTCCTGCTGCCCGGCGTCTCCCTTCGGATGCAGACCATCCTCTTGAAGGGCCTGAAGGAGAGCCCTCATCTGGACCAGTTCACAGGACAGATTGTCCACCTTCGTCTCCAATCCCGACGGGCGACCTACCTTGCCCTTCTTCCGGGCAGGGGCCTCGGCTCCTGTAGCGGAGCGTTTTCTGACGGAGGACTGAGGAGCTTCAGCAGCGGAGCGAACCCCGTCCAGCGCCTGCTGAGTAGGAGGTAGGGAGGAGACTCGCCCCTGCGTCCACTCTGTTGTGCCCCCGCATGCAGCCAGGCGTGCCTCACGCATTGACAGAGGCATCACACTGCAGTCCATGCAAGCAGCCTCGGTGAGGCCCTCCCGAAGGTGACAAACACCCAGGCATGAGGCGCACAGATCGTGCCCGTCGTCCAAGGCCAGCGGGGCTACACATTCCCTGCAGCAGGGAGAGCCCAGCATAACTTCGGGCCGATTCCGCCGTAAACGGCACTCACGACCCGAAAAAATAAACAAGTAAAAAACCACACAAGCGAGCACGCTACTGGTGGAGACAAAAAACAAAGCGAGCAGGGGACACAGCACCACTGCAGAATCCCAAATATAAACACTAACGCAACAGCCGAACACGGCAGCGCTGTTTTAGAAGTAAGGCAAGCCACAAAACTGGCCGTACAGTATTAAACGTCTCGCCGAAAACGGCACCAAACACATAAACACAAAACTCCAAGCCGTAAACGGCAACAGGAATACTTACCGGGACGTTCGCCACGCGGCGACGGTTGTCTACGCAGCCCAGGAGGGCGAGACACACTCGCAGCTCCCACCAAAGGTGAAAAAAGGGCCAACAGCAGTAGAGTCCGTCAAAATGCAGCAGTGGAGTCCGTCAGTGATAGCTCTCGACCATGTGCGAGAAGAACAAAAGGGACTGTGTTCCGGTGTCACGTGAATTTATAGACCCACGTGGGTCACCGGAGGTCACAGGTGACTGTGTTGTTATTAATTTCTCGACCTGGGCATGCTCAAGAATGATCATTCAGTGCTTGTAAGCACCGCCTCTGGCGGTCAGAAGGGATGAAATAGAACGATAAAAGTTATTTTCTGATCCAGTTTGAAATGCGCCGTGGATCGAACGTATGATGTCCGTGAATTTTAAAAACTAATTTTGATGCAGAGAAAACAATGATTTTCGACCGGAGGCAAAAGTTACTTTAGGTTTTGTGTAAAAACGTTTATCGGACTACAACTGCAGAAGAAGAAGGAGAGTGATGGCCGTAGCCTCTAGGAGGAAGAAAGGAGCATTAAATACGGAGAAGACCTCTATAAATCTGACCGTGTGGAAAGTAGCAGCTATGTCGGGGATAAAGCAGTCGCTGGAGTGAGAGCCAGCATGGAGGAGAAGCTCTACAAGCTCTAGGTGAGTGTTTTATGTGCTATAGCTAGTGCTACAGTAGGTCCCGTTAGCCAAATGGCGTCATATATGCGACCTCTTACTTCTGATATGTAGGCATTTTAAATGCGAATTTTTATAATCAAATAAATCCCAAATCCCTGGACAAACACAGTCGAAACGTACATCGTTAGTTATCATTTAAATCGAAGAAAAACATATGTTTGATTCAGGACGTAAGACAAAGCGCACCAGAAAATAACTTTTATCGCTCCATTGATTTCCAATCATTATTTTTTCGGTTTTGGGACCCACGGGCCGACCGGAAGGGGAGGAGACTTATGCTCCCCATAGTCTATAAAGCACTTACTCTTCCCAGCCAGCAGAGATGCTGTAGTTTGCCCTTCCCTCGACTTAATGCGAATGCCGGCAAACCCACAATAATAAACATGTCTGCCGTGTGAAACTTTTTCTGTGTCTGTGAGAATGATATTAAGTTTGAGTCTTGCAAAACTTGCAACGAAAAAATACCCCTGAAATAATTTCACAGAAAAAATACCTTTCTCACTTGAAATTGTAATTTTGTGGTCCTTTTTAGTAATATTAAAATTTTATTTTGTTCACCATCATTTGACGAAAACGAGAAAGTAGAAAAGAAAAAAATATCTGTCTTTCAGTTCATTGCATTTCTTTGTGTGGCAGAAGTATCAGCACTGGTATTTTGTGTCGGCAAATGAAATCATGCAAATGGGAATCATGAAGAACACAATAAACACCTCAATGAGAGAAAATAAATCTTTAACAACCCCAAAACGCTGCTAATTGGAGCAAAAGGAAAAAGTGAGGTAGGATGAAGAAAACTGTAAGGCCCTAAAGCAGGAAATAGATATTAAACACAGGTTCCAGTGAAGCTGAAGTAAACATGAAAACATAAACCATAGAGGGAGATGACAGCTCAGAGGCGGCCACTGGGCTGTAAGTCCTGAAAACTGTCAAGCCTCTTATTAAACAAGTGGTTCTGGGTTTAATGGAATCATCATTCAACAAGATTCAGACAGCAGCATCTCTCTGTGTGTCAGAAAATCAGTGAACTGGGCAATAGCTTTTATTAAACTCCATCCTGTAGAGTGCTTTGTGTCTCAGATTTCATTGCAACTTGTAGAACACCCTTCAGTGAATAAACAGAAGGCTCTTAACAGAGAAGGTACAAAATTACATATAGTTCAATGATAGGGTGAATATTAAAGATATTTTGTTTTGTCTATATTGACAAAATCACCTACATTTTGTGATTTATTTGGATATTTCAATCAGGCTTTTTTGTCCCTGTTAGACATTTGCATCATTTAGTGACAAAAATGTACCAATACACAGTCCAGTCAAATACCAGACCAACCTCCACATTGGTCGATTGTGCGATCTGTAAAAACAACCCTATATTCCGTATACGATTTAGAATTAAACTAGGAAGTGCATCTTCCATAAAGGGTATGTGGACTAAACTTGCTGGGGGAAAAACTGAACTCTTGCTTGACAGATTTAGAGCTTTGCTGTGAAAGTCATAAAATAACGGCTGGAGCTCTTTCTGCTACACTAAGAAGTGTCTGGGGAAATCAGGAGGTCGCGTGACACAGACAGACAGACAGAAAGTGTAAGTCATTGCAAAGGGTGAAAATTATGAGATTTGTTAGATCAACAACCCTATCCTAATAACATGCTCAGATCTTTGAAATACTTTGTCGGTTTCGACCACATGGCTCATTAAGCATTAAACATGTTTTAAATTAGGATATTTAGCTGAATTTCTACCCTAACTGAATGCCACTGAATTTTTCCAAACAAACAACTATTAATGGTAGAGTTTAATCAGGGATTATGGAAAAAATCGTTTTAAAAAGCCTTGATTGAGGCTGTGATCCGATACTTTAGAAAGTTATAGTGAAGAAATGTTTTGTAGTTTTTAACATTAAGCTGGTTAGCAATAGAGGTGATTATTGTGTTTTATAAATCTCTATAGACAGAAAAGGGGACATTTAACAAAAAAAAGACATGATCCAAACACCAAAAAACATATAAAAGGTGGTAGCTATTTTTATTGCCCTGGCCATTTTGGTGCCCTAGATGAGATTTTAACTCGTTGCCAAACCCCCACCACAGGTGTGTAGGTGGACAGGATGGGGTGGAACTGTGTCCAACGTAGGTTTAATAACCTTTTACTGGTGTACGGAAAATAGACTTTTAGAGCCTCCATGTGCAGAGAGATGTTTTTTCTGTATATCCGTTTAGGAGAAATGTATAGTTGATTTACCTGATGCTGTACAGTAAAAGCAACACAACTTAATGGGTTCAACAAAACAAATGATATTGGTAAGATTAAGGATTTAGAAAATGAAATGGTTGACTAGACTTACCATGACATCAGGTAAATTGGGGAACCTTTTTGCAACTATAGAACAATCAAATCAATTGGTTGTTTTTTAGAACAGTCGTGCCAACAATTGGAAACCTTTTTGGGGCATTGTCTGTACAAAATTATGAGGCTAAACCTTAAGTGGCTCATCTTATCTGGTGGCCTAATTTACCTGATGTCACCTTATATAGTTACACAGCAGCTACGGTTTCTACTTTACCCTTAACAGAGGTGTCAAAAGTATTCATATTCGATACTCAATCAGAATTATAGATACTCAGGTTTAAAAACACTCCTGAAGAAGTTGAAGTATCAAGTCAAGCTTTTCTCTAAAGTAAAAGTATAAAAAAAGTAATGGATTCTAAACTACGTAAAGGTTGTAAATGGAGCATTTTTATAAATAATGCTCAATTGAAAAAAAAAAAACATCCACAGGGCTTTTAGAGGGGTGCATAATGAAAGTAAAGTATTTCCAAAACAATTTATATTTGAATTTAAATATATTCAACTTTACATTTAACTCACTGGGCACTGTTAGGATCTTTCTTCCTCTTTTTGTCTCCTTTAATTTTTTGTCTGTGTCAATTACTCTGTGTCTTACTTTGTTTATTTGAAGCCACCTGTTGCCCATTATCCAATTAGTCCTCCCTGTGTTTTCCTCCCTCGCTCCCAGCTCTTCTTCATTCATTGATTACCCTTTTATATATACCCTCCTGTGTCTGTCTGTATTTACTGGTTTGTCATCGTTAATGTCCCGTTGCTCGTCGCCTTTTTCCAGTGCTTCTGCCTGAGATTATCTTTGGACTAATAATAAACATGGGTTGCAAAAGCTCTAAACGTTGTTTTGCGTTTGGGTCCTCCATCAACCAAAGCCTGGCAGGCACGACAATGATGTTATGTTGATATCCACCAGCCAGTAGCAGCGGCAGGTTGCGGGTTGACAGATACGGCCTCTATAATCCAACTATGTGGAACAATGGAGTCAGCAAGCCAAGCAGCTGCTTCAGAGCCCCAGATATATTGTTATCTGTCTCAGGAGAGGAGTGACTGGAGAAGAACAGAAACTAGATCAGTTTTAGGTGAAGCTTACACTAGATGGACCCTCATAAAACATTTGCACGGTATCAAACATATGCAGAAACTGCAACTTTTCTCCTGGATCGGTAAGCTAACTCACTTGCTAACTTTGCTAACGTTAGCTGTCAGTTAAACTCCTCTAAAATACATTCCTCACTGGGGACAGTTCAGGTTGGTCACTGGGCGTATTGGCAGTGAACCAGGAAGCCCAACAGCTGGAATGATGTTTTTGTTGTTGTAACTACAACCTAGATTAACTAGATGTCGCTATCATGCACATGTTCCATATCCAACCTTTAAATGTCCCACAGGAAGTCATCTCAACCACAAACTTCATAGCCAACAAAAAGCTTATTTGACCTCTCATCTTAGCAGAAATGGTTCATTTGATTTTATTCTTTTGCTTCCCAAGACAAGTTAGCTTTTTAACTCTGCTCATGTCCCATATACCACCTTTAAAGTATAAAAGTAATGTATGTTTTTTGTGACATTAAAGAGTAAAGCTTAAGCTATACCAGGCACTACCACACCTCCTAAAACAATTTCACTAAAGCCCATCATGACTATAATGTTTTATAGAAATTATACTATTTAGAAATTAGGGATACACTAGGCAACCTATTTCAGCTGCACATGTCCATCAAAATTAATGCATTTTAGTGTAATACAAATACTATGTGTTTGATAGAGTAGAAGATATGATTTTTCTTTTGAGGTATTTGCCTGAGTCTCTACCGTGGCTATCTTTAAACTTGGCAACATCCGTCTGCTTCGTCCTGGCTGGACTGTGAAGTGGTTCATACACAGCCAGAGGTCAGCAACACTAAATAAATCAGCAATTTTAAGTCATCAGATGTGTCCCCCACACATACATTTTAAAAAATATCTTTTGTTTTATCTTTAATTAGTTTACAACATTAAAACAGAAAGATGATGACTCAAGATAGACTAGTATCTATACAGTTTTCTTTCCTTCTGTGTGTATTCATGTGTAGAAATATACATATATTACCAATGTTCACTGCCACTCTAGAGGCTGGAATTAGAAGCTGCACTTCAGCCAAGGTTTTGAAATCAGGGAACATTTCTCTTATAGAATTGATCTGAAGTCAGAAAGTTTCTCTGAATCCAGCTTCCTATCTCTTCAGCAACAGAAAAAGTTGCTGCCTGTGCTCCTTTTTCTTTGTTGTTCTTTTCGCTCAGGTGGTTGGTACTGGGCTGTTTGAAGTGAGTCTTTAACCAGTCGTAGTGGTAACAGTCACGTTTCAAAGCCTCCCAGTCTTAGATGATGCTCAGATACCCTCATGGGAATCTTTTCACTGATTCAGTTACCTGTTCTCTGTGTGTAAAGTTAAAAATGTCCACGCATTTGCAATGAATGGTCAGTGGTTTACATTGCAATGTGTAAAACATGACGGGCTGCCTTCAGATTTTTTCCGTCACCGTTCTAAATAACCAGACAAATACAGAAAATATTCAGTTAAAGTTGCCCCTGTGTGCAGAGTATGCAATAGATAGTTTGATACATAATCAAACCACAGCCAAATTCTATCCAGTTGGTGCGTTTTTTTTTATTGTTTTTTTTGTTTTTCATTAATAATAAAACAAAAGGACTAAATGAAACTGGTGTAACAAGACTAAGACCAAGAAAGTAAATATAACTGCGTGAAAATGTAGGGAGTAGAATTAAAAAGGCTGCCAATCTATAATTAGTCCATTGAAGTATAAGTCCCAAAAATTTCTACTTAGGTAATGTAACAAAGTATTTTTACTGCGTCACTGGACACCTTTGACCATTATTAGCCAACTTTATTTTACTTTAACTCATGCAGTCTAAGAAAATCAACATACATCAAGTAAAGCTCTGCATCATGCTACACATCCAAAAAGCACAAATAACATGACAATGATGGACCAGTTAGTAGCAAATATGTTCTGTGGATCAGCTCTGCATCCCATCACCAATACAGACACAGTAAATTAATTCGATTTGCCAACAATTTTTTCATTTAAATAGGGTGTGGTGGAAAAATGTGGTGTTATGATTTATTTGTACTTTGTAATCAACTGTCACGCATGTTTACTTAATGTTGTAGTATTAGTTTAAATGTTTATCCTTATTGAATGACGTCTTTACCCAAGACAGGGTCAGAGAGTTTTGATAATGATAGTCCATATCCTGCGTTACCATGGAGATTGCTCTTCGACCGGGCATCCTTAAAGGTCTCCAAAGTTCACAGCTTCCTAATCTAAGAGAAAGGCACCACAAAGTCTCTGATTTTCACCTTGAGAGTTGTACTTTGTCGAGTAGAATAGATGGACCAAGGTTGCTAGAAATAATATAAGCTTGTTGTTGTAATGCTGCATTCAGACCAACCCCATGCGTCTGCGTCAGTTGCGGCAAGATTACATGTAAAGTCTATGGTGGAGTACGTCAGAGGTCCGTCAAGGGCTCTGCGTTGCGTTGAGTATGTTGGCTCCGTCAATGACGCTTGCGTTTCATACGGCAACGTACCAACGCATGCGTCACAGAAGTTCAGCAAGCTGAGCTTTTGACGGATCCAACGGAGTTAACGCAGTGCGGCAACCAATCAGAGCGTCTCACTGTAGTTATGTCACTATACACGTATCTTGAATGAAGTCCAGTGAAAACATTTTAAACAAACGCAGATTTCAAAAATCAGAAATAACACTTACCGAAGTCAGAAGGACAGGCGCTCCTAAAGAGGAACAGAGAACCTGTAGTTGGTGTCCTGGTAGGAGGTTTAAGCTCCGATGCGGCCGAGGAGGTCGTAAAATTAGGCTCGGGACAGACGGAAGTAGCACTGAAAGCGAACCTAATCCATAAGCAGCTCCTGGAGCAAATTGTTAAACTCCCCAGACTCAGAAAACATCTGAATAATGGGCGCTGATGCACCCGATGTCAAAGTTTTCTAGCTTTATCTAGCAAATAAAGCCAAGCCACTCTCACGATCCACCATAGTTCAGAACATACGGCAACAGAGTAAGCCCCGCCCACGCGTTGTTTTTTCCTCAGAAGCAGGCTATGGAAGCCAAAAAGTACATACGTCAAACTTCATCCGTTGAATCCGTTGCCTGACGCAGACCAAATGTGCGGTGTGAATGCACCATAAAACCAAGACAGGTCAGTATTTGACATTTTACTGTGATGTGATACTGTCCTCTTGTATTATCAACTCAAATCATATTAAAACCTCCAAAATGTTTAAAGGAATCTCTCTAGTTTTATTAAGAGTCTAAAATCCCACTACAAGGGGCAAAAAAAAATCTTTACAATTTAATAAAATGCGTAGTAACCTAGTCTATTAACGCTGAGAATATGAAAAAATAATAGGTGTTATTGTGAAATATATTGAAAACAGATAAGAAAGGATGAAAACCTTGAATGCTTTATCTTTTACAATAATTTAAAACCAGGATACAGTGGTTTGATTTTTTACATCGGCACTCTAATTTTCAAAAGGAGCATTCTGTTCTCACTTACAAAGTTCACAATTTAACAGTTAAAATAATGCATTTTTGGTTGTGGTTTTTGGTTTAAGCTTATCTATATTGGGAACAGTGTTGCAATTTTTACACCTCACAACAAAATGTCTATTGTGGAGTCAAAACAGAATCAGCTCAACGTGAATGAAAAAAACAAATCAACCTAACCTCTGAGCCCGTGAACCGCTTCTGAAATGAAAACATAACTTCTAACTGCTAAGCTAAACTACACCTACTGTAGATGAATGATCATCCACCATCCCAGTATTTATTTAACTCCATTAGCAGAGGCAGGATCATATTATTCAAAGGCGCAAACAGAAGCGCTACTTGGAAGGAAATGACAATGACTCAAATGTTGATGGTCATGTCCTAGGTACGCCTGTAATATTAGGTTAAACTCCAAGCGAAACATAAAAACCATCAATCTGAAAATACAAAATGGCCGTTTTAATAAATAAAGAAAAAAAAGGTTTAATGAAAACAGCTTAGGTTGCAAGTTTTGATAAATAGTTACAGATTGGATTTTCATTCTTGGATTCCCCCCTTCCCCTTGCAGTTTTAGGTTTCTTTGAGGTTTTTTAACTAAAATTTTCAAAAAGTATTTTATTTTTTTCACATTTAAAACATTTTTAAATGTGAAAAACATTAAAACATTTTTGTATTTTCCAGTTTTAATTTATCGTATTTTGACCCCACAGTTAATATCTTATTTTCACTTCATGATTTTATGTTGATTGCTAATTACTTGAGCTGTCAATTACATTTTTTATCTAATTAATCACAGGGTAGCTGTGATTTAATCACAATTAATTAAAATTCCTAAATGTGACTGAAAAAGTACAATTTTCTATGTAAATACAGAACAAAACCATTCTCGTTTTTCTAAGGAAATACAAGAGAGATGCATGAAACTTCTGTTTTGAACTCTACTATCACATTTAGACGTGGCCCTTTTAACCATCATTTTAACGCAGACTTTGACACAGAAGAAATGTTAAACATTTACAATTACAGGTATGATGGGGCACAATCATACAGCTATGATCCTATTGCCCCAGATAACACAGAGAGACGAGGGGGAGAGCAGGGAAACAAGTTCAAATCACACCAATGCTACTTGATGTTAGCGCTGTTAGCCTCTGTGCTACAAGTTAGCTTTACTGTTCCTTTCACAACCCACACATCACATCGATTCTAATATTTGATATCAATCTTTCAACAAAGCTAATAATTAGCAGATGTTAGACAAAAAGACGTACAAAGCAGAGATCCTGTCTGCATAGAGCTGAGCTACTGAAATATCATGTCGTGACTCCCAGCCGCTTGCTGCAGTTAGAAGCAGCCACCGACAGAGGTCCATGAAGCTGTAAGAACTGCAGCACGCTGGCTGGTTAGAGTCTATGATCTTTGCTTCGGTATAAACTCTGTCACATCCCTGGTATTTTTATCCTCTGTTCTGAAATGAGCGACATAAAATTCAAGGGTTTTCCATAGCCAAAGCAGAAGTTGATGGCAGTTTAGTTTAGCTGCATAAAATGCTGGCAGCCAGATACGAAAGATGCTGCCTGTTTTTTGGGAGTTTTGATCTTTGGAAATGGGATCGATATCCCGACAGGCTGGTGTTTGTACAGCAAACACAGTAATTCATAAGTATTTAAGAAAAAAAGATCACAATCCAAAGCTAATGAACGCACAAACTCTTGATAATACAACCGCTGGATCTGATAACTAGAAACTGAGAAAGCAGCGCAGAGTAAGATGACTCCCCCACATTACGTCACAAGTCAAGATTATGAAACCTTTAAATTAACGTTTGCGGTTATGAATAGTGAAATATAAAATAACATAAATATTTCAAATGGTAATTTTTATACATTTGATATGCATGTTAACAAGTATTCAACCTGCAATTTAAGTAATACACCTTAGTAATCCAAAGGTTCTCTCTCTTTTTTCCCACCAGTGAAGTCCAGTACGTAGTTCTTCAGAATGTGGCAACCATGAGCATTAAAAGACGGGTAAGTTAAACCTGTCGGTCCATACTTATTTTGACCCTTGTGTTGTATTTTAAGTTCTAATCCTTTTTTTCCGGTGTTTGTATTGCAGGGCATGTTCGAACCATACCTGAAGAGCTTCTATATCCGCTCCACAGACCCAACTCAGATTAAAATCCTTAAGGTTTCTCTCTGTTATTTTTTTACCCTGTAAAACCAAGAAAGTGCATTAGTAATTTATTGAAAACATTTTTTTTTTCCATAGCTGGAGGTTCTCACCAATTTGGCAAATGAGACAAACATCTCCACTATTCTCAGGGAATTTCAGGTAATGTAAAATGAAATCATTCAGTACAGTTGAAAATAGTTCAACAGTTTTGTTGACCTGTTCTGTGAACAGGGATACAACAGTAATAACCTTGTTTTATTTGTTTTTCACAGACATACATTAAAAGTATGGATAAAGATTTTGTGGCTGCAACAATTCAGGCTATTGGTCGTTGTGCTACTAATATTGGTGAAGTGAGAGACACGTGTTTGAATGGTCTGGTGCAGCTGCTGTCCAATCGAGATGGTAAGAGTTGAGTAACTTCAAAAGGCTTCCAACTTGTTAACTATTCTGTTGTAAATGAGATGGTAGTATGATTTTTTTCCCTACTTAAATTTTACTTTGAATTTTACTTTAATCAACTCCATTTATTAAGCTGATTAATGCTTACCGTATCTCTCTTTATCTCTTTATGTAGAGAATAAGGAAACTATATAGCACAGTCTTTGGACACAGGTAGTGTGTGCATTACATACCGGCTTCAGAGGGAGCAACGCTATTGGGCAAGCAAGCGTTAAAGTTGCATTAACTGGGAAAAAATCGCAAGATGTGCGGAAGTCGCAACACTTAGCTGAATTTGCATAGATAATTACGATTGCAATAATGTGAAAGGGGCTCTAAATCAAATTTTTATTATATTTTTTCATTGTTCTTTGAGCCTCTATATAGTATATGAAACTTTGTTGGGGCTGAAAATGGCATAAGAACATTGATAAATGGCCAAAAACAACCCTATAACAACCCGCTACAATGGAAACACTGCTTATTTCCGCCAAGACATGAATATTAAATGGCCAGTAAACCCTGATGGCTGTATTACGCTGCTTGAAGCTAAAAACTTCGTACGTCCGTCTATAGTATCCAGATAACTCAAAATTGGCCAGCTCAGATTAGCGTAGTTCTTCGATTGGACAACGATGTGGTGCACCAGCATTTATTTTGTCCCAGCGTTAAACTTGGGACGTAAAATGTAGAGGACATGAAAATTTGGTGGGGAATCTAAAGTCTACTTTATACTTCTCCATCAGCAATTTTGCAGCCAGACGCAGAAGTGTTGCCGGAGATGTTTTTCGTTTACAGTTCTCCGTTGAATTTTCAGTGTTGCAAAGCAATTCCCAACCAGGACAACAGGGTTAGCTAACTTTTCATGCTGGGTCTGCCTACCATTTCATTGTCATTTCTGGTTAACTAGAATTTATATTCTTCAGCTTGTGAACGCATTCCCCCCTCAAGGAGCAATTAACGACAGAAAGTATGTTTCGTTTAAGCTTTAAAGCTTTTTACTAGAAGTGCAGCTCATAAAATACTCTAAAAATGCATGTTAACAATTACAGGAGCCTGTTTTGTTGTTTCTCTACACCTCCTTGTGTTCAAAATCAGCAAAAGACCAGATTAGACAAACTGTCCTTCTTAATATAAAGCATCTAATGCCCAAACACTCCAATGACTACTGATTACAGCAACTATGGAACACCGTTATGGTGAAACAATCTCTGGCTGTTGCTGAACTGACCAATCACAGGGATACACTCTACGTTGACGTAGATGGTTTCGTTAGAAAATTGGGATCTACTCTGTCCGTCCTTACAAATGTGACAGAGAGGCCTAATAACGCCACATCAGTCTGTTTCGACGTAGACGGAGAAGTATAAAGTGTTAAGTATTAAAGTGTTTAGTGTGTTACAGCTCCTATCTTACATTATTGAAGCTTTGCTCAGACTGGCTCATTTTTCTGCTGCCATAACAGAATTACCACTTTGCATAGGAAAAGACCTTTTGGTGTGGTACATTTGACACCCAAGCTGCCTTTATTGGTCAACAGCAATATAAATGTGGTTTTAAATCTAGAACCTCTTTAATTTTGTACAGTCGTTGCAGCAACCTTTTTAATTATCCTTTTTTGTTGATATAGAAGTATAGATTTTTCTTAACCCAGAATAGAAAAATTGTAACTAATTTTAACTATTGTATTATTTATAAGTCATATTGTCACTGCAGTACTGTTCAATATGGCGCATGTTTTTCCAATACTGTACAGCGAAATAATTTAAATCTCTAATTTATGCAGATAAGGGTGTGAATTTTAACATTCCGTTTTCGGTTTTCATGAACTGATCCTATTGTTTGTTTTGTTTCGTTGTAAAGAGCTGGTGGTTGCTGAGTCGGTTGTTGTCATCAAGAAGCTGCTACAGATGCAGCCAGAAAAGCACAGTGACATCATCAAGCACATGGCAAAGCTAACAGACAACATCCAGGCGAGTTACTCTGCCTATTTATTTTTTTGCCTTGCTAAGAGTTCTGCAGACGAGGCAAACAGGTAGATCTCACCACTTTGCATGCACTAACAGGTTCCGATGGCGCGAGCCAGTATCCTGTGGCTGATTGGAGAATACTGCGAGCATGTGCCAAAGATTGCCCCTGATGTCTTGAGGAAGATGGCCAAGTCATTTACTAATGAGGAGGACATTGTCAAACTACAGATCCTGAATCTGGCTGCAAAGCTCTATCTCACCAATTCCAAACAGGTACACAGCTTAAGCTTTTCTCGGAACAACTTAGAGCCATAATATTTTACAAATGTGAGAGTAGAATTACTGCAGATCTGTGTAGATCAGAGATGTCCTAACTTTTTGCTACAAGTGCCACAAAAAGAAGTTTTGGGGGTTTTTTACGTTAAAAATTTGAGGTTTTTTTGTGTGTCTTTAACAATAAATTTAACATGTAATATTTTGATGAAATAAATGAATTAGGAATTTTGGTTGAAAAGTGATTATCAAGGATTGTCTATTCTAAATACAGAGCTTTTAAGGTTTGCCTTTTTAAAATAAACATTTTTTATATATATTTGGGAGGGGTTAATTTTAAAGCAAACATCTGCAAAAAAACAGGGTTTGGGTGACTCTTTCTTGAAATAAGTGTTCTTTTTAGCTATGATTGGTTGTCTGTATTTCTGTTTTTGTATTAGTTGTTCACGCAATGAAATTAAAAGAAGGCAAAAAATATAATTGTTAAAAGATAAGTCATTTGTTTTTTGCAATTGATCATTTTCTAATCCTTTGAATTTTTTAACAAAAATTCTGCCCTTTATAAAAGAAAGTCTCAATCTGCATCAATCATTTGTGTTGTGGTGCCAAATGCATAATTTACCAATCTTAAATGGTGGTCAAGGGCCGTAAATGGCCCCAGGGCTGCACTTTGGACATCCCTGGCGTAGATACTGTTAGTGCAGGTTAACACATGGAAAAAGAAAATGTTTCCAGTTCTAAAAAGAATTCAAAAAAACCCACACACAATGGGGAATAATAAATGGCCTTGTCATCTTCTGAATCCTTCATCCTACAGACTAAGTTGCTGACGCAGTATGTACTCAACTTGGCCAAGTACGACCAGAATTACGACATCCGTGATCGAGCTCGCTTCATTCGGCAGCTCATTGTGCCCACCGAGAAGAGCGGCGCCCTCAGCAAGTACGCTAAGAAACTCTTCCTTGCCCTGAAACCTGCACCAGTACTCGAGTCTCCATTTAAAGGTACAGTGGTGAATCTGCCTTTTAGTCACATACAAAAGAAAGATGAAAGCTGGATCGTTACTAGTCATATTTTCTCTCCCTACATTTGTGGAATTTATGTTTGTTGTTTGTGCCATCTCTGAAGTTTTTCAAAAATTTTGAAGGGCTTTAAAATAGTTCTGACAAATTGATTAAACAAATTTCTGTTAAAAAATAGAAAATATATGACAGTTGAAAGCATATTTAGCAAGTCTGCTGCCATAATCTTTTGTTAATTTCCAGAAGACCCGCATACCGTTAGTGTGTAAATAACAGCCATAAATCTGCTTTAAAGTCAAAGCAAACAAGCTCCTTTTTGGCTTGGGCTAGCAATGACTATCATTAGGTTGAAATCTCTGTCTGTTCTGACTCCATGTTCTAAACCCAAACTAAAGAAACCACATTTTAAGCCTGGTAATCGCTACAAAAAAGGTATAGGAAATGTTTTATTTATGTGTTTATATTCTTCTTTTTCTGTTTGAATTTTGTTTCGTAAAATGTTTAAAGTTTTGAAAAAACTGAGTTTTGTATGCTTAAAGCACTAGGTAAATGGTGTTTTATGTTGCATTTTTTGTTATACTCAGTAATGCATTAGTAGGAGGCAACAAAAGGGGAAGTGAGACTGAGGAGCAGAGTGGACAAAAGATGGGTGGAAACTGAATTTCTCGCATACTGCAGTCATAGCTCCCTTGTTCGACTTATCATTTTGTATTTATTTTTCTTTTAGTTTGGGTATGCAGAATAAACGTTTATGTTTGAGATATACATGGACCAAGATTTAATAATACCAAGTAAAGACATTCTTGTCTTTTTTTTACGCTTAAAACTGAAACTAAAAAGCTGCGGTAACACGATTCCATACGTGTAGACACCTTTAAACTAGTTCTTTGTTGAAGCACATCTTAATTCATTCTTCAGATGACTTAAATGCATTCACTATAGCTTGGAGATTAATCAGTTCACAACAGTACCAACCAGGAGAATGGTACAAAAAAATCACAGCCCAGCAGACATAATCATCAATATATTTGGAGGAGATATTGGACAACAGTGATATTTTTTTCAAACCTGAAGAGCTTTTTCAGGGAAGGTGACAATCCGGAGACCTGCTGGACTTTCTGGTTCATATTGATTGGGTTCTGCATGTGAAAAAAATCTCCTGTTTCTCGCCACAAGACAGATATTTCTCTTCCAAAGAATCAGCCCTTCTCCCAGAACGTTGTTAAGGTGTGATGAAACATTTGGCAATCAACCCTACAGATATATTTCCCGCCTTAAACAAGACTGAGCATCATCAAGAAAAAGAAAAACACTATTCACACAGGGTTTACATGCACTGAGAGAAAACCAAATTATTGGCCAAAACCATGTAAATTCGGACTTTTGAAGTGCATGCATACCCCTGAGTCCGACGGAAATCAAATTGAACTGGCCAACTCCTAATCGACATAAAGCATCCGGATATTGGGACTAAAAACAGAATTCCACTGTAAACAACAACCAAGGTTAGTCTAAACCATTTGTTTACCATTTGTGTGGTGCTCTTGGTCAACTGAATGTTGTTAACGTGAACGGACCCATGATGCTGTCTTCCATCCTTCCATTATTCAATAATGGGATTTTCTTAAACTGAGATAAAGGCTCCTATTCTGCTTTAGGTATTAGCTGGATTATTGCCTTGGGTTGATTTAGATGTGCATGTACTGTACATGCTCTCTACTGTGGATCCTGGGAACCATCCTGTCTTTGGTACCTCAGATGGCTCTCATTCATAGAAAGTGTTTGAAAAATAAAAAAGGTCCAGCAGAGACTGTACTTTCTGCAGATCAAGTGGTAAAACGTCCCCAAGAAGCGTCAGGTCATCATCTCTTATTTTGTCCTGTGTTCGTCCATCAGTGTGTTGTTGGGCTCATCCCTATGAACAGGACAGACTGCAATGTACAGTTAGGTCAGCAGTGAGGATAATCCGGAATGGCCTTCCCTACATCAGGAAATGGTACAGGTCTAGGGTCAGAAAAAGGGCATTAAACATCTCTGCAGAGTCTGTAGAGGGGCTGTAGAGTGCTGTTGGCAAAAACCAGATGGCACAGAGACAGTTTCCTCCTCATCACTGTCTCTCTGATGAACCCAGTGAACAATTTACAGTCTACAGAGTAGTCAGCTAGTCTGGTAGAAAACAAAATAAAAACATATTTGCACTACCGCAACCGGCTTTTCTTTTTCCTGTTCTCTACATAAAAAAAAAAAGAAAAAAATTCTGTATTCACAGTAGGACAGGAAAATATTTGCCAGCCACCAATTGCCCAAGTTGTCCCAGTTAAGTTGACAGAGGTCTTTTATTTTCATCCTAGGTACACTTCAACTGTGAGAGACAATGTAAACTATAAAAAATCAGGAAATCCCATTGTATGATTTTACAAATGTATTAAATTTAATTAAATGTATTGAATTTATTTGTATATTGTATCCCACTCCAGATCCTCAAAAAGCTTTTTAAGTAGCTGATCCTTAAATGCTCTGGTGAGATGTTTGGGATCATTGTCGTCCTGGAAGATCCAGTCGCATTTACTTTTTAATATTCTCACTGAAAGGTTTTTTGGCCCCATTCATCCTTCCTTAATACAGATCAGTCGTCCTGTCCCCTTTGCAGAAAAGCGTGAAGTTTCAAAGTAGGTATGGTGTTCATGGGATGGAACTCCGCATTCCTCCACCTCCAAACACCCAGAGTGGCGTTTATACCAGAAAGTTCTATTTTGGTCTCATCTGACCACAAGACAGTCTCCCATCCTCCTCTGAATCATCCACGTCTGTAGCAAACTTTAGATTTCCTGGGTTCCCCACCGTTTGCTCACTGACCGCTGGAGATAGGCACCAGCACCCACGTCCTGCTGAGGATAAGCGGTATAGAAAATGGATGGATGAAAATTACAGGCCTCTCTCATGTTTTTTTTGAGTGGGACAACTTGCACAATCGGTTGCTGCCAAATACATGTTTCCCTTCCATATTCGTGCACACTTTATCCTTATGTATTTCCTCTGCAGTTTTTTGATATATAGCTAAAATCTGAACACTGCAAGCTTTTGAAACCAAAGTCCGATTCCTTGTTCGTCCAAAGACATTGACCTAATAAAGTCAATTCTAACAGCATCAGTCTGTGGAGTGACTTATGCCGAGTTCAGACCACAGGCTTTGTCAGCATCAAGCAAAGCTCACAAAGCATCTAGTTTGACTCTTCTATATTGAAGCTTGCAAAGCTAGCAAAGTGTGCCACTTCTGAGCAAAAAAGGAGTGCGTGGGCAGGGCTTCTTCTGTTGACGGACATTCTGAACTATGATGGATCTTATTGAGAGAGTGGCTTGGCTTTATTTGCTTAAAGCTACAACAGCAATATTTCCGAATTAAGGTGTTGGGACATGAAGATTGACAGTTGAGATGAAATACAAGTTGTTTAATTAAAATATTAGTTCAAGGTGTGCACACCTACGCTAAAACATATGCATATAGGTTAATGTAGCTTTTCAGGTCAGTCACTTTTTAGCTCCTCTATGGCTCAGCTCGTGAGTTGCCTTTGAATAAACATGCTCCTTTGTGCTGCCAATGACCCAGTAACCTGCAGATTTCCTTTCCCAATCTTTGCTGCTTTGTGTTTTTTGCAGATAGAGACCACTTCCAGCTGGGTTCGCTCTCCCACCTGCTGAATGCCAAGGCTGGGGGCTACCAGGAGCTGCCTAACTGGCCCGAAACCGCCCCTGACCCCTCCGTGCGCAACGTGGAGGTGAAGGAGTCTGTGCGTGCAGTGGGAACAGTAACATACAGAGACACAGGGGCCCCCCTCTGGTGGTCCCGGCAAATGGAGGGGAGCGAGGGCTGCTCCTTTCCCAGAGCAGTGCCTCAAAGGGGTTTGACACAAGAGCTTTACATCCAAAATAATATAAACTCCAATATATCTTGGATTCCTCTATTACCAACCATCATTCATTCATCTACAGCTCGTTACCATTAACACACATCCATCTGGTCTCCATTTACTCTCCGGATGGATGTTGCTTAACAGTTTTCCCTCCACAGAGGAGAACAAGTCACTCAAAGAAAATATTATTCTTTTCTTGTTGATGAGATAAAAACTAAATAATACTAGAACTATCTGGAAAACAGTCTGTGATAACAAGCTCCTCTCATCCTCTTTGCTGCACTCGCTTCTGTCGGGCAGCGGCTCCTCGTCCCGTCCTCACTTCATCGCAGCCGTTTGAAACAGTAGCACATGTGATACAGAGAGGAGAAGACTTTGGTTCTGAACTAGGACCGAGAGCGTAGTTCTGATTTTCATATTCGTAGTTGACCGATGCTATAAACAGTCTCTACAGATAGACGTGGGCTGTTATGAGATGCTCACCATATCATAAAAACACCACCTACACAAAAATTAGAGTAGAAAATGGATAACAGGATATAATTGTATTTATTTAAACCAGCAAAAACAAAAATGATTAATACTGCTGCTAAAAATATTGTAATACATTCATTGTTGCTGTTGTAAGATTATGTCATGTTTTGATTTTAATGCATAAATTAGCTAACATACATAGGGAATACACACCTGCTAAATTTGATAGTTTTCAGATATTTATTACACTATTATTCCCGCTGTTTTACAGACATGCCACTCATAGCTTGCCAACTGTAGCTTTAAAACAGGTTTAGCTGACTGAGTCTGATGGGAGGCGCTCAGCATTTTACGACTTTGAGAATTTGTTGCCACATTCTAGAGCTGCACATTGCCGTTTTGTCCCTTCTACTTTCATTTTGTTTCTGTAAACAATCCATTTTCTATCCATTTACGTAAGCCTTGGCATGTATATTTTGTAATATAAATCATTTTGCATTAAGCTCATAATTTATCCCCATTTATTTGGGTTCTAATCAGCATTTGAGCCCCTCAACTTATAAAATATGACCTATTGTTACCCCATGCCAAACCAAAATTACTCAAAGTGCTCTTCTGCTGGTAAATTACATTTTTTGGGATAAAATTAGCACATATCCTCCCTGTAGACTGAATATAGATTATAGCACTTTAAATCATCAGAAACAAAAACAGGTTTAGCATGTCCCCAAGACAGGTACAGATCAACTTATTGGTCAGGATAAAATGTCCTGTGGTGGAAGGCACCATTTCATACCTGACAAAGTCCAGTACGGAACAAAGCTAGGGCCAAAATAACCTGCACCCTTGGTGCTCCTATAGTTCCTTACCATGACTCTAGATGGTTTCCTGGCAGGACGTATTTTCAAATTCTGTGTCCACGTAATGACAAAATGCATAATAGAATCACAAAATCAGTACTTTAGCAGTCAGAACGTGGACGATATGCTCAATAGAACTGCTACAGTAAATTTCGTGAGTCATCATTGTACAAAAGAAATTATGTAAAAGCCTTTTGTCCACGAAATGCAAGCAATGTCACTGAAGTCAGTTGGTAAGTTATTAAGTTACTATTTTGTGAAACATAATTCCTTTCGTTAACTGCTGACTCACGAAATGTATTCTATTATGCATTTCGTCCACGGAATGAAAGCATACATCACTGAAAGAATTTCGTAAGTTATAAAGTTACTATTTCGTGGACGGAATGCCTTCTGTAACAGCAGAGTGGGAGAATAAATCCCTTTTGTACACGTAATAATTTCTGTAACAAAAACACAATAATGTTGTGGACGAAAGTTTATTTCGTCTACGACAGTGAATAGTGCATTCAGCCTTATGTCCACGAAAGGAAAAGGCCACCAGTCAATTTGGTCCACAAAACTATGTGCTCTCTTCAGTGTTTCGTGGACACAATGCAAACCAATTTGTGTATTTCGTGGACAAACGGCGTTACGATGTAACATGGTTTCGTAATGAATATATGCATTTCGTGACACAAAAGTCATTCTGTCCACGAAATATTGCATGTTACATTCGGCACCCCATAATTTTCAAAGAGCTGAATTTGTCTTTCTTGTAAACAGGATGTTTATTCATGTATTATTTTTGCTGTCAGCGAGTTGGCAAAGTGCAACGACAGACGTGGGAGGGGCTTCTTTGTTCTGCTCTTCATATTATTAGTCTCTCTGGTGCTTTCCTTGGCACCTCGTTATTTGAACTTTAAACTGTAGGAACATTATGATGGGGAATTTGATCTGAAACTGTATCGAATCATGACTTTAAAACCCCAAATACTTATCAAACCGATTTCTGTGTACTGTTGAGGATAACCAGCCCATGCCTAGTAACAAAGCATATGTGGACATTACATTTAATATGAAATTAGATGAAGCTTCTTCCTAAAAAGTTCACCAAACTTTTTCAATTAAAAAATGCCAGTTAAACTTTTTTTTATAGAAATCTGTTCTTACCTGTTCTCACCAAAGTCTCTCCTCTTTTTCACCATACCATTCCCTCCATGTACCATTAGTGCTAAAGTGTGTTTCAATGGAGGTAAAATCAAGTCACCAAAATGACCTGACTGGTCCTAAGGCTTGATTCTACTGTCACATGTGTTGTGTTTGTTAAATAGTGACACCTAGAAACTGTCATCGATGAGGAAAATGGTGCAAATCATTTACATTTATTTCATGCAAGAGGAAAAAGAAGATATTAGAACAACAAAAGCATAAATGTTGGCTCTTTGGCGTTAAAGTTGATTTATTCCTTAATTACATAGATCTTCTCAGTGAAGGAAACAGCATGTATTAGCAGAAACCCAAACACCATTACATCAACAGGTTGTAGTCAAATGCCAACCCTGTTTCTTCTTCTCTTCACATGGATTATACAGCAGGCAACAAACGGATCACAGATCAGAACCAGCCCTTCCTGCATCAAGCTAAACAAACATATTAGCCAACACACATATTTCTTCCCCAAAGCAAACATTCAGGAAACCTTTTCTGAATATGTTCTATTGAGTTTCAGTCAGTTGTATTCAGTCACATACAAACTTGGTAGAATTCCTTTAAATTAGTCGATTTCTTGGCACAAATCCTATATCTGAGGCATAGTATGTCCGTTTTTAGTTGGGTTAAGATTTGGGCCGTTCCATAAACTCGACATTATCCTCTCTCTGCTCTATCCAGACAGAGACTAGTTCACCCCACGAACAAAAAAACCTCCAAACACCAACTCAGTGGTGGGGTATAAGCAGTTCAATGTAGTGAGTAACGTTCTGACCGTTACATCAGAGGAGCTAACTCAGCCAGACAAAACTCAGCAGTTTCTGTTCATCTCAAAAACAAGGGACACTCCTTTGAAGACAATAATGGCACATTTCGGACATGGAAGGCAGGAGGTGTGAAAAGTGGTCGAAGGTTTTATCTTTCTAGCATCTACAGTGCAGCATTGAGTCTTCTTTTTAACAGAAACTGACACCTTGGGACATGTGATCAAAACAGAGCACATGTTGACATTACTGCAGAGTCGTTTGGACCGTAATGGTGCGTTTACATCGCTCGATTTGTCGGCGTCAAAAAAAGGCGACAAGTTTGACGGCTGTAAATTTTTAGGCTGAAGCTTGCAAAGAGCGTGGGCGAGCCGTTCTTTGCTGAATGTTTTAAACGATGGCGGATCCTGGGTGGCTAGACGTTGACGTCGGGCGACGTCACTGCAGTGAGACGCTCTGATTGGTTGGCGAGGCGCGTCATTTTGTGGATGGCTTTTGACGCTTGGAACCAGAGGTGGGAATTGTGGCTTCAGCAAGTCAAGTCCATGCCATGTTTTTCTTCTGCTCACAAACTAAACCAGGTGAATTCGCCATGCTGGTTGGAATCACCTGGTTCAGTGGCTGAGCAGAACAAAAAACTCAGCATGGAGTTGACTTGTTGAAGCCACAATTCCCACCTCTGCTTGGAACGCAGGAAAAGTTTAAACATTGACGCAGAGACTTGCAGACCCCCTTCTGACGGCCTCAACCATAGACTTTACATGTAATCTTGCCGCTCTTGACGTATAGGACGGTATGAACTTACCACATGGTTTCATCTTTCTAACATCTACAGTGCAGCCTTGAATCATCTCCCCAGGCAGTTTAACAGGAGCGGACACCTTGGGATATGTGGTCAAAACGCACATGTTGACTCTGCTGCAGAGTCGTTAGGGCTGTTAGTGCCAACGATCCCTACAGGAATGGAACAGAGGGTAGAGCCGAGGTTTCTCCTGACTTGATGACCTTGTTAGTGGTCACTATTGCCCTGTCAGTGGGATTGTTCCTGATCAGATGTTACAATCTGGATACCTCCAAGCTAGGTTTCAGAACGGAAGAAGCCATTTGGATGAGAGGTGAAACAGAGTTCCCAAGTCTTCTTTGTTTGCATTGTACAAATGTTCTTTCTCTTCTACCTTAAACTCCTCGATTACATTTTAATGTTGTTGATTTGCTAATTTTGATGTATTCTTTTTTTTCTGGGATTTATTGTCAATGAGAAGAGACAAAAATGCAGAAAAGTTTTCTTAAAGCCATTCGTATTTAGCTCTGAAGCTATTTTTATGTGCCACATCCCCACATTTTAGCTAAAGGACGACAACAAACCAAAGCAGCAATAAGGTTTTTGAAGTACCACGTCAGTTGCTCTGAGATTTGACAATTTCAGAAGCTGGGGTCGGAGGGGGTGAGGCACTGGACCTTCTCAGGGCCGATTCTGACCGGGTCTCTCTCCTCTGCACACTCCACACACCCTCAGACAGAGGAAGTCCTAACCAGCGGAGAGGGGCGGATCGGCCTGCTGGGAGACTGGCGAGAGGTGTCCCGTCTGCAGAGTTTTAGATTGCAGTGATTTTGCTTCTGATTGCTCCTCACTTTCAGTTTTCCTTCAGATTTCACGCTTGCTCTGTTTCTTTACCGAACGCTGGAAAAACTGATATGACAGTTTCTTTGTGTTTCAAATGTCAATTAATCTTTGAATTATTTTGCGTCCGTTTCATAATTGAGCCCTGTAATGATTATAACAAATCTAATATCAACATTTGATCAAAGAGACAGGCCTGAAAATGGAGAGGATTTTAGAATTTTCTTGCAGTACTTAGTTCCACTGTGAAACCACTGGAAAACAATTGAATTTAGGTTACAAGTTCAGAAATGAGGGTATTAACATGTGATTAAAATTGTGGTTAATTCATAATAGATTCAGCATTCTGTTGGGACTTTTCCTCTTTTATTTAGCTTCTAGCTGTTACAAGGAGAGAATCCTAGTATGCCTCTCATGAAGAACGTTTAGTGGTCTTATCCCACTTTCACCTGCTCCTCCAGGCAGACTTCCCTGCGTGTTTTAGATATTTCCCTGCTTAAGTACAATTGATTTTAGTTGAAGCAGGTATGTTGTAACAGGGAGACATCTAAAACGTGCAGTTTGCCTTGTGGACCAGTCTTTGGGAAACACTGCTCTAAATAATGTCTGCTGGATAGCAAACTCAAAGTTATCTGGTGATACGATATGTATCACAGTACAGGGAGCACAATACGATATACAGTATTGCTATACATTGCAATACTATGAGTAAGACTATATATTGTGATTTTTAAACTGAATTTAACTCTAGGAAAAACCGTTACAGCATTCTAAACACTCAGACCTGTTTTAGAAATAACACATCCAGTTTTATTACCATTAGGGATGCAACAATACCACTTTTTTCAAACCAATACGATACCGATACTTGGATTTGAGTACTTTCCGATACAATACTTCTACCACACAAGAAAATGCAATGAATTGGAAGACAGGTTTTATTTTCTTCTCTGCTTGTTACAACAAATTATGGTGAATTATATTAAACATTTTTGTAAAATTATTGCAGATTTTACACATTTTGAGCATAGATTCATGCTTAACTTTTAACCGATGTGATACAGTACAGTAGGAGCCCTGATACCGGTATCAGTGCATCCCTAATTACCATTACTAAATCTTTCTGATCCACTGGAACTAAGAAGGTTAAAACAGCCAACAACTACCATTCATTCATTTTAATACAAAAAATGTCTGCGATCAGCAGAAATTCAAATAAAAATATATCAATTGCTTTTGAATATCAATTTTCTAACCTCCCCAACATAAAACCTTTGCTTCCCTAGACGGCACGCTCCCTTTTTCCTCTGCTGTACCTAGCTGCTCTATCTTGAACGTTGTGACTCGATTTCTTTAATGTGTGACGTTGCTTGATGTGATCTCGCTCCTGCATTCATTGCATGTGCAGCACTCATCACGTTTTAACGTCTTACTTTGTTGTTGATAGCTAGATGGTAAGTATGTCTGTGCATGGAGACAGCACTCACCAAAATTAATGGCACCCCCGGTAAGGATGTGTAGAAAGCCCTAAAAGTCAGTCGTATCTTTTTTTTAATTATTATATATAATTGTGGGTGCATAATCTTGTAATGAAAATGTGAGAGAAAAATATAAGCGTTTGAGTTGGTGCTCAGTAGGTAAAAGCATTTTATCTTAAGAAATAATTTTTTATTTGGTGGGGGTTATTTACTTGTGCCACCTTTCCTTCAATATAAACCTGTTTGCTAAATAGACAAAAAAAAATATTTTTCAAAAGATAAAGTTGATTTTGTATATGTGCCACTGTTTCTGTGTTGATTTTGATCCCGTATTTTGGTTCATTACCCTGTGATAGAACTAATGAAGACACACTTCAAGTTTACTGGAAGATGTTATCATATTTTTAAAATATCCTGGTGTTACTAACATTTAATCAGGCCATAAAAAGTAGCAAGGTTCCCACAGTCTTTAGTAGACAAACAGGCCCAAACCTTCATTGATCCTCCACCACATGTACATTAAAGCCTCACACAAACCAAACTATGAGAAAGTTTTCCATTGGTGAAAAACTCAACCTTAGTCCTATGAAAATAAAACACACGGTTCAGGTTAAAGGGGACAGCTGAGGCTTCTTTTTAAACAGGTTTTAATAAGTCTACAGTCTGTACAAAACATGTTAGTGAAGATCTTTGCACAAAATTACTCTCACATGAAGCGATCTCACCAGTTCAATTCTTGACCATTTTCAGTCCCTTTCTGAATGAACTGTTTAGAGGGCTCTGTCACTTTAAAGAAAATTAATAATTGCAGTCAGCTCCCACCCATCTTGTTAATAGCCTGCAAGTTTGCCACCTTGTAAAAATGAAATCGTAAAAAAAATCTCAATAAGTTACGTTTTCAAATGGCTTGTAGAAGCAAAACAGTGGATTAATGTTTTTTCTTTGTGCTTGGAGTTATTATAGTGCGAGCAGAGATAAAAATGGCAACACAAACAAATTAAAAAAGTGAAATTTGCATAATATTCTCCATTTAAAGTCTCAACAGGGTCGAGCAAACTGCCAGGTTTACACGTTTGTGATGGCAGGACTGAAAATACTTTTTCCTCAACAGCTGGTTGGCTATAGATAAAATATAAACAGTTTGGAGAAAAAAAATTCCTGTGCTTATGCAGGTCATTATTAATACGCTGTCGAGTTGTTGTGTTTTTACCTCCTCGTCATCCTGCTCACTACGAGTGAGGATAAGTTTAAGATGAGTCTTCCTTCAGCCTTTTAAGCTTTTTTGACTGACGCAGATCATCACCCATTTGACTTACCTAAATGACGTATTTTCGTGTCTTTACCCTTTTGAGATGGTGTGAAAAGAAAGTGCTCTTTGTGTTATGTTTTATTTATACCCCAGAAAAACCAGGAAGTAACTGCTTTAAAAAAAACAAAAAAACTTGACACTATGGTCAACCTATAAAAATGTATGTTTCATTTATTATTTGAAATGTCTAAAACAATAATAATTTACAATTTACATTGCGTTGTTTGAAATTGAGGTAAGTTGAAGTATATATATATATATATATATAAATTTTTTTTTTTTCCTTACACAATTTCTTTCAAATATGAAAATAAAAACAATACATATTGAAACCAGGACAGTCAAAAACGGAACAAAAGGCTCTCCTATCCATTCCCATCTCAACCTCCCATCGTTGTCCCCGTTTAAGCTGCCTTACTTAATTCTTGTGGTCATGAAAATTTTATCAATTGAATTTTCTTTTTAAATTCCTCATGTTTCTACTTTGTTTTATTTTAGACTATTTTACTGTTTACCACCTGTTACTGAGAAACACAAACGTAATTTTTTAAGTTGCTCTGATAACGTGTATTTTTAAATTGAATTTCCCTCTTGAATTATATCCTCGTTCCCTTTCCAAACAATTTCATTACTCTGTCGGGAAACTGGTTGTGTCTTGCCTTGTAAAGCGAAGTTTCAATTTAAAGAATTGATTCATTTGGTGATTTAGGGACGGATTTTTCTTAAAATGAGCAGCAACATATCATGATTCATTTTAAAGCTATTGCACATCTTTAGAAGGGGTGCCAGTATGTATGGTGGGTGATGCACATTAATATAAAGGTATATTGGAGCGTGAGATTCCAGTTTTTCTCTGATCGTGTTAGCCAGATACTGTCATCATTTTGTGTGCAGCAAGGAAATGTGGGGTTACATTCTGTCTCTGTGTTATCAACCTGCTCACACCTTCTTTTATGGGTGTCCCCTGAAGCCTTCTTGTGCCTCTTTCTCTTACTTCCCTGACTAAAAACAACAAACATTTCCTTCCTTCTTCCTCATGTCCATCCCTACTCTTTTTTTTTGTTTATCTCTTCTATATCTGCCAGGTTTTTGCGCTACTTGAAAGAGTCACAACATTGACGAGCGTGAGTCCGTTAGCGGCGAAGAGCCACGAGTCCCTGAGCCCAAAACCCACGTAGCCGCGAATCAAACAAACCTCCCCGATTGCTGTTAAACACCCTGCCTAATGTAGTCGCTGTTCTGTGCTTAGCTGAGCCAAAGCCACCTGAAACACAACCTACCCCTTTTCCTCAGTCCCTGCCATTACAGAAGTGATTCTTTCCGCTGGACCAGTAACTCGTCAGACATGTCGAGACACATTAGCAGGAGAGCGATTTTTAAATGGAAGCTGGGAGATGTCCGCGCTCATTACCGAAGATCTCTGGTTAATGAGTGAGGTCCCAGGAAGAGCAGACTGCCTCCTTGGAAAAAAAAACAAACAAAAAAAAACGTGGGAGGATAAGTCATTGTTCCTCAAAGACATCACTTCTGTTAATGAAGCTGCTCCCTGTATCTAAAAAAAAAACATTTTATGCACCTGGTCATGAAGGCAACACCTGGTGCTCATCTCATTCTGTGCAAAGAAGCATCTGAATTAGGGATGTCCCGATCAGCATTTTAGGCCTCCGATCCCCATCGATCTTTTAACCTCAAATCTGATCCGATTTCAAGTCCCGACCCAATATTTTGTCTTCATTATTGATAATTATTAAATTAAAATACACTTTTAGCAAGTAACTTATTTTTTTATAAGTCTAATTTCATTAATAAGCATTGTTGGGGATGAAACAATTCCCCCTTTTAAAAACCAATACGATACAGATACATGGATTTGAGTACTTGCAGAGTACCAATGCCGATACTTCTACCACACAAAAGAAGTGCAATGAAGTGGAAAACAGGTTTTATTTTCTTCTCTGCTTGTGAGAGCAAATGATGGCGAATTACATAAAACATAAAAACACTGATGAAAATGACCACAAAACTTAATTTCGAGTGAAAAATAAACATTTTCTGTGAAATTATTGCAGAGTTTTCACATTTTAAGTATCGGTTCAAAATCTTACAGTGCATTAAATGTCAGCTTCAGTTTAATATTTCAGACAACACTAAAAAGCAAATGATTACTTGGTACAGTCTAATAAAGAAAAGTTTTTCTGGCAGGTTATACAGGGGCCCCCGCAATGCTGCCCTCCACCGTCATGGGATCGCATTCGCTCTATTTTTGTGTAAATCTCAGACTGGTGGAGGAATTGAATAAATAATAATAATAGATCAACTTCTGAAGATTTTTGAACAACTGAAAACAACTCCTCGTTTAATTTGCACCGCTACGGAGGTTTGAATTATAGTGCAATTGCCACCAAATGTAACAAGAATATGATTCATAAAAATCAGCACGACTTTTCAGCAAATGTAGCCGATCACGATCACCGAAAAATTTCGAAATATCGGCCCGATCTCGAGATCGGGACATCCCGAATCTGGATTCATTTTTTTGTTTCGTCTCTCACTGAGAGATGTAAAAAGCAGATTTTTAGCAGCGATGGATGGCTTCATTTGGCTGCATCACGCCCAGGCAGAGGCATTCATGGCCTAGCTGTCGTATTCTGCCCCACATCTGTGCTTTCTGCTGAGGGTTGGGGGGGTTTTCTCCTCACTGTGGCTGATATGAAAGCTCAATGCTCTGTTTCTGTCCATCAGGTGCCTGAATGGACCAAATGCAGCAGTCGGGAGAAGAGGAAGGAGAAGAAAGTTGAGAAGCCGTTCTATTCTGACTCAGAGGGCGAGTCTGGGCCAACGGAGTCTGCTGATAGTGGTAACGTGGAGCTTTGGCACCATCATGTTTTATCTGCTACACTTGCAAATGTACGTGAATCTGTTTGAGCGAATAATCCATAAACCGCCGCCAAATCTACCAAGAAAAACAGTTGAAACAAGAAATATGCTTACACCAAATAAAAAGATACCATACCATTTTATTTATAAAGCACATTTATACAGGGCCGAGGCCGACCAAAGTGCTGTACATTGGAAATAGTGATAGAACATATAAAACCAAAACACACGAGTCAGAAATAGTAAAATTAGGACAGTAACTACTATATGATTAACAATTAATCATAGTTAGAGGCCAACTAGGCCAAATTAAAAGCCAAAGACTAAAGAATAAGATGTGCACCTTTTTTTCCGCTCTCACCATCTTAAATTAAATCAGACCAAATTTCTCCTGTTTTTGGTTGGTTAGAATTACCAAAAAAACATTTTTTCTATTAAAAGAAACAATTAAAAAATATTTCAGAAAATTATGTATTAATGTATTCAAAACCAGAAGTTTATATAAATTTTCTCTGTGTTTTTTATTTTTATTTATTTTTTGTTGAAAACATGGATATGTTTTTGTGGAATTTTTCTATCCACAAATAACCAATACCTTGTTTTAGTAAATTACATCGAAATACATCCAGCTAACTTAAATTAAAGCATGCTTATTGTAAGGTTAAATGGGACATTTTTTTTTTTTTTTTACATGAGTTAATGTTGGAGTAATGCTGCCATTCACAAAGCACAGCACAAAATCCCTGGTACACACACCCATGCACATATTATGTATATATTGATGGACATAATCAAAGATATAATCAAGGATTTGATCAATTTCTTGATTTTGTTATGGAAACGATTACATTTGAATTGTTTCTCTAAACATTTAACCAAACCGATAATAAAGGTTTCGTACAACCTATGAAGATTTGTCGAGTTCTAAGGAAGCAAACAGCATTAATGATTTATTTAGTAAACATGATGATCAAACGTTACGACTAATGGTTATGCATAATACATTCCAAAACTAATTTAAATGGGCTTAAAATTGTGTAAAATCTAGCTTGATCAATAAAATGCACACACCATTGTGCTACTGCCACCACCACCCAGAGATGGGGACTCGAGTCGTGGCTTAAGTCACTTTTCAGGGACTTGTGACTTGACTGGAGCAGCATGCTGAAGACTTGCCACATCAGGACTTGAACTTGGACATGATAAATTGCTCTTGTTGGAATTAGCATGTAGCTGATGCTAATGTTAGCTTACTTAGATTACTAGACAAACGTAATAACTTCTCTAAATCTTTTTATGTGTGGAGGTGAAATGTTGCTTACTTATTGTTTTGAAGTTTAGGCATATTTTATCGTTTTGCACTCGCTAAGGTGTTAGCTTGGTGATAGTATGGGGGCATTGCATACGATTTATTTTTATTAAAGTTAACCATGTATGGCTGCCATTGTTTTAGTCTTAAAATCTATGCACTGTTCTCTTTTTTTTTTACTTGCTCTGAGGCAATAATGACTCTAACTTCACCAGTAGGAGCTAGTGACTTGACTTGGATCAGAAAATTATCCTGATGATAGTAATAATGTTTAAGCAGCCCTTCAGCTTTTTCAATTCTTTCTTTAAGTTTTTACGGGGTTTTTTCCATGTGAGCCTAACGCTAAGTTTCAAAGACAAAAACAGTCTGTAAATACCAGGTTACAGGAGGGCCTGATCATTATTATGGGTGACTTGTCCATGAAAATGTGCTTGAAGCTTCAATACGTCAAAAGATGATAAAAAATGTATATTCCACCCCTGTGAAAAAGCTTTGATCACAAAGATGAAGAAATTCATTATTTTCTGTTTTGCTTTTGAAGGAGGAAATGTAAGGAAGGAAACGGGGAGATGGAAGATCCGGTGCATATTTATATGTGAGTTAAGTGAAATACTTTCCCTCAGATCAAACCTTTTTCCTTTCCAGAGCCGGACTCGGCCAGTGGCTCGGAGAGCGGCAGCGGCAGCGAGGGGAGCGGCTCGGGTTCAGAAAGCGAGGACAGTGGGGAGGTCTCCGTGTCTGATGAGGAAGAAGAAGAGGAGGAGGAAAAGAAAACCAAGAAGAGAGATTTAAAAAAGCCAGTGCAAGAAAGCGAAAGGTTTACTAACACACTCAGCCCATTTAATCTCATCACTTCCTGTGGATGCTCTGCATTTTGTAAATGTTAAACAAACCCTCTAGGTTATCCACTGTCACTTCTCTTTAGTACATAATAGATCAGTCTCTGTCTAGTTCGTTTAATCACAAGCTCCTTTCTATTTTCAGCGAGCAAAGCAGCGAGGAGGAAGACAGGAAGCATGAGAGGAAGATTAAGCAGCGGAAGAGCGACTCGGAGTCGGAGTCTGACGAGGAAGAGGAGAGTGAGTCTGAGAGCAGCCAGTCAGAGTCTGAGGACTCAGAATCTGAGGCAGAAGTCAAAAAGAAAAAGAAGGTATCCCCAGCATGTCTTCAAATTACGAAGTAGAAAAAGTGTCATGCAAAAGCCCTATAGGTCTTTTTTTTCCTTTCTCTTTTTCCCCTTAAAACACATTCAAAGAGAGAGAGATATTACGGTCTATAGTGTCTGGCTTTCATGAAAGAGAAAAACTAGCGCAACAAAGCAGTTCATAAATCTACTGCAGGTAACGCCAACATGGAGTCAGAGGATTGAATATCAGAATATAGGGAAAAGTACGAAGTGACCTTTTGATTGGGTCAATTATGCTAATGCATGGAGATGCTTTCACCCAAAGCACTCCATTGTAGGTCTGGCTCTTTATTTATTGTCCTGCTGGAATGATGAAATTCATATTCCTCAAAGAAAGATAGGAAGAAATTTGGATGTTTCACCAACATTGTGTAACATAATTAAAAGATTCAGGGGATCTGAAGAATTTTCTGTGAGTAAAAGACAAGGGTGCAAGCCTAAAATGAACAACTGTGATCTCTGATCACTTTGGATTTAATAATCTCTGAATTGATATTTAAACCTCAAACTCAGACTTTTCCCTCAGAATTTGTATTTTAAGTTTTTGGCAGAACTGTGACCTTTATCTGAAAACCATGACTTTAATCCCAGAATTTTGACATTTTTCTCAGAATTATGATCTTAAATACCATATTATTGTTAATTACTTTATTAAGAATTTTGAATTTTATCTCAGATTTTGTAATTTAATCACTGAATTCTGATTTTAAACTCAGGCTTTTGACTTCTTCAGAAATATGACCCTTTATTTTACAGAAATAAAACTTTAATTTTAGAGTTTGGACTTTTTTCTCAGAATTTCTCAGAATTGAGAGTAAAAAGAATTAGTCAGAAGTCTTTTTTTGTTTGTTCGTGGTGCTAATCCTCCTCCGTACATATGTACTTCTGCAAAGTGCTGGTAATTTATTTTACTTTACAAGTAAAAAAAAAAGTAGCCAGTTGCAGTTATACTTGAACATTGGCACATATTCATGAAGATTTTATTCAACCTTTCTACAGGCAGCTGAATCGAAACCTCCTTCCAAACCCGTCAAGAAAGAAACAAAGAGAGAGAAGAAAGAAATGTCTCTTCTTGACCTTGATGATTGTGAGTTTCTTTTTTTTTTTTTCGGCAGTATTTTATATTTCAGGAGAGAAAGCAAACGTACTAATGTTATTCCAAGTCACAGCTCAGCACTTTGTGGATAGTCTGCGTTTCTGTTTGACAAGCAATCAACCAGATAATGACTTCTCTCTCATAAGGGCTTGGTGAATAAAGAGTCTGTCTGCTTTCTCTCAATGTTGACTTACATCTTTCCCTGCCAGTTGAACCAACTCCCTCCCCTCAAGTCACACCAGTCAGCAACTTGCTGTCTAACAGCCTAGTGACCGACCTGGAGGGTCTTTCACTGTCTGAAGCCGTCCTCTCACCGGCAGTAAGAAGAAACATTCCTATCTTTCTTCCGATCTTAAAGTTACATATGTTGGGGGGCGAAAACAAAACATGCGAGAGACGCAGTATATCATGTTTTCACAGACCATCGCTCCCTCCAGCGCGCTGAAGAGCTACGAGCTGCTGCACCGCATCACGGGCGAGGGCCTGTCGGTGGAGTACTGCTTCAGCCGGCAACCGTTCACCCCCGACGCGAACATGGTGGTGGTGCAGATGCAGTTCACAAACAACTCCACCTCCGACACCAAAAACCTGCACATGGAGGACGTGAAGCTCCAGTCGGGGATGAGGGTGAAGGAATTCCCTGAGATAGGTAACATTGGTCCTGAAAGAGCGTTAGGAAACATCACTATGAATATTTCATATGTTATAGTTTCCTTTTTAAATAATTGTTGCTTCTACTTTGGTTGTGGACAGAGCTGCTGCCAGCTGGTGAGACGGCCACAGCAGTTATGGGCATCGATTTCTGTGACTCAACGCAAGCTGCCAACTTCCAGCTGTGGTGAGCAGAAATGTCTACGTGTCATGTCTTTAAAACACAGCTAGAGGATGTGCAGTAAAACTATTAACATGACATTTACTACGTGTCTAACTGTAAACTGTAACAGTAAACAGACGATGAAAGCATCATTTCACTTTAAATATTAAATTTGAGCTCCAAAGACGGCCCCCTTCTGCCACTGTGGGACAGCACGTAGTTGTCTGAACCCTTAACAAGTAGAGTAACAGGCCCGCAGCATCACAGATCCCTCACCATACTTAATAGTGAGCTCGCTGTGCACTTCCACATATTCATACTTTGTTTCACACCACAAAAAACAGGATTTTCTCTATCTCAAAGGCAAGTTTTTGGAGGATGATTGTTTTTTTTTTTACTGCCTGTGCTATTCTCCATGCTGAATACGGTGGCAAGATAAACTTTGTCTGACAGTGGATAGAAACAGATAAAATCCGGCTCCTTCTTCAATCAACAAAAATACATTTGACCTAAAGGCATGGCATCTTGTGTTTTCAATTTTGAGGAGTGATTAGGATAACTCACCTCCCTGTGTCACATCATATTTGTACCCCCGGAGACACAGTAAGTCTTAGATATTTCTTTTTTTTAGTTCCTGGGTATATTTTTCAGCTTAAACATATAAAGTATTAATTACATATATAGTTAGGTTATATTTACTTAGTAATTGGCTTGGATTGTATACTTTTCTGGGTAAAATAGTAATTCAAGATATTTCTGACGCTACTCAGACGCTCTCCAAATTAATGAGTAATACGGATCGCTCTCAGGATATAAAATGAACGTCAACAAAACTCCATATGTGCAGTGTTCTATGGTTTCCACCAGTTTCCTCCTCCTTACCAGGTAAAGAATCGAATGATGGTGGAATGCGCAAGTCCAATATGCAGCGGGCGGCTGACAGTGACGTCATCGTCCCCGGCCTTGCATTTCCATGACACAGAATCACCCAGTATTGTCAGAATTCTCGTGGAAATGAGAGGCAGAATCGCAGAGAAAAACCTTTGTCTTGCTAAAAAAAAAAAAAACATTGTTTGGCTCCTAAATTCTCCTACTTATGCTTTCTGTACACCTAGAGACTTTGAAAAGATTTAGAAAAGACTCTAAAAGTTTATCAGCTCGCATCTAAAGACTTGGGTTAACAGTTTTTCAGTCTCAGACTAAAGATTTTATAAACACCAAAGCTTGTAGTGACACTATTTACAAGACTACACCTAGATTAATTTAGCTTCCTGCCAAATTCCTCCCATTATGCTCAGTATTACACAGTTTCTTTATGTGCGAATGTTGTAGCATTCTTTGCCTAGTTTGATACGTCAAATAGAGACTTGCATTCAAAGCGAGTACTGTATTGAGGAGTAACTGGTTAATGCATTTCTTTTTAATGCAAGGTGTTTATGCTGCACCACTTGCTCCATGCAGATGCACAGACAGTACTGGTTTGTGCTTGTACTGCAGGGGGCAAGGTTGGCATACACATTGTAATTTATGGCCCATTTCTAGTCCGTTTTTCAGCCATCCAACACAAATATTGCATTTGTTGTGTATAGACCCTGTCAGGCTCCATAGGTGGCTACAAAACTGTTATTTTACAAATATGACACCTATTTTTATAGCCTATTTTACCGCAGGTAAAATAGGCTATAGGCTTTATGTGTAGCAAGTTGCAAAACAATGTCATAAGCATTATTGGAACCCATCCCCTTTGTGGTGGTAATCCTACGCATTAACCACTGTGCTATAGCAGTAAAATATAACTTCTCTCATTACATGATAAAGTGGCTTACCCCCTAACACACAGGTCAGTAAAAGGGGGGAACAGATTACGATTCTATGCGCACAGTTTAATAAACCTACGCAACGGATTCTTACCCCTAAAAAAATATGTTTGCACCTGACACCTTCTCTGTAGCTTCGTGCTTCCGCTTGTGTGAGAACGGCTTTATTAGTTGTTGGTTGTTTTACGTCACTACGACTACACTACGACTTGCGATAATATCAAACATTGTCTGATTCAAAAGACTAGAGAAAGACTGGCATAAATCAGGTCGCCAACTGCAGATTATCACCTTAGATTTAACGATCAAGACGACAGGAGCGCGCTTAAACTCCAGCAAGATTTCTAAAGACTGCCAGTCTTTAGTCTGAGACTGTGAAAATCCTTTGGTGTACACCCAGCATTACTCGGCAAGATGCAGGGATACAGAAATCAATATTCCAAAGTTGTTACTATAATGGCTGTAACGGTGGATACCATATTATAATAGACAATATTTAATGACAACTTTGTTTGACTCCCTACTAAATTCCTCGAATGAAATCATCAAAATGTGTAAACTGGTTGAAACTGGGTCAAAAATCCCGAGGTGGTGTGTGTACGACTGAATTTGTGCCAAATACGCATGATGACCAGTCTAAACGCTGGATATCACAAAATGAAAGACCTGTTATTCTTTTATCCACAAGGGGGCCTTCTCAAGCTTTGAGACCCTACGGAATAAATATGGCTTAGGCAAAGATGACTTCTACAGATACTTGCTGGTTATACACTACTTTAACCCAAATTGAAAGCAGTGTTTAAAAAAAGAGACGTTTAGGCTTCCTGCAGATATTCCTAACTCAAACTCTCATTCTCAGATAATACTATATCCAGGTTATATAAGCGCATTCAGCAATGTAAACAGGGCAGCACAGAATATATTAAGAAAGGGTTGGAAAAGGAGGCTATTTCACTGGAAAGTTGGACCAAGTGAGACTCTCAACTTCAATGGACAATAACGGGATCTAATACATGGCAAGAGTTCAGCTGGAAGAACATAATCAGGTATTTTACAACACCTATTCAGACAGGATATGAAGGTATACCTAAAATAACTTGGGCATAGATATGCGAACATGTTAACAATGAGTTTGGTGCTAAAATTCCTCAAAGATGTGAAACATTGTATTTGACAAATTGGACCAACACTGATAAACGATAACTTGGTGTGTCACTTCATGTAAGTAAGAAAGCCATCACCAGAAGGTAGCTATACGTGGAATCCCCAACCATCAAGGATTTTATTAACGTACTGAACAAATTATATGTTATGGAAAAGTTGTCTTTTTCCCTCAGGATGCAAAAGGACGTTTTTTTACCAATTCTGGACTAAGTGGACTGAGTATGTAAAACCTTTGTGGTCTGATTTTGGACCGTAAACTTCCCCTCTGAATATTGGTGTGCTCCACAAATTTGTTAATATCAGTTTTTTTCTCTTCTTTTTCTGTGTTTTGTGACCAAAACGCTAAAAATAAAAACTATAGCCCCATAGCTTCATATACGTCTATCAGTGTGGACAATCCTAGTCAAAATCTTTACAACCATTTTGAAGTATTTTCATTAAACCCACTGCGATTGTGACCAGAGGTTTTAACTTGAGCTTCAAATGTAAAAAAAACAACAACTATAAAACAGCAACAGGAGAGAAAATAAATAGTCGAAAAGTCGATGAGAATGATTAAAATAAACCTGAAGTGTCAAAATGACTTAGCACCGAGGATCCCAACCATTCTGTTTGATCGCTTCTAAACTTTGGTCAGATATGCTTTTGATGAATGTTTCTAGTCTGGTGGGGATGTTCGTCGAAGTGGTGAAGAGGGCTTCACAAAAGCCTCCCTCGCCACCCATCCCTAAATGTTTTTATGGGGAAATTATTTCATGATTAGACCTATGTAGTGATTAGTAAGTTTTAGTAAAGGCATCCAGGGAAAATGGCATAATTCTTGGAACTCATTGATGAGACTGGCGGACATTTAATCTAATCTGGTCTAACTGAGGAACTCTTATTAATACGTCTGTAAAATAGACCAAATATATCTGATATATAGTGGGCGACTGTGGCTCAGTGGTAGAGTAGTTGGCTTGCAATCGGAGGGTCGTAGGTTCAATTCCAGCTTCCTCCAGTCACATGTCGATGTGCCCCTGGGCAAGGCACTTAACCCCCAAATTCTACATTGTCCTACCGAGCCATGTTGGGTGTCGGTGTATGAATGCGAGTGTGAATGGGTGAATGTGGCTTCAATGTAAAGCGCTTTGAGTGGTCAGTAAGACTAGAAAAGCGCTATATATATACCATTTACCATATGCAGCTCAGGAAGCCGAAACAGGCAGGCAGAAACAACACGTAAGACATGGGAGAGCAGAGGTGCCAGAGAGGGCACCTTGTTTTAGCGTCTGGCCATAATAAATATCCTTATGGAATTCTTCTATGACGGTTGTCAGTAGCAAAAGTTCATCTCAATACTTTGAACTAACCACGGTTGGCGATGACAGCGGTACAACGTTTCCTGTCGCTCTTCACACACTGTCGCTTTTATTTTGGCCTATTCTTCCATACCGATCTGTTCTAGAGCTGTGATGTCTCGACTTTCAACTCCCTATGCACTGAAAAAAAAAGGAAATTGGCAGGTGTTTGAATTTACAAAAACAAATCTAGTAAAAGCAACACAATTTGTTCATGTTTCTCTTATTTCCATGATTTAATTAAGTACAATTTAAGCAATTATCAACAATACTGAATTTACACAATTTTCTTGTGTTTGTTGAAAGTGAAGGAATTGTGTTACAAAAATTATTAGAATCGTGTTTAGTTAACACTGTAAAGGAAGTGATATAACCTATTTGACCAAAAATCCTTCAAGTCATTGTGTATCAAAGTGATTAATGCAGGTGTTCATAAATCAGAGGCTCTGTTCCTTCTCTGAGTTTGAGTCTCATCCCCTGATGTATCTTTTTGTGCCTCCAAGTACAATCCAATGTCAAATAAAGGTTATTTTGAGGTTTCACTATTCTCATTTTGGCTATTTCTTCTAGCCCCACGTTGAAAATATTATGAAGTATTCCCAACTTTCTTTAAACTTTAAAAAATTAAATTGGAAATTTTTTTTATGGAAGGATTAAAGTTAACTGTTACCTGTTAGTTGACTAAACATATTTTCTTTAAAGTGACAGTGTGTAGTTTTTGCAGTACGTCTTTGAAAATAGCCATTAAAATATTATGTGAAAATAATTTCGTAAAGCACATTAAATGCAAAATATTGGCGATATTGTAAAATATGACTTTAAAAATCAGTTTTAAAATACATAGGCGCGGGTCCTCTTTTCAGGGGAAAGCCATATTAGATGATGTCTTTACTTCTACAAGAGCCCGGACGGACAAAAAGCATGGAACAAGCCCGCTATTAAAACATTGATTTCCCCTCAAAATGCAAAAAAGTTTCGCCATAAATACATTTTTACCTCTTCGCTAGTTCCAAGCGATGAAAGAGAGACTGATGAGCTCGTCATGTTGCTGCAAATAGATAATTCTTAGGGAATTGAGCGTTTGAAAACAGCACTAGTTGAGTTTCTTACTCGAAGACACAGATACCGCATACTTGTGAAAATTTAGGTATGCACTGCCCCTACTGGCCGAAAATTACACACTGTACCTTTAAGTAACATTTAAAAAAAAGATCATAGATAAAACCTCTGAACCACATTAGGAGAAATATTGAATGTAATTTAAACCATTTTGGGGTATTTTAAAATTTAGTGAGTGTTGAGCTCTACTAATCTACATATGGCTGAAGTGGTGTACTGGTTCATACAATGCATTTCAATCAGAAGACCTAAGTTCAGTACCCAGCCTGGGAAACTTCAACTTGTATTCATGTGACAGTACAACATTGAGTAAGATAAACAATCCCAGGCATGTTGAAATGAAAACCTTTGTTATAATGACTTAAAAATAATGTGACTACATTCTGTAATAAATTCATGTTACGGGAACCCAAAAATATCAAGTCAATTCATCATGTGAATTTCACTTTGGAGTAAATCATGTCAGATTTACTTATTCTGATTATGTGGAACCGATTTCAATTTAATCATGTAAATTGAAATAACTTTTTCTTTCAGTGTGGAAACCAGTTAACAGGGCAGTCCTTCTTACACCATCGAAACGAAGGACTTAAGTGCCTTTATGTGCTCAATTATCAAAGAAAAGTCCAAGTCTAAATCGTCCAAACTTTATACCAAAGCTGTTTCAAAGAAGTATAGTTCCTCCACTCCTAAAGCCATCCTTGTCATTTTGCTCTGTTGTACTTCTGCTGTCATTGCAAAAGAACAAAACAGCTGAACCTGTGGTAGACCTGTTAAGGCTACAGCTGAATGACCAACCTGCAGAGCAAATCATTTGCTTCTTCTATGGTTTGTCCTGATCTCTAGGCTTGTAATACTACTCATAAGAGTGTTTTTTCTTTGGTTTTTCAAAAATGTGCTTAAGTTAATGTGACTGAGCAAATGCAACTAGCTACTACCCACCTGTGCTGAAATCGAAGTAAAGTCAGTTGTATTTTAATACCGTCTCAATTCCTGGATCTTTTTCCTCAAATAAAATCAATAAATGTTGTTGTTTTGCAGCACGCACACCAGGAAATTCTTCGTGTCCATCCAGCCGCCTGTTGGCGAGCTGATGAGGCCGGTCTTCCTTACAGAGAACGAGTTCAAAAAAGAGCAAGGTGAGCAACAATTTAAAGCGCAGTTTTCTTGTTATTACGTCATTGATGCTGACGATATAAAGCCCGATCTACAACAGGTCTCCGATATCCAGTTAGAAAAGTGCTTTAAAAGGTTGAAGTTTGGCTCTTGAATCATTTTTCTAACCTGAATCACGACGACAAAAATGTAGTAAATGTGTGATTTCCATTGTACCTTCCTCTTCATATTATCCCTCATAGAGAAGCCTTTACAGCCTGTCGGTAAGTTGGCTTTGATAGGTTTGTAGTTCCCAGCCATCTGTGTGCCCACCTGATTTATAGCAAACCTTGGAACCCCCACCTTCCCACCATCTCCTCCTCCTTTTGGACCCGCCCCTGCCCTTCCTGCCTTGGTAATCACACCTTAGCTCCACCGTCGGGCTTTGGATCCGCTAACCTGCTGATCACAGGAATGACTGGAAGTGCTCATCCACTGATCATGACTCAGATCTGTTTTTGCACAAAGTGAATGTAAAAAAACATAATCTGGCTCACATTCGCTCTGTCAATGGGTTTGGAAACCATGAGTAACCACTGATCATGATGAGTACCTGGGAATATCACAAAGATCTGTTGTCTGTTTTTTCCAGAGACCCTGATTAATGAACATTGATTCGGTTTGACTAGTAATGGCTGTTTATTAATTTGTAAGTGTGTGTTGTTGGTTTTTAGTTGAAAAAAAAGAAAACTTGAATGTTTTTAACTGGGAGCTACGGTACGGACCAAACGTTTGGACACACCTTCTCATTCAATGAGTTTCCTTTATTTTCATGACTATTGACATTGTAGATTCTCACTGAAGGCATCAAAGCTACGAAGTAACACATATGGAATTATGTAGTACTTTTATAAAAATGCGTGAAATAACCTGGCCTCCAAAGTCACCTAGACTTGAACCCAATCGAGATGATTTGGGGTGAGCTGAACCACAGAGTGAAGGCAAAAGGGCCAACAAGTACTAAGCATATCTGGGAACTGTTGGAAAACTGTTTCTGGTGACTACCTCTTGAAGCTCAAGAGAATGCAAAGCAATAATCAGAGGAAAGGGTGGCTACTTTGAGGAATTTAAAATATGACACATGTATTCAGTTATTTCACCCTTTTTGTTTAGGTACATACAGTAATTCCTAGATCATGTGTTCATTCATAGTTTTGATGCCCTTAGTTGAGAAGGCGGGTTCAAACTTTTGTTCAGTAGTGTATTTTCAAGAGACAGCTGAGAGGTCCACCATCAATCCCCCTTCTGTGTTCAGTGGGAATCATCACTGTATTTGTGCAGTATTCTGCTAAAATCCTAATATACTGTGGGATTTAATGGTAGCAGAGCATAAACCACCTTGTTGGACTGTATATACAGTATGTGTGGCGTATGTACAAAACTGGTAGACATTTAGCACATTATTTTTTCGTAACTATTTTCCTGTTATGTGATACTTCAAGGCTTTTCTTTTTCAGTATTAGAAATGGCAGAGGGATCATATTTCACCTTTTTCTTTTGGTAACCACTGCTCTGCTTATTCTTTTTCAGGTCAGCTGATGGGAATGAACGAGATTACAGAGAAGCTAGCTTTAAATGCCAATTGTTGGAACGAACACGCCATCGTCCAGAGAGTGACCACAGCCGCCAACCTCAGCAGAGTCCCCTGTGGGTCAGACAAAGAGTGCAGGTAGGAGGATTAGTGCCACACTATGCGGTAATAGATCAAATAAAATGTGAGCAACATTGACCAGTTTTCAAGTCCCCCAAAAATTGCAAATACTAAAAAAGTACTCCTCTAAAAATGTACTTTAGAGTAAAAATGTCTTCTGTAAAACACTACTTAAACATTTGATTTAGTAATTTAAAATTTAATCATCACACATACAAAATGTTACAAATATAAGACAATTCTGTCATTTTAATGTCTAAAATGTCCGAGCCTGCGCCGGCATCGCGGCCTAGAATGAGCGGCTTCTCTGAGTGGTACATTGTTGTTTGCTAAATCTAATGCTAAATATAGATTAACTCGAGTAATTTCGTGACTCTGCCTCGACAGGAGCACCTGCAGCTACTGTACGTCATTGTCTGCAACAGAAAATGTGTGCTGCAGAGAGTTGTATCCAAGCATGATGACAAACATTCAGAAATGTGCAAAAAAAAAAAAAACATCACAATTATTCCATTTAAAATTAACTCTTAGTATGAACTCTTAGGCAAAAGCTACTTTAGGTTTTGTGTGAAAACGTTTAGCGGACAACAACTGCAGAAGAAGAAGTAGAGCGAGGGTCGTAGCCTCCAGGACAAAGAAAGGAATATTGACAAAGAAAGGAATATTGAACATGGAGAAAACCTCTATAAATCTGACCACGTGGAAAGTAGCGGCTATGTCGTGGGTAAAGCAGTCGGTAGAGTGAGAGCCAGCATGGAGGAGAAGCTCTACAAGCTCTAGGTGAGGGTTTTACGTGCTATAGCTAGTGCTAACTCCTGTTAGCAGAATTACGTCATATATGCGACTTCTAATTTCTGATTTGTAGGCATTTTAAATGCAAATTTTTACAATCAAATACATCCGAAATCACTGGACAAACACATTAGAAACATACATCATTAGTTATCATTTAAATCGAAGTAAAACATATACTGTATGTGATTCAGGACGTAAGACAAAGCGGACCAGAAAATAACTTTTATCGCTTCATTGACTTCCATTCATTATTTTTTCGGTTTGGGGACCCATGGGCCGACCGGAAGGGGAGGAGACTTAGGCTCCCCATTCAGACGTCATCGTTTTCGGCTCACGCTCTAAAGCCTCGGCACACATCGTAACATCACTACTTTTTAACATTTGACCAGCAATGTTCTCAATTATGCTGGTGCTTTCAGTTTGATAATGCACCTCATTTTTGCATCTGAATCTTCATCCGGGTATCTGACATCCATTTTTACTTCTATTCCGTGCTTTCAACCTTACTTCTGATCTTTTGCTGCTTTGACCTCAGTCCTCCTGTTCCTCCTCCTGAACACCCTGTCTACAGGTTTGCAGGCAGAACGGTGACCAGCGGCACTTTGGTACTGGCCACCGTGGCGACCAGAGAAGAAGGCATTGCTCAGCTGACGGTCAACTGTGAGAAAATGGTGATCGGCACGATGCTGGTTAAGGACCTCCTCCTGGCTCTAACGCAGTGACGGCAAGCCGGGATCCAGCCCGGCGTTTGTGCTCCCTTACTACAGCCGCCTGGTAAATTCGTTTAGGACTGGTCACTGCTCCATCTTCTGTGTTCTCCAGGAAGTCATGTTGGAGAGAAAGCTTCCAGAGTGTGAAAAGCTAACGAGTCCTTTTAGCATTTTAAAAATTCCTCCAAACGCTGTATGCTGCATCCTAATTTTTTTGTTTATTTTTTAGACAACTGCATAAAAATGAAATCAAATTGTAGCATAATCATTTTTTTTAGCTGTTTAAATCTTCAATCTTCAATTAAGATTAGCCAAGAGCTAAAAAATCATCTATAACTGGTTCCCAACAAAATCATTGAAGCAAAATGGATATTATTGTTTGAAGATTATCTGCGGTGTTTGTACTCATTTTCCACATACAACTTTAGGTTTTGATATTTTAAAAAATGCTTCCCATTTTTTAAATTCTGATTTGTGAACTGGACATCCAGAGCGGCATAGAAACAATGAGTTAGACGCCTTGCTCGCAAAGGTTCAGAATTGCTTTCTGTTCTAAAAACTACAACGGTGGAGACGTCTTTAGGTTGCTTTTTCCCATCTACATCTGCCATGCTTTGTCCTGACTTTGTTTCCATGTAGCCTCAGTTGTAAACTGGTGAAGTCATTGATGAAAGGAAATGGTAATAGCTGTACAGATATTAAAGTGGATTCCAAAAGTTGATGGAGAGGTTTTAAAAGGCAGAACAAAAATAAGTAGCTGGTGTAGCTCAGGCATTAAAGATCCCAAATGACTCACATCTGTTATTTTAAATAAGGACATGGGCACCTTCCTTATATATTAATTGCTATATATTATTATATTAAGTATAAAACAATATTAACAAGATTAGAACAAAAACAATCAGCTGATTGAATATATTTTCAAAGGTTTGGTCGGCCCAACCTGAAAATAATCAACATAAACCTAGATCATTCCAGTTTGTCACATTAAATCTACTACGGGCAGTTGATAATAAACTAAATTCAGTATTTAAAAAAAATCAATAGAACAAGTTAACAACCTGGTTATTCAGCAGTTATCAGTGTTTCTGTCAGTCATACGTTTATATGCACCGTTAAATCGACCAATTGAATAACTGAGCTAATACCTTTAATAGCAGTTTTTTTTGCTAATAAACTGTATAAATGATTGTCTCTGCTGTGAGGGATGACCCAACGCCAGCTCCCTCTGGCTGTGGGGTATAAAAGAAGCCGGGTCTCTGCCCTTGCTTCCTCCACAGAACCTCCTACCCTGTCCTCTGATGGAGGTGGATAGAAATCCTCCACCTCAAAAGATCGCTCTGAGGCAAAGGAGTCCCACTGAAGCAGTGCTGCTTTCAAGATCAATCATTAATCGTATTTCCATAGCACTTTACCAACAGCCATCAGCTGAACCAAAGTGCTTCACAGTGTTAAGAGAAATATAACATCAAATACAAGAAAGTTAATAAGCTAAAATAAAACAAGCAGAGACTAAATAAATAAGACAGAAAGAATAAAGCAATACTAATATCAATCAAAGATAAACATTAAGAGTGAGGGATGAAAAGCCTTTAAGTGCCAAATGCTACACAGAACAGGTGAGTTTTCAGCTCATTTTTGAAGCGGGCGAGATCGGGGATTTTATAAAGCATTCCACAGCTTTTTGGCCCATTTTTCAAACAGGAAATTTATGTGGGTTGATGGTCGGAAAACACAACTGCGTTCTAGTTATTTTTTCAAATTCAGAATTCCAAATTTCAGAGTTTCGGACTACAACTTTGAACACAGAAAAAAGAGACTTGTAGGGGGTTGAGTTGCTCATTAACCAGAATAGGAGCATTTATCCCAGTTAAAGGCTGGATATGGAACATGAACACGATAGAGACATTTATTTTTTCTAGGTTTTACTTACAACAATAAAGACATCATTCCAGCTGCTGGGTTTGACTGGTTCACTGCCGACACGCCCAGTGACCAACCTGAACCGAGTCCAGTGAGGAATGTAACAGAGGAGTTTAACTGACAGCCATCATCTCCCAAATTAGCAAGTGAGTTAGCTTACCCGATCCAGGAGGAAAGTCGCCGTTTCCGCGTGTGTTTGATGCTGTGGAAATGTTTTATATGGGTCCATCTGTGTAGGCCTCATCTAAATTTACTCTAGTTTCTGTACTTCTCCGGTCACTCCTCTCCTGAGATGGATAAAAATATCTCAGAGGCTCTGAAGCAGCTGTTTGACTTGCTGCCATTTTTCCCAGTGCCAGCCAAGCTGTGCCACCATATTGTTGGATCATAGAGACCGTAACTTTCAACCCGCTACTGGCTGGTAGATGTAAACAGAACGTCATTGTCGTGCCCGTTCCATGTCTACATTTTTATTACATTTAAATTCAAATATAATTTCTAAGGAAATTATGTACTTTCATTCTGCACCGCTCTAACCTCCCTATGGATTTTTTTTGTAAGTGTGTAGTTTTATGAAAATTGTCCATATTCAACCTTTAACGTGTCAATCAGAAGGTGGCAACACGTTCCCTTTCACACTAACATTCTTCCAGCTAGCCAAGAACTTCATAAAAATAGTTTTTTTTTTAAATGCAGGCAGATGGGAAGCTGATCGAGTAAAAGCAGGATATGCAAAATGAGAAAAGCAACGGACGAGAACATTTCGTACTTTCTGTAACTTTTGATCGTGTTACACTCGTCATACCGAGGTTGATTTTCCCGCTTCCGCCGCCCCGTCACTTCTAGAAGGGAATGTTCCCGGGCTGGAAATAGCTAGATTTAGCTGGGATGCTGTTTATATGCAGAGAAACTTTGCTTCCTAAACACACTATCTGGGTGTGTTAGTAACTAGTTTGCAACTAGGTCAGTCATCTCTCTAAACTGGCAGCTGTCTGTTTGCTTTTGCTTAGCATAAACAATGTAAGTGAATGGTAACAGTTAGCATTTCATGTGGAAAAATTCATGAAAGTTACTCAATAATGATCCTTATTATTCCTGGTGACCTCGATAATCATATCATTTGCAAATGGCAATAAAAAGTAACATGAAAAAATTACAGGAGTCGATTTAGACTTGGGACTACATTAGGACTAATCACCCGCTGTAAGCCGCCGCTGCAAGGCACAAGGACACAGCACCTTGGAGATGCAGTGCTACATATCTTAGCTTACTTTTAGGAACAACTAATATTTTAAACACATTTGTTATTGACAATTCAAAAACTACAGTCAATTAATCTTTATGTCAACGTAACCTTTTATTCAAAAAAGGAATGGGTAAACAGTAGTTTGAAGTCATTTCAGAGTCAAGCAAGAAACAATTTTCTTTTCTTTTAAGCTAAATCACATTCAGGTCAAAGTTCATACGGTGTACTTTTGTAAAGTTTAGGAAGTCTAGTAAAATTTGGGCTTTTGTTTTCATAATTTGTTTTATGACTATTTTAGGTCATGGAATCAAACTCTGGAGCATGGGGAATGTAAAAAATAAATTAACGAGTCATGGACAGAGTAAAAAAAAATGTTCTCAAACATTTTGCTTTCTGTTAGAGCAGCACAGTCATAACTAGGAACGTACAGAGGAAGAAATATTCCATATCCCCAATAATCAGGAGGTTGATCACAGAAAACATTGCAAATTCACACCTGGTCGTTCCTTTTTATCTCCAATGGCTTTTACATGGACAAAGTATGGTTTATCGTTCCCTGTGTGTGGTTGTGAATTATAATCTTGAGGTATTGCAAGTTTATTTATTGTACAAATAAAAGTACGGATTAAACCTTGTGTGTCTTCTTCTCTTGTACATTACTAGACCCTGTAAAAAAGAAGCTCCAAAGTGATCGCTAAAGGAAACATAAAAGGAGCCTGTTGCATTTTCTTCATTCAGTCATTGATGCTAATCTGGAAAAGTCCTACTGTATATTGAAGAAACTAAACAGGTGTACTCTTAACACACCTTGGAGAAAATAAATTAATAATTAATAAGTAATTAAACGAATTAAAGAGAACAGATTTACAAGATGTACGTATGATTATATGTTATTAAGAAAGCATAACCAGCACAACTCTGCAGCGACCCAAATCTCAAAGCAACCCAACAAAACAAAAAATGGTTAGCTTCCTAAATTTTTGCAGCAAAGAGGCTTAAAGCAAAAGGGCCTCCTTAAACATGAATCTGCATTTAAAATGTTGCCTCAGCAAATGAAAAAAAAAAAAAAAACATACAAAAGAGACTTGAAAGTAAATTGTGAAGGACTAAAAAGAAATAAACAGAGGAGAAACACAGTTTTAGAGTCAACACACTCCAGGACCTACGTATAAAAACACACAAAGTTACAGGCTTGTAGGCTACGTAACCCCCAAGTTAACAGCTACCAGTTAAAAAAACATTAAAGGGGGGGGTCAAATCTGGGATTGCGGTAGTATTAGTATCAAGCTTGGCGGCACAAATAGCACAATATTCTCGCCATGGTGGATTCAAAGAAAAACAGGGATAGTTTTAGACTGATATGGTGTGTCTTTTTAACCGTGCTTTACTGAAAGAAGTTGGAATTCCAACATGGTGACTTCCAAGTAGCCATTCCTCATGGCACGTTTTTACTGACATCATTGTAAGCTTTATATTTCATATTTCAACATGTAAAAATTATTTTTGGACCAGGGGTGCCCAAATTCTTTCCCTTAGAGGGCCGAAATGGAAATCTCTTATGGCGCAGCGGGCCAAATGTAATGACATTTTATACAAAATACAAATTCCTTCCTTTCCGTTTAAATAACATTTAACAAAAATGACAAATACATTTTTTTTATTACTTTTGTCTTTGTGCAACTGACAATGCTGCCCCATGTTGGCAATTGCTATTTAAGCTAGCAGTCAGTGTGAAGCGAATTTGGAGGTTGCTTGATCCAGTCCAGCGTGGCAGCAAAGGCTCATTTCCTATTCCTAAACGTTTCACACGCAAACATAATGGTACGTTCACACCACACGCTTTGTCGCCTTCAAAAGACGCTCACAAATTACACCGCCCCGAACGGCAGCTTCAGCAGCAGCAACATTACGTGCTAAGTCTATGGTTGAGGTCGTCAGAGGAGTGTCGAAGTTTCTGCGGCGCTTTGTTTGCGTTGGCTCCGTCATATTTTCAAGCTTTTCCTGCGTTTGAAACTTCAAAGCGGCAAACACCAGCAACGCAGAAGTTCAGCTTTTGGCGGTCTTAATGCTCTCGACGCAGCACGGCATCCAATCAGAGCATCTAACAGTAGTGACGTGGTCCAATGTTGCCTAGCCAACCACGATCTGTGAGTGTTTAAAACATCCGCCAGAGAAAGCCGAGTTTTGCAAGCTTCAGCTTAAAAATGTATCTTCTGTGTATATGCTAGTCGCTTGGTGAGCATTGCTTGACGCTGACAAAGCTTGCGGTCTGAACGCACCCATTACTAGTTTGAAGCCACAGACATAATAATGTCTATGGTTTGACACATTTTTAAGGCTGTAGCTAGCAAAACATCGTAGGCGGGCCTTTCTCTGCTAGATATGTTAATGGCGGATCGCGGCCGGCTAGACAACGCCGACATTACCCGACGTCACTACAGTGAGACGCTCTGGTTAGTTGATGCTCAGGGGATGGACGTGAAAGTTCAGCTAGCTTAGCTTCTGCGTTGCTTTTGCCACTTTGAAGCTTGGAAAGCAACTAAAGTAAAAACAAACTGCAACAGCTAAAGCACCACATAGACTCTGAAGGCTTCAAATAGACTTAACATGAAATCTTGCAGTTCTGGGCGTTGACGTTTTGGGTGGTTTGTCTGTAAAAAGTCCCAGTGCTGTTGTACTTTAACATCAAAACTCATGGAATGTCTCTTGTCCAATCAAATTACTGGGTCAGAACTAACTGTTCTATAAAAACTGATAAACTTTGACTATTTGTACTCTTTTAAATGGTAAGAATGTAAAAATGTGATCAAATCTACTCTATGTGACCTTTATAGTTGCTTGCATTTCAATTCAATTGAATTCATTTGTAATATTTCAAAGGTGAAGAGTGAGGAGTATATAAGCCCAATATATACTCATCGGACCCATTCATAAAAAGTAGTTTAGTAGTAATTAGTAGTAGTAATTATCGTTGTGCTCATTAGATTGACTGACTAATCAAGGCAGATTTTTGTATGAGGTCAGGGTTAGCGGTGCAACAATCCAACTTTTTAACTTCCACCTTATACCTTTCTTGAAGAGACTAAAGGCGCCAGACTTTACTAAATAAACATAACTAAGACAAAATAACAGATTTAAAATATAAAGTTACCACAAAAATAAAATTTAAAGTGAAAAATTAATCTTTTTTGGGGAATTTATTGCAGGTTTTCCAAATTTTTAGTATCGGTTCAGGGTATTTGTTGATACATGCACATTAGACGGCTTTGGGGCCGATACCAGTATATGTATCGGTGCATCCCTAGTCCGTATCATCCTCTAACAGGCTAAAGTAAATTACTCCGGGGCCAACTTTGGACAAACACCATGTGCTTTTCAATAAAGCTCTCATTTGAAGCTTTATTTGAAACTCTTTTGTGTTCCTCTGGCAGTGCCACAGCGTTACCAGTTGTCTCGGCTTATTAACATCTTCAGCCAGTTTGTTTGAATTCATGTGGACAGAGGTTTTATTTGTTGGGGTGCCATTTTGTAGACCGCTTTTGAAACCTGATTCGTCTCCGTGTACTGTAAGCCCGCCCTTTTCTTTTTTGAAGACTACATTTCTTCTTCCTCCCTTGCTGATTAAAACCGGAAATATTTACTACGAATATAAAAAAAGATCAGACCCAAAAATTCTCTCAATGTAGCTTTATTTTTGAAGTATGACAAAGAATTGTTGCAGGGGAATATTGAAGGTTGGCAAAACTTTATTCACAGTGTTTCAATGCAGCATCAGTGAAAACTGTTGGGCTCGGCTTCTTTCAGGATATTTGGTTTAATAAGTCAAACAAATGTTTATCAATCGGTATTTCAATCATCTCTTCTTAAATTATTTACACATCTGTGGCTAGAAAATAACAATAAAGATGAATAACATTTGATATTTTATGATTAGATCAAACTGCTATTAATTTTCATCTTCTACAACAGTCATGATCCACCAATGAACGCTTTTAAAAAACCTCCGCCAAGCTGGTTTTAGATTTGCACCTAATGAGGTTCAAGTTTTAAAACACAAGAAGAAAGCATCATGTAAACCTGTTTGCACACAGAATTAAAAACTGGTAGGAACAGAACACAATCAGCATCTGATAATGAGTGTCATCTAAAATGTTCCGTCTTTGGTTTTCTGCTGGAATGATGTCTGCATGAGCTGATGACTTGTATGAAGTTTTAAAAACGGCATCTTCAATCACATCATTGCTACTAGGGAGGCACCGATATCGGGTATCGAGCCGATACCATACTATTGTACTCGTACTCAAAGTAAACCAATACCATGAACAGATACTTAAAATCTGGAAACTGTATTAATTTTACAGGAAATGTTTCTTTTTCAATTGTAATTTTTGTTTATATATATATATATATATATATATAGGCAATTTTATTTATATAGCACACTTTCAACACAAGGCAATTTGTTGTGACAAGCAGATTTTTTTCCCCTCAGTTCATTGCACTTTTTGTATGGTAGATATTGGTATTGTACTTGGTACCAGCAAGTACTCAGATCCAAGTATCGGTATCATGTCGGTTTTGAAAAGAGTGGTATCGTTGCATCCCTAGTTCCTACGGTCTTAAACAGGGCGGCAGATGAGTCAGATCGTCTGTGGTTTTCTGCATGGGAACATCTGACGGCTTTCCGCCTGTTCGCATGCACTGCTGGTCAGCTGGCTGAAAGCATTTTTCTCATTCTTACAGAAGAGACTTAATTTGTTTGGAAATATTTCTGATCACACGCAGGGATCAGTCACCCATCACTCATAGCAACAAAGATACTTACTGACTTGTGAGCTGTAATGGATAGATGCAATTACATCATCTCATACAGCTTTACTTTGAACGTTTATGTTAATTCGATGGCACTAGTTTGTTCCAATCTCATACCGGCCCATCCCTCGGCCGAACTGATCCTATGGTCCAGTTTATTCAACAAAAGACACTTAGTGAATTAAAGTCTACAGCACAGACAGAAATGCATATATATATTAAAAATAGGATTGTTTTGGTTCCTTCATTAAACATTCAAACACATACATCAGTACATCAGCAAGACTGATATTTAATATTACTCTTCTATAACTTAAAACATTCAAGCTCTAGGTTAGACTGGAATATTCTCCTAACAGAGAAATTAAACATGTAAACTCTCCGTACATTTCCAGCAATGTATGGGTCATGTGATAAAAAACAAATAAAAATATAATCCCTGAATCCTTCTCAAAATCTGCTTTTTGATTATAAAAATAAGGCTTAAGTTGATTTTAAATACCAAAAATCATTTGAAAGTCCTGTGATTCTCAGGTAGAAATGCATGATCAAATTGTAGTGTTTGTTTAAACTATTAAAGCATAGATCTTTTTAAATAGACATTCTTTATAAATTAGTTAGATTTAAATTGGACTAAATTGGCTGTTTTAGTATTGCTAGCTGTGCTAAGCGCTAATGTTAGACACAAACTGATGTCACTTCTGCTTTTAGTGTGCATAATTGATCACTCATGACAGGACGGCTAAAGAAAATATATTTTTCAAAACTATTGTTATATTTTCTTATATTAAAATTATTAAAAGAAAAACAATGTCAATAAGGTAAAATCTGTATCAGGTAATTGCTTCACTAAAACCAAAGTATCAGCCACAGAACTTCGACTGACGCATCTCTTTTCTCAGAAATCCACTTTTCTCTTGCTTTTTGGCAACGGAGCCAGAATAAAAGGCACAGAGAATTGGCTGAAGGCTCCAGAAACCCCACAGTCATCAGGGTTTGGAGAACTTTAAGACCACTAGCTTTCCAGTCTGTATTCATGGGGGTTAAAGAAAAAAAAACAACAACAAAAAGACGTGAGCGATCAGCTGAGCTCCGTCTGCCTCGTCTGTGGGAGCAGAAGAGCCACCAATCCTCCCGCCAGCAGCAGAACCGACACCAGCAGGATGGGAACGGTGCAGTTGGATTCCACCAGCTGTCCGAAGACCATGTTACCCATGATGGCCGCCACTCGGCCCACTCCTGTGAAGAAGCCCAGGGCGGAGGAGCTGGGAGGAGAAGATGCAGAAACCATGTGAGCCGCTTATATATTTAATCCATCTAGATTTTTTGTGTTTTATTAAAAAAATGTAAATAGTTTTTAGTAGAGCTGCACAATATATTGGCATCAACGGCGGAAATGGCCAATATTAGAGTTTTTTAACGTACCAGTATCATAAGTAAAACTGGTCTGATGATAATAACTAATGTTTACATGGTGTCGAAGGTAGTGTCATTTCTACGACGGAGTATTAGGGTCACACATGAAAAAAATATATTTTTGCCATGACGAGATTAAACTCGCCATGTCGAAATTAAACTATCGATATCCTTGCATCTGCCCATTTCCAGCAATTTCAGTATGCAAGAATGCGGCGACTTATTCCAAATTTGTATGATTTCTCCTTCGGAACAGACAAAGTTTTCGGCACATCCTTTTCAGCGTCCTTACACTAATCACCACACTGTGGTTCTGCGCTAAAAGAGCCATGATTTCCTTATTGCTAAACCCGATTCTGAAGTAGAATTTGACCAAATCATCCACACAAGGCATTGTGCCCTCTCTCCAAACTATTTTGAACTAATTTCAACTTTATTCTCGACATGTTGAGTTTAATGTCAACACGTCGAGAATTAAAGTCGACATGACTTTTCCTCTTTATGCTCGAAATGTTGAGTTTAATGTCGACATGTCGAGATTAAAGTCGACATGGCGAGTTTAATCTCGTTATGGCAAAAAAAAATTGCTTCGTGTGTGGCCCTAATACTCCGTCGTACATTTCTTATCTCCGGGGGGATACGTTTTTTTTTTTTAGTTCCTCCCAGTGGTGCAACAGAGTAATATTTCCCTTCATGTAAATTCTGCAACCCCTGTAATTCTGCTGAAGGACTTAACCAAAATAGGCAAATACCTGGCAAGCTTGATGGCTGCATTTTACACGTTTCGTCTCCACCACAAAGTGTGAAAGGGGATTCAGCTCAATCAATGCAATTTTGACAGACGAGAGGAATAGAATGAGAAAATCATTAGGGCTGGACGATAATTCGATAGCAATATATATCGATCGATAGACGTGTGGTGCGTTAGGAAAAAAAAGGGGTAGCTAAAAAAGTTTTCCCTCATTTTTTCATTATACTCTATCAGGCAGCTTAATACAACAATCATTACTTACTCCAAACGAATCATTAACAAAACCCACGCAGCTCTTTTAGCCACTCTCTCTCTTTCAAACCACAAAGGATGAAATAATTTGAGCTGAAACATAAATTTTTGATAGTCCCTAAGCGAACCATCACCGTAACTTTGCCGCACTCAGACGTCACAGCAAGGCAGCAGCAGAGGATGTTGTTCTGGATAAATGTTTCAGTGCCTCAGGTAAATTTGTGTCCCGTTTGAACCGATCCTCGACGCAGTAAAACACTAAACGTAGCAATAATGAACGAAATATAAAACTACGATCAGCTGTTTTAAGCAGCACTCCCCTCTCCCAGAGAGACACAGGAAACTCACCCAGGTCGCGTCGCGTTGCTAACATCTGTGGCTGTTAAAATCTCCCCTCGTTTTTTTTTTTTTTGTGTCAAGATACAAATAGATTACAAAATTGTCTGTTAAAATTGGGTAACTTGTTGAATTTAAATATCCGAGCTGCTTACCGTAGATGGGTTGGGTAGAGCTCCGTTCCCACAACGTCCAGAGCGTTCCAGGCGACCACAGAAACTCCACTGAAGATGCAGGACAGACCCAGACTCTGAGCTTTGGTCTTAACCACGTAGATGAGGAAGACGCTCAGACTGGACAAGATCAGGCTGCAAGCTGGACGGCGCAGCAGAGAGAGAGAGGAGTTACGAAGAATGCACCGGATGCTATAGAGTGACCTGACTGAAGCAGGAAGCTGTAACTCCAATGCAAACTGTTTAATGGAAACATATTATGCAGATTTCCTTTTTTTTTATCCTTTCGTGTTGCCGATTGGGTCTGTGCTGCTTTTATGAACACTCTAAACATGAATAGAAACCATCCATTTTTTTCTTTTTAGCAAATAAAAAACAAGAGACGCATAATATGTGTCCTTTAAAAGACAGGCGAAGAGGGGAACTCAATCGAATCCAGTCCAACTCACAGAGCAGAGTCTTTCCCCCTGTGCTGTCCATAATGAGGATTGTGAAGATGTTGCCTGGCAGGTTCGATGCAGCAATGATGAATCCCTCCATGTACACTGCGCCAGGTATAGGAGACTTGTGATCAGAAAGGACAGAGGGGGGAAACACAATCCAAATGCTGATACTTCCTGGAGTATTAGCAGAACAATAACACTCAATACACCTGCTTTTGAGAAATACAGTTGTGCTAATTATTTTCAGGTGTATACTTACAGCTCTTTCCAGCAGTGAGACTCAACTCTACAGCTCTAAATGAAAACTTTCCTGACTTCCGTCTCCTAGAGTTTGGGAGCTCTATCAGATCGCTACAAACAAACGTTCCGGGCAGAACCTTTTCGTCGTGTGTGGTTCCAGAAGCGTCGAGCGATTGATTGAAAATCCGAAGAAATTCAATAAACTAAAGAAATCCACAAACCGGGGCTTTTCTTATCTACTTACATACAGCGACGTCTCCAAGGAGGTCACCTCTAAAAGATCTACATCTTCTAAACGTCCAGATTTATCAAGTTCTCCAGCGGCTGAGTCCTGTATGAACCTTTTCAAATAACCAGAGGAGTGTCTGAGGAACATTATCCTCTGTTTGCACTGCATCTATCAGGGCTAATAAATGATTACCACAGTAAAAAAGCTCCTAGAATAGACCCCTGGTTGGGAGGAAGTACTTTTAATGTTACCCCAAACCATAAGGGTGGAGTTTTGTAGACAGAGGGTGCAAAGCTTTTCTAATCAGTTGAATATTTCAACATTTTGTTTTTGCTACCACAAAAAAAAAAGGTTATGCTTCCTTATTTGAACACTCAGCTTGGCCAATAAAATGGATTGTTATTAAACAATGTGAATATTGTATGAATGAATACAAAAATACAATCACAACTCTCCACCACCCAGGTCTACTATAACCCAACAGTATTTTAAGATTAAGTGGAGGGGAGGGGATTGTAAGAGGATAAAGGTTCAGGGTAGCATTGCAGAAACTTGCCTCGAAGGGGACATATTATGCAAATTTCCATTTCTTCATATTCTCCATTTTCTTTTCTCCAAGAAACCTTGTGCTTCTACAAAAATGCCTTATAGCGAAGTCCCAATAAGATGAACTTGTATGACGTAACTTTGCAGTGCATTCTGGGAGGTAGCCCAAGACAAACAAGTGTGCACTTTGCATGGGTGCCTATAGATCTTCGTCGAAAAAAAGTTGTAGTTTCATCTCCAAAAGATGTTCAAACGAGAAGGAACTCAAGGAACCCAGATCAGGTGTCAGAGGAAATAATGAGAAACAAATCATACATGAAAGAGAAGAAAATGCCATAATAAATGTAAAAAAAAATCCTTAACAGGGTAAAGAAAACAAAAGAAACCCCACAAACTACATGCATTTTATATACCAAATGAACCTTTTGCCTCTTAGATTTTTCTCAGTGACATTAGTAAATTCATGGACCAGCCACTGTCAGATGTTTTAACTGGCTATTTGGCTTATCGTGCTAGTGAGTCCTTTATTTTTCGGATCATACCATTTGCCACCATCCACCGCAGGATAAAAATGTATTTTCATTGCATTACATCTCCACAACTTTTCAACAACCTCTCGCAGCGACACATTTTTACTTCGACTGCGACGTTCGATCCAGCGCTTCAGGTCTGGCAGTCAATAATTAGCAGGGTCGCCATCAAGAAAAGCCCCTGGCATCGCCGTCAAAGCAACATCCTCCATTTTATCCCTGCTCATTTGTGAGATGCATTTAAATCTTTACGTCTAGTTGATGCCATCACATCAACGTCCAAGCGCTCTGTGTGGGTTTTGAATTGGTGAAAAGGGGTTCGTTTGTCTAGCATCAGCACTGGGGATCCAACGATACCAATTTTGTCAAACCCGATACTTGGATTTGAGTATTGCTGATACCGAATACCAATTCTTCTACCACACGAATAAAACGCAATGAATTTGAAGACAGGTTTTAATTTCTTCTCTGTGTTTTACAACAAATTATGGCGAATTAGATAAAAAAATAAAATATTAATATAATACACCGCAAAACAAAATTTTCAAATGAAAAATTAACATTTTCTGTGAAATTACTGCAGGGTTAACACATTTTAAGTATCGGTTGTATCGGTTAACTTTAACCAATACTGATAGAGTCCATGAGAACGGTATCGGTGCATCCCTAAATAGCACCCAGCAGCACTTCTGCGGCTAGATTGAGATATAAACTGTAAAGTAGGCTGTTCCACGCCATTCTCATGTGTGACAAACCCGCAATCTAGTTACAAGATAGGTGGGCGTGGTCTGACACCTCTAATTTGCATAAAAGTGACCTCTAAACAGCTCATTCTAAAAGGGACTGAAAATGTCAAGATTTGAGCTGGTGAGATCAGATAAGTGATTTTGTGCACAACAACAAAAAAAAACTTTGTACAGACTACAGACTTATTATAACTTGCTTAAAAAAAGAGGCAGAATACAGACGTGGACAAAATGTTGGTACCCTTCAGTCAATAAAAGAAAAACTCATAATGGTCACAGAAATAACTTTAATCTGACAAAAGTAATAATAACAAAAAATTCAATAAATGTTAACCAATGAAAGTCAGACATTGCTTTTCATCCATGCTTCAACGGAATTATTTAAAAAATAAATGCATGAAACAGGCCTGGACAAAAATGATCCCTGAACTTAATATTTTGTTGCACAACCTTTTGAGGCAATCACTGCAATCAAATGATTCCTGTAACCCTCAATGAGACTTCTGCACCTCTCAGCAGGTATTTTGGCCCACTCCTCATGAGCAAACTGTTCTAGTTGTTTCAGGTTTGAAGGGCGCCTTTTCCAGACTGCACGTTTCAGCTCCTTCGAAAGACGGCTCATAGAATTCCACTTTAGAATAGTTTAGTGTTTTCCTCTAAGCCATTCTTGTGTTTTTAGCTGTGTGTTTTGGGTCACTGTCACCTGCGACTGAGACCAAGCTTTCTATCACTGGCCAGCACATTTCTCTCTAGAATCCCCTAATAGTCTTGAGATTTCATTGCAGCCTGCTCATATTCTAGAACCCTGTGCCAGATGCAGCAAATCAGCCCCAAAACATAACCCAGCCTCCCCCATGTTTCACAGTAGGGACCGTGTTCTTTTCTAGATATGCTTCATTTTTCCGTCTGTGAACATAGAGCTGATGTGCCTTGGCAAAAAGTTAAATTTTTGTCTCATCTGTCCAAAGGACATTCTCCCAGAAGCTTTGTGGCTCGTCAGCATGTAGTTTGGCATATTCCAGTCTGGCTTTTTTATGGTTTGTCTTCAACAATGGTGTCCGCCTTGGACATCTCCCATGTAGCTCTCTTTGGCTCAAACAGCGACAGATGGTGCGATCTGACACTTATGTTCCTTGAGCATTAAGTTCAGCTTCTCTTTTAGAAGTCTTTCTGGGCTCTTTTGTTACCATTTGGATTATCCATCTCTTTGATCGGTCATCAATTGTGGATCACATTATTTTCATTCTTTTCTAGGGGTACCACCTTTTTTTGTTCCAGGCCTGTTTCATGCATTTATTTTTTAAATAATTCTGTTGAAGCATGTTTAATAAGCAATGTCTGACTTTCACTGGTTAACATTTATAGACTTTTTATTTATTATTACTTTTGTCAGATTAAAGTTATTTCTGTGACCATTCTGAGTTTTTCTTTTATTGACTGAAGGGTACCAACAATTTTGTCCATGTCTGTATGTACCCTTTAACAGCCCACCTGCTGTCTTGACCGGATAGCAGCTTTGGTTGTTGGTCGGAGACGGGAGGGACACATTGGCACAGGGAGAGCCGCCGCCGCTGCTTTCGACTCGAGCGAAAAGCTCAGGGAACCACATCCACAGCCCGTAGTAACTAAACAAAGCAGGACACGTTAGCTAGAGAGGCAGCACTCTGTCCAAGGAGAATCTGAAAGGCTGCCATTGTGGATAACTGTGTGATCCTTGGAGCGTGTCTTAGCACAGCGTTCGCCGTTATCTGGCTGCAGACGATAACACGCCTTCAGAGCGTTATCTCTTGGTTTGTAGCTGGAGAAGAGCAGCCCGCTGCAGCAAACAACTCCTCCGCCTCTATAAGGCTGCAGCTCAGGGACAGAGAGGAGAAGGGAGCTCACCCAAACGAGATGCAGTAGAAGACGATGAGCAGGACGATGCTCCTGGCTCTCACCGAACCACTGAACATCTGTTTGATGGGAAGCAGGCCCTGCAAGTTCAATTAATATGATATCGTTAACAAAAAAAAATAAAAATAACGTGAACAAGAAATTCACTGGGCTAATCGTGTGTATCAATGCTGGCGACGTTCATGTTAAAACAACTTGAGTCTACTTTATTGGGATTTTTTATGACATTTACATACGAAATTACTACTTCCTTATAAAGACGGTAAAACAAGTTTGTTTTTTAACAAATAAAATCTTTATATCCAGACCCCTTTACTTTATTTCTGTCTAATTAAAATCCACTGTTATTTCCTTCAGAAGGCACTGTCAATACTATATTAAAATAGAATCCACTTTAACATTTAGTTAAAGTGATTTAGCGAGTGATTTAGTCTCAGATGAACAACAGCTGTCTGTGGCTGAGAACTAACGCTGTTAATCGCCCTGAACGCATAATCTTCCCTGTGGAACATGGTAGCGGCAGTATCATGCTGCGGATGATTTTATTCAGCAGGAACAGGAAATTTGGTCTAAGCTTAATTAGACACTCTAGTTGTTGGAAATGTGAGAGGATACAAAGAGTACAAAGATGAAATCCCGGTTAAATGTTTTCCAATTGGAAAATGGAGATTCAAGATTTTTGAATGAAAATTTTATTTATTACTAAGTCTGACATTTTTTCTTACAAAAAATCTAAACCTAAAGCTAAGAAACATCAAGAAGTTGGACTCTTTAGAATTTTTTTAGAATGTTACCTCTTTTAACACCCTTAAGACACGTTTTCTCTTTGAATACCGATCTCCGATCTCTTGGATTTCCCCTCTTTGCTGAGAGTTTATCTGCAAAGCAAATACCTTAAAAAAAAAAAAACACACAAAAAAATAAGTTCAACACCAGAGGGAAATTTTCGCTTGCAGATATAAGCCATGAAACTGCACAAGTCGAATGTTGCGTACCGGAAAAGCCTTTTCTGTTCCCTTCATGTTCAGCTCAAACATCAGCCTGAAGACCTGGATCGCCTCTCCCTCTTGACCTGCCTGGAAAAAAAACACCCCACAAAAGCGAACGACAAGTGTCAGAAAAGTGTCAGAGAAACCTCTGTTAAGGAAAAGCATCAGATAAGTGTTCATCTGCCCTTTCTAGTACCTCCATGAGGAACTTTGGGCTCTCTGGCATGAGGAGCTTGAAGATGACGGCGGAGGAGATGCTGGGAACGGAGCACAGAACCACAAACAGCCTCCAGCTCTGGAAGTCTAAAGCTCCCAGTGAGAAATGTGCCCAGGTTCTGGGAATCACTAACCAGGCCAGACCTGCAAAGGAAGAAAAAAAAAAGAATAAAGCACTTTTTTTATTATTCTGAACCATTTATTCCATGTTTTTTTACAAATACAACCTAAAAATGCACCAAACTCTCAACCAGTATTTTTCCTAGAACTGTTTTTGACCCAATTTCAATTCAGTTTATTTATATAGCGCCAATTATCATCTCAAGTCTTCACAAAAAAAGTCATTTCAATACAATTATACAAACATTCCAATCAGTTAAAATTTTTCTATGTAAGGAATCACAGCAGATCTACTGGGATTCCTTTGATAGAAACACATACACAGAATTTTATGTTTCTACTGTTTTTACTTCTTCTGAATCCTTTCAGTTTGTTGTTCCCACCTGCAGCCAGGATGTTTCCTGCCATCCAGAAGGTGGCCAGGGCGCTGATCATGGCCCCTCTCCTCAGCCGGGGCATGAACTCTGAGAAGTAGGAGAAGATGACGGGGATGGATCCGCCGACGCTGCGGAGCACAACAGGAGAACCATTTCTGTGGTCTGAATTTTCCAGAATCTCCTTCGTAAAGTCCTGGAGACGCACCAGATAGTGATCTGTGAGGATCGGGAACTCAAAGATCCAATTGGTGAACGCACCTTAGTGGAGCGATTTCTGGTGTGGCAGTTGTGACTAAGAAAAGAGTCAACATCAGCTATTTTTTTTATTTTTTTTACTCTATCATCAAATAAGAAAAAATAAATAAATAAAATTATCGAGGTGAATCATTATCGGAAGATCAAAGATCGAAAACACAATGGAGATCGGTAGGCGCCCAGAATTCTCTGATCGCTGCGTTTCTGTGAAGAAGCTTATAGGCCAGAACAGGCTTTTGCTGCGTTCGCACAAAACAGTTTCTCTGCGTCAGGCAACGGACTCAACGGATGAAGTTTGGCGTATGTACTTTTTGGCTTCCAAAGCTTGCCTCTGAGCAAAAAAGGAGCGCGTGGGCGGGGCTTCCTCTGTGGCAGCACGTTCTGAACTATGGCGGATCGTAACTAGAAAGTGGCTTGGCTTTATTTGGTAGATAAAGCTAGACAACGTCGACATTGGGTGCATCAGCGCTCATTCTTCAGATGCGTTCTGAGTTTGGGGAGTTTAACCATTATGGATGAGGTTCGCTTTCAGTGCTACTTCCGTCTATCCCGCGCCTAATTTTACGAGCTCCTGGGCCGCATCGGAGCTTAAATCTCCTAGCAGGACATCAACTACAGGTTTTCTGTTCCTCCTTAGGAGCGCCTGTCCATCTGTCTTCGGTAAGTGTCATTTCAGATTTTTTAAATCGCTGTTTGTTGAAAATGTTTTCACTGGACCCACACTTTATTCAAGATATGTGTATAGTGACATCACTACACTGAGACGCTCTGATTGGTTGCCTGTGTTGGATCTGTCAGAAGTTCAGCTAGCATTGCTTGCGTTGCTACGTTGCCGTATGAAACGCAAGTAAAGTTGACAGAGCCAACGTACACAACTTTGCCGAACCTCTGACGTACTCGACCACAGACTTTATGTGTAATCTTGCTGCAACTGACGCTGACATATGGGGCGGTGAGAACGCAGCTTTTGTCAGTTTGTCTGATGCTCACCCGACGCCGCTGATGAACCGCAGCAGCAGGAAGAGCCAGAACCACGGAGCCAAGCTGGCCAGACCTCCAAACAGCCCGTTCACAGTCAGCGACACCACCAAGACCTTACGGCGCCCCCTCTGGTCAGCGAGGTACCCCCACACGTAGCCACCAAACATCATTCCTACAGACAGAAAAGAAAAAAAACCTCACGACAAGACAATTCAAAATCTGCAACAGGTCTACTTGTTGCTACTAGTTTACAATTTTATTTCTTTTTTATGAAATAAAAATAAAATAAGTTAATTTCAACATTTCTGTCCAGTTTAAAAGGAGCTGGTTACAATTGATTTGGGACTCCGCTCATATTCAGAGGGTTTCATAGTCCATAGATTTTTCAGGCAAATTTGATACGATGTGAGATATTTTCCTAAAATGAAAGGAATTAATTGTACAAAAAAGTATGAGTTGAAGCGGTAATTTATGTTACTGTAACTTTCAAAAGCATGGCTCTTAAATAACCATGGAAATACACTTCTAAATTATGTAGTGTCATGCTCAGACTTCCACTACAGTCTGAAGCGGCGTATCACAGTAAAACAGCTCGTTAAACATTCGACATCCACATGTTAGGGTTGCTTTTGCTTTGCCCAAATGTTCATGAAGAACAGAAAGATATAAAACAGTGTTTGCTGGTCTTAGAACTCTTTAAAATGTACAAATGTTGGGTACCTACACATAAAATACTTAAATATAATTATAAAACTACTCAATTCAGTCCTGATGATGTGCTGGCTTTAATCTCCTCAATTTAGATCTGAGCCCAACTTTCTAAAAGTAATCAGAACCATTTTTTCAGATTTTTCTTTAATATAAAGCTAAATATTTTTGATGCTGAAGTTTTTACCAATTGAAAACTTTCAATGAATCTTGCATGAGGAAAATGCTTTATGTACAGTAATAGAATACGTTACACAAGCCATCTATAATCAGGTCTCATAATCATCCCCATCAGTAGAGGGTTAATATTTTCTTTTTCCTCTCCTAATACTATGTTTTATTGCTGAATTTAACGTTTCCCATCCCTGTCCTGTGTCTCTGGTGAATATACATGCATACAAATCTGAAAAAACAAACAAACATGCATGTTGTTTTGAGTGAGATAGGGTTTTCTTAATTTATCCTGCATTGAGTCTCTGATTGAGCTTTTCAAAATCTGTCCGGCTTTCCGTGTCACAAACCGGAATAGTGGAATATCCACACCTCCTCAGAGCCCTTCCTCCACCCACCAGGTACAGCAGTAAACGGTTACCAATCATATTGGGAAACACCATGTTGAAGCTCCACGCAAAATTTTCCGTTTTTGGCTGGTCAAAAGAGCTCCAAATACTTCATCAGGTCCCAGTAAAAGAGGACAGAAGAGCAGCATGGGTTGAATTAATTTTTTTACGTTAAGATGCTGGCGGTACGGCCGGGGAAGATCTGCCGCCAAACTGAAATGCTGAGAACCGGGAAGAAGACAAGAGATCTGCCGCAGAAGAGCGGCATAGGTTGGCTTTATTTTTTAAGATAAGATGCTGGCAGTAAGGACGGGGAAGACTGAGGACGTGTCGCCTCACAGGGCTACTTAATCTCCAGGCGAAAGATGGGAGACGAGCTGCCGATCTGTGCTACTAAAACCTGGGGGAAGACTGAGGACATGCAGCTGAATGGAGCTAGAAGAGCGGGGTCTCCGCAGTGCTAGAGAGCTGGAGTCAGCGAGATCGAGCTGGAAGGCTTTAGAGTCGGCGTCTCAGGAAGATATCGGAGTTCCAGGTAAGCAGTTAAATATATTCTTTTAACTTTAAGTAATTTCTTCAATAACCATTCAGAAGTATCTTGCTGAATTCTCTGAATATCGGGTTCTCAGGATTCTACGGGAGCAGATTCTGGTTCAAACGTGTGGTTTTTTTGTATTGCTGAATAATTTTTTTTTTAATGGTTGAACAACTTTTTTTATGGTTGAATTATTTATTATTTTGTATGGTTGAACTACTTTTTTTGTATGGTGGAATTATTTTTTTTTGAATGGTTGAATTATTATTTTTATTTGTATGGTTGAATTATATTTTTTTTGATGGTTGAACTACTTTTTTTGTGGTTAAATTATTTAGTATTTTGTATGGTTGAATTATTACTTTTTTATGGTTGAACTACTATTTTTATGGCTGAATTATTATTATTTTTATGGTTGAATTTTTTTTTGTATACTTGAACCACTTTGTTTATGGTTGAATTATTATTATTTTTTGTATAATTTAACTACTTTTTTTGTATGGCTGAACTACTGCAGCAGCCATGTCTGTAACTTTTACACAAAATGGTAACAGTCACAATGTGAGTGGTCAGCGTGAGAAAAGATTCTGGAAGCGTTGGGCATTATTTCTCCATTATTTCTCCTTTAAGGCGCACTGCTCTGTATGTTTTAGATATTTCTCTGCCTCAACAAAACTGGCCTCGATTGATGGCTGATGAACAGGAACTTAATAAACTGCAATCTTCTGAATCTGTAAAGTTAAATCAGGAAAACATCTAAAACATGCAAGGACCAGGGTTGAGAAACACTCAAGTAATTTATTTCTACCAATACCATTTTTGGGGGGGTGAAGGTCTGTGTTTTGACCTTAACATTTCCAACAAAAAAATAAAATGGATTAATAATAAATAAATAAAATAAATAAATTTGGTTTAGTTTCTCATGAAAACTTGAATTAGTTACAAAACATCTTTACTGTGAGCAGCAGCTGGAAGTTAATGAAGGTCAACGTTCAAACCAGAGGAGAGGTTTAGAAAAAAAAAAGAGCATTGTGTGTTTTGCAACCTTTGTTGCACAATTCAAATAATGAATCAATAAATTAACCGTGAAAAAGCCCCAGCAGATCTCAGACAGCTCTTTGGTCTGTTTGTATAGCGAGATCTTCAGAACGCCGCTTGTTATAAAATAGCGGCTGAGGCAGCTGTTCAGACTGCTAAATAAACCTCAATTTCTTCCATGTTTCACCGAGGAAAATGCTGGCGGTGAGCAGCCCCATGTCGGAGGAGCTCAGCTGCAGGTCGCAGCGCGCCGTCGGCAGGAGAAAGGACACGCAGAGGATCTCCACGGCGTCGCTGGCGTTGGCCCAGCCGCACGTCACCAGCAGGAGCCACTGGAATGAACCAAAACCTGAGAACAAAACCGGGGCGAATTGAGAGGGGTGTTCGCCAATAAAGGCTCATAAAGAAGCTACGAAAGGCTTTACTGGTTCAAAAAGGATGCAGTCAGCAGGAATGTCTGTATTAGAACAGACGACTACCATCTCATTAATATGTGTTTGTTTAAAACAACTAAGATTACCTGCTTCTTCCACCGCCTCTTCATAAGTGAGTCTTTTTGTTGCGCTTCCTCCGGCTTCATCTGTGAGGCCCGATGACCTCCTGTCAAAAATCACTTCACCTGTAAATCAGTAAAGCCGCATTTTTATCTACTTTTTACACTGACTTACGGAAAGCAACACCTGCCAACTGATTCATGAAACTCTTATTCAGTTCATACAAAACTGACATGTCTACATGCAGCCAGTTCAAAACTGGAATATTAGCAATAACCCGATCATGTAAACACCGGAACCCCCCCCTGAATATTACCCCTGGGGTAGCCCTTTTCTAACCTGAATATTAGGTTGTGTAAATGTGGATCTGCATAACTCCATCAAAATGAATATTGCATTGTGTTCTGTATATGTTCAATTCGCGAGTAAACTTGGGTCTTTTGAGTAGAGTAACTTTCTCTGCTTGTAAACGGGTTATTCCGAATGCTTCAGAAACCTGAACAGTGACCTGAACCCGATCGTAACCCGAATATCGGCTGCATGTAAACGTAGACACAGTTACAGTTATCCTCTTCAATAAAGACATAAATATAAAGGCCCAATACACTCATATGAAGAGCTCTTTTCCAAAACGCAACAAATCCATTTCGATAGTTTTCAGGAAAATTTTATTTTTTACCTAGACCCACACATGTTGTGAATATTCAATTTATCCTGGTAAAAAAAAATTTTTTGCCTCAGTTAGAACGTGTTGAACAGTGATTATTAAATCAAACAACAATATTGTTGATGATAAATTCAATCCATCCATTTCCAGAGAGAGAGAGATCCACTAGAATGGATCACTATTCATCACTCATCCCAGCATTATCAGCATTGTTACCAACCTTGAGACCTCAGAATTAGGGAGACATTAAAAAGGGCCATGATGTTACAGTCCCAGTCCCACCCTGGCCCCCTTTTAGCCCCTCTTTTTTAACCTCCTGGACACGCCCCTGCTCAGCAGCAGGAAAAGTCGAATATTAATCATTCCAAAAACTCATAGGAGTCTCTGTGTAAGGAGAAGTATTTTTTCTTACTTTGGTAGCAGCGCAGCATTGAGTTTGTGGAGTTGGAAGAAAAAGCCTTGATACACTTCTGAAGTTACCATCGGGCATCCGAAAGGAAAGGAAACTAGACTTGAGGTCGTTTCCAAACAGTTTTTAATCCTAAATATCTCAGAAGATTTAAAAAGTAACTGAAACTACGGCTTTTCGTCAGTCACATAAAGACTGTTCTGAAGACTTGTGGCTCGCTTTTGCGTCACTAATTACAGCTGATCGTTTCCCTCATCAGACATACGAATATCACGTAGTTTACCTATTTTGGATTCAAAACGGCCAATTTCACCAACAGGTGATGCATTTTCATGACTGAAACGGAAGGAAACTGTACCTCATAGCACCTTCCTTGGCAAAATAAAAATGTAACAGATTTTATTCTCCATCCCTCTCACATAAGAAACGGGGAGCGTACGTGAAATGGGACGCCGTCAGATATCGGGAGAAATTCGGGAGAATGTTGGCTCTGGCAGATTTTCGGGAGGAGAACTGAAATTCGGGACTCTCCTGAGAAAATGTGGAAGATCAGACACAGTATCAGACACACCTTTTGCTCCTAGTAGTGCCAGCACATTTTTTTTTCAGCCTTAACAGGGGTCTGCTTGAGAAGTACCTCAGATTTCAGGTCAACCCACCGCGTGCCTTGCTTTAACACTCAATGGAAACATGGCATAAAACGTTCGCTGAATTCTGATTAGTTGAGAGGATTTATCGCGTTTAGACTAAAAATAGGTTCGGCGCTCATGGCGGTTTGTAAAAAAAACAACAACAAAAACGCATCTTATACCTACATTTTAACAAGGAAATATAGCGATTTGGAAAGAAACTTTGATGGAGCAGTGAGTAGGTTCAATACACAGCAAAATGACATGGCAAACTCTTTTTTTATGGCGTTATCTCGTTTTGGAAAAGAGCTCTTCAAATATATAAAAACAACATTTTTAACAGATTTTATAACACCTCCCCAATCTGGTCACCCCAATCAAAAATTTCTTGGGGACGCCTCTGTGCGTAGCATAACAGCCATCAAGATCCTCACTTTTCTGCAGATGTTACGCATTTAGAAAGTACTTTTTCTTTCCTAAAATGTTAGTGAAGGGCTTCTTTATCTTTTTTGTCAGTCCGTAAAGCTGATGGAGCCTCTTTTTGTTTTCTACCTTCATCCGAGTCCAGCTGATCTCCGCTGGGAAGAAGCGGCCTTAGCGCCTCTTTGTCTCCGCCATTAACGCTCCCCGACATTCTCCTCCCCTGACGGACAGACTACGGTCTCTGCGTGGCTGGAGTAGTTAACTTTAGCTGCGTGCGGGTCCCATGACACCTGAACGTAGCAGCTGGCTAACACCGATGCTAGCCTGCTGGGGAGGAGGAGCAGGAGGAGAACCAGGAAGTAAAAAGGCAGCGGCGGTTTCACACGTCCTGAGACGCAGCGACAGACAGCTGGGCTGCTGAACTGGAAGCACAGCGGGCGGTGTGACGGTGCTTTGGCCTCGGCGTTAACTCGGCTAACTGACGGCGACACACAAACGAGCAAAGGAGGTGAATTTACCTCTGCTTCAGTGTTTGCTTAGAGGAGGGGAAAGAAAAGAAAAGAAAAGATAAAATGGCGACCAGCTCAGAGCGTAGTCCTCCTCCGTTCCCAGATTCCGAGGACCAAGATGCTCTGGATTCTGAAGAAGTCAGAGGCCGGGACAGCGACGAGGACGACGGGGAGGAAATCTTCTCGAGCGCGGTATGTTTCCTTGGAGCTGACGCTCCTAGCGACGAGGCTAGCAACAGGGGAGGTAACCACCATGAAAAGTTGGTGCTGTTGCTGACAGAGATTCAACTCAAGTTCTTCTGGAAACATTCTTATCATCCACACAGATCACCCTGTGATCATATTGAACACCCGGTAATGTCGTTATGGCCTGTTCGGTGCAGGAAATCTCTCCCAAATCCCTTCAAAGTGGCATGAAGTTAAAGGCGACTAAAAGTTGCACCTTACCCGTGATTTGCTCTGCGAAACAATTCGTGCTAAACTGCCCATTTGGTTACCGATGTGCGGCCTTTTTTCTTCTTTTTCTCCTCGTATAAAGTAATCACAACCACTCCTATTATCTAATGGGATTTCTTTTTTTTTTACAGCAAACCTGATTTAGATTTTTAGGGTGTGCAGCCTGCCAGGCCATGCGTGGGTAAAGTTAGCATGCAGAGGATCAACAGCCTGTGGTTTGGCTGGCTGGTGTTTCTTTCTTTCCCCTTTTTAATTATTTTTATAAAATAAAGAGGTTATTTGCATATTAGTTTGGAGGTAAAATTGAGTTTGCAGGAGAGGATTGTAAAGCTGGCGCACGCTTCCTCCTGTCATGTGAGGACGTTGTGGTCACATGGTCAGAACCCGGATGTTTTCTCGTAGTCATAGTTCAGGAGAAAAACTGGGAAAGTTGCTGCCTTGTTTTTTTTTTTTGCCCCCCCCCCCCCCCCCCTCCACACACACACAGAGTTTGAATCATTTCTGCAGGGAGGACATCAGTCAGCGTTTTTTTTAGTTGTTACAGTTTGCAGAAATCCTGTTTTTTTTGTTTTTTTTACATGCAGATGGTTTATCTTTACTGGAGCAGAGTATATCAATGGTTGCATTCCACTAACTCCTAGGGATTATAAGTGCCTAGTGCTGTTCCGAGGTGGCAACAGTCTTACTTTAGACAATGAACCTCATCCCAGCAATATAATGATCGGAGGAATAAATGTGACCAAAAATAAATGCTCTAATAAACTAATCGGATCAATAATGCAGAAAACAACACTGCCTTCTGGAAGATTTAGATTTGGTCTTTGTTTGGACATCTAAACTGGAAACTAATTTGGTTAAATGTAGGAAAATTCTGCTTTTAAATAATAAGATTAAAGAAGTTACATTCAAAATTTTACATAATGTCTACCCAACAAAAAAAAAACAAAAAAAAACACTTAAGAGATTTAGCCTAAATATTGATTATTCATGTATGGTTTGTAAACACGACTTGGAGGCCATTTGCCATTTATTTTATAAATGCATATATTCTAAGACTTTTTGGATGAATGTACAACATTTCCTTGAACAAATATCTGGACAAGCAGTGCAGCTAACGGAAAAAAAGATGTTCTATTTTGCTTTGAGGATAAAGACGAGGACATTACGTATTTCATTCAGCTTCTTTTTCTTTTGGGAAAATTCCATATTCATAAAGCACGATGGACAGACTCCAAACGAAGCATTAATCACTTCGGCAAAGAACTTGAACAATACTTTTGTTTTAAAATAAAGGACCTTGACAAACCAAAAGGGATTAAAACGAACAATATTTTGGATAAAGTGAACCTGAATATGTAATTTTGTACCTCTAATTTGCTATAAGTCTGTAATTGTATAGTTCTTACCCCTGGTATTCACCTATGTTCTATGTATATTTTATATTCTTAAAAAAAAAAGGTTGCATTCCACTATTTACTTTGTTGCTTAAGAGGAGCGTTTGCAACCAAGGCGTGTGTTGTCTCTGTTTTCCAGGGACTCATTCTGTGGTTCCTCTTGGTTGGTTGCTTTTTGTAATTTCCTGTCTGCTGCTTCGCAAGCTGTCTCTCAAATATGTCTTAACAGACATTTCACTAAAAACTAAGCATCACAATCCATGAAGAAAACAGGTGTGATTTCAAATCAGTTTCATTTTTTTTTTAGCTTATATAAATTAAATAAAAAAAGCATTTATGAAGCTGCGATCCAACCTATAAAAACACTTCTTGTTTAATTCTCGACTTTATAGCTCTTGAACCTTCCCATTTATTGTCACATTACAACCACAAACTGCTGTGTATTTTTATTGGGATGAGTCATTACAGAACCACCCTTCTGTTATTTCAGCTGCACATCTGTTAGAGCAGTGCTGTTTTATATTTTATATTCATTTTGTTTGTTTTATTAACCCTGCTCTCCTCAAGTCAAACTATTCTGCTTGTTTTTTAGATGTTTTCCTGCTTCGGCGCGCCGGATTTCAATCGATGACCTTTGCTGAGCCGCAGTCATCTGAAGTAGGGGGTGTTAAAGCAGGGAAACATGTAAAACATGCAGAGCAGTGTGCCTTAATGACTAGGGTTGGGGAAACACTCCTCAAGGCTGTATGTCTCTTCCAGCTTTCCCTCGAAGAATGTTTGCTGGTTTTTCTTTAAAAGGAGCTCCAGCTCAGTCCGATTATATGAATATCGGTCAGGATATATCGGCATCAACTTTGGTATCCACCCGACACAGACTTTTATTTCCATCTTGTTGCCGTTTCTGACGGTGATGGATTGTGTGGTGTTAAACTGAAGCAGAGGAGCAATATAGGTGCTGTGCTCATTTTATTAATGGTCAACTTTTTTCGTCGCCAATATCTGAGGTTCGTAACCTGCCGATACCGATCTGGGTAAGGTAAACTGTGTGCCATGAGGAAAAGGCACTAGGGATGCAACAATACCACTTTTTTCAAACTGATACGATACCAATACTTGGATCTGAGTACTTGCCGATACAGAGTATCAATGCTAATACTTCTGTCACCACACACAAAAATGAAATAAATTGGAAGACTGGTTTTATTTTCTTCTCTGCTTGTTTCAACTAATGATGATGATTTAGAAAAAAGAAAAGAAATATTAATTAAAAAATTACAGCAAAAGTAGCATTTCAAGTGAAAAATATTTTCTGTGATATTACGGCAGTTTTTACATTTTAAGTATCAGTTCAAGGCATCTGTTAACTTTAACCGATACACTACATAAGAACATATCGGCCCCGGTAGCGGTGCGTCCCTAGTGTTAAAAGGGAGAGAAATATGTATAATAGAAATAATCAGGGATGTTCGGTATCAGCTTTTTTACCGATATACTCTAACTCTCAGTTACCGATGCCGGTTAAACACCAACACCGCTGATGGAGGTCTACCAAAACGCTCTAGGTTGGCTCTGAAATGCAGAAGCAACGGGTAATATTGTGAGTTTTACCAAACCGACAAAATTATCTTAAATGATACCTTGGATCTGTCATATTTTGACATTTTGAGCAAGAGGAGAAATATCTGAAGATTTTGATGTATAATATCATATTTGCATGGTATTAAAGTTATTTATAAAAGTTTTAATTAAAAAAGTAAAAAAAGAAAGGGGTACAGATGATTTCTGATATTACATTTTCTTGCCAATACCATCCCTATAGATACTATTGGTATTGTCCCATTAATTTATGCTAGTCAATCTTTAAATATTAGTTTCTTGCTACAGAATCTCGAATAGAAAAGGTCTCCGTCAGTACGTCTGTGTCTGGGTGCAAACTGGCTGACAGAGTTATAAACTAGGTTTAATTTATGGATGCACCAGTACTGATACTGGTATCGGCGCTGATACCGTTCTATGTACTTGTATCAGTTAGATAAAATGTGGAAACTCTGCAATAATTTCACATAAAATGGTTATTTTTTACTTGAAATTTGAGTTTTGTGGTCACTTTTATTACATTATTTTAAATCTAATTCCGCATCATTTGTTGTAACAAGCAGAAATGAAACTAAAACCTGTCTTCAGACTCATTGCATTTTTTTTGTGTGTGATAAAGGTATTGGTACTCAGTAGCGGCACATACTCAGATCCAAGCATCGGTATCGATTTGGAAAAATGTGGTGTCGTTGCATCTCTATACTTAAACTTTATCCCTAACCTCACTGCTGAGTTCTTTGGTCCTTATGAGGCTTTTTGCGCACTAATGTTCTCTAACGAACCTCTGAGACCTCCGTAGAGCAGCCGGACTCCATTAGCCGATTGGGTAACTTCTGTAGCTGGTTGCTCTAGATTTTCTTGGAGTAGTATCCAAGTAAAAGGCGACTGAATGCAATTCTATCACAAACTTTTCATTTAAAAATGGAAAGAAATTGAATAATGCATAATTTTACTTCCATTCCAAATTTTACACCACTCTGGTTGGTCACATAACACATGCTTGTGGACTGTATAAAATGATTAAAGCGCGAGGCGGCAAGGGTTGACATGCTGGTACGTGTTGCCCTCATCGTTCCAAGTTTGATGCTTTTGGTTGCTTCTGATTAAAAAGGCCTTTGTCTCATTTTGTTTCCAGACCAATACTCCCATTGCCAAAAGGGAGAGCGCATCAGCAGCCGCCAGTCAGTCCGTTGACCTCCTGAGCGATCCTCTGATGGAGCCCTTCAGTGGTCCGGCTGAAAACAAATCCTCCTCCGAGTTCTTCGAGGACCTAACGAACGACATAGACGGCGCAGCGGAGAACCCGTCGGACGAGACCTCAGAGGATTTTGTCGACCTTCTGGGAAGCGAGGCTGCAACACAAAGAGAGGAAGTGGATGTCCGTGTCGAAGCGGCAGTAGCGGATGAGGGTGAAGCAACAGATTTACTAGGTGATGGAAAAACGAGAAGTGCCACTGAGCAGGAAACAACTTCCTCCGCTCCGGTTATGGACGTCAGCAGTGATTTGTCAGCTAAGGGCTCACAGCAGACGCCTGTAAATACAAAAATCACCGACCCGCTGATGGACCTCCTGGGCGATTCTCCCACAGTCACAGTGTCCCACGGCCAGAAGCCCAGCGGGGCAACGATCGACCTCTTTGACGACGAAGGGAGCGACATTTTCACCGGAGCCCAGCCCATCAAACCCACCCAGCAGCCCCAGAAAAGCCTCTTCGGCGAAGCAGACGAGGACCTGTTCGGCGAGCCCCTGGGAGCTGTCTCAAAGAAGAGCGCCGGTAAGGAGCAGAAGGAAAAGTCGCTCGCTGCCGCTCCAGCTGGAAAACCCGCAGACATTTTCACAGAGGACGCGCTCGGCCCAGTGCCCAACGCCAGGAGCACCAGAACGGTCAACTCCAAAACCAACGGAGTCCACTCTGAAGAGGACTCTGATTTATTTGCAGGTGGGGTTGACCGTTTGTTGTCCTGGTAAACGTATAAAGATCCACCTTCAAAGCTAGTTTCACCTCTGAGTTTTCTCCCTGTCCAACAGAAGCAAGGGTGGAGCTTTCTCTGGATAGTCCAAGGAGCGAGAGAAGGAAAGAGGCGGCGACCAAAGCGCCCACCTCCACTTCCGTCTCAGCAGCTACCGCCAGCCTCGCCAAGCCACAGTCTGTTGCCGTAGAAGAGGTATGCGCACCTTTTATTTAGTCATATCCCCACAAAATCTCAAGTCAAGATTCTTTTCCTAGATTATTGAAAAAGCTGTATCTCAACAGCTAACTGCATTCCTGACAATAAACGACTCTTTGGATAATTTTCAGTCTGGTTTCCGTGCCCATCACAGCACTGAGACTGCCCTCGTCAAAGTTTTCAATGACATCCGCATAAATACAGACAGCGGCAGAACAACAGTTCTGCTTCTGTTGGACCTCAGTGCAGCGTTTGACACCGTTGATCACAAAATATTACTGGAACGACTGGAAAGCTGGTCAGATTCACTGGTACAGCACTTCAATAGTTTGAGTCTTACCTCAAGAATAGGAAGTTCTTTGTGTCCATTGGAAATTTCTCATCAGAACAAACAGAAGTCACATGTGGGGTCCCCCAGGGCTCCATCCTGGTACCCCTCCTGTTCAACATTTATATGTTCCCACTAACCAATATTATAGCAGCCAATCAGATTAGTTACCATAACTATGCAGACGACACACAGCTATACATTACATCGGCACCAGGTGACTTTGATTCTATCCAGACCTTAAATGAATGCATTGAACAAATCAACGACTGGATGTCCCATAACTTTCTCCAGCAGACAGAAACAAAACAGAAGTAATTATTTTTGGACCTTAGGAGGAACGATCCAGAGCCAGCACACAGCTTCAGCTAATACAACTAAAAACGACTCATCAGGCCCGTAATCTAGGTGTAATAATGGACTCAGACCTGAACCTCCAGGGTCACATAAAGGCAATAACAAGGTCAGCCTTCTATCACCTGAAGAACACTTCCCCCCAGTTCTTAATTCCTTACACTGGCTCCTTGTAGCCCAGAGAATAGACTTTAAAATACTCCTACTAGTTTATAAATCACTGAACGGTTTAGCACCAAAGTATGTTGGAGATCTGCTGTCACTATAACAACCCAGCAGATCACTCAGGTCCTCCAACTCAAGCTTACTTAACATTCCTAGAATTAGAACTAAACAAGGAGAGGCAGCTTTCAGCTTCTATGCCCCACAAATCTGGAACAAACTTCCAGAAGAATGCAAAAAATGCTGAATCTTTAGGCTCCTACTGTTCAGAGCTGCCTTTGAGCCCTAAATTGTTTTTTTGACCACTCTTTGATTCTCGTAATTTGATTTTTATTATGTTTTGACCGATTGTGTTTGATCTGTATTTAATCTATATTCTTTTGCATAAATTTGTTCTTTACACCTTCTCTTTTTATTCTTGTTTTATTTGTTTTTAAATTTCATACTCTCATACATTTTATTTTTTCATGCTTCAGTTACTTAATGCATTTCTTTTAGTAATGATCTGTTTGCTTATTTTTGTCATGTATTTGGTTTTATTATCACTGAATCATGTAAAGCACCTTGAATTGCCTTGTGTTGAAAGTGTGCTATATAAATAAAATTGCCTTGCATTTTCTGCCAACATCTCCTCTTACCTCGTTTCCCTCTTTCCGTCTAATATTCGTTTCAGCTGGAGGAAGAGGAACTTGAAGATAAATTTGACATCTTTGTCTCCGTTAAAGACCCTGAAAAAATAGGTAAGGCACGTTACTCTCATCGGGCAAAAAACTAAGCAGTGCTCCGCAAATAGTTGGGGATTTACTTGATTTTGATGCAGCAGCGATTCAGCAGTTGAAACTTGATCTCCGTCATCTCCTTGTTGTTTTCCAGGCGATGGGATGAACGCCTACATGGCTTATAAAGTATCAACACAGGTATGACACAAGAACTGCAATCCTGCCGTGTCACTTGACTTTTAAATCTGAGAGGGCCATGCTGCTACGAGACAGGAAAACGCCTGATAAAGCTCAAATTTCTACAAAAGTAGATATCGGTTAGGTTGATATTAATGCTGCTGCTTTGGCCGATAATTAATATATCGTCATGGGAATATCAGTGTATGTAGTGTTCGCATTACAGAGGACTGTTTAGGGTCTTAGCTAATATAATCCTAGAGTTATGAACTAGCATTTTGCGTGCTAACGTAAGATTTAGCCAGGGTGACTGCCTCACAGCAGACACAGAGTGCTGGAAGACTGGATGAGAAGTAGAGGAAAGGGGAAAAGACCTATATGGTAACTGATGACATCACGATATTTACCAATAAAATCACCAGCACCAGATTTTCAGATATCATGCAACGTTAGCGGTAAGATCAATGCAGGTTAATCGCTGTCAAGATGGCAGGAGTGTGGCATTATCTAAGGTGCTATTCAAGTCTTCCATTGAAAATATCTGTATGTTTTTTTTCATATTGCATTTATTTAACTTTTACCATTTTGAAGAACATTACTGTATTTTTTATTTCCTTGCTGCCAGAAACTTTTTGTTCCACTCACGTCGCTCCTGACACCCAAGCATTATTAATAATTTCAAATAAGTCACTTTCGTCTAAGATGAACTAGGGCTGGACGATATAGAAAAAGAGCATATCAATAAAGGGGTTAGTCAAATTGATCGATATCGATAAAAATCACAAAATATAAAAAGTTAATTTTAAGTGCCTCCCTGGTGATTTTCTTATTCTTCAATGAAATAATTTAAACCAAGAGTTAAATTAATTCATTTTTCAAACACTTCTTTTTGTCATAACTAAGTTTGTAGGACACAGAAACAAATCCAAGAGACCTGAGTAACACCAGTAAATACAAAGAAAAGTGATATTACCAATTTTATACATTTTTAAATTGTTAGTAATTTAAATTAAAGGCTTATCTTGATGCTTTTTAAGCTTTTAAGCATTTTATGACACTTTATAATATTAATGGCTGAAACCTTTGGTTTAGATTGTATATAAAACTGATTCTAATTCAGCTCAGCTCTGGTTCAGCTGTTGGCTAAAGCTAACAAGCTACTCACCAGAGTGTTGACGGAGCCCAGAATACTGCAGCCCGGTCAGTCGGAGAGATTAAGCCGGCAGGTCTATCCAATCCCTGTTGTGTTTTTTTAAAAGCGTTTTTCACTTCTGAGGACCGCGAGCAGAACTTGAGGGAAAATTTTAAAAGCCACAGATGTTGTTAGCAGAGCAACGCGACCTGGGCAAGTTTCCTGTGTCTCTCTGTAAGAGATTCGTATAGAGCTGGTAGAAAGGAGTCTGGTTAAGACAGCTGATCGTAGTGTTATATTTAGTTTTATTATCGCTACGTTTAGTGTTTTAGTGCGTGGAGGATCGGTTGAAAACGGCACACAACATTTACCTGAGCCACTGAAACATTTATCCAGAACAACAACGCCGCTGCTCCCTTGCTGTGACATCTGACAGCGGCTGAGTTACAGTGATGGTTCGCTCAGGGACTATCAAAAAATTATGTTCCAGCTCAAATCATTTCATCCTTTTTGAGGTTTGAAAGTAGAGAGGGGTGGCTGACAGAGCTGCGTGGGTATGTGTTAATTATTCGTTTGTAGTAGGTAATAATTGTTGTATTAGGCTCCTGATGGGCTATAATGAAAAAATTAGGGGAAACTTTTTTTTCTATCAAACTTTTTTATCAACCCCTTTTTCTTTTCTATCACACCACACGTCTATCGATCGATATATATTGCTATCGATTTTTTGTCCAACGCTATAGATGAACCCATAAAATCATCTTGCTGGCCCTTTCTAAATATGTTAAATAGCCTTAAAGTACCTTGCAACTGGTAACAAAATACACATGTAAGTTAAAATACTGTATTAATGTGACTTTACATTTTGAAGACTTGAAACTGTTTTAGTTGTTCAATATTTTTTACATCCTTAAATCATGTTTGAATACATTTAATCTTACAGCTTTTTTTCTGTCATGTTATAATCTGTCATATGTTACATATATTATATATTAATACTTCACAACAGACTCCAGATCTTGTTGCACTACCAAACGAGGTAATGGGATTCATTAACATGAATTAGAAACGTTTCTCAGCGTTCACTGTGTCACGCCCCAAACCGTCCGTAAGCAACATCACCTAATTCACATTACTCGATGCAACATATGAGCTTATCTATGCATTTGTTGTTCCCCTAATTAGTTATAATTAGCAATGCTCCGATCAGGTTTTAGACTGCCGATCATCGATACCGATCACATAGTTTGGCTGTATAATTTTTAATTTAGTAATGGTGAGTGCTACTGCATGTGTTACATGATTCGGAAAAAGGAACATTAAAAATGACCTAAACTTAGAAAAAGCATGGTTTTACTTTTTCAAGAGAAAATACAGCAACAATTCAGTCAAATGTCAACTGAACACTTCAAATTATGTAATATCATCAACACTATAAGAAATTGAAAACATCAAGGCTCTCTTTTAATAATGCCAAAAATGTAAATAAAAAAAGTCAATATATCTCACATCAATGTCTAAATCAAATAATCGTCGTCTAGTCCAATAAACTCTACGATTTTCCGGGTTTTTAGCTTAGCTTTCTCACTGTCACGCTCATATGGGCGATTGTTTCCAAGCGTAGGCTGCGTTACCTGCCTTCTTTTCATTCTCCGCGGTGAGCCACGCAAACTCACCATGCTCCGTCAAGTCTTTATTCTTTAAATGTCGGATCAAATTTCGATGTGTTGAAGCTTTTAGATGGGGTATTTTTTCCGTTGCAAGTTTTGTGAGACGCAAACTTGATATCAGCTCAGACCGAAAAAAAATTCCACACAGCAGACATTTTTGTTATTGTAGGTTTGCCGCCATGCGCATTAGGTAGAGTGAAGGGAAAGGGTAAACTATAGCGCCTCTGCTGGCTGGGAAGAGTAAGCGCTTTATAGGCTATAAAAACAAAATCAGTACCAGTACTTGTGATCGGGAATGACGGGCAGTGATCTGCGAACACCGATCACACACTTTTCCACGAAAATCGTCCGATAAGTATCTGTGGCCGACCAATCGGAGCACCCCTAGTTTGTTTGTGGTTTTGTTTGGTTTGGTTTTTTTTGTGTTGTTGTTGTGTTGGTTGTGTGGGGTTTGTGTTACCCTTAAAACCCCTGTTTTTGTTTTTCAGACCACTCTGCCCATGTTCCGCAACAAGACGTTTACTGTGAAGCGACGCTTCAGCGACTTCCTCGGCCTCTACGAGAAGCTTTCTGAAAAGCACGGACCAAACGGCCTGATTGTGCCTCCGCCTCCAGAGAAAAACCTCCTAGGTAACTTTCTTTTTCATTGCGTCATTTCGTACATTTTTATAATCTTTTATTTATTTTGAAGGGGGGTTGATGTGACTATCAGCCTCCCCGAATAACTACTATATAAAACCAACGTTACAGATATAGATTCGGCAGTCTCACAACTATTGGACAGCACCTGCAAACTGCAGATTTCAAGCCTTGCCTAAGATTTTCAGTTTGGTTTAATCTGTGCTTTGATTAGGCCACTGGATGGATGTAGAAATGCTTTGATCAAAAGCATTGAATGGTTTCTATGGCTGTATGTTATTGGATGCAGTTTATGTTCTTATCAAACTAAACGGGCGCTGATTGTACAGCACACAAACTCCCAGTAAAAGACGTCAACATTTTGTGGCTACAACAGTGAAACAGTTGAAGAGATGTGACCACTTGTTTCCTTGTGCAGGGATGACGAAAATGAAAGTAGGAAAGGAAGATTCGTCATCAGCAGACTTTCTTGAGAGGAGAAGAGGAGCTTTGGAAAGGTATTAGAAGTTAACTATCGATTTTGGAGGGAAACTGAAAACGTTTTTTTATGCTTTTAGGTTTATTTTGCAGAACAGGAATATGATTCTTGTTGTTTTCACAGGTATCTCCAGAGGGTAGTTACTCACCCAATGCTTCTGCAAGAGCCAGATGTCCGAGAGTTTCTGGAGAAAGAGGAAGTGAGCAACACATTTTAGGCTTTGCAAACTTTCTACATCACAACTGGTTTTCATCATTGCATGTTTTGATTCATCACCCTTCTGCCAGAAAGATTCCCCTTTATTTTTTCCCCGAGGCCGTGATAAAATTGTGACGTGTGTTTTCAGTTGCCCAGAGCGGTCGGCACCCAGGCGCTGAGCGGGGCCGGCTTCCTTAAAATGATCAACAAGGCAACAGACGCCGTCACTAAAATGACCATCAAGATGAACGAGTCGGATGTGGTGAGTTCAGGCTGTAAACATAGAGAAGATCCTGTCAGGTTTACTTTGAGGTGCAAACTTTGTGTACGTATGTTCTATGTTTGTACATGGAAAAAACGTCACGGTTTCTTTGCTGAGTAACTAATTACTTTTAACAGTGCAGTAACTGAGTTACTAACTCTACTTTTAATTACTTTTTTTGTAAGATGCCCAACACTGGTGACAACGTAGCCTCTAAATTTTGCTGATAATGTTAAAAGTAATTATACACACACACACACACAATGGGTAGAACAAGTATTTGATACACTGCTGATTTTAGAAGTTTTCCTACTTACAAAGTGTGGAGGAGTGGACCAGAAATCCCCGCTGAAGTTTGAGCAAACCTGGTGAAGAACTAAAGAAAACATCTGGGGCCGTATTCACAAAGAATCTTGGGGCCTAACTGCCGAATTTAGGAGTAACTCCTAAAAAATGTGGGCGTGTCACTCTTAAATTTAGCACTCCTAGTTTCTTAAGATAAAAGTTATTCCCAAATGCTTTTAGGCCTAAAAGCAGCTCCTAAGTCTGGGAGTCCTTAAAAGAAGTCAAGAGGACTCCTAACTCCCTAAGACCTATTGACAAAGACTCCCAAAATGGCTGCAGCCAGACGCAATGCGTTGGACACTCTGGATGATTCGGAATTAACCAAACGATACCGACTAAATCGTTTATTACAGATGTGGTGCGGGATGCGATCACGTCTCCAACTAAACGTAACAACCAGATCAGTCCAGAAATTAAATGTTTAGCGAAACGAAGATATTTAGCCACAGGGAAAATGCAACTTTGCAACGCGGACAACTTGGGTATATCACAACCATCTATCAGCCGATCAATCCACCAAACTCTTAAAGCACTCTGTCAACCACACATTATCCAACAATTCATTCGTTTCCCATTAGACATCTAGCAACTGCATCGAATTAAAGCCAATTTCATGGCGATTGCAGGTATGCCGGGGGTGCACAAAGAAGAAAACGTGCACATCTTCCACTTTATGCAACATGTAGGGGTACCTATATGACGGAAATTGCCTACCTATTGCAGCAGCATCCTTTTTATAAGTCGCAATCTCGAGCTGACACTGGGACTGTAGAGAATACCATCTCTTCTCACAGTCTTCTGACGTTCACGACACCGCTGGATAGGATGCAGTTATGTTTCTGCTAAATTCCACCCATGCCTCCCTTTTCTTCTTATTCGTAATCCCGGCTCCGAATCGCCCTTTAAGTTAGGTTTCCTTCGTCTTTTCTCGCCACTCATTTTCAGTTCACAAGGTGCTTTTCACGGTAGTGGGGGGAGGGTTCTATTTAAGATGTGACTGATGTGCTCATTAGACAGCCTAATTGTTTACAGCCTACTTGAAATCACTCCCTTAATATGATGCATCCATCCATCCATTATCTATACCGCTTTCATCAAATTCAGGGTCGCATAAAGGGGGGGCTGGAGCTTATCCCAGCTATCAGCAGGCGTTAGGCAGGGTAATATGATGCATTTCACGTTTTTTTGTTTTTAAACTTCACCCTCTCTGTAAGTAGGCTATTGTGCGTAAGTCTCGTGGCCGACACAAAGATGTAATCGTACATTGTTTCTCCTATTTGCGCCGTTCTTAATTACGATTTTATCGACATTGAAATTTTCCATTTCTTGCTTTCACACATGTCATTCAACAACCAATCACACTGCTGTCTGTTTATTTACTCAGGCATAGGAAATTACGTTTTCCATAGCAACGGCACATCACTCTTAACTTACTTTTTGGAGATTTGTCCTACGTAAAAGTAGCTCTTAGTGCGTTTGTGAATAGGTTTTAGACGACAACTCCTACGTAAGACCTTTTAGCGCGAGTTAGGACTAACACCTAGCGGTAAGATAAGAGTCTTTGTGAATACGGCCCCAGATCTGTGTGATTGCAAACAAACGTTTTTGTACCAAATATTGAGTTTTGTTTGCCTGATGTGTCAAATACTTACATCATGCAATAAAATGGAAACTAATTATTTAAAAATCATCCATTGTAATTTTCTGCATTTTTGTTTTAGATTCTGTCCCTCACAGTTGAAGAGTAAATTACAGATCTCTACATGCTTTTTAATTGGAAAAACTTCAAAAATCAGCCGTGTATCAAATACTTGTTCTCCCTACTGTATGTATGTGTGTATGTGTATATATATATATATATATAAATTAGGGCCGAGACTCGATTAAAAATTTTAATCTAATTAATTACAGGCTTTGTAATTAATCAAAATTAATCGCATTTTAATCGCACATATTTGACCTGAGAAAAGTGAGAATTTTCTTCATATGTATTTTTAGTATGAATATTGACTGAATACATAAGTTTAAATTATCAGAAAAATAAAAACCATCATTCTGTCAGAACACCGATAAGAAAATCATGGAGAAAGCGTTAATGTCTCTCAGATAGAAATAGATAAATTAACACGGTGATGACCAGGCAGCTGCAGCGCACCACCATCATCCCTCCTTGCAGAGCTGTGGAGGATGAAATCCCTCTCGTGGAATGAGTTCTGAGATTCTCTGGAGGATCGAGCCCAGAGGAAATATGTTTCCTCTGTAATGCACAAACAGACGCTGGAAGCAGCGCAGTGCAGCCGTGTGCGCCACGCAACACGAGAGCGCAAGCAGCTTTCAGTGGAAAGCTAAATTTCTGTCCATCAGCTGCTGGAGGAATGACACCACACGGCTTTGCGGACATGAAACGGGATCTGCGCCTTTCTCTGCGCACCGTGGCTGGAAGGCTGCGGTGCATAAATAGGTGCGATTAAAATGCACTAAAAAAAATTTACGCTTTATTTTTGTGTAATTCATTAATCTTATTAACATGTTAAAGTCCCGCCCCTAAAATATATATATATACACATACACACATTAGGGATGCGACGATACCACTTTTAAAAAAAACGATACTTGGATCAGAGTACCAATACAGAGTGCACAAAAAAAGTGCTGTCAATTGGGAGTCAGGTTTCATTTTCTTCTCTGCTTGTTACAAGAAATTATGGTGAATTAGATAAAAAATAAAATATTAATAAAAATTAACTTAAATTTAAAAGTTAGAAACTAATATTTTCTGTGAAATTATTGCTGCATTTCCACATCTTAAGTATTGGTTCAAGGTCTCTGTTAATATCAGCCGATACCCGTACATTAGGCAGTATCGGGGCCGATACCCAATACCAGTATCTGTATCGGTGCATAAAGAGCAGAGGAAAGCCTTTGTGGTGGATGTGCCAATACCAAGTGATGGCAACATCAAGAAGAAGGAACATGAGAAATACCAAGGGCTCAGAGAGGAGCTACAGAAGACTTGGAAGGTGACAGTAGAACACGTGGTAATCGGAGCACTTGCTGGAGGCAGGCCCACCACCCCCCCACAGTAAAGCCCCAAGATAGCAGAGTCTGAAGCCCAGAGCTTTCCCCTGCGTTCTTGTTGTCGCCGCCAAACAGTCCAGCCATAAAACATTAAAGTGTTCGCCTAGATGACATGTGGACTGCTGCTGGTTTTAGTCGACTGAAGCAGACATGTTGGGCGCTGTAAAACCAGTGGACAGCGCCCCCTGGTTTGGGCGCATCAGTGACTGTTTTTCTTTTTTTTTTCTTTTTTTTTTTTTTTTTCTTGCAGTGGTTTGAGGAGAAACTGCAGGAGGTGGAATCTGCAGATCAGCAGTTCAGGAAGCTCCACGCTCTGGTCGAGTCGCTCGTCGTTCACAGAAAAGGTAAAAGTGAGACACTTTTCACTTTGGAAATCCGCCGTGATATTCCAGCGTGTCTGTCTCATGCGTCCCGTCCCCTCCTGCAGAGCTGTCCCTGAACACGGCGAGCTTTGCCAAGAGCGCGGCCATGCTGGGCAGCGCCGAGGACAACACCGCCCTGTCCCGAGCCCTCTCTCAGCTGGCGGAGGTGGAGGACAAGATGGAGCAGCTCCACCAGGACCAAGCCAATAATGACACCTTCAGCTTCGCGGAGCTGATTGCAGATTTCATCCGCCTGCTAGGAGCAGTCAGGGTAAAACGCTCACAACGAGACGCAGTTCGACAAGCCGACAGCTGGAAGGGTGAACCCGTTTGTGTTTGCTGCCCCGCAGGGGACGTTTGACCAGCGGATGAAGGCGTGGCAGCGCTGGCAGGACGCTCAGGCCATGCTGCAGAAGAAGAGGGAGATGGAGGCCAAGCTGCTGTGGGCCAACAAGCCGGACAAGCTGCAGCTGGCCAAGGAGGAGATCGCTGAGGTACGGCGTGCAGGTTACGCCCAACAGGTGTTATTGTGTTAATAGAAAATTTTCACACTCTAGATCTTTTTCTTTTATTATCCCCGCATGAGAACAGTGGGAGGCCAGAGTGACTCAGTATGAGAGAGACTTTGATAGAGTTTCTGCAACTGTGCGCAAGGAAGTTGTCCGCTTTGAGGTGCGACTTGCTGTCTTTTCTCAGCTTTATGCCCCCTACAAGTTAGACATGTGGATGATAATAATTAATAATGTGGTGATAACCGCTTTTAACATCATTCTAACAGAAAGAAAAGACCAAGAATTTCAAGAGGCAGATAGTCGTGTACCTGGAGTCACTGCTTCAGTCTCAGCAACAGGTGAGTCAGTCTCCGGTTAGAGCAGGGGTCTGCGCTGAGGTGTTCTGCTTTGAATTTTCCATGATAGAATGACAGTAATGGTGCGTTCAGACTGCAGGCTTTGTCAGCGTCAGCAACGTCAGGATTACATGTTAAGTCTATGGCGGAGGCCGTTGGAGCGTTGCAGTGTCTGCGGCACTTTGTGAGCGTTGGCTCTATCAATGTTTCAAGCTTTTCCTGCGTTTCAAGCTTCAAAGCTCATAACGCTAGCGAAGCAGAAGTTCAGCTAGTTGAATTTTTGACGCTGTTTACGCAGCACAGCAACCAATCAGAGCAACTCACTGTGGGGACGTTGCCCGACGTCGACGCTGCCTAGCCAACCACGATCCGCGAGTGTTTCAAACGTCCAGCAGAGAAAGGCCCGCCTACGAACTTTGCAAGCTTCAGCTCAAAAATTTTTCTTCGGTGTATATGCGTGGAATTAATCGCTTCAGGAGCGTTGCTTGACCCTGAAAAAAGCTTGCGGTCTGAACTCACCATAAGAGTAACAATATTTTTAGAGCAAATTTTCTGATCATTAGGCTGAAACTGTGCCTTTTTACATAATTTGTCACAAAAATAAAACATTGATAGAAGAAAATTAATCTACCCCCTTTTTTTGCTATAGTTTTGTTTTTATTTCTATTAAAACCCAAAAACAGAAATAAAACAGTGGCTCTTTATGAATAACATATTTCACTGTTGTACATATTTATCGAAATTATAAGTTCAGTTTATTTTTATATTTTGAAAGGTCATGTAACATTTGCAGCTGAAAGTGAGTTTAATTTAGCTGGATTGAGCACAAAATGGCTCTTGGGACGGTAAACGCTGCAGGTTACAGGGTCCCTTTATAAACCTTTAACCTTTTTTTTTTAAATATAATTAATTGAAAGCCAAGAAATGGGGCGTTAGAGGCCATGATTGTGTATGTGAACTTGCGACTGATTATAAAGTGTGCAGCTGACGTGACGACCTCAAACTGATGTTTTTGTTTCTCTTTTTTGTTTTTCAGCTGATCAAATACTGGGAGGCGTTCCTCCCTGAAGCAAAAGCAATCGCCTAATAACCACACACACACGCCCTCAGACCGACAAACAGGCTGCCTTCTTTATACACTTTACCTCTTTTGCCTTTAAAGCAAGAAAACGTGTGCATTGAAAAGGGAGAAACGATTAACTTTTTTTTTTCTTTTTTTAAATGATACAATCATCCTTAACATATAGCCCTGTATTCTGTTGTATTAATAACTGTATATTTTCATTTATCCTTCCACTATATTTTCTTACTAGAGCAAAGAGTATAAAGAGATAGAAAAATTTAAGCTGAGTGATTCCATTCTTCTTTTTTTTACACGTGAAACAGGAAGCAAATGGGAGCAGTAGCGCCCCCTCTGGGTGATGAGGAGCTCCTTCCAATCAGCAAGCGGCCCATTGTTCCCTCTCTCTACAGGGGGCGCTGCTGCAGAAGGTGGCCGAGAGTCTCACTCTGATGTTTGCTTGTAATAATGACTCAAAAGGGATTAAATACCATTTCTGAGCACTTCTAGCTGATGGATTAACTTCCTCTGGCACTAGGCGGTTTAATTTTTTTTCTTCCCAGGTTTAAAGTAGGGAGATGAAATGGGTTACACATCACATATGTGGGTGGTTTAATGTTTTCCCTGGGATTCTAGTCATACAAAGCCTTGTCTGTGCCTTTTTACTTCGAAATAATGCTAGCTTGGGAGAATTTTTTGCAAAACGGATGCGAGCCGAGCGAAGGCTCTGTTGCACTTCAAAAGTCTGGTTATAAAAAATGTAAAAAAAAAAGAAAAAAATATATCCCACGATGATTTCCTCAGAGTCCTGTGTGAAAATCTGCTGTGCAGACGTGAGCATGTCTGAGCATGTCCGTGACTCCGGTCTTCGCCTATGGGATCAGTCCCGTCGGTGGGGAAGCATTTGTCTGTCTGCAGTCCTTTCCATCACAGCCAGTGAGCCGCTACCGCCTGTTACCGTCATCAGGAGCAAGTTTCACTGATGCAAGCGGGATCAAGCGCCAGAATGAAAAGAAAATGGACTTTTCGACAGTTTTCATTTCAGATTCATCCGCTTTGCTGCTTCAGGTTGCATTAACACTTAGTCACAGTTTGTAGAAGTAATTTTCTCCGAAAGGTTCAACCATCTGTATGCATTATTATGACTTTGATGGAAAGTTCTGCAAAAATGAGTAAAACCGTTTTTTTTAAGTGTTCTGATTTCTGTAGTAAAAAAGGACTTGAACCAAAGAAGAATTAATATTTTTTTCCTGAATGAGGGAATTTGGCGGTTAGAGAGTAAGATGGCGTCCACCATCAGTCGGCCAACAGTAACAGTGAAGGTGTTGTGTATTTGAAGCATTTTACACAGACCGTGTCACTGCTACACCCGAGCAGATCTTCCATCCCATTCTAGCTTTAACGTCTCGCTTCTTCACCTGAAAACTAAACCTTGGTACATTTTTTTTTTTTTTTTTTTTTTCCCAAGGATCCTGTAATTTTCTCATTTATTTTTTCCCCTCTTTAGACCTATAATTTTTTTTTTTACATGTTTCTACACCACATTACTAAAATTGTCTGTATGGCTTTGTACTCTGTACCTAATGTAATGTTAGGACAATACACTGTCATAGATTCCTTTTGAAACAAATCAATAAAAGTTGCACTGTTTACTTTTTGGAGGTTTCATAAAGATGCTGAAAGTTTCTGCTTTTATTCCCCGACATGGAGCGTTCCCATTGAAAAATCTAGAGGTTTTTATCATTGAGTCGGCCCAGAGCCATGTCATCCTCTAAGGTGAGTTGGAGAACACAAGCCAGGCTCGCTCTGCCCACATCAGTGTCTGACCCCAGAAATGTATTCCTCAGAGATTCCCCAAAACACCTAATCATGAAAAGTTTTCCTTGAAGGGTAAAAGCTGCCGATATTAACTGTAAGCTAAGTTTATATTAAATCTTTTGTGTTAAGAATTGGTGGTTATTGAAGTTCACATAGGTTCCTCAAAGTGAACATATTGCAGCGCCCCCTGCTTCTCGCATATAGACAATGGTTTGGTGGATATTGCAGTGCTTTGCACAAGTATTCATTACCATTAAACTTTTTTTCACATTTTGTTGCAAAACAAAGCCTGTGCTACTTTGTGTTGCTCTATGGCAGCGGTGTCAAACTAATATCCATTTTTTCGCCACATCAAGCTGATGAATATCCTTAAAGGGCCGGTTAAACAATAAGAAAGCATTAAAATCCGCATTCTAAAAGTACATCTTAAAATTAAATAATCCTGAACAACTTTACATAATTATGTGATTAAAGACTGTTGGAATAAACTTTGATTTTCTTTTGCAAATAAAATTGTATTGGTGTGCACACAATATAAAGAACTTACATTTTTTGTCTATAGGGTTCTTCAGAGTTTAGAGGGCCACATAAATGACCACGGAGGGCCGGATTTGGCCCCGGGGCCTTGAGTTTTATAAAAACAGAATTAATACCGGCAGTAAGTCGGACTCATTTCCAGTGAGAGCTGGACTCCGCCAAGGTTGCCCTTTGTCACCGGTCCTGTTCATATGTTTATGGATATGAGGGGATCCGTTTTGGTGACCTCAGTATCGGGTCTCTGCTTTTCGCAGATGATGTGGTCTTGTTGGCTTCATCTGAACGTGATCTACAGCTCTCGTTGGAGCGGTTCGCAGGCGGGTGTGAAGTGGCTGGGATGGGGATCAGCACCTCCAAATCCGAGATGAACGAGATCACGGATACAGGTGGCTGAAATGAGTTTCCTCCGTTGGGTGGCTGGGCTCTCCCTTAGAGATAGGGTTAGAAGCTCGGTCATCCGGAGGGGGCTCAGAGTAGAGCTGCTGCTCCTCCACATCGAGAGGAGCCAGTTGAGGTGGCTCGGCCATCTGGTCAGGATGCCTCCTGGACGCCTCCCTGGTGAGGTGTTCTGGGCACGTCCCACCGGTAGGAGACCCAGGGGAAGACCCAGGACTCGCTGGAGGGATTATGCCTCCCGGCTTGCCGGGGAACGCCTCGGGATTCCTCCCGAGGAGCTGGCCCAAGTAGCCGGGGAGAGGGAGGTCCGGGTCTCTTTGCTTAGGCTACTGCCCCCGCGACCCGACGCCAGATAAGCGGAAGATGATGGATGGATGGATGGCTGGCCTTGAGTTTGACAGGTGTGCTCATCTCACATCTCAACACAATTATTTTGCCATTTCTTGGAAATATTCACCCATTTGGATGTTTTATCCCTTTTCTTTTTACAACACAAAATAACTGATCTCCAAGTAGTGACAACTGCAGCATCATGCTGCAGGGATGCAGCCTCTGATAGACAATTTGTTTCCCTCCTCCAAGAAAACTCCTTCAGAGAACATTTATTATTAGGCAAGATGACGACCCGAAGCATCTAGCTGAATATCCGTTGAAATTGAGGGTGCAACGATCTGACTTTTTCAGTCCCAATGCCTGGATTTTGTGTATCTGTCAATACCTGATACCAATCCGATACTATTGTTAGGCTTTATTGATTGGCAATAAAGTTGACTTGACTTATTAATTCAACAGTACATTACACAGCAGACTGATATTGCATTTCTCCCATACTCCAATGTGAAATTTCAAAACAATGGATATGACACACACTAAACATAGATTATAGATATTTAACAGAGATAAAAACAGAAATAAACTGTATAACTTCCACCTTTTACCTTTCTTGAAGAGACTAAAGGCACTAAACTTTACTAAGCATAACTAAAACAAAATAACGTAAAATAAAAAATTCCCACAAAAATAAAATTGTTGTGAAATGAAAACATTTTTTTTGTGAATTTATTGCAGATTTTCCACATTTTGAGTATCGGTTCATGGTGTCGGTTAAGTTTAACAGATACTGATACCAGTATCTGTATCGGTGCATCCCTTGTTGAAATGATTTGCAGACAACAAGGTGGATGTTCTGGAGTGGCCTAGTCAAAGCCAAGACCCAAGTTCCTTAGAGAGAGAGAGAGAGAGAAGCGCTTTTTCCCAGCCGACTTAATTTGACAGAACTGGAAGAGTTTAGCAGGAAGAATGGAGGAAAACCGCAGCCTGATTCAGAGCTATATCCACACAGATTCTGTGCTGCGATCGCAAACAAAGGTGTCTTCTACTAAACGCTGACATGAAAGGGGTTAATAGTTCTCCGCTTATTTTAGTTAAATGTTTTTATTTGTGATTATTTTGTAGAAGTCAGTTTTGACTTCGAACTCATAGTTTTATTTTCAACATGATTGATTTGTGGAAGCAATGAAAAACGGGTCCAAGGGAGTGAATGCTGTTAACTTGCTTCTGCTTCTTATTGGTGTTTATGATGGAAAGCATGTGGTGTGTTTAATCATTACTGAACAGCAGCATTTTAAATAGAAATTACATAACAGGAGGTAAATTAATTGTTATATCTAAGAGATGCCACTACTGTATTGGTGTTAAAGGGATATCTAATGCTCCTCATGGTTTTTCATCTTTTTTGTCCAACTAATACCAGCAAAAACTCCATGCAACTTGAAATCTTCATGTAAGGCGCTGCTAGTTAGAGAGGCATATCATTTATAGTCCAAGCCTGTAAACCGTTGAATAATCTGGAGGAGAAAAGAGTCTATGAGAAGCATTATGATCTTACGTAAATTGCTGCAAGGGTCCCAGAAAAAAAACTGCTCTGAACATTTTATGAGAATCAGCTGAAACCAGTAAAAAATACAAACTTTAACCCTTCTGTCTGAAAGGAGTTGTTACCACCATGAACATGATCCTTTAAAATATAGCATTGCTAATGAATCTTTTACGGCGCTGAAGCACCTGACAAGAATTGAGGTGGTAGTTATCTCCAAACACACCTCTGCTACCTTAGAATCAGAAAGGCATGTTTGTTTGTTTTTTTTACGTCATGTTTTCTTGTCTTTTCTACTTTCAAAAGTTGTCTGGAAAATTAAATTAAATGAAAAGCTGTTTTTTTTATTTCTGTTTACCTTACATTTATGTGTACATTTATTCTAAAATAAAAAGCCTTTTCACTCCCTTACCCAGGGGTCCTACTGAATGTAAAAAGAATTCTTATGAGGACCTGTAACTAATACAAGCTAAATTCATTTGAAACCACATATTGACCCAAAAAATATCACAAACCATAAAATAATTTTCAGGTTATGGGGCAAAAACAATGATTTAAAATAAATCTAAAGTTTACATACACCGTGTGTACTATTCCCATAAGAAGTTGGGGCAACCATAGATGTCAGTATTTGATTTAAATGGATGCACTTTAAGGCTTCAAATTTCCTCATTTTTCTTAGATGTAAAAGTCTTAAGAAACACGCCAAGATATCAGGGGGAGGGGAATGTGGACCCCTTCAAATCTGCTTTACCCTTGGTTGCAGTTCCCATATTCTTCCATTTCATTTTTAAGCCATTATAAAACAGCTTAGTGCTGTCAAGCCGTCCTAACTTTTCAGGAGACTGGCTCTGTGTCCAAGAGATGAATGTGCTGGGTGGCAAATTCTGTGTATCAACCCTGAAACCTCGGGAAGATGCCGCCTTGGAGCTGGTAAAAGAGCGTCCTAATCCGTGGTGCAACGAGTTCTGAACCGACATGGGCCGAAAGGCCGTTCAGACAGGAAGAAACCATTTCTCCAAACGCCATATAAAAATAAAATTAACAGTTTATAAATGCACTCAGGAATAAAAAGCTTCATTTTAAAGGGATATTCTTCGTTAGTAAAAATGTGTCTGCTGGCATATTCCCCAGAGTTATGGAGCGTTCTATTTGTATGAAATCAAATGGAATGCCCTCTGAAGTCGGACTACCCACTCGGAAAAAGTCTGAATTTTGGTGCGTTCTGTTTAACTTGGTAGAGGGATCTCGGAGCTGGTTTGGCGTCACACCAGAGTAAACAGCGTTCCTGTTAACGTCGGCTATGTCGGAATTCCAATATGGCGACGCCCGGGTAGTTGTAGTACCTCTTACAAACATCATTTTAAGATGTACGTTCCAGAGAAAAATACCCCTTTTATTAGTTAAGAATAGATTAGCAGATCCTACATGTAAAATGGATTTTGGACGCATTTTTACTAGTGTGTCTTGTAAAATTGAAATTTTTCCACCACAGCCACTATTGCTGATGTGAAGAGCGGCCATATTGAAAGTCAAAGTCGGAGGGGAAAAAAAATCTCTGACTTTTCGAGTGGAAAGTCCGACTTCAGAAGGCTTTCCAGACGATTTTTTCCCACTCAGAAGTCGGAATTTCCGAGTTCTGAGTACGAAAAGAGCACACCATTTTTCTTTTTGCTCCAACTTTGACTTTCAATATGGCCGCTACTCACATCAACAAGAGTAGCTGTGGTAGAAAAATGTATTTTAATTTTTTTAATAGGAGTGTTTGTATATGGAAATTATATCTTAAAACAATGTTTGTAAAAAGGTACTACAACTATGGCGACTTGGGCATCGGCGTATTGGAATCCCGACTTATCCGACAACACTGTTGGAACGTTGTTTTGCGGGGCGTGACGTCAATCCCATCTCCGAGTCAGTGTTGCCAACTCCTCAGTAAGGAAAGTAGCTATTGGCTGTCCCAAAAGTCGCTAGAAGTCGCTAAATGACGTCATGCCTAATTTGCATAATTGGCAATTTGCAAATAACAGTAAAAGTGAGTAAAAAACACCCTAAATATGTTTAGAACTACAAATGTACAAAAAAATTTCAACATTAAAACATTAATGATTTTAATGCTTGTCTAGATCCACATTACACACATCAGTTTTGCCTGTATTGTTAATGTTATAAAGCAATTTAATCAAAAGATTGTTCTGTAGGGTGAAATTGCTAGCTCTACAACCAACCCTCCTCCTTTATCCGGGCTTGGGACCGGCAAAGTGACCCAAAAGACACATCTGGCAGAGTTACTTAGTTTTTTTTTTTTTTTTTATCTCCGAGTTCCGAGGTAAACGGAAACAGTTTGTAACCAGCCCAGTAAATCCCCAGATCTGCTGCCAGATCAGGGGAATAGTAGTTCCCATTCACTTACATTGGTTATGCTAAGCTACGACTCCGACCAGGTCTCTGTGAGTGAATGGGTCAAAATTACTACAAGTTTGTGGACGGACACTACAAAATCTGACAAAAGAGAGTTTAGTGCGGCGGTTCGCAAAGTTGGGGTCGCACACATGTAAGTGTGGGGTCTTGAGATTCTCTTGAGAAAAATTTTTTATACCAAAAATAGCAATGATTAAGCATCTGCATTCTATAAACTGAATAAAAGGACAAATAAATAAAAAAAAGTGACTTAAATCAATAAGTGACATATATTTCTCAATACATTGGCTTTTGAGGTTTGTTTTGTGTTGCCATTGAACCACTTTTTAAGTAACTCAGAAAAATGCCTGTATGTTCCAGAGACTGGAAAGTTTGGGAACCACTGGTTTAGTGGGCAACTCTCTCAAAATCTCAGGAAAAGTGTGCATATTTCTGTGTCTAAATATAGCAATAAATCATCTCACTTATTCTGGCATTTCGTAAACAAATACAGGAAAAGTTTAGTACGATTTTATGCCAGAGATTAAAAATTGTGTGTTCTTTTTCATATATACAAGAGTGGCTTCAGTCAGAGGTTTCTTCTAATCTGCAGTAATACAGACTGTTACAGATTATCCTTGCCCGCTAGGTTACAGCATTATGTAATTTTTCCTTTGGGTTTAAAGTATTTTTGGACTGAATACCATGGAGGTACAGATCTGGATTCAACTATAAATGTTCAGTTAGTGGGATATGAACAAAAAGATCAACATAACACACTTTTCAGAGACAATAAGGCGAGTCATCTTTGCCATTTATTAAAAACGATGTACATCAAGACGTGCTGACACAACCTCCTTTCATATAAGATGGATCCCTTCTCCCCAAACCAGACATTTCATCCTGCCATTCAAACAACCCGATCTGAACAAGGCGGAGGAAGCAGGGTCGAAAGAAGGAGCTAAACATGTTTGACAGGGTCTTCATGAGGCACCAAAACAACAAAGGGAACCTGGATCGTTTTGGCAGCTGGCAATGCAAAAAAATTAAATAATCAAAACTCAAATAAAATCAAGTGTATGTCCGAGTTTCAGGCTGCTGGATTAATCACGATACCACGCGGCAACTAATCAGCAACACAAACAGCTGCATTAACTGTGAAATGTTCAGGCCGGAACGTCACATGACATTTGTTGATTTTTTAAATTACCTCTTAACCCCAGGAAGGGATGAAGTTGCTGATCAGTCATTTCTTACAAAAAAACAGCTCTGAGGAGAGGTTAAAGTGATGTTTGCGACGTGGGATTATTCTAAGCCATAAATGATATAAAGAACTGTAATTACACTTGAAGCCAAATCAGTCATTATAGTAAGGAAACAAAAGGTTAAAGAGTTTTTTTTTTTATGAATAGTGTGGGAAATACAATTATTACTGAGGAATTCTGATGAGACCCAGCAGAATGAAAGCGTTGCTTTTTGCTTCTCATTAGGGCAGGTCAGAAGTTTACCAATAACATGGATTTCATAATAATGGTTCTCCATTCATTGATTTCTACCATTCTTTTCTTGGGTGGATTGATATTATTCATCTTCAATGATACAAATTAGGATTTTTGTGGGTTTTTCTTTATTTCATAGTCAGAATCATGCAAACAAACTGAAATATGTTTTGCCAAAATGTCCCTGCAAAATGCAAGAGGCCCTGTGGAGGAAAATGAAGTAATGATAGATACGTTTAACTTGTGAAGGAGCAGGCTGACAAGTGTGAAAACTCATGGTTTGTCGGTGGGGATGCTGCAAACTCTGTCAAGAGGAGCGGGGTAGTTATGGTAGTTAATGGATGGTGGGACGGATAAGGATACTGGTTTAGGTGGGGTCCAGTTTGGCTGTGAGAGTTTAATAAATACCTGCTGGAACAGTCTGCCTGCGCTGGAGTTTGAATGAGAGGGAAATTAACGGCCAATATTTATAAAAGTCCCATTTAATTTACAATTTTCTCTGGCAGCAAAATGTCCCACAACATCATGCAGCCACTGCCATGCTTGACAGCTGATTTGACACCTACAAACATAATTGAGAGCCCAAAAAGTTCGATGTGACCACACAGACTTCCCCTTTTAGGCATTTCAATGCTCTGTATTGGCAGCACCAAGGTGAACGTTTTTGGATTTTCACTCTACGGACATGTTAGGCTACGCTCACAATGCAGGTCTTAATGCTCAATTCCGGTTTTTCGATCAAATCCGATTTTTTTGTATGGTCGTTTACACTACAGATAAAATGCAACAGCAAATGCGCTCCAGTGTGAACGTTTCACGGCTCCAAAGCGCCCCGCATGCGCAGAAGATGAGACGTCACCATAGCACGTCACACACAACGCGCTCTGTTTACGGAAGTAAAAATGGCGGCTACAGATGTAAGCGTTTTTTCAGCAGTCTATCGATTCTTGACAAATTAATTAGAGAAAGAATGACCACAAAAAAAAGGAGAGCTCGTGCTTTAACAATGGCCTTCGTTTGTTTTCTCCGGCGCTGATTATTGACGTCACTGACACTAGACGGATTTGTGCCGTTCGGACCGCCAGAAAAAGAAATCAGAAATGAGTCGCGAAGGGGCAAAAAAAATCGGATTTGATGCGCTTTCACCTGCAGTGTGAACGTAGACTCTTCGCTGTGGACTGTAGCTGCTGCATCTTCCAGCGTAACGAAGGCTGGAGCCTTATAGCGCTTTCGCATTTGGATCACGCCGGCCGGCCTGGGTCAGCCCAGTTCGACTCCGCAAGGGTCGGGTTGTGTGGACATATAGCCGTCGTCAGACTGAGGACGTGGGAGTAGACATGGGCGGGTTTCTAGGTATTTCTTCCTCAAGGAGCAATGAACGACAGAAAGTACATTTTGATTAAGCTGTAAAGCTTTTTACTAGAGGTGTAGCTCATTGAATATTCTAGAAACGCATGGAAAAAAACCCACAGCAGCCTTTTTTGTTGTTTTCCTACACCTTCTTGTGTTCAAAATTGCCAAAAGAACAGTAGATAAATTATCCTTTCAATATAAAGCATGTAGTGCCCAAACGCTGCATTAATTACTGATTACAGCGACTATAGAGCCCTATTCTGGTGAAGCAATCTTTGGTTGTTACTGAAACTGACCAATCAGATGCATACGCTCTCCGTTGACGATTAGTTAGAATTGGGCCCTTGCGTTGACGGATAAGGCGTTGCCTCAATCCGTCTCCTTCAAAACAGAAGCATGAATTAGGCTTTAGTCTGAAAAAAGGGTCGACTCGGCCCGGCCCGAGGTGGTATAAAATGCTCTGTAATGGGGCCAAACCAACCCGTACCATACCGAGCTGATCCAAGTGCAAAGGGGCTATTAAAGGTTCCTGAGTCCTCAGTAAACATCTTTAATGAGTTCCTTTATTCTGAGGGGCACAGTTTGGGTCAGATGGGGTGAAACCTGGAAAATGATGTGTCATCACAAAAGGTTCCCAAACTCACCTTGAAACCGACTTCTGTTTGGAAAAAGTACAGCAAGGTTAGTTAACTGGAATGGACCAAACCTCAACGATATTGAAAGATTTGGGTCTCTTCAGAAGATGAACGGTTACTGCATATAAACTTGCAAATTAAACATTTAAGAAAATGTTAGTTGGTCTGAAAGAGCACGTATGTATAATTCTGATCCCATGTGGATTAGTGAAAAACAGTCAATTGTTTTCGGGTTGCATGTTCTTTAAATAAATCATTAAAACCCAAATATTTAGATAAACTTCTGACTGGCACTCTACGAGTAAAGAATACTGACACACACACACAACACTGTGGTCACGTTTCACAGCAAATAAGAAGTGATTTTTATCAGAATATGATGTTATTTGCTGGAAAACATCCAATGAAAGAAATATAAACAGCCCTAGGGTTCACACAAGACGTTTCTGCTCCAACGAGACCTAAAAAAAACAATCATGCAGAATCCTGAAATTGGCAGAAAAAGAGGTTGTAATGAAGTGCTCCATTTAAGCTTGTCAAAGCAGCAGTTGGCAACAAAACTGTGAAAGGAAAATATTAGAAGTCCTCCAGCAATGAAACACATAAGACCCCGTTTAAAGGCAGCCCAGTCTCCACGCTGACTGAATGTCATTGTTTCTTCTTGGGTTTTTATACTTAAAAAGATGCTCACGCTACAGGTTAAAAAACAAAATAAACGGACGTGCCAAAAGTCTGAGGGTGTCGATCCTGAAACGGACGAAACCCAGAACCGCCGGGAGTCTGTTCTCCTCAGGCTGAGGACTCAACAGGAAGACGACGGCTGCTGCAGCTCGGCGGCGTCGGGTCGTGGGCAGTTTTTCGCCACAGTCCGAGCGACGTACCTCAGGAGCCCGCCGTGTTTAAAGAAGATGACGTCCACCTCGGAGTCAAACAGCGCCGTGACGCAGAACGACGTTCCTTTGCTGGTCTGTGGAGGAACGCGGAAAAGAAAAAGACTTGACTGAGCTCTACAGCTGTAAGATGACTCTCTGGAGGATTTTCAGACGCGTCGGCGCGACCCGGAGAGCTTACCTTGACGGTCAGCTGCTGCCTCGGACTCAGGCTCTCAGGCAGGGCGATGCTGAACCGCTCCTTCCCGCTCAGCTCCAGCGCGTCGGCGTTCTGGCCGGACAGAAACTGGAGCGGCATGATGCCCATTCCAACCAGCTGGTTCTTGTGTAGCTTCTCGAAGCTCTCCGCGATGACCGCGCGGACCCCCTGGAAAACAAAGACAAGTCCCTTCTAGAACGGTTTATTTTCCAAACATAATAAATTACAATGGCAGCTAAGCCGCCAGATTCAAATCTATTTCCATTTGTCGCGTTACAATCTCTGAATCTCAACGTGTTTGAGCAGGGCAAGACTGAAGTGGTAGGACATGTTCTTCTTTCTTTTTTTGTAGATTGTATTTTATTAGCTCCTCCCCTTTTCTTATGATACCCAAAAATATTCAGGGCAACAAAAGGGCTTCAGAAGTCAGGTAATCTGTATTGATATGTGAGGTTAAGGAAACTGAGGGTGAAACACAGTAGTAATGGCATCACGCCATTACTACTGGGGATGGGTTTCTTCAGTACAGACAGGAAACTGGTCAGAGTTGACGGGAAGTTAGATGGAGCTGCCTCTGGAGCTCCATCCCATCCAAAAATGGATCCCACAGGGAAATTGAATGTTTTCATAACTCATTTCATCATCCAGGTTTCTTCAAAAAGTCATTGTTGACTGTGACGCTGTGTGGCAGTCAGTCTTGCGAAACCTTTGAAGCGGCCTCTGACTGGAGGCTGTTGCTGTATGACAATCTCATCTAAACAGCCAGAGATGATATTCCACAGCCAGCTGAAGGGGAGCGTTGTTATTTTTTTTTTTTTGTGGCGGTGTGGCCGAGCCTGAACGACTATTTATACTCCACAGCAGCAGGACGCTGTCGTCATAAAATCCGAGCCGATGTCAGAAACCCAGGCTGAGCCCGTAGCAAAGCCTTATTCAAATTAAAGTGCAGTGCAAATTATTAACCAGAAGATGGTAGCCTGACGTAGCCATACTCAATTCTAATCAGAATGTGAGTCTGCTACTGCTCCTTTGGGCTGTGATTATGGGGCACGTTTGGGACGGAAATAATGGCTCTGCACTCAATTGGATAGACCTATAACCAATCAGCTACGGAAGTGTGTGACACTGCTCTGCAGAGAAATGGACGTTATCTGTTCGCCGAACTTCCAGACCATGTTGTGGGCGGGACTAAGTTCGGCTGGCACCCAAGATGAGAAGATGGCACTCCACTAACGAACTTTGATGAGACCCAGTACCCAGCTAAAGGGGAGCGTTATTTTTTTTACTCCTCATTAGGGCAGGTCAGAAGTTTACCAATAACATGGATTTCATAATAATGGTCCATAGTCAGAATCATGCAAACGATCTGAAAAATGTTTTGCCAAAATGTCCCTGCAAAATGCAAGAGGCCCTGTGGAGGAAAATGAAGTAATGATAGATACGTTTAACTTGTGAAGGAAACCTGGTTTTGAGCAGGCTGACAAGTGTGAAAACTTATGGTTTGTTGGTGGGGACGCTGCAAACTGTCAAGAGGAGCGGGGTAAATGGATGGTGGGACGGGTAAGGATACTGGTTTAGGTGGGGTCCAGTTTGGCTGTGAGGGTTTAATAAATACCTGCTGGACCAGTCTGCCTGCACTGCTGTTTGGATTAGAGGGAAATTAAGGGCCCATATTTATACAAGTCCCATTTAATTTACAATTTTCTCTGGCAGCAAGAGTACCACAGCATGAGGTTGAACAGTTAGAAAGCCAGGCAGGAAGATGTTTGACTGGGAGATATGATTTTTGACCATTATGATTAATGGAAGAGATGGTTTGAACTTCCTTCTCTCTTGTCTGCTCTGAATCATGAGCAGCACAATTCTAAAGATTTACATGTGGCCCAGTCAAAGTCTAGACCATTGATTAATGAATCCTCTGCCAAAAGACTCAGAACAAAATTTTCACACAATTTTTTTATGGTGCATAATTTAAATGGTGTAACTCCAAGTAAATCACACTTCTGTGAAATCAAACTGTCCACTTAGGAAGCAACAATGACTGACAATTTCACGTGCTGTTGTTTAAAGAGTAACTCGACCTCTACCAGATTTGAAATCTGCGCTTTGAACTTTAATGACTGGCTGCAGTTTCTATGGCGAGACACAGACAGATGCAACGCAATAGCGATGTAAGCTCCATCACCTCAGAAGGGGGCAATTATGAGGTTGAATATTTCCCCACACGCCCTTCAGAGGGAAAAGACTAAAGGGTGGAACGTTCTGTGCAGGAGCCGAGCTGCCCTGAGCCGTATCGTTTTGAGCTTGTTGCTCGTCAGTTGCAAACTCGCTGCGGAGGTGTGGCAGAGACCGAACGCCTATTTATACTCCACAGCAGCAGGACGCTGTCGTCAGAAATCCGAGCCAACGTCAAAAACCCACGCTGAGCCCGTAGCAAAGCCAGACTCAAATTCAAGTGCAGTGCAAATGAATATCCGGAAGATGGCACTCCGAACGAATTTTGGTACAAAACGAATATTTGTACCAAAAAATAATGAGCCGAAACGTACACAGTCCAATTAGACACTCGTTCATAGAGTTTATCAGCAAAAGAAAAGTGAGTTTTGGAGGGTGAGTTACACTTTAACTGGACTAGACAACAGGGAAAATTATGGACAATTAGTAAGACACCCCCAAAGGAGCGGTCCTGCATGAGGTGACCACAGACCACTTCTCAGTTCCTAGGCTCTCTGGCCGATGTTTTGGTCACTTTTGAATGCTGGCGATACTTTCACATGGTAGCATGAGACGGTGTTTATAACCAACACAAGTGGCTCACATAGTGCAGCTCATCTAGGATGGAACATCAATGCGAGCTTTGGTAAGAAGTCTTGCTGTGTCTGTCAGCGTAGTGTCCAGAGCAAGGAGGCGCTACCAGGAGACTGGTCAGTGCTTTGGGAGACATGAAGGAGGCCGTAGGAGGGCAACAACCCAGCCACAGGACCGCTACCTCCACCTTTGTGCAAGGAGGAACAGGAGGAGCACTGCCAGGGCCCTACAAAATAACCTCCAGCAGGCCACAAATGTGCATGTGTCTGCTGAAACAGTCAGAAACTGACTCCATGAGGATGGTATGAGGCCCCGATGTCCAAAAGTGGGGGTTGTGCTGACAGCCCAACAGTGCAAGACGTTCGCCACTGATGCCCTCTGCTCTTCACAGATGAAAGCAGGTTCACACTGAGCACATGTGACAGAGGTTACAGCGTCTAGAGACGCCGTGGAGAACGTTCTGCTGCCTGCAACATCCTCCAGCATGTCTGGTTTGGCACTGGGTCAATAATGGTGTGGCGTGGCATTTCTTTGGGGGGGCGCACAGCCCTCCATGTGCTCACCAGAGGTAGCATGACTGCCATTTGGTACCAAGATGAGATCCTTAGACCCCTCATAAGACCATATACTGGTGTGGTTGTCCCTTTGTTCCTCCTAACGCTGGACAATGCTAGACCTCATGTGGCTGGAGTTTGTGACGAAGGCATTGATGATAGGCACTGCACCGCCAGTTTCCCAGACCTAAATCCAGTCGAGCACATCTGGGACATCATGTCTCACTCCATCCACCAACACCGTGCTGCACCACAGACTTCCAAGGAGTTGGTAAATTATTTGGTTCGTGTCTGAGAGAAGCCCAGGTGTTGTAGGGAGGTCATACAGCCACATGGAGGCCACACACACTACTGAGCCTTAATTTGATTTGTTATAAGGACATTACATCAAAGTTGGATCAGCCTGTAGTACGTTTTTCCTCTTTAATTTTGAAAGTGACTCCAAATCCAGACTTCCATGGGTTGATAATTTCCCATTGAAAAATTTTATGTGATTTTTTTAGCACAATAAATTATGAAAAGAACAAAGCATTTGATAAGAATAATCCATTCATTCAGATTTAGAATGTGTTATTTTAGTGTTCCCTTGATTTTTTGAGCAGTGTGTGTGTGAGAGAGAGAGATTTACCAGCAGGTACGGTCCTTTAGCTACCCAGTCCCTGGAGTTTCCAGAGCCGTAGTCTTTGCCTGCTAGGATTATAAGGGGGGTGCCGTCCCTCTGGTAGCGTTCAGCTGCCTCGAAGACGTCAAGCTGGACAAGAAGAGAGAGCGCTTGAAACTGGCCTCAACCTGCAACTGTTAACAACACAGCAGCAATGGCAAAAATTGACACCTGGCTCTGTGACTCTTGCCTGACACTGAACGTCAGTAAAACTAGGTGTATGTATTTTTATATAAGGAGAAATGTAAATCAGCCAGATGTCGTTGTAAATGGGGAAAAAAAATCCAGATTGTGTCCTATTTTAAATATCTGTGAGTTACTCTTGATTCACAGTTGTTTTTTAAGAAACACATAAAGAAGGTTTGTAATACCGTTAAATTTAATTTAAGACATTTTAAATACATTCGTAATCAGTTACCCCTAGATACTGCGAAATTATACATGCACTCAATGATTTTTTCACATTTCGCATACTGTATCACAAGTTGGTCACAAACCAGAAAAACAATACTTTTTCCACTACAAACGATGTACAAACAAACCTAGACAAAAAGCCATCAGGCTATCACTACTGCAATATCATTCAAAAGCACAAACTTTTGACTTTTGAAAACCTAATGGTCTTTAGTAATGTTTGTCTGGTGTACAGAGTAATCAATAATCTGGCATCGCATCCACTACAGGAATTTATTTCATTACTCTCAGACAGTAGGAGAACAACCAGGGCGACCAGTATGGGCCACTGTGCCGTACAACACAGACTAGAGATGCACCGATCCGATCTTTCAGTCCGGATACCGATGGCTGGATTTTGTGTATCTGTCGATACCCGATACCGATCCGATACTATTTGTGACAGTGTGGAGGTCCTGTCACTATGGCTCCGATAGATAATGTGCCCTGGCTGCTTGGCCACAGGGATATCGCTTTGGCTGACTGGTTAGCGCACATGACCTTCACCTGGGAGTCGTGGGATCGAATCCAGCCTGGGCCCTCGTTGTGTACCTAGCCACATATTGTTGAATTAATAAACTGTATAACTTCTGGTGCCTTTCTTGAAGAGACTAAAGGCATCAGACTTTACAAACTAAAAATAACTGAGACATAGTAACAGATGTAAAATATAAAATTAGCACAAAGATAAAATTTCAAGTGAAAAATTAATCTTTTGTTGGTGAATTTTTTGCAGATTTTCCCCATTTTGAGTATCGGTTCATTGTATCGGTTAAGTTTAAACGATACGAGTACATTAGGCAGTATCGGGCCGATACCCAATACCAGTATCGGTGCATCCCTAGCACAGAGTTCGGCAGTTCAGCCTTCTCCATCAGAGCCTCCAAAGACTGGAACTCAGTACCAAATGAGATAAGAGACACCAGTACCTTTAATGGTTTCAAAAATAAGATAAAATCATGGCTAAAATCTAATCAATCATGTACCCATGTATCATAATCTAAAAAAAAGATTTATTCTAATTTATCTTTATTTCATTTTTTGTACTGTATTGCATTTGTCTTGTGTTTTATTGTGTTTCTAATAGTGTGAAATCTTAGTGCTGCTGCTTTTTATTGCTGTTCTTGTGCTTTACTGTGTCTCTAACAAAGTGAAATTTTATGGCTTAATAACTGATGATGTTTTATGGCTTGTTGGACTATTTGTATGCTTTGCTAGGGACTACAGATGAAATTTAGCTTGTAGCTAATTCTGGTATGGCCAAGTGCCATGCACTGTCCCTTTTAAATAAATAAACGTAATCTCACTTAATCTCATGCTTCCATGCCGCTGCTCAATGGTGAAAGCATCGATTAGTCTGTGCCAACATGAGCGGTGTCAACACAGTATAAACAAACTTAGAACCTAGCCTGGTTCGGCTTCCACTCACAGTCTGGCCTGAGGGAATGTGCAAAGTTTTTGGGCCTGGTTTGCCGATGAACCGATTGTGGAGTTTGATGCTGGCGAAAGTCCCTCGTGTCATCACTGCATCATTCCCCCTGCGAGCGCCGTAGGAGTTAAACTCCCGCGGCGTCAGTCTGGAGGGGGGAAAACATAAAAAAAAGTGAATTTCTTTCTAGCTTCATCAATGAAAAGACTCATATTTGCTAGGGGTGTAACGGTACATGTATTCATATTTGAATTGTCCGGTGCAGCTCTGTCGGTTGTTGTATTCTACCTGAACACGTGAAGAAAATTTATGTGCAGAACTCGTACGTAGTGAAACGTTCAGCAACCAGACTTTAAAAAGCACCGCCCAAAACAAAACAGGAAGGACTCCCAGCTGTCAGTAAACTGCTATTTGGGAACATGAATGGTTTTTCATGCAGCTACAGTAGAAAAAGAAAGATGGACCGAACCAGAATTTTGTCAGCCAAACGCATCCTTTAACCCCTTAACATTCCTGCAATTTCTGCCCAAAATATTTTTAAAAACGCATACCCAAATTAAAATTAAAGCTGTTCTTTGAACCGTTTGGATTAGAGATATGGCTGGGGTCTCTTTGGAAAGAAAACACTCTTATATACATTTTAAAACAGGATAAGATACAATGTTGTGTTCGCTTATTAAAATTTATAAAATATATGCTCAAATAATAGTTTTAAAATTGTGTGGTGACCCTATCAACTTTGTGGGTCTAAAGTCAGATTTATTTTTTCTTATCCACAAAAAAATGGCAGCAATAAACCAAAAAATGAGCATTTTACATCATATATAAATAAACACCATAAACTAAAGGTCAAATGTGCCCAATCTGTGCCAAATCTGCTATTTCTAATTTAAAAAACCCTCCTAAAATCACCACTGTCTTGTCTCTAACAAAGCGCAATGGCTTCCACCATGTTGCATAATAACAAAGTAGGTTTTGACCCAACACTCAAAGGGTTGCGTAATCCTTTTCTTTCTTTGTTTGGATAAGCTTCTTTACACAGACAGTTTCCTAAGGCTCCTAAGATAAAGTCCAACCCCTTGAGTGACCTATTGCAGTTTTCAGCATTACATTGGCTATTTGATGCTTCTATCACCATTGTTCTCAGCTGTGACTGGTTTGAAGCACGTACGAGAGAAAAGGGATGGTACTTTTCAGCTATCAGCCAATAGCTGACGATTTTGCCACAGAATACCAGGGTAACCTGTCAGCTATTGGATCAAGTAAGTTATGAGTCATAAGCTAAGCCCTTCGGGCATGCGCAGTGTGATTTGTAGCGGGAAATCCACATGATATAAGAATCTGTGATTAAAAAACATTGAGAAACGTACTCCCGGGGAGGGAAATTTGTTGAATTTTCAGAGCAGATTATGTTAGACTGTGGATGTAGGACTTGTTGTGGGGCAACAATGTTATTGGAGAACATCAAATTGACCCTTGTGGATGTAAAAACACTGTTTGTTCAAGTTAGATCGGATTTGTGAGAGACAGCAGGCTGCAAAATGTGAGTTGTGCATAATTCTTCTTCTGGGAGGGAATGGGGGGGGTGACAAAGACAACTGCTGTGTTCACACTTAAGATTGTGTCTTTTATTGGCATATACGGTTAAAAGAACAATATTATTAGCTTTCCAATGATATAAAGCATATAAATTCATGGAAATTATAAATCAGAATATAACTGATTAAAAAGTAAAATGGCGGATGGGCCCTCCAGCGGGCCGTCGGAATGTTAAGGGGTTAATAGCAATAAGGTCCATAACACACACTGGAAACCCACTTGAAACAATGCAAAGCTGAATGGAAACATCGCTGATACTATAGGAAAACCAGCTGACGTCCACATCGCTACCAGTAGCATCCAATCAGTCCAAACTCCTTATTTAATATAATACCAAAGTTGGTGGGTTGATGATAAAGGATTTCATCAAGAGCTGCCCATGTTGCATTCAAGTACAGCTACAAAAACTAGGCTGCAAAGTGATTAAAGAATGTTTTAGTCTTAAATATGTGCAAAGTATTAGTTAAACATGTAGTTCTATCCATCTACTCTGACTATGTCTGCTTGTACCATTATATATATATATATATATATATATATATATATATAATCTCCAGTCAGTTCTATAATTTTAATTTCTTAAGGCACAGAATATAATGAAATAAATTAAGGAATTGAAAGGAAGGAATTCAGGAAAAAAACAAAACATTTTGTTTTTGCTGATCAAAGTAAAAAAATAAAAAGTTAATGAATAATACGCACATTTTTATTTATACTCCTGATGATTAACGTGAACTAAAAACATAATGAAATGTGACGTTAAAGCCCAAAAGTGATTTTTGTGTACCGCTACACCCCTGATCTTTGCTTCTCTGTTTCCTTTCACAAACTCCCCGCTGATCCAGCGAAACTGACCGTTTGCTCTGCAGGTACTTGGCGGCAGCGCTGACCCTGGCGATGCTGCCTGCCGGTGAGATGTGATCCGTGGTCACTTTGTCACCGAGGAAAAGCAAGGCGTGAGCGTTTTCTATCGACTGTGGAGCGGGAATATCTTTGCTCTGGGATAAAAGAAAAACATTTTGAGGAAAAGGTGATGGGGTCACCTCAGTGCAGGGTCGGAAAGTTTACGATGAAAGGACTTACAAGTTTGCTGAAGAACGGTGGAGAGCGGATATATGTGGACTTGTGATCCCACGGAAAAACGACAGAGTCTGGACATTCGATCTTGTTCCAAAATGAGTTCCCTTTCTAAAACGAGAGCAAATGTCTCACACGGCGTATGTACAGAAGGGTTTACTGCATCAAATATTCCAGATACATATAAAAGAATATGCTCCAACCTCCATTCTCCTCCTGAGATCCTTAAAGATGGAGGAGATGACCGTTTCCTCCTCAGTCTGTTGGACCTCCTCTCTGGACGGCCAAATATCACGAAGATACACTTCTTTGCCCTCTAAAGTCGAACCTGTTTAAACAAAACACATTTATGAAAACTTGAAAACATAAAAATAGTAATCATTATACCCCCTGAACTTTTCCTACTTCTTTTCTAGCTACAGCCACAAACTTCTTAGTATTTTAGAGGAATATTGGGTGACGGACGAACACACATATCTGTGAGGTGGAAGGGAACAAATACATGGACTTCAATGGGTAATTAGAATGTCGCATGAAACCGACATTTTTGTGCCTCTCGGTTTTGCACATTTAGAGTCCAACATTGATTTTTTTTAATGAAAAAATCTAATTTACAATCATTTGTTGTAACAAGCAGAGAAGAAAATAAAACGTGTCTTCCAATTCTTTGTAAAAAAAAAAAATGTGTGTGTGTGGTAGAAGTATCGGCATTGGTACTCGGCACGTACTCAGATCCAAGTATCGGTATCGTATCGGTTTGAAAAAAAGTGGTATTGTTGCATCGATGTTGTTCTAAAGTGTCACAAAAAAAACAAAAAAACATGAAAGTTTCTGGTTGTAAAGGGGAAAAAGATAAAAATTGCAAAAAGTGTTGAAAAGGTATGATGACTTTTTTCATGGAAAGCATAGATTTAGTAAAATAAAAAAAAATAAAAAACACACACACAAAGAACGCAATACTTCTATAAATGACTGACGATGGCTAAATGGAATTTCTGGTGCATCTCTGTAGAGGATATTAAATGTGCAGATTGAAAACAGACTGTAGATCAGGGATCCTCAAGTCCAGGCCCCAATGGACGATGTCCTACTAGTTTTAGAGGTGTATCTGCTCCAACACAGCTGATTCAAATTCTCTAACTTCCTCCTCAGCATTGCAAAGTTCTGCAGAGGCCTGCTAACGAGCCATTATTTGATTCTGGTGTGTTGAACCAGGGAAAGAACTAAAACCTGCAGGATACCGGCCCTCGAGGCCTGGAGGTGGGGATCCCTGCTGTAGATGCTCCATGTAGGGCAGAAGGTACGTATTGAGTAGCTGATACCTGCCTGGACGAGACAGTGAATCCCTACATGCTCACTGACTATAATCTGTCAAACTCCTAAAATCCCCTGTTGATCTTCCAGCTTGTAGACAAACAGTTTAGGACAGCTTCAGGCGCTGCCCGTCTCACCCAGAGGCTCCTTCTCGAAGTCGATTCCCACGGTGCCTGCGACAGCGTAAGCAACCACCAGAGGAGGCGAGGCCAGATAGTTGGCTCGCACGCAGTCGCACAGGCGGCCTTCGAAGTGCCTGTTGCCAGACAATACACCGCAGGCCACCAGGTCCCCCTGAAAAAACAGGCAGTGTTATGCTCCAAGCGAGGTGGGGGGAGGGGGAAAATGGATTCTGGAGCGTTGTGGGGGATTTTACCGTTTTGATCGCATCGACGACAGCTTCTGGTAGCGGCGCCGTGTTCCCGACGCAGGTGGCGCAGCCGTAACCGATCACCTCGAACCTGTCACATGACCGCGCCCGTTAATTGAAACAACTTCTTCATAGCCGCACTTTCAGTGTAACACTTTGTACTTCTTTCAATCGTATTATCAATAAACTATAGATCTATCACGTCAGAAAAGTTTAAGATAAAGGCTAGAAATGTATAAGTATGATAATATCACTGAAGCCTGTGGAGAGGGCCTGCTATCACTAGAGCAATCCAGAAGCAAAGAAAGAACTTGTGAGCCCGTAAGTAAAAAAAAAAGGAAACCTCCATAATTAATCAGCTGTTTTTAATACTTTTTAAAAAACTTATTTTAAAACATTTTAAAACCATTTTCTGAGCCCCCCCCCAAAAAAGAAGCTTTTTTAGCCACTGTCACAAAACAAAGAGCCATGTCAGGTACGAGTGATGTGTTGCGGATTGCGTTTCCCTTTTCCTTGTTTTTTTTTATATATAAAATGTAACGTTTTCTTGGCCCAAAAAGGGATAATAAATTGTTTTTTTTGTGCCGAATCGGGGGGCAACACAAAAAAAGGTCAAACGTGGGCACTCTGATTCTCTTGAAACATCATCTACGCAGGAGAAGTGGGTGGGGGTTTGTGAAACTGAAGAGGACAAATTTCTGCTGGAAAACACTTTTAGTCAATCAGAGAGTGGGCATGGAGGAAGGGAACGAGGACACGACGTGTCTCGTGCTGTGGCTTTAAGAAAGTGATGTCTTAGGGTGCATTCACACCAGCCCCGCTTAGTGCGCTTTAACTGAACTGTAGTTCGAGAGAAGAGAGTGAATGTGTATTTAGTTCCAGCAGCCAGAGATGAAACTGTGTGGTTTTGCTGGTCCATTTCCATCTGGTACACTGATGAAAGTCTCTGTTCCATTAAACTGGACAACAAAGCTGGTGTTTTTGTTGATTGTACTCAACTGCAGAGTTATTCTGGTCTCATTTTCCCTTGATTTTGTAAATCCTTTTGCATTTAGACGGGGCTGACATACAAAATAGGAGACATGTGGTCAGAGGTTTGCAGTTGGGTTTACTGGTGTAACTGTAGAGTGTAGATTAGGACGATTCCCAAACGCATTATCTTGGTAGCTTAGACAAGCTTCTTAGACTCCAGTTTGGTTTGATTCAAGCCGGATTAATGTGTATACATGCATTTCAAAAGTCTGATTTCAGTCGGACTGAGGCAATAATTTAACTTTCTCCTTCTGCATGTAAACATGATCACACTTTGCATATCAAAGAAGCGAGCTCTGAATTCTGACGCGGTTTCGATTTACATATGTGAATGCCAAATGGGCTGGGGGAGGCTCGAAAAATCAGGAAGGGGACTACAGCACAGGGCATTCTGGGTAAATGCAACCAAAACAACAAATGCCGAGCTCACTGCTGGAACATATTCATCTGGAATATTCGCCAAAGACAAACAGAAAACTGCTAAACTCTGATGGCACTCCACGAAGTATCACTTTCTTGTTGCAGCGCCACCACAGGTGAGTAGGTAAACATGTTTTTTTGTTAGTTGTATAAAGCGTGGTGTGAAAACAAACGGCACCAACTAAAAAACAAAGGAAAAGTGGGTTAGTGAAGTCTGTGTTTGTGTCCTCAGTGGATACGAAATACAAGCAGTTAAATCGTCTCAAGTAAAACGAGGGCCGATTATTAGGAGAAAATTGAGACTTTCAGCCACTTCCCTTCACTGGCTTCTTCCACCAAAGTGGTTCCAGTTCTCAACCAGGGCTGGTGCTGGAGATGTTCCACATCCTGAGATCACAAGGGATGTTCCACATCACACACTAAATGGTTGCCAGTGACGTTTTTTTAGACCTATTTTTCTCGCAATTGGCTGGAAACTATTTGCCGTTTCTGTTTTACATGAAGTGGCCTTTCATAGAAGAAAACTTTTGCTCCCCCCGTTCATTTTAAAACTTAAAAGTTGAAATAAAATGGTGGTTCTTTTAACCCGACAAATTTCCAATAGTTGATTTTTATCCAAACTAAGAAATTTTCTTTTCAAAATGTCAAATTAGGGGCTCTAAACAAGTTTGTTTTTGGCCATATCAAGGGCTCAAAAGTAAATAAAGACCATTTATTGTACGTTTGAAGAATACGAAACAGTAATTATGTCACTGAAATGTGTCTACCAAAGCTGCTGATGTCATTTCTTGTGGAAAGCTGCTTACCCCAGCTGATTGAAGTAAGGCAGGACTCCGCTAGCGTTCAGGTAGTGGGTGACCATACCACTCCCAGGTGCCAGGCTGGTCCGGATGTAGGGCTTGACGACTAGCCCAGCCTCTACGGCCTTCTTGGCCAGAAGCCCTGTGGACAGCGAGTAAGAGTTCAAACGCATGAAAGTCAGTTTATAAGGCGGAAGGAGGAGGAAACACAAAATGTGAGCTGCAACCTTGAAGTAAAATGTTTTTAGACTATCTTTGCTATATTTTCCAGCAGCTTCTATCGCCCTGAAACTGAACAACATTAGCAGAGAAGGCTGAAAAGTTAACAGATGAATGTAAAGAATTTCTGCTTAAACTGAAAAAAAAAACAAAAAAACCCAACCCTTAAACTCTCATATTGTGTTTTTGTCCGTCGGTGGTATACCTGCAGTGAGCATGACGGACGGGTTGCAGTTGTTGGTGCAGCTGATGACGGCGGCTATGACCACAGAGCCGTGAGCCAGCTGGTACTCCTGACCACAGTGCAGAAAAGGGACGCGAATCTCCTGCTTCACCTTGGAGATATGGAAGCCTTTAAATCCCACCTGAGACGCACAAAAAAGGGCAAGGATATTGGCTCGCTATGCAACACAAAATGCATAAGTTAATTCATCACCAGCCCAACTTGGAAAAGACGTCCATCCAGATTACCTTCTCATTCAGGCAGTTCTGAAAGTCCTCTTTCATGCTGCTGACAGCCACTCTGTCTTGGGGTCTTTTGGGTCCGCTTACATGAGGAACCATGGCGCTCAGGTTGATCTCGATCACCTGCACAAACAGCGCTAGCTTCAATGTAGCTGACAACCATAACACAGCATAGCCGACTCCCTTTGCTACGATTGTGGGTTCGAAAACCACATTTCATTCGAAAATATTCAGAACATTGAGTCGAAAATCTCTTCATCCTAAATCAGAGGATAAATTAAATTTTTTGTAATTCAATTCAAAACATAAAGCCTATTCTACACACTTTCTTTAAAACACAGAGTGAAATATATTTGTTTTTATATATTTCCTAATTTTGATGAAAATGGGTACAAACAACTTTTATGCCCCGTCTTTTATTCACGTAAAACCAAAAACCAACACATTTCCAAAATATGTTTCATAAGCATATCAGTCGTATTTTCCATCAAAGCCACACAAAATGTGTGTTGGCAACAGAAGCGTAAAAGACGACAAGAAATATGCTCCTTTCACAATCAAAGTGCAAAATACGTGCGGAATCAAAGTAATTAGAAAAACTAAATTCTTCAATAGTTCAAAATTAATCTTTTTTTTTTTTTTTTATTGAGATTTTCAGGGGGGAAAAGTGACAACTTCAACACGAAGTTATTCTTCTCCAAACTTTTCCCGTTCTCGCTTTCCTAAACACCAACCAGTTTCCTCAAGTTTTGCCTTCAAACCCGATGAGTAAATTTACTTTCTGCATGGCTGTCATCATGTTTCTGCAGGTACATCCCATCAAAATGTTTGCGCCAGACTTTCATATTACTGTCATTTCATCATTATGAAAAATAATTGGTTTTGAACCAATAAATAAAAAAACAAAAACATTTGTGTTCGTCTAAATGTGATGTTAAATTACCTCGGAGAACTGAGGATCTTCTGAGGATTCTTCATAGCTTCGGAAAAGATTTACAGCCTTCATGTAAGACTCCAGTAATTCAAGCTTTTCCTCAGTGAAATCTGGAAATGTGAATTAAGATACATTCCACCAATTAAAGATGAAACTCTTAAAGACGACGACATATTACTCAGGTTACTCACTTGTCTTTTTAAAGTGCTTCAGTGTTACGTGGTCGACGGGGAAGAAGCTGACGGTGGCGTTGTATTCCGGACACATGTTGGCAATGGTGGTTCGGTCCGGAGCAGACAGCTGGGAGACGCCGGGCCCGAAAAACTCGACAAACTTCCCGGAGATCCCAGCCTGCCGCAAGTGCTGCAAATAAACAATCGGAGCGATGAACTGGGAGCTCGGCATGTTAAAACGCGTGTGAGTTCGGTTTTTCAAAAGGTACCTTTGTGATGCCGAGGACGATGTCGATGGAGGTGGCCAGCGGGTTGATGGAGCCCACCAGCTTGCAGCCCACCACCTGAGGTAGGGTCAGCGACACCGGTTGGCCCAGCATCACCGCTTCAGACTCGATCCCTCCGACACCTGAAGGCAAAAAATATTTGATGATGGAGTGTAACCACACACAAACGGGCCGCCTCGACGTCAGCTGAGGAAGGTGAGCGAGAAGAGGCTTTACCCCATCCCAGGATGCCCAGGCCGTTGATCATGGTGGTGTGGGAGTCTGTGCCCACCACGCTGTCGGGGTAGATCAGTCCGTCGCTGACCTGGACCACCCTGGACAGATACTCCAAGTTCACCTGGTGGACGGCGCCGACGTCCGGAGGAACGACGTTTACGTTTTTAAACGCTTTAGAACACCACTGTAGGGCATACACAAGGAGAAACGTTAGAGTCTTTGATAACAAACTGGGGCTGTGTGGAGTCCCCCCCCCCACACACTTTCTGTCTCGGTACCTTAAAAAAATGAAGCCTCTCTTTGTTTCGCTGCAGTTCCATTTCCTGGTTCTTCAAAGCCGTTTCAACTCTGTAAAAACCAAAAAATCCACAACTGAGCTCCCGAGAGGAAAACACTGAACCAAACAATGAGAGCTAAGTGCATAACCTTTGAACTTCTCCACATCCTAATGAATAACAGGTTCCTTCTCACGTTCCTTTTTTGTGATCTTATTTTCCTTGTAATTCCATTGAGGTTTGTCTTGGAAAAATGGCTGAAGGTGGGTCAAACTGAAAGAAGAATGATTCTGCAGGGCAATTTTTAAGTCTTGCAATAGATTCTAAATTAAACTTCTGGACTTACACCTGAATACGCTTGGATCTAACGTTTGGTTGCAGCTCTGGCGGGGAGTTTAGGGTCTTCCTGATGCAAGATATATTCAGTTTTGTTTTCCCGGATGTATTTTAGCTCCAGGCGTCTTCCCATCAGAGTGTGTGTGTGTGTGTGTGTGTGCGTGTGTGTGTGTGAGTGTACACGTTTCTTGCTATACTTGTGTGGATGAACCTTTGACAGGCCGCCAGCATTGTGAGGAGATTTCTCCTGGTCCACACAATGTTTAAAAAGCGATTTCACTCTAATATTTAGGTTTAGACGTACACCATACCGTTTTATTTGTTAAGCACAAGCGAGAGTAACAGTGGGTTTTTAGCAGTGTTTTAAAAATAGCTAACAGCTAAAATATGAACAAACAAGTACATCTTAAAATTAAACAATACTGAACATTTTTTTCATTATGATGTTATTTAGGAGTATTCGAATAAATCCTGATCTTTGTGAAAAAAGGGTATTTAGGTGGGTATAAATAGAACTTAAAATTTCTATGAACATGGTCCTCTACATTTTAGAGGGCCACATTAATGGCCATGGCGGGCCGGATTCGGCCCGCGGGCCTTGACTTTGACACCTGTGGTCTAAGGTATGCTGTGAATTAGGTTTCGGTCAACGTGTCCGAAAGGGAATTAACCCTTTCAGACCTGGGCCTTAAAATGGACATCTGGACTTATCATTGCTATTTCAGCTGTAAAAAGGGCAAACTATGTTACACAATTAAATCACTTATACTCTGTTTTTAATCGAACAGATTCAAAACTGATTTTTCGAATTAATTTCCCCCCCCAACAGCACTTGTAACCTGGTTGTATTTCTACTTTTTTTTTTATAATTAAACAAAATGTCTTGTGTTACTAAGACACATGACTGTAAATATTAGGAGAAACCGTTGGGATTTTATAAGTGTGAGAGTTTAAGATTTGGAGCCCCTCCTCTTTGTTTCTTTTCGGTAGTATTATTTTGTTATTATCGTCATGGTGTACTTTTCTATACTCTTTCTCTCATATATTTTTATATGTACCTTGCAAAGTGAATATTTCAGTGAATTTAGGACTACAGAGGGGCAGAGAAAGTATTTAGTCACCTACCAATTAAAAAGATGAGAGAGGCCTTTGATTTTCATCATAGGTACACCTCAACTATGAAAGACAAAATTTGGACAAAAAAAATAATAAAAATATCCAGAAAATCACATGGTCGGATTTTTAAATAATTTATTTGCAAATTATTGTGGAAAATAAGTATTCATTCACCTACAAACAAGCCAGATTTCTGTCCGTCACAGACCTGTAACTTCTTCTGTAAGAGGCTTCTCTGTCCTAAACTCGTTACCTGTATTAATGGCATCTGTTTGGATTCGTTATCAGTATAAAACACACCTGTCCACAACCTCAAACGGTCACACTCCAAACTTCATTATGACCAAGACTACAGCGCTGTAAAGGGACACCAGAAACAAAACCGTAGACCTGCACAATGCTGGAAATACTGAATCTGTAATAGGTGAGCAGTTTGGTGTGAAAAAAAACTAAACGTTAAAGTAAGTTATTAGAAAACGGAAGACATACAAGACAACTTATAATCTCCCTCGATCTGGGGCTCCATGCAAGAACTCACCCCATGGGTCAAAATGATCACAAGAACGCGGAGTAAGAATCACAGAATCACACATTGTTCTCAAATGGAAATTAATTATTTAAAAATCATCCACTGTCATTGTTTTAGATTCTGTCCCTCACAGTTAAAGAGTACCTTTGATACAAATTACAGACCTCTACCTGCTTTGTAAGTGGGAAAATCAGCAGTAAATAAAGTACTTTTTCTCCCCCACTGTACTCATGAAGAAAATTACAGGCTTCACTCATGTTTTTAAGTGGGAGAAGTTACAAAATTGATGGCTGTCTAAATTGTTTTTTGCCCCACTATATAAGGCAAGAGAAAACTGGTTTTCGCTTTGTGTTCGTTTACTGTTGTCAGCAGAACAAACAGAACTGTCACCGCCACCGAAGAGAAACTGCATCACAGCAAATTATGTCGTTCACAACCAGAAGAATGCCAAAGAAATCAGGCTACAGAAGAAAAAAAAAACTATCACCCTACCCTCTGGAAGGGTTTTCACAGCTTGTAAAAGGTCTAAAATGTTCAAATTGCTCTCATATAATAAGACTATCTATGTGGATGCTGTGAATGGGAAAAATCATAGTGGGCATGAGTAATTGAACCTGAAAGACAGAAAATATGAATTCCGCCTGAAAAAAATACACATAGATAGCTGAGCAGCTTTTTTTCATTGTAAAGATGCAAATAAAAATCATAAATAGTAACTACTCACTCTTTTTCACTTTAGACCAACTGTTTGTGTCTGTAATAACAAATAATTGAAGGTTATTGAAGTTTTGATTGAAAAAAAAAGACTATGCGGAATCCAGCTGTGCCAAATTTGGCACAGTTTGGCACAAAAAGTCAAATATAGAATATCTCAATGAAATTGGACATTTTAGATCCTATTTTATATTTGGTCATTAAAATGTTTAAAAGTTTAAAAAAAAACTTCACAAAACTTTGTTTTGAACAATTTAATTTGTCAAGGAAAATACGATAAAATAAACTAGAAAAGAATCTCCTTGATTCTCCGTCCCTCTGTGACCTTTGCCCATTTCGAATCAGCTTCATTACCTTTATCCCATGTTAGACGTCGTACCTCATAGAAAAGCAGAGAGTCCAGAGAAACCAATGATAAAACCCGTTCTTAGCTGGCCAGAACCCCTGACTAATGATAAAGAAGAATAGAGAAGGACTCGGGCTGTGACGCACAGACGGGGCTTCCACATGTAGCCAATCTCCACTCTGATTGGTTGCTGCTCTAAACACAAAATGGCTTCCATGTGTTCCTATGTGTTACAGTATTACATAAAATATCCCGTTTTCATGTGGAATTAACTTCTTACGAAAATAACGGCAAAAGGTAAGACAGATTTTGCTTGCTCGTTTTTAGTTCGACACTATTTTTGTTGAGTTTTGTTGAGTGCCTAGCTTAAAATTTTTGGTGATTTGAAGCTAAACTTTACATGGATGGATTCAGCTAGCTCTTAGCTTTCTTGTGATGCTAATGTTTCGGCGATGGCTTTTTTTTATTATGGAAGTAAAAAACACAGAAATAAATGTTTGCGACAGATGTAGTTATATGTTGTATTTGTTTATATTGGCTGCTGTTCGAGCTGTCTCTGGTTGATATAACATTTAAGTGGTAAATTCTCTGTCTCTGCTTGACATTGCGATATATGACAAGTGTGTTTTGGGTTAAAGGGATAGGGCACATTTGAAAAGCAGTGAAACTCTTTAGATGTGACTGAAATTATGGCATCCTCTTAGAAATAAGACAGATTTGGCTTCAGTGAAACAGAAGTGGAAGCGAAACTTACTCAGAGACGGGCTGCAGGTGGAAGGGGCACAGGAGGGGAGTGTTTTCAATCTGCTGGACAGAGACGGGACGGCCCGAGGAGGAAGAGGGAGGGTCGCTGCAGGCGGCTTTACTGCAGGAGCCCCGCGGGCCCCCGCAGTGGGAGCCCCCTCTGGACGGAGGCCTGGCCGGTGCTGAACGAGAAGGAGGCTGGCTCGGGTTGTCCCCTCCGCCTGGGTTGGGAGCATTCTGTATGGCGCTGGTTTAAGAAGATGAAATGTTTAGTTAAGCAAATGTTTAGTTCATCATGAAATCCAAAAAGAAAAGTAGCTAAATTAACACACCATTTGCTGTAATCAATTTGTAGCGAGTGGTCCACTATGAGGTCCGTGTGGCATTTGGGGTTGATTAGATTTGGGTCCACGCCGTGCTTGGCCACAGCGTCCCTCATGGCTGCCAGGTCCACCATAGCAGGAATACCACTGATGCGTGGGAAAGAGGACGACAAAAAATACAAAACCTCTTAGGCCCTGTCCGCACTTAGCCGGGTATCTCAAAAAACGGAGATACATTTTCTACGGTTTGGCCCTTTCATCCACACGTAACCGGATATTTTCGGCACCAAAAACGAATCTTTTTAAAAACTACGGCCAAAGTGGAGATTTGCGTTTTCCCCCCTTTTCAGTATCTGCGTGTGGACGGCAGAAAACAGAGTTTTAAGAACTGTAACGTCACTATCCGCGGCAAAAAATGCTCAAACATCACATGTGCGACCTGTGTTTACTCTCAAAGACAGCATTTATTACCTCAGAGCTGTGTTGGTATCATCCAATGTTAAAGCCGGTTTTGTTCGTTTGCTTTTACAAGCTGTATGACTGCTGCGTACTGAAGATAGAGGATAGAAAGTAAAGGTGCATTCACACCGCACAGTTGGTCTGTCTCAGGCAACGCATTCAACGGATGAAGTTTGACGTATGTACTTTTTGGCTTCCATAGCCTGCTTCTGAGGAAAAAACAACGCTTCCTCTGTTGCCGCACGTTCTGAACTATGGTTGATCGTAACGAGAGAGTGACTTGGCTTTATTTGCTAGATAAAGCTAGACACATTGACATCAGGTACATTAGCACTCATTCTTCAGATGTGTTCTGAGTTTGGAGAGTTTAACCATTTGCTCCAGGAGCTGCTTATGGATGAGGTTCACTTTCAGCGCTACTTCCGTCTGTCCTGCACCCAATTTTACGGGCCGACCAAGGTAAAAAAACAGCCGGGGGCTTTACAGCGGCCAGTAAGAAACTCACGTGAAGTCCTGCAGAAGGACTCGCGCCGGAGAGAACGGCACCTCTGCTTTCTCCTGCTGCCGCTGCCAGTCCAGGATGTTCTGCACGTCCTCCTCCTTCGTGTAGAAGCCATCGCAGTTGCGGATCGCAGCCTCCAGCAAGATCCGGACGGAAAGCGGCAGTTTGTCTGCGCATCAGAAACAAAAGAGGAGATGCAAACAACAGGGCAAACACAGCTCTAACAGGACGCCGCAGCGCCGAGACGACACATGTACGGGGTGGAGGGGCCCCTGAACCCACCGTATCTCGGGTCGCCTAGTTTTCGCGGGTTGAAGAACTGGATGCCGCCATCTTTTAACGTGTCGACCAGATGTGCGTATGGGTGCTCTGTAGAGGAGATGATGATATTCAGATCAAAAGGAACATTAACAAACTGTTTTTAGAGAAATTAGGGGGGGAAAAAGTGTCAAACTTCCTATGATAGCAATAAAATAACATACCAGAGAGGGTTATGGGAGAGGCTAGATCACACAATACACGGATGAGCCCCTTTATCATGAAACCACAAGACCACTCAGGTCTTCTGGGTCAAGACATTCAAAGCTTAGTGATACAAATATAGAAGCATGGACACAGGTACTCATGTAATTGTTTGCAAATGTAAACAGACGAGGAGCCACATTCCTGCAAAGGAGATAATAAGCTGGAGGAACACATGGAGTGTAGGAGAGGGGGGGGGGGGGGGGGGTTACTTATCTCATTTAGCATTTCCTGTGAACAGACTCAACAGCAGGGGCTGTGGCATGATTCTTCTAAAACAGGTAAAGGCCCGGGTTTCCTCGGATCAAGCTATGAACAGTCGTGGCCAAAAGTTTTGAGAATTGCATAAAACTTGGAAATGGGAAAAGTTGCTACTCCAGAATGTTATGAACAGTGATCAGATGAATTGCATAGTCTTTCTTTGCCATGAAAATTCCACTGCATTTCTTGCTGTCATTAAAGGACCTGCTGAGATAATTTCAGTAATCGTCTTGTTAACTCAGGTGATAATGTTGACGAGCACAAGGATGGAGATCATTATGTCAGGCTGATTGGGTTAGAATGGCAGACTTGACATGTTAAAAGGAGGGTGATGCTTGAAATCATTGTTCTTCCATTGTTAACCATGGTGACCTACAAAGAAACGCGTGCAGCCATCATTGCGTTACATAAAAATGGCTTCACAGGCAAGGATATTATGGCTACAAAGATTGCACCTAAATCAACAATTTATAGGATTATCAAGGACTTCAAGGAAAGAGGTTCAATTCTTGTTAAGAAGGTTTAAGGGCGTCCAAGAAAGTCCAGCAAGCGCCAGGATCGTCTCCTAAAGAGGATTCAGCTGCGGGATCTAAGTGCCACCAGTGCAGAGCTTGCTCGGGAATGGCAGCAGGCAGGTGTGAGTGCATCTCCACCCACAGTGAGGCGAAGAATTTTGGAAGATGGCCTGGTATCAAGAAGAGCAGCAAAGAAGCCACTTCTCTTCAAAAAATAACCATCAGGGACAGATTGATGTTCTGCAGAAATTTTGGTGAATGGACTGCTGAGGACTGGGGCAAAGTCAGATTCTCCCATGAAGCCTCTTTCTGATTGTTTGGGGCATCTGGAAAACGGCTTGTCCGGAGAAGAAAAGGTGAGCGCTACCATCAGTCCTGTGTCATGCCAACAGTAAAGCATCCTGAGACCATTCATGTGTGGGGTTGCTTCTAATCCAAGGGAGTGGGCTCACTTACAATTTAGCCCAAAAACACAGCCATGAATAAAGAATGGTACCAAAACACCCTCCAACCGAAACTTCTTCCAACGATCCAACAACAGTTTGGTGAAGAAAAATGCATTTTTCAGCAAGATGGAGCATCGTGCCATAAGGCAAAGGTGATAACTAAGTGGCTCGGGGAACAAAACTTTTTGGTCATTTTGGGTCCATGGCCTGGAAACTCCCCAGATCTTAATCCCATTGAGAACTTGAGGTCAATCCTCAAGAGGTGGGTGGACAAACAAAGACCCACTAATTCTGACAAAATCCAAGAAGTGATTATAAAAGAATGGGTTGCTATCAGTCAGGATTTGGCCCAGAAGTTGATTGAGAGCATGCCCAGTCGAATTGCAGAGGTCCTGAAAAAGAAGGGCCAACACTGCAAATACTGAATCTTTGCATAAATGTCATGTAATTGTCGATAAAAGCCTTTGAAACGTATGAAGTGCTTGTAATTATATTTCAGTACATCACAGAAACAACTGGAACAAAGATCTAAAAGCAGTTTAGCAGCAAACTTTGTGAAAACTAATATTTGTGTCATTCTCAAAACTTTTGGCCACAACTGTAGAGGTTGGAATTATGTAAAAGCATAAAGGTTATTTTATTGTAAGAATTAGATTTGAAAAGAGGTACAAAAAAAATATGTCACAAAAAGCATTCCGCTTTTTTCTAATATTCTGTTTGTCTTGATTTAACATTCAAATTTCCTGTTAGAGGGACAATGTTTTTAAAACCACAAAACTGCCTTGCAGGTATGTTAACACGCTATAACAAAAACCTATGCAAATAGAACCTGTTATGGAAAAAAAACACAACCTGTTGATCTGATCCTGTTGATTTAGCCTGTTGACTCCTGCTAAAGAGTAGTAACAAGAATAAGAAGTATTTAGTGCTGTTGTAATTAGGGATGCAACGATAACGCTTTTTTTCAAAAATCGTACCCTGCAGATACTTGGATCCGAGTAATTACCGATACCGAGTACCAATGTCGATACTTCTACCATATTAAAAAAGTGTAGTCAATTGGGAGTCAGGTTTTATTTTCTTCTCTGCACATTACAAGAAATGGAGGTGAATTAGATAAAAAATGTAATATCGATAAAAATGACCACAGAACTTACATTTAAAAGTTGAAAACTAATATTTTCTGTGAAGTTATTGCTGCATTTCCACATCTTAAGTATCGGTTCATTGTATCTTTTAATATCAGCTGATACTAGTACATTAGGCGGTACTGGGGCAGATACCCAATGTTGTTATCCCTAATTGTGATGCACTCAACTTTACAGGGGAACCAGGTGAGTTGCACTAAAGTCCAAAAGTGAATAATTGTTAATTAGTACTTCATTGTTAAAGCTACCTCACAGAAGGGCTCAGTTTGTTAACAGATTTGTTCAATGTTAAAATATGGTGAATAAAAAGGAACATCCTGGATCTGTTTTTTCGCTCTTCTTAATTCTTTTTTCTTTTACGTATTACCTGTAGAAGTATGGCATCGGGACTCTGCATCGGGAGATACTCAATATCAAATGACTCAAACTCAGACCTGAGGACAAAATAAAAAAACTGATCGGGACATCGCTAGTTGCTGTAATGCTATTAGGTTGTTTGTATTGTGTGCCATTTTTGTACTAGACAAATAAACTTGCCTTTCTTGCCCTATAGAAATTAAATGACAATTCTAGATTTAGCTATGCATGGATAAACATTATGTGTAGGAATGTAGGTATTACCAACATGAATATAAAGATGCTTTGGCAATTAAAGCCAAAAGATAACAGTATTTTCATAGTAATATCAGGATCTTTGTCCATGTAGATATTTATTTATTCCTTTGCACATTAACAATCAGGGATGCACCGATACTGTTCTAATGTACTAAAACTCAGTAAATTTAAAAGATACCATGAACCGATACTTAAAATGTGGAAACTCTGCAAAAATTTCACAGGAAAAGTTTAGTTTTCACTTAAAATTGTAGTTTTTTTGGTCATTTTTATTACATTTTTTTATTTTTATTTAATACACCATCATCTGTTATAACAAGCAGATAAAAAAATAAAACCGGTCTTATAAATTACTGCATTTTTGTGTGTGTTTTGCCATTGATACGCTGTATCGACAAGTATTCAGATCCAAGTATTGGGATCATATTGTGTTTTTTAAAAAAGTTGGTATTGTTGAGTCCCTTAATAATGGTATAATAGAGTCAATATAATAATAATAATAATAATAATAATAATAATAATAAATAGAATCAGTGCTCAGAAATAAAATCAGGTTGAAACGACCGGAAGTCGTTTAAGGCTTTTTACAAACGTTTTGCTTTTAATTTACTGATGTTAAATAAATATCAAACCATTTGGAGTTTTTCACTAAAGGGGTTTCGGGTCTGAAAGGCCGAGTGTGCGGATGGGGGAAACCATATTAACACCGAAATCAGCGTCCTTTTTGCTAACTGTACACGGCCAATGTAACGGTGGCGTGCATCAGGTTTAAATAAAACATCTTAAGGTGTTTCATGATGACAAGGTGAGGATGAGAGGTGCAGAGCTAGCCTAGGTGCAAGCTGCTAACAGCCTCTTATCGTGAAGCACACTGGCGTGCTGGGTACTTATCGAGCTACCGGCTTAACATCTCCTAGAGATAATTATTTAGCAGACAAAACACAAGCATGAGGCATTTAGGTTGAAGCTGTGGCACTGGCATCAAATGCAGACACCGACGGTTTTACGGCTTTAGCATGTTTTTTCCCCTCGGAGTAGCTGTCATATCAGCATAATCAATCTAGCTACGTGCTAGCTTCACTGTCTAACACCCTGAGGCCGGAGCACTTTAAATAACAAAGCAGGTTGGAAGTTATTCTAGAGTCCGCTTATATCAGTCTTTTTCGGTTCGATTACACGGTATGGTCAACTCGTAGTTGTCCAAATAAGGCTAGTAATAAAAGTCGTTTTTACCTTTATTTGTCGCACTGAGCGCCATGATGACTGTGGAAATCAACACGGCCCCCTTCTTGCACCGCACAACCATAACCTGGGCCGACCAATCAGGACGCAGCAAGCCGTATTTCAACCAATCACAGGACAGAACTGCTTTTTTATGTGAAATGTAAAATCCATAATGTACATTACAAATACACATTTTAAACACAATGTGTAGATGAAATGTATGTTTTTAAGAAGTGGAAAAAACGATTTTACACTATCCTGATAACAAAATGATAACAAAATGCTAGATCATTATAAAAATATGAAACACCATTCATAATGAGCCTTTAACATTGATAATTAGCTTTCATAGTATCATAACTTCTTTCATCTGTCATAACTCCAATGGCTAAGTCAGAATTATGAAAGGTTGTCTCATAGATTTGCATATTATCTAATAATAACAATGAGATAGTGTTTTATTCGTACTATGTGTTTATATAATTATAATTTGGAAATATTATAATTATTGTAAAATAGAAACGTAGGTAATCTTGCATAATTATGAGATAATGTTTAACTAATAATTAATTGTGGGACAGCTAAGCGCTCATAAATAGCACTGTGTCTTTAAAAAATGTGTCGCCATGTGAGGTCACTGGTGCCGCTTTCAATGCACCTCGGAATGTTTCTGTGCACGACGCAAAAACGTTCGGATAATTCATTAAAAGGACAATGTTTTTGTAACCATTTAATTATTTATCTGTAAAGTTGTTTCGTGAACATACGTACACTCCATGAGTGCCGTTTGCCATATACTGTTGTAGAGTTTATATTTTGAAAATCTAGAGAAAGAGAGAGAATACTCTTTCAGGATCCCCAATTGATCGTGAATGCATATTTTTCGCTCAATTACACGGACGTCTAGAAACGTAAACTTTTCACTCATTTTGATACGATTTTCTGTTTTTAAAGGTTTTTTTTTAATTTATTTTAAAGTGGAGGACTGTTTACATGTGTCTTCACAAAGCGGAGACCCTTGACCTTTTACCTTTGACTGTGTTTGCTCAGAGCAGTAATGGACGGAAGACATGACCGTCCGTTGTGTTGCAGCAGCAGAGCAGGCCGCCGTCCCAGTGTAAATAAACAACTCCTCTGCTCCAGGACAGTGGCCGGGGACGGTGAGCTAAATGGGTGCGTTCAGTTACTGTGTTCAGGTGACACTAACTCGTGTTTCTTCGACAGGAAAAGTCATCGCTTCAGTTTGTTGTTGGCAACGAAGTAGGCTGCACGCCGTGCACATGCACGTGCTTCCCCTTCCAACAACACAACTTCCTCGCTTTTAAATCCAAAATTTAAAGGCTTGTCGCTCATCTGTTGGGGATTGTTTTAATCTCAACTCGTCTGCTGCATTCGTGGTGTCAAAACTCCCCTCCGTGCGATCTCTGTTTTCCCCCCTCGGAACCAGCTGGATCTCACAACTAGCGCCTGTTTCATAACTTTTCATAACTACGGTCTGTGCTAATACTGGAGCTAATACAGCTTAGCTGTCACACTGTGCCGTTTGCGGCCCTGAAAATTAGTAGTGGGTAATATAAAAAATATAAGGTAGAACTTATATAAATTTAGCCGAAAGGTAGCGTTCGTAATTCAGTGTATCTGTGACCTAATCAGGAATGTACCTGTGTTATGAAACCGCAATGTGCTCACAACATATATAATCAAAAACCGAGCCACAGTGGAAGTGGATGCCTTACTGTGCCTCGAAAGCATTCAAAGTACACTCTTAACTTTTTCACATTTAGATTATTGTCTTGTTGGAGTTGATTAGCACATAACTTAAGGGAGCAAACATTTATGAAGCAAAGGAGAGAAGATGTATGATTTCCCTTTTTTTGGAGGGGGGGGGGGGGGGCATATCTGAAAAGTGTGATCGTTATATATAATTAGCTCCACCTCACTCAGACGCCCCAACATAAAATCCAGTGGAAAAAATGACATTTCATACTTCAGTTTACACAATTCGGAACTCTGCGTTCTCATAAACTTTAGCTTTAATTTTTAATCAGAATATCTTCATCTTTATTTATGTTAGAATCATTTTTGTGTTGCTTGATTTGTTTTTGTGGGAGAGGGTGAATAAAAAAAAAGCAATTTTACATTTATTCTTGTGCAGTAAATTCTTCTTTAAAGGGCATTTTATACTTTAAAAAAAAAAGTTTTTCTTCTGCAATGGGTCTGGATTGTGAGAACGTTCATTAACGGTAATTTTTAATGTGTGTGTGTTTACAATACAGACAAAAAGTTTGGACACCTCATTCAATGAGTTTTCTTTATTTTCATGACTACATTGTAGATTCTCAGTTAAGGGCATCAAAACTACGAATGAACACATAATGTATGGAATTACCGTATGTACTTAAAAAGGGTGAAATAACTGAATACATGTGTTTACATTTTAGATTCCTCAAAGTAGCCTCCCTTTGCTCTGGTTACTGCTTTGCATTCTCTTGAGCTTCATGAGGTATTCACCCAAAATGGTTTTCCAAAAGTCTCTAAGGAGTTCCCAGAGATGCTTAGTACTTGTTGGCTCTTTTGCCTTCACTCTGCGGTTCAGCTCACCCCAAATCATCTCGATTGTGTTCCGGCCCTGTGACTTTGGAGGCCAGGTTATTTCACACTTTTTTGTAAAAGTACTTTTTACACTTTTATACTTTTTGATGCCTTCAGTGAGAATCTACAATGTTGTCACGAAATGAAAGAAAACGCACTGAATGAGAAGGTGTGTCCAAACTTTTGGTCTGTACTGTATATATTTATATATATAAACAGAAGAAGAAAAAACATTTCAATAAATATCGTTACCGTACACATGGTTTAGAATATGTTGCAATATAGACTTCACTCTGGTCACAGGTTTGACCTGCTGTGTGTCACCTAGGTGCTTCTGTCTGGTTTAGCCCGACCCCTTTTTAATACACACACACGCACACACATATATATGTGTGTATATATATATATATATATATATATATATATATATATTGCTTTTTGTTGAAAAAGACACAACAGAGAGCAACCCAATGAGTTAAAAATGAAATGGATGAATAATTTGAACTGAATTACTGGTTTTAGTTTGATTGTCTTCGGTCATTAATTTAATGCTTCTGGCTCTTGCAGGTATGATGGAAGCAGCAGGGTTTAGGACAGCAGAGCAGCGGCTTTAGGGGCCCGTCCGCCCGGCACCATGCAGCAGAAAGGTGCCATCCAGATTATAGAATGGGAGGACCTGGACAAGAGGAAATTCTACTCCCTGGGCGTGTTTATGACACTGACCACTCGGGCCACGGTCTACCCATTCTCCCTGATTCGGACCCGGCTGCAGGTGCAGAAAGGGAAGGCCGTGTACTCGGGCACCTTTGATGCATTCTGCAAGATCCTGCGGGCGGAGGGCGTGAGGGGCCTCTACCGAGGCTTCATGGTCAATACTTTCACGCTGGTCTCTGGACAGGCGTACATCACCACCTACGAGCTGGTGCGCAAGTACGTGTCTTACTACTCTCCAAGTAACACGGTCAAGTCCGTGGTGGCGGGCGGGGCGGCGTCGCTGGTGGCTCAGACCATCACCGTGCCCATCGACGTGGTGTCACAGCACCTGATGATGCAAGGACAGGGGGAACACCTGACCCGCTTCAAGGCCAAGCCGAAAATGATGCTCGCCACGAATAAACGCAAGCCTACGTTCGGGCAAACGCGGGACATAACGGTGCAGATATTAGCAGCCGACGGCTTCAGGGGATTCTATCGGGGCTACGTGGCGTCGCTGCTCACGTACATCCCCAACAGTGCCGTTTGGTGGCCTTTTTATCACTTTTATGCAGGTAAAACGAACACCGTGGTTCTGTGGGTTCATCTTGTTTTAGGATTTGGGCTTACTCTGTAATTTTTTTTTGCTTTTCTAGAAAAACTGTCTTTGTTGGCACCGAGTGGTTGTCCCCACCTGATTGTGCAGGCTGTGGCGGGACCAATGGCAGCAGCAACCGCCTCCACCATCACCAACCCCATGGATGTGGTTCGTGCGAGAGTGCAGGTAAGCTCCGATAATGGCAGCCTTTTGAAGGATGCCTTTGGGCTGTTATTCCGACTGACTATTAAAGTGAGACTAAACATTGTGGTGAAAGTGATACTTAAATCGCAAATCAAAAGAGTCTGTAACCGTGAAAAGTTTCAATTGTCAATTTTTAGATTAATACGGTCACATTTGTCACTGCAGGCAGCAACAAATTTTCATCCATGCTACGGTCTTGTCACACATTACATACTGTCTAACAACGGGCAAGTAAAACAACACTAAAACAGCTGGAGTCACTTTACAGAAAGACAATAAAAATACTGGACAAAATAAACATTCAGGTATCACCATTGTTCCATCTCCCAAAAATATAAAGTGTTAAGCTGAGACAATGTCATCAAGTATTCAATCCTGTCTCATTTATAAAATTGCTTACGGTCCGTCATCCCCTCCGCTCAACCAGTTTGTGAAAATAAGATCTAGCACAGAAAGATTAACACGAGAGTCAGTTACAGCTGCACACCCTGCCCAACACAGCATTAGGAGAGAAGCACACAATTCTGATGAAGTAATAACAAAAAAGAGGAGCCTCGTCTATAGTTTAAAAAGTTTATCGGCTTTAAAATGTCAGACGAGAACCGAACGGCACACCTTTTACAAACGCTATTGAGAGTAACCAGTAGGGGGAAATGTAGAGCGCTATTTGACCGTCTGTAGGTAAACGCGGTCAACGGTGGCAAAACCAGTAGGAAAGAAGTCATTAATAGCGGTAAGTATGTTTTACATACGATCTACGATACTTCTCCCGTCTTTTTTGCTGTTGTTATCTGAATATTAACCATCTAATAATCGGCATGTTTATTTTACTTCTTCTTTGGCAAAATCCGGTCTGAGTCTGTACTCTAACCCCTAGCGGGATTCTTCAGTACTACATGCAAAGCAATTAGAAGATGCAATTAGTTGCTTGCACCAACGTGAGGTCTAAAAAAAAATACTTTCAGCCTTAGAACATAAAGAATGTCTACCAGAATCATAATCATTTTAGTTATTTTCATATCATTCACCTGTGTCTGGGAAAAAAAACAATGCGATGCAGTCCATATAACAGTAAAATGGGCTATTTAAAACACATTTTTAAATTCTTATAAGATAATGTGGATATGAACGGTGTTGTATGGCTAAAAAATACCGTTAAATACCGTAATATCGTTATGTTTTGTAAAAATACCGTGATATGAAAATTTTGCCATACCGCCCACTCCTAGGTTAATATCACAATAATATTTGTCAACATTTTTGATCAAAGTATTTATACCTACAGATCCATAAAGCCATATAAATGTATGGTTTCATTTTATGGGCTGGGAAAAGGTGTTTGTATTTGATGACTGCAATGTTTATTTTATTTGCGCATTTTTATGAACAATAATTGTGCTATATATTTTAACTGATTGTCTCTAACTGATATTTTTAGTGATGTTTTTAGGTAGACAATTCAACACCTGTCGGGGGACTGCAGATTATAAATAGCCTTTTGAAGGCACAATGTGTAATTTTCAGCCAGTAGGGGTCAGTGCATACCTGAATTATCACAATCATGCGGTATCTGTGTCTTTGAGTAAGAAACTCAACAATGGAGGTCCAACTAGTGCTGTTTTCAAACGCTCAGTTCCCTGAGAATTATCTATTTGCAGCAACATTACGAGCACATCAGTCTCTCTTTCATCGCTTGGAACTAGCGAAGAAGTAAAAATGTATTTATGGCGAAACTTTTTTGCATTTTGAGGGGAAATCAATGTTTTAATAGCGGGCGTGTTCCGTGCGCTTTGTCCATCCGGGCTCTTGTAGATGTAAAGACGTCATCTAATATGGCTTTCCCCTGAAAAGAGGACCCACGCCTTTGTATTTTAAAACTGATTTTTAAAGTCATATTTTACCATATCGCCAATATTTTGCAATTAATGTGCTTTACGTAATTATTATTACATAATATTTTAATGGCTATTTTCAAAGATGTACTGCAAAAACTAAACTCTGTCACTTCAAGGCTAATTCTGGCACATTTGCGATTCTGCTGTTAATGTGTATTGTCCCTAAGAAATACATTTAAAAAATCCAGGGAGCTGTCTGAGGCCTCAAGAAGGAAGATTGAAGCAGCTTATGGGCCTGGCAGGAAATTTTATCAACTTTGCTACTGTAGGACGTTCGAAACACCGGATGAAAGGCTACCGACTTACTGTCTGAGCAAGTTTACCCTATATAGATATGATTTTCCTTTGGACAAATTGAGACAAACAGCTTGATTGTTGTCTCCCCTGATTACAACACCACACCATGTCCGTCAGTATCTTCAGGCTTATACAAGGGGAACCCAGCCATCTACATCTGTTCTGGATGGAGGGGCTCTGTGTCCCAACGATGAACATATTCTACGTAAAATGCTTATAAGAAACCCCAGAACGAAAGCAAAAGCCAGTGAAAGTCGGTAATCCACTCTAAAACAATCCTTGCACTGATATGGGCTGAAAAGTCGCTCAGCGAGTATAAAGCAACGAGTCCAAAAGCAACGTAGAACGACAGATTAAAGGATCTAATCGCACTCATGGACAACGACTCATAAGTTTTGGAGAAGTTTCCTGGGCTCCAACTACAATTAAAGTGCCTTGTTAAAATGTTTATTGTTGCATTTGGGAGGGTTAAAAAACGGGAGGGGTTATTATAAGCCTGATAGCTGCGTCCCAACTGTGAGGTACAGAAGTGGCAGGAATCAGTTCATTGTGATGGATACCAGAGGGACTGGTGCACTACATAAAAAAAGGTGGCCTCGTGATTATCTAAATGTAGTTCTGCATGTTATTTTGTGACAGTATAAAAATGAAATCAAGTAATTTTCCACATCCATAATGTAACTCTACAACCAGAACTGCTCCCTATACACCATTAATGTTTACATCCCTGCTGTACTTGCACATCTGTTTATAACAATTTATATTATTTTTAAACTTCTTGTCAATAATATATTTACTTTTTCAACACACAAATAAACATGCACGTTCTGTATATGTGTTCTGTTTTTTTAAATGATCCTGTGGAGTGGCAAAATCAAATCTGAGTATGCCACTTTGTTTCTAACAACTACGCTACTTTTTTTGTAATTTTTGTCCTTAATTGTCCCCTTTGTAGAGTAATTAAGGATTATTCTATCTACATATGTTCTTTTGTTCTATCATTTTAATATTTATATTGTTTATAGTCTAATTTCATCTCTTAATTTTGATGTTTCCCGCGATCACTTTGTCTCACTTAGTTTTTTTGGTCACACTGCAATGCTTGAATTTCCCTTTGGGATTATAAATGTATCTGTAATCTCTATTCTTTTCTATTATATCGTGACCACACCATCCATCATCTGATTTTGCACCATCTTTCTCCCAGGTGGAGGGCCGTTCGTCTATCATCGAGACGTTCAAGCAGCTGCTTGCAGAGGAGGGCATGTGGGTGATGACCAAAGGGCTGTCGGCCCGCATCATGTCCTCCACGCCCACGTCCGTGCTCATCGTGGTCGGCTACGAGACTCTAAAGAGGCTGAGCCTGCGCGCCGACCTGATTGAGACCAGACACTGGTGAAAGGTGGTGTGGGGGGACCAGGACGGCCTTTCAGCAGGCTCCATCTGGAGGGAGAGACGGTGATCTGTCCCGGATCTGTGTGTGTTTTTAACACATGCACAAAGAGAACTCATGATTGGACGTGACTATTAGCAACTAGCAATGTTTTCTCGTTTACCATCCATCGTTTCTGTTGCCGTGGAGTGTGACCAAACTATCCTGTAGCGTGTCGTTCTCGCTGTTCTCTGATTTGCTGTATTCTTCATCGTTACACTGAAACGTGCGACAGGTACTTGTTTCTCTTTCACGTCGCCGAAGAAGCGAGGGGATCCGTGACAAGGAGGGAGGAAGAACTCGAGATTTATTCTAGATAAACGTTTGGAAAGGCTACATTCAGTATACTGAGACTGATGGAACTGTTTTGTATGGCGTTAAAAAACAATTCTGCCTTTACCCCGTTGTACTTCACTGCTCAAATCAGCTTTTAATGCCATGTGGTGTTCCGAGGGACAGAGATAGTTTGATTCTCTGGTCCAAACCTACGGGCGTTCTCACAGATCCCAAGGGTTCTGTGAGAAAAGCTGGTGCAAAGTTCCTACTTTGCTGAGCCTGGCAGGACTGGATGCTGCAGACCAGCAGCTGAAGCGATCTTCGACCATTTGTCGGCTGATGGCTCCTTCTTCCTTGAGAGGATGAGGAAGGCAATCGAGCATCCAACAGGTCTCCCCCCTGGTTCTCTTTCTTTGTTGGTTTTTCAAGCATCTCGTACCACTAAAAGACCCAGGGGCAGATCTTTAACTCCCCCAAAATGAGCCGAAGAGGAATTTGTGTTTTCCTCCATGCAACTTTTGTTTGACCTGATTTTGCGTAAGTGGATGGACGTCAGCCTTTTGCTAATCTCAGTAAATTTCCTATTTTTGTGGGAAACCCTTTTGCTACATCCCTAACACGAGTGTTATTCTCCAAATTAATACCTGATAATATTGTCTACCACTGCCATGAAAGCAGTTGCTTCGACTGAGAGGTAACCATGTCAGTTTGAGCTTCGTTATACCAGCTCAATGGCAGCCAGATTCCTGGAAAAGTTTCCAGAAATTAATTTTCGGTCCCTTTTATCCTGCAGGATATCTCTCCTGGTGAGAAATTGGTTAATCGTAAGAGAAGTGCGAGTCAAAACGCGCTGCTGTGGTTTCATGATTTACAAAGATGTCTTCAGATTCGACTCGTATTGTGGTGTATTCAGACTTACTGCCATCTCAGAACAGACATTGTGTCTTTTTTTTAATGTTTGCAGAAATCTCTGTTCAGGTCAAGTGGTGTTTCTGTGAATAAGAACCTTTTAATATTCCTGTCACGCATCAACTGAATGTGTTTTTACATCAAAATGTGCATTAATAAATGCAGTGTTTTAAACACATCTCAAAGCCTGGGCTGCAGTACATCTGCAAATCCATTAGAGGGAGCACTTTATGCTGTGACCACTTGCAATTAGAATATAATTAATCTGTTTTAGTGTTTTGATTCAAAAAGTAACACTTGGATTTACTTCTAGCATTTATTTTAATTTTGATAACTATGATAATAAAATTTTAAATGCAGCATATTTGAAGACTTGGGTTACTTGATAATTGTCCAGCAGATTGTTTAAGCATATTAATGGATAGTTAAGTGGAAGAAAAAAATGGGTACAAGGAAAAAAAAACATTTAGGAGTTGGGGGTGTGATTCATGAGATGTGAGATGGTACCAGTCCCAATACCAGAGACGTCAAAAGCATCATACTGTACCACAGGCTTGGTAAGAAAACAGTTCAACTGTATGGGTTGACTTGAGCTAATTGATTTCAATAAAACAAAAATAAGTTTAAAAAAGCATCATGTCACGTGTCCTCTTGCTCAGGGGAACATTAATCCATGTAAGAGCGAGTCTGTGTGACAGGACTAACGTGGTCCTACTAGCGTAAAGCTCTTTGAGCGGTTGGGAAGAATAAAGCACAATATTAATTCAGACCGTTTATTTATGCCCCATATAGATCGGTGTACGATGGCTCTTTAAACCACGCCAGTCTGAGGTGTTACTTGCACACCTTGTGGAGGTTTTTTTTTTCCTTCCACTCAGCGTTGCGTTAATATTCATACTAATTTGTATATATCTGATCTTAAACCTCAGTAGGCCAACTTTTAAGTGTAATATTTCATATTTAAATTGTTCCTATTTATATATTACGAACATCAGTACGTTGGCCAACTCACCACTTTTATGGCGTTGGACCTTTTTTAGATTTGTCGTATACAGTACCTATAAAAAGTATTCATATTCTACCTTCAGGTCTTCCAAATCAAAATGATTAAGTAAAAATAAAGAAAACCCCTTAAATGTCAAAGTTCAAACTGATTTCTACTAAATTTCAAACATAAGAAATGACTGGATAAATATTCACTACATTAACGTTAGTAGATGCTCCTTTGGTCCTCAGTTCTGTCGGGTTGCCGTGGAGATCTGGACCTGTCCAGAACATCCACCTTGTTTGGGTTATTTAACTGAACTCGGGCATATTCGGTTATTTAAAATATTTTTTTACCCATCCCCTGGCTTTTACTTTTCAAAAAATGTTTTTTCTTTGATATTCATGGAGCGTCCTTTAGTCTTCCTGTTCTAATCGTAGCCAATAATACTGATAAACCAGTGAGTGGACTTTCCAGACACAGGCGTCTTTATGCATTTAGTTGATCTCCAGTCTACTCCATGTAAGACTGCAAGCACCAATCGGCTGGAACTCTGATTAGTTAGATCAGTCACTTTTGAAGCAATTGATAATTATGGTATTCTATGTTATATATTTATCATTTTCAATCTGACATTGTTTTATACATCTGTTTTTTTTTTAAAACAGCCATATTGTTGCTTATGATTAATTTTAAATGCAATAAAATTGATAATTATCCAATGGGTTTGATTCTTCTTCTAGGCGGTGAAAGAAAAATGTGTATTCTGTATGGTAAAGTTTCTGAAGTGTTCAACCATTAACCTCTTTGATATTTTAGAGCAATAAAACAATATCTGGTAAAATGTTGGATTTGGCAGAAAAAAAGCTGACAAAAGTAATGAATCATTTAGAAATCAGTTATTAGGTTACAGTACTCATTTAGAAGAATGTTTTTCAACCTCGCTCATCGACGCACACTATCCTGTACGCTTTAGATGTTTCCCTGGATTGATGGCTGATTAAGAATCATTTACTGAACTGCAATTATGTGAAGCAGGTGTATTAAAGTTTTAAACGTCTCAAGCATGCAGGGTGGTGTGCCCTGGGGAACAAAACTAGAGGATGAGAAACATGCTCTCTTTTTCAAACTATTTCAGACCTGGAAAACAAAAAAAAAGCTGTAAAACTGCGAATTCAACAGACACAAATGTACCAAAACAAATCTTTATTAGGCCCCCCTCGGCCAGTGCAAAACAACCTAACACATTTACCACCCCACCCCCCAAACAAGCGCCCATCTGAGGATTTCTGGGAACCTTCTCCTGCTGCTGACCGTCCTTCATTACAACGGGCAGTCGTAGATGTGGATGGCGCGGTCGTCGCCGGCAGAGACGATCTTTGAGCCGTTGCTGTTGTACTTCACACACCACACCTGAGGTCGACACGAGGAGAGATGTTACAAGTAGGGCTGGGTCTCGATTCAAATTTCAAGAAACAATTCAGATTCTCAAGAGTTAGAATCGATTATCACGATCCGATTCAATCTGATCAAGTTCGATATTGATGTGGGTCAGAGCTATTAAATGTTTTTTTTTCTTTTTTTAGTTATCTTAATTAGATGCCTGTAATTCAATGACAACACAGGTAACAGTTCACCGGGGGAAACTGTATTAACCCTTTCAGACACAAGACTTAAAATTGCCGTCTGAACTTTTACTTCCTATTTCAGCTGTAAAAAGGCCCAACTATTTAAAAAAAAATAATCAAATAGTATTGTGAACTTCTGATTCGATTTTTATGGGGAGCCTGAAGCCTAGTTTATGTTTCTGACTGCAAATTTGCACTCAGACACAGACGTTTTCCGTTTATAGTTCTCCGCTCTTCCACTCCATTCTCTATTGGTTTTTTTTCAGCTTTGCTCGACCAGGACAGCAGGGGGTGGTAAGTTTTCAAGGCGTCTCTGCCTACTATCACAAAGCGCCGCTTCTGTTTTTTTCTAAGCTTGTGAATGGATTTCTTCCTCAAGGAGCAATTAACGACAGAAAGTACGTTTTGATTAAGCTGTAAAGCTTTTTACTAGAAGTGCGGACTACAGAATATTCTAGAAACACATGAAAACAAAGCACAGCAGCCGTTTTTTGTTGTTTTCCTACACATCCTTGTGTTCAAAATCGCCAAAAGAACATATCAGATAAATGATCCTTTCAATATAAAGCCTTTAGTGGCCAAACACTGCATTAACTAATGATTACAGCGACTATAGAGCCCTGTTCTGGTGAAGCGTTCTCTGGTTGTTACTGAAACTGACCAATCAGATGCATACGCTCTCTGTTGACGGAGACTGATAGTTAAAATTGGGCCTCTACTCCGCGCGTCCTTGCGTAAGTGACGGAGAGCCCTTGTGTTGACGGATAATGGCGTTGCGTCAATCTGTCTCCATCAAAACCCAGAAGCATGAACTAGGCTTAAGTCACAGACTTCTCCTTCCGGTCCATGGGTCCCCTACTACCCAAAAAAATGAATGAGAGTCAATAGAGTGATGTTATTTTCTGATCCCATTTGAAATGTGTCGTGGATCGAAAATAAGATGTCCGTGAATTTTAAAGACTAATTTTGATGCAGAGAAGACACTGATTTTCGACCGGTAGCAAAAGTTATTTTAGGTTTTGTTTAAAAACGTTTAGTAGACTACAACTGCAGAAGAAGAAGGAGAGCGAGGGTCATAGCCTCCAGGCCAAAGAAAGGAGAATTAAACACGGAGAAAACCTCTATAAATCTGACCTTGTGGAAAGTAGCAGCTATGTTGGGGGTAAAGCAGTCGCTGGAGTGAGAGCCAGCATGGAGGAGAAGCTCTACAAGCTCTAGGTGAGTGTTTTATGTGCTATTGCTGCATGATGTCATATATGTAACTTCTGGATTGCAGGCATTTTAATTGCAAAGTTTTACAATCAGATGTACATCATTGGTTATCAGTTAAACTGAGGTACAACATATGTGTGATTCAGGACGTAAGCGGACCAGAAAATAACTTTTATTGCTCCACTGACTTCCATGCACTATTTTTTCGACCAGGGGACCCATGGTCTGACCGGAAGGGGAGGAATCTAAAGAATCAACTCCGAATCAATTTTCCCAAAAAAAATTCAACACAGCACTAGTAATGTTTTGATTTGGTATGAATTCAATATGGCAGTCAATCAAAAAAAAAAAAACGGGAAAAAATGTCCAACTTGCTTAATTGCAGTCAGTAAACACTTTTTGGCCATGAATTCAACATCAGGCATGTTGCAAATGCTACTGGAGGATCAAAAAGGAGAAAGCAAAACAGCCGTTAACTGGCAGCAAATTGTCCCGGTGGGTTATCTGGCTTTGATGTGATGAAACAATGAGCGGCACGATGCGGTGCGCTTGACGGCCTCTGATCTCGCCTCGGAGGAGCTGTTCTACTTCAACCGGCGGCGCCGCATGAGAACAGATCAGACTCCAACGAATGCGTCTGCAGCCTGACTTATAATGAACTTAACTGGGCTTCGTGACACAGATATCCCCTTAAACTCTCACTGCATTCTCTCACAACAACAAACCTGAATGTATTCTACTGGGATTTTATGTGATGGATCAATACAAAGTAGTCACGCACACTCATTCTCATGTGGATGTAGGCACAGGACTTCGACTAGGCTGTTCTGATTCATAAAAGGTGCGTTGATCAATTTTTCTAACATCAGTCAGATTCCCTAGGGAGCCGCATTAGTCCAAGCTGAAACATTTGGCCAGGGGTGAATATATGATTTTGACACTTAGGGGCATATAACGAGAGTGGGAACAGGATAGACTTTAAAAAAAAAAATCGGATTTAATATTCGTAAAGAGTTCTTTAATATAAAATTTTGTTGATTTAACCTGAAAACTGATGTTGAGTCAGCGAACAAGAGAGGTGGAAGTGGAGAGTTCATCACAGCGGTTGGCTTTAGTTTAAGGGGGTGGGGTGGTGGGGTGTTTACCATCACTCAGTAGGTCCACATTTATACCACGGGTTTCAAACCGATACTTGGATCCTTCTATGTTTGTTACAACAAATGATGGTGAATTAGATAAAAAAAAAACAAGGATAAAAAAAAAAAATCTAGTGAAAAAGAAACGTGTTCTCTGAAATTATTTCAGAGTTTCAGCATTTTTAAGCATCTGATCATTTTAACCGATACAAGTACAGTGCATCCGGAAAGTATTCACAGTGCTTCACTTTTACCTTTTAATGTCACAGCCTCGTTCCAAAATGAATTAAATAAAATTTTCCCATAAAATTCTAAACACAACACCCCCATAATGATATTGTGAAAAAAGTGAAATTGTTGCAAATTTATTAATAAAAAACTTGAGAAATCACATGTACATACGTATTCACAGCCTTTGATGTGAAGCTGAGGTGCATTCTGTTTCCACTGATCATCCTTGAGGTGTTTCAGCAGATTAATTGGAGTCCAGCTGTTGTAAATTAAGTTGATTGAACATGATTTGGAAAGGCACACACCTGTCTGTATAAGGCCATTGGGTTGACAGCGCAGGTCAAAGCACAAACCAAGCATGAAGACAAAGGAATTGAGTGTAGACCTCCGAGACAGGATTTTCTTGAGGCACAAGGCTGGGGAAGGTTCTAGAAAAATGTTCTGCTGCTTTGAAGGTCCCAATGAGCACAGTGGCCTCCATCATCCGTAACTGGAAGAAGTTTGGAACCACCAAGACTCTTCCTAGAGCTGGCCGGCCTTCTAAGCTGAGTGAATGGGGGAGAAGGGCCTTGGTCAGGGAGGTGACCAATAACCCCATGGTCACTTTGTCAGAGCTCAAGCATTCCTCTGTGGAGAGAGGAGAACCTTCCAGAACGACAACCATTTCTGCAGCAATCCACCAATCAGGCCTGTATGGTAGAGTGGCCAGACGGAAGCTGCTCCTTAGTAAAAGGCACATGGCAGCCCGCCTGTAGTTTGCTAAAGGCACCTTAGGGACTCTCAGACCATGAGAAAAAAAACCTCTGGTCTGATGAGACAAAAATGTAACTCTTTGGAGTGAATGCCAGGCGTTACGTTTGGAGAAAATCAGGCACCGCTCATCACCAGGCCAATACCATTCCTACAGTGAAGCATGGTGGTAGCAGCATCATGCTGTGGGGATTGTTTTTCAGCAGCAGGAACTGGAAGACTAGTCAGGATATAGGGAAAGATGGATGCAGCAATGTACAGAGACATCCTGGATGAAAACCTGCTCCAAAGCGCTCTTGACCTCAGACTTGTCCCTAACCCGGTTCACCTTTCAGCAGGACGATGACCCTACAAGCACACAGCCAGAATATTGAAGGAGTGGCTACAGAACAATTGGTGAATGTTCTTGAGTGAACCAGCCAGAGCCCAGACCTTAACCCAATTTAACATCTCTGGAGAGATCTGAAAATGGCTGTGCACCGCCGCTTTCCATCCAACCTGGTGGAGCTGGAGAGGTACTGCAAAGAGGAACGGGCAAAACTACCCAAAGATAGGTGTGCTAAGCTTGTGGCATCATATTCAAAACGTAGTGAGGATGTAATTGCTGCCAGAGGTGCATCAACAAAGTACTGAGCAAAGCCTGTGAATACTTATGTACATGTGATTTTTTTTTTTTCAGGGTTTTTTATTTTTAATACATTTGCAACAATCTAAACATCTATTTTTAAATTATAATAATGGGATGTTGTGTGTTGAATTCTAAGGGGAAAAAAGAATTTAATCCATAAGGCTGTTACATTAAGAAAATGTGGAAAAAGTGAAGCGCTGTGAATTAGAACGATATCAGCTCGGATACCAGTATCATATCGGCGCATTCCAAGATTTTCCTCCTGGGTATCAGGGTTTTATTCAAAGTTATCAACTACCATGTCTGGGTCAGTCACAGAAAACCTCAAAGATCTGCTGATTTTGAACGTGGATTAAATGGAAAAACCAGAGGGTCAAGTTTCTCACCTGGTCTTGATGGTCGAAGAAAGTGTTGATGCAAGCTCTGGAGCTGGCGTCCCACACTTTCACACTCTTGTCAGATGAGCTAATGGGAGAACATTTCACATTTCTTCATATTAAACATCCAACGATCCAGTCGACATGTATTTAACTATGGAGGAGCCGTTAAATTTTTTTGGAAACAGCACAGCAGGAACCAATCTGATTTGGGTTTGCTGTTCTACCTTGAGACAAAGTGGGTGTGGTCTGGAGAGAAAGCCACGCTGAGAACCCAGGATCCGTGACCGCTCAGCGTGCCGGCGAGGTTGGCATGTTGTCTGTGGGATAGATACGGCAATGCTTTCATCTTTTACCATTTACTTAGTTCTGTTCCCATTAGCTGTGCATTTCAAGTTTCATGCTCATGTTTTACTGATGGCATATCACATGTCACCTAGAGATTCGATCGGGGAAACTCACACGTCGTATATTTTGATGTAGCCGTCGTCGGAGGCTGTGACCAGCAGCTGGGAGTCTGGGGAGAAGGTGAGAGATCTGATGGGCATGGCGTGACCTGAGGAGAGAGAGACAGAGTTCTCACCTCTACAGCTTCACCAACTTATGCTAATATGAACCTCCAGATAGTATAAAGTCTGTAAGTATATTATACGTGTGGATTACCATACTTTTAATTTTTTAATTTCCCATTCCCATTTCTTTTCTTTTGTTTTAAGCAAGCTGATTTTAGTAGCATTTTAAATTATTTGAGATTAAAAAAAAAAGATTTCCTTGGAGCAAAGTTTTTAGCATAGCACCATTTTTCTACTTTGTTTTTTTTTTGTACATCTGCATCAGCTTAAATTAGCTTTTTTTTAAATATCTCTAACTCTTGCTGCTTACACTGGCTCCCTGTAGCACGGAGAATAGACTTCAAAATACTTTTACAAGTTTATAAATCAGCAACTGGCTTGGCGTCAAAGTATGATGAAGAACTTTTGTCACTACACCAATCCCCCAGACCCCTCAGGTCCTCCAACTCTAGTTTACTAATCTTTCCTAGAATCAGAACCAAACATGGAGAAGCAGCTTTAAGGCTTCTATGCTCCTCATATCTGGAATAAATCAAAGCTAAAAACTCGTCTGTTTAGAGCTGCCTTTGAGTAAGCGATTATTCATATCCGTCATGTTTTTTTTGTAATTTATCTCTGCAGCATTACTGATTGTTTAGATTATATTTACCCAGGACGCCCAGTACAACTGTCTGTTTCCTGATTTTGGTGTGTCCCCGGTTTTCCATTCACACACGCAGTCGAACCGAAGCAGAGTTTTTTTCAAACGAACTGAGACCATCGTTTTTAGGCGGACTACAGTTTGTTGGTTTGGTCTGAATCAGAGTTCGATTGCTCATTCACACCTCCCCAAACGAACTGGAGTTTCCGGGCAAACAAACTACAATTCGCTTCAAGCGGACTAAACAGGGCTGGTGCGAATGCATCCTAAGGCCCCCCTTAAGGATTTCATACTTTCCAAAAACACACAGAAACCTGGGAAACTGACATTTGCATTATAATCTAGATGACACGGCTACATTATTGATCTGCAGAATTAAACAGTGAAAACTTTAAGAAAATTGTCTCAGGCTTTCTTTGTCCTTTTTTTTTTTTATGATCTCAAACAGGCACCCTGCTAATCCCAGCCTTGAATTACCTTCTGTTTGTATATATATAAAGTCATTCAGCCAACCTTCAAGTGTGTGGAGTAGCTTTCCAGTGGCGATGTCGAAGATGTTGATGATCCCATCGATAGCTCCGCTGGCTAAATACTTCCCATCAGGGCTCTGAGGAGCAATATTAAAATGTAAAATGAATCTTAAACGACGTCCCAGTGCTGTAAGGAAACATACATAGTAATTTTATCTAAATATCCCAGATTGTAAAACAAATTTAAACAAAGACGAGCAGGGTACTGTTATGGGGAAAATTAACTCAGGGTTCTAAAAATTAGGTGAGACAGAGTCCTTGAAAGCATTTTAGAATATTTATCACAAAAAAAATTGTTCTGGCCAGAAACAGAGGAAATAGGCTTACCCCGTGTACATTCCCCAACTCACCACCCTAAGTTTAATACATAAAACACTATCACAGTCTTAATCTTTCAGTAGCAAATCTCTTTACTCCAAATCAGGTCTCCCAAAGAGGCAGCATGCGTCTTTGCTGATTGCGTTGATTGGAGAAAAGTTCAACTGTTCAAGAATCAGAATGTTCACCTAGATGTCCAGTGTCAAGCAGATAAGCACAGTTTGTCCCCTGTTGCTCATAATTCAGATTAAATGGTTCCATAACAGTACTAAACAAAAACAGCTGTTTTTGAATGTATTTTCAACAAAAGAAAGCTTTCCACACCAACCAAAAATAAATATGTTGACAAGCGGTTGATTCTTACATAAGCTATGCTGAGGATGAATTTTCCTCGAGTGTCCAGGGAATATTCCTTCTTGCCACTTTCCACACCAAAGATGTTCACTTTGCCAAGATGGCTCCCTGTGGCAATGTATTTAGAGTCCGGCGAGAAGGCGACCGTCCACGCATCAACTGAAAGAGCGAGAGGAAAATGGCAGGAGGAAGATCTGAAAATCTTGTGTCTGACATGTTTGACTCTGAGGTGTCTCTAAAAAACCCAAACTATCTGCATAAATGTCTGATGTAAAGAGAACTATTTTATGTTGTGAATCATCGGGCAATCCGAGTCCAAGAATAAACCCGTCCTACCCGGTCCGGCGTCCATAGACTTGATCTGTTTTCCTGATTCCAGGTCCCACAGACGGATGTGTGCGTCGAGCGAGCTGGAAGCAGCGAGGGCCCCGTTCTGACTGATGTCGACAGACACCACGCCCAGCTGGTGGCCCTCCAGAGTCCACTGCAGCTCCAGCTTCTCGTCAGACCTACAGCAGCAGGGAGATATGCACTTTAGTTTAGGCATTCTCCGAGTCAGCTCAAACGCAGGGTTGTCTGTGAGTGATCAGCTCTGTTCCACCAGGAACAACGGCGAGATGTGAGACTGTAGATCAATGACTGTATGTGAAGGGAAAAACTGGGGACGCTGTTTATAGGGAAAACTTCATAAAGCCGTCACTCCTTTTGACAGGTCAAATATTCATTCTCTAGGGCTTCTTTGATTCCAACTCTCTAAGCAGGTCGGAAATTCCTCTGCTCCTCTATCTGTCATGTTAGGGCTGCCTCTAGGAAACACCTGCTACAAGGAAGGAAGAAAAAGAGAGAAAGAAAAATTGAAAGAGTCGCACCATTTCCAGACTTTCACCATATCATCTAGTGAACCTGTAATGATGGTCTCTGAGCCATCCGCTTCACTTTTGCCCCATGCTGCTGTCCAGATGGCATCATCATGAGCTGACAGGAAACAAGGATGAGAAAAAAAAACACATTTAAGATAAACCAAGCTTCCCGATCAAAACTATTGCAATGGCAATCATAATCTCACTTATCTATACACCAAAAAGAAAACCCTACAACATATGCTTTCTCTTCTGATTAGATTCGCTGTTAAATCATCACAAAAACAGATTAGGGCCATAAACTATGTGTAGGACTCTCATTTGAAATCATTAAAGCATTTGAAACAGCTTAACACGTTCCCTTTATTTATATAGGCGTGTGTCTGTGGAGTGTGCATCTCTGCATAGATCGGATATTTTTTTTTAATATAATTCTTGCTCTGCAGAGCTAAGCAACAGGAGCAGAAACAGTGGTGGCGTGTTTGTGATCAAAGCTACTCACCGTGTTCTTGCTTGAACAGGATGCTGTACTGGAACCAAAGCAGCAAAAGAAAGTCAACCTCTGCCTAAACATCACCACATGTAGCCTGAAGCTGTATAGGGACTTCATTATTACCTGTGTACTCATTGCTTCTGGTGCTGTAAGTTCTTCACCCTGGATTCAAAGTAATGTCGTTTATATTGTAACTTTTACATTTACAGAGCTGTGCATTGTTACAGAGCCGATATTAAGAACAAAAACACCTTTAAGCAACACATTCATTTATTTGCTGTGAACATATAAAAGAAAAAAACGTAGTAGCTAACACAGGCTAATTCTCTGTAGCTCGTCGGCGCTGCAACAAAATGCGGCTAGCGGCATTAAAACACTGACTATGAGCTCGCTCCGTGCAGTAAGCGACCCTGTAGGTAAAACAGACACGGTCCTTATGATGAAAAACCCACTCACTTACCTTCAAAATCCCAAATGTTTCATTAGAAATTTGGACCTCACTGGTTTACATGTGAAACTCCATGACAACATTTGATGTAACTTCCGCCTTGGGACTTCCTTGGTCTTTGAAACGTCGAAGCAGCCTCACTATCGCCTCCACAGTTACGGCGGACTTGGGTATTACAAAGCAGCAATTTTCAGTTGATTTTATCTTTATCAATATGGCAACTGAACATGAACAATGTGACATAATTAAGCACAATGAAAAAATGTGTGTCTATCTAAAGATAATAGAAAAGGGAATCACACAAAAAAGATGAAAGGATAGTGTTACAAATGTCGAAAACAATATTTATTATTTATTTATTATTCAGTGAATACAAAATTGTGATGAAATAATAATAATGTAAACTGCAACAACAGACAAATATTCGCAATTACAGCTACTCGCTTGATGAAAAATGATATTAAAGAAAACCTTGTATCTATTCCCATGAACTTTCTCGCATAAAAGAAAGAAGAAAAGAAGCACACACATTTGTATGTATTTCTTTGAAAATTTATGTAACAGATAAACGTAAAGTAGAATATATTTATGAAATGGAAGAAAAAATATGAGTGTCTTTCGAAATGTTTCACATAAAAAAAGTAATTTGTGGCTTGTTTATGTTTTTGTAGTTTTTTTGTCTCTACCATCTTCCTACATCTACTTTAGAGTCTGAGAAGTTTCCATATTCTTTGCTGAATATCTCAAGCTTAGTCAGTTTGAATGAAGAGCTTCTGTGAACATCGATTTTCAAGCATAGGCAGGGGTTTTCAGTTGTATTTAACTAGGCACTTCTAGCACATCTAAACCGTTCTATTGTCGCTTTGTCTGGTCAGTGTCCTGAAAAAGTTGAATTCTTGGTCTTGATTACCATAGGTGTTAAAATATACAAAGAATTAGGGCTGGAAATTGATTCAAATTTAAGGAATCGATTCGATTCCGATATTAAAGCGTTAAAATCTGTTATCATGATCCAATCCGAATTCAATACCATCCGATCTGATTCAGTCTGATCCAGTTTAATAGGGATCAGTGACAATAAAATTATTGTTGTTTTTTTAAGTTGTTATTTTAATTATATGCCTGTAATTCAACAGTTTACCAGGAAAAAACTTAATTAACACTTTCAGAACTAACCCTTCAAACGGCCTTCTGGATTTTTAATTCCTATTTTATAATAAATAAATAAAAATTCGATTCTTAGATTTATTATAAGAATCGATTCAGAATGGATTTTTCGATTAATTTATTTCAACACACCCTATAAATATTTTCTATTTGTAGAAAATATTTTTTTTAAAATGTGACATACTGCTGTATAAATAATAATAATACAATATGAGAGTTAAAGAGAATGATTATTCTGAGCAGAATTATTAAATAACCTCAATCAAGGAGCCTGTGGTTTGTTAGCTATTAACAAAAAATCAGTCTGTGTCTCTTGGCATTATGGGAGCTAATAAGAGAAAATAAAAGTTACAGTAATATAACACAAACAGAAAACACAGCTTGAATCCAAAAAGCACATTAATCTTAGCTGTGATGATACTGCAGCAACAATTAGTTTACTACTGTATTAAAATCCCACTGTTTATCACTCATACGTTTTTCTTTGTATTTGAACATTATTTTACCAGGAAGTCTTTGGAAATAAAATGTATTTTCTTTTTTTTTATGGGGACCTGGTCAAGAGGCAATGATTGTTCGGCGTAAAGTATATAAAACAACAGTTAAAAGGGAAAGATAACATAATTAATTTAAGTACAAAATAAATCAAAAACATAAAATAACAAAGAATGAGATTGTTACTTTTTAAATTAATTTTAAAAGGTTTAAGGATAGCAATTACTGTACATCTGAGCAAATTTGGGGACGTTTAGGAGAAGCTCATGCCAGTCCTGACAGGAGACATGAGCTGAAGCAAATGTGAGAGTTGGACTAATAGATCAATACAAGCCAATGTTGCTTGTTACCTCCTTTGTTTTAGGGAAGGCCATGAGAGCAAGTAACGAAACACAAAGCACTGGGAAATATTGCATCCAGACAACAGAGTAACGACGAAGCTGTGTTCATGTAGATACTGTCTTCATAGTCCAACACATTTAGGGAAAATCGTTGCACAAGCTTTTTCACCCAGCTTTAGACAGTATTTGTATCGATGATAGAAGACAAGGACGGCTTTCAGTTCTTTTCAACAGCTGTTCCAAGTGAGGTGGAAGAACAGCTTCAATCCATGTGCCCAGATATTTGTGAGCTGACATCTTCTCTATTTTTTCCCTTCCACAGCTTGGTTCACACGGCAAGATTTTAAAACTGACGTAAGACTCTCAAAACCTGGGAGACCACACACATAACGTTTCTTTTGTCCCACAGTGTGTAATGTGCGACTACGCGGTATCGATGAGACACCACGTTTCAACGGATTTCACTTACAAACCTTCCTATTAACTATATGCTTAAAATTCAGATTCCAAACCAGTCGCCAAAAACACACAGATATATGTCTGACTGATAATTCCTGAACCATCTGATATCAGAATCGCTCTCACTTTAACTCAAACAGAGCAAAACTGTGTCGTCTTCATTCAGCAGCTGTTGTACTGCGATCAGCTCTGAAGCCTGACTGGTTTTCTCACAAGATATTATTGTCAGTAATGAAACGAAGCATTACTAATCATGGTTTTGCTAATTAATGCCATATTTTCTGAATCTGGTCCGATTAGGGTCAACGTAAAGTATACTCTAGTTGTAGTAATTTTGACAATACCAAACTGAGGATGAGCATGCGAAGCGAAAGCAGCCTATTTTAATATTTGATGGGCTACAAAGTTGAGATCCTCCTGCTGAGCTGTGTTGGTCTGACACTGCGCACACTGAAAAGACCATAGGAGAGGTGGTAGCTCATTAAACACATGCTATAGGCTAAAGTACATTATGAAATAATTTAACATGAAACCGTGTCTCAATAAATAACATTTAATGTCTGGTTGATTAACCTCCACAGCAACTCAGCTGCAGACAGCTTTAAAGATCAAAAAAGTTCAGAGGGCTACTATAGTAGTAGCTTAGTGATTTTAGCACCTCTAAGAGATTCAGATGTTTAAAGTGTAGAAATAAATAAAATATATTTATGATATCTTCAACACACCATCATGAGGTATAAAAATAGATTCAATTTCGAACAATTTAGATGTAAAAAAATATATTTTTTATGTATTATGAGAATAATTATGTGTGGTAGAAATCTGGGTGTCTGAGAGGCTTTGGATGAGAGAATAAAACAAAAAGTGTCAGCCATATTCATACATAGTTTATTTTACGTGCACGGAGGGACTTGGATGAGAACCTTCCAGCTTCAGACAGATGCATGAGTTTATATACTGTCTTAAACACACCTTACTATATCAAAATGACTTCATCCATAATCAGGAAGAATGGGACAAACACTTCAGTGGTTAACTCAGGGAACACAGATTACTTCATGAGGCAATAATGGATGTTTCACTTCAGTAGTCAGCAGTAAACAATCAGGAGATAGTTTCACTGGACAATGTAGATAACAATAGGGACACTTTGTATAATACTGACAAAAGACATTCACATGAGCTGTCATAAGGGTAACACCAGATAATAACAAGATTTGTCATAATTCAAGATGAGATGTTTACATACAATTGGTTCTTGTTTGTACCTTAGAATCAGAACAGCTGTCTAAGAGCTGAGTCAGAGAATTAAACCTTTATTAATGTCCCAGTATAATAACATTTTCTGTAACATTATGTTATTTGATAAATCCAATTTCAGTTTTAATCAAATGTTCACATATATAAACAGAATTTTTAGACGTTTTGATTTATCAAATTCTGGCACAACTGGCTTTCCATACATGTTACAGTCCAAATTGTTCATCCAGTATTTTTAGGCCATCGGGAGCCTAGTGGTATGTTCACACAGCCCCAAACATCAAAAGATTACACGTAAAGTCTATGTTTGAGGCCGTCAGAGGAGAGTCAAAGTCTCTGCGGCGCTTTTTGTGTGTTGGCCACGGCAATCTATGAAATTTAGAGCTGAACTAGCTGAACTTTCGACGCTATTGACGTGCCAGGTCAACCAATCAGAGCTTCTCAATGTTTTCTGGCCAGCCACGTTCCACCACTGTTTAAAACATCCGGCAGAGAAAGGCCTGCCCACGCACTTTGAAAGCTTGAGGCTAAAAATTAATAGAAGTCAAACTAATAACTTTGCGTGCGTTTTTTGATACCGGTGTTAATGCACCATAAGTCACGCCCTTCTACTTCTGGTCCATGGGTCCCCTAATGTCAAATAAATTGAATGAGATTCAATGAAGTGAAAAAAACGTATTTTCTGATCCCGTTTGAAATGCGCCAGGGATTGAACATATGATGTCCGTGAATTTTAAAGACACATTTTGATGCAGAGAAAACATTGACTTTTACTTGGCGGCAAAAGTTCCCTGAGGTTTTGTGTAAAAACTCAACTGAAGAAGAGGGAGACAAAGGGCCGTTGCCTCCAGGACGAAGGAAGGAGCATTAAACATGGAGAAAACCTCAATAAATCTGGCCGTGTGGAAAGTAGCAGCTATGCCGGGGTGAAGCAGTCGGTGGCGTGAGAGCCAGCATGGAGGAGAAGCTCTACAAGCTCTAGGTGAGCATTTTAAATGCTAGCTAGCGTTAGCTCTTTGAGGTCATATATGTGACTTCTGATTTGTAAGCTTTTTAATTTCGAATTTTTACAATCAAATAAATCCCGAATCTCTTTAGAAATATAGTCAAAATGCAAACTATAGTTATTTATAGTCATAATTTATATATGTGTGATTCAGGACAGAAAATAACTTTCATTGCTCCATTGACTTCCATTTACACCAAAGCATCAGGCGAGCGTACCACAAGCGTGTTTTACCTCTGTCCATTTAAAGGCGTCAAGTCACACCAAAACGTTAAGCAACGCCTTTTGTGCGGGTTGTCAGCTGCGAACTTCTCTACTGCTGCTCCTCTATGGTTATAAAATGGTTAATAAAATAACCCAATGTATTCATTTGTTGAAATAAAATGTATATATATTTACAGGAATATAGCCTACTAATGTTTGTTGTAGGCCTACTTTTTGGGAACATACCCAGCTCTAATACTATATATTTTCAAAACACTTCATCACAATTGTGTTGTTAGGTAATTCTTTTTAACAAACATTGATATTTTAAATACAGCACCAAGTAAAGGACGAATCCTGGCCTTTCCTTTCCTTGTTGACGAGGTGCTAAGAGAAGAAAGCATAGGAAGATACATTTATTTTGCTAAATCATGGCTGTTTCCTGTGTTTGTGGATCCGTAGCTCGGAAGATTGTTTCGTATACACTTCAAAAATAGAACTAGAAATGGAAAAACACACACAAAAAAACAACAACTAGAACTTCAATCTATTTTGAGCGTGTCGTCGCCTGGTGACGCCCGTAATTCGTACGTATAGTGCGGCCGTTGTGGCTTGTCCTATTGATAAAAACTAGTGTTTATGTCGCACGCTACAGACGGATTCACATGATGCTTTGGTTGTTCCGCCTGGCCAAGTCTGAGTCCAAGTCCCAAATAACTTCTTCCATTCTAAGTCAAGTCACTATCACCTGAGCAAGTCAAAAATAAGAGAGCAGGTTGCATAGTAACACAAAAAATGGCAGCCATACATGATGAGGTTGATCTAAAAGTAAATTGCACTCAATGCCCCCATGCTAGCACCAAGCTAACTGGGGGGGGCATGTGCAAAACAATAAAATATGCTTACAAACAATAAATAATCAACATTTCTTCCGTTCATTTAGAAAGGTTTTGGGAAGTTATTAAATGTGCCCACTAATCTGACCTAATATAACAAGCTAACATTACCATCAGCTACATGCTAATTCCGACAGTAGAAATTCATCATGTTGGAGTCCAAGTCCAAGTTCATGTCCTGATGTTGCAAGTCCGAGTCAAAGTGCAAGTCATCGGCATGCTGCTCAAGTGAAGACCCAAGTACCTAAAAAGTGACCCAGTTTAGGACTCGAGTACTCCATCCCCCTTAGGTGAAAGGAGCGGAGAGTGAACTGAAGACTGTAGCTGAACTGAAAGTCATGGTGCTGTTTCTTCATATCCAAGTGATGGAGGCTGCCTGACCCAGACCGGAAGAAACGACTGAGGCGATGTTATTACTTTTTTCCTCCCAGCCCGTATAGCAGACCAAGCGGTTTGTAGCTACAGCGATGGAGCAACCTAATCAACTAAAATTCGTAGGTTTTCTCTGCAGCCAAACCACTTCATTGCTTGGGGAGGGGGAGCGGGTAGGATCTGAAAGCAATACTGCAAGAACGATGTGGAAGAAAAGAAATAAATAAAAACGGTTTTGTTTAACTTAAAAATCAGGGCTATATTTTCCTTCACATAAATGTCTATTTTGAAAAAAAAAGGTATTACCTGTATTTTGATAGTTGGGGCCAAGTTCTGATCTGGCTCATTTGCTTCTAATTAACATTGCACTTCTGCAGTGCACTGTCAATTAACATGTTAGCATGCATTTAAGCATATATTTACCACATACATAAAGTTTGTGCTAAATTATAATCTCTCACTGCTACGTTAGTCATTCTTAAGCACCTCTACATCTATAACATGACATCCAGAAGGCCAATTAATTAAAATCATATAATAGCACTGAGTCAGCACAGGTGTTGTTGCAAGTTGGGGTATAATTCTCAACAGAATCCACAATGAAAAAACGCCGGAGTACCCAGAGGGAACCCAAAAATGCACAGGGAACACAAGCAAACTCCACGTAGAAAGACCCCAGTCCAGGATTTGAACCCAATAACTTCTTGCGGCAAGGCAACAGTGCTACCAACTCTGCCACTGTGCATTCAGTTTATTTATCTTATTTGATTCCTATACTAATTCAACCTTAATCTCAGTGCACTTAATTAGGGATGTCCCGATCAGCATTTTAAGACTCTGATTCCAATCCGATCTTTTAACCTCAAAACCAATCCGATTTCGAGCCTCGATCCAACATTTTGCTTTCAGTATTGAAATTTATAAAACTGGAATTTATATTTAGCAAGTACCCTTACTTATTTTTTTAATAAGACTAATTTCATCAATAAGCATAACCATTATTGTTGTAAATCCCATGAAATCTAAATCTCAACGAATTAAAGGTGAACTTCAGTTTAATATTTCAGACAAAAGTAGAAAGTAATTTTTTTTAACTTAGTATGGTGTTATAAAAAAAGGAAAAAAGTATTCATGGGATCACATTCACTATATTTTTGAGTAAATACCAGAGTTAGAAAGGCCACATTGTTATAAGTTTGTAAGTTGCAGTATTATCATTGGTGTTCTCACTATAAGAGGAAATATTATATGCTTCCGAACTCAGCAGAGATTTGCAGCACAGATGCAGTTCAGTGTCTGCCTCTTTCCTCTCCCTCACTGCGGGAGCTGAGAAGTTTATTTCGTTTTGTGTTGTTGCGTGTAAATGCCAGAAGGTGATTTTCTATGCCTTTATTATATAGTTTAAAGTAAGGTTATGCATATTTGTTGAAGTTTACCCATACTAGAACTGTGTTTAATCTGCTATGCTAATTTGTGGTGATGAGTCCTTGTTTGTACCATTTGTAAAGATCGTCGCGACTCGTTGGCTAATATAGCCAATCTCCAATCGCTACAAAATGTGAAAATATCAGCCCCATCCGATCTTAAAATTGGGACCGGGACATCCCACACTTTACAATATAAACAACACCAATATAGCAAATCATATTGAAATGCATAATCAGATTAATCCAATTCATACCGAGACTGTCCACTCATAGATTGAGAACCAACCTCATATGTTCGATTTAATTGAAATGTTCATGAATGTTCAGAATGAAATTTGTTTTTTTTACGAAAAAACGTGTTATGTCAGGATGCCCACCTGAATAAGCTGAATAGTTGACCTTGTAGTCAATCCCTTTATCTGAGCAAGAATGTGGCAACAGTGCCGTAAAGCAACTTCCTTTTAACAGAGAGAAACTTCCAGCAGAACGAGGCACGGAATGAGTGACTGAGGGCTTAGAGGAAAGGAAGGAGGTGGGAAAAGACACAGCAACAGCAGAGCAGGAGTACTTTCAAAGGTAAAGAATGAAAGAGAACATAGAGTTAGTAGATTTTTCTTCGGGATGGCCAAAATTGCAAAATGACTGAGCAGTGTTTTCAAAAATACAGGTAAGCAAAAAAGCTTTTGCCACAAGATAAATGCCATCATCCACAAATGGGGGACTGGGAAATCCACTTGTTACAAAAAGTTCAGTTTTATGGTGAAATTTCAAGATGAACCTAAAGAGGATATGTGCCTTTCATAAGACGGGAAATAACCTAAAATTCATTGTTGGTCAGCTTTTAAACGTACCCATGTCCACAGTCAGAACAATTATTTAAACGTTTTAAATGACTAGACTTTAGGACAGTGGTCTCCAACTCCAGTCCTCAAGAGCTGCTGCACTGCAACATTTAGGTGCATCCCTGTTCCAACAAAGCTAAATTAAATAAATGACTCAATACCAGGCTTTTGCTAAACTTGATGGCATACTGAAGAGGTGATTTAGTCATTTGATTCAGCTGTGTTGCAGTAGGGATGTACCTGCAGGGCAGTAGATCTCGAGGACTGGAGTTGGAGACCCCTCCTTTAGGAGGACCCAAGTTTACCTTACCACCATCTGCAGTAAAAGGATGGACCTAGAGGTACAATGACAAATCTCCACACACAGTGTTGGGGAGTAACGGAATACATGTACTGGCGGTACATATTTAGAATACTAATTATGAGTAACTGTATTCCGTTATTGTTACTATTTTTAAACATGGTATTCAGAATACAGTTACTTTCGTAATACCATTGAAATACTTGTGTGTTTTCCACTCTCCACCTGAAACATGAAGATATAAGTTTTGGGAAATGTGTGTCTCTGGGTTGTCTAGACTATCCCATAATTCCCCTGAAGAACATGCCGCTGACACCAAATACCAGGTATGGATTCAGACCCGGAGCTAGGCGGGTTGGAGACACAACCGCAGCCAAATACACCTGCTAGCAGTTTCAGATTCAGATTATTTTATTCAGACATTCAAACATTCAACAGATGACAAACAGATGATAAATAAACAAAGTCTGAAATGGAATAGGCAGAGGCTAAAGCTTATTGCGCCTATCCCAGAGTATTTACAAAACATGAACAGTAAAGCTGCCAATGTCTTATGCAAGCAATTATACAATTTTTGTTTTTAGATCATCACAAATCTATTATCTTAAGTTTGCATCCTTAGCATCCATTCTCAATGTATTTTTTTATAATTGATTTCTTCAAAAGAATTTTAAATTGAATTAAGGTTTTACACTCTTTTAGCTCTTGGTCCAACTCACTACACACATTAATCCCAACAAAAGAAAGATAAAGCTGCTTTCTACTCGTTCTCACATATATTTTTTAAACATTTCTTCCTTTTGGAAATTATAAACGCAGTCTTATTTTTGGAACAATCCCTGGATGTGCACAGGTAACTTGTTAAAGCTTTATGTTATACATAAATTGAGCTGTTTTAAACTTAACCAAGTCCTTCAATTTTAGTGCTTTTAGTTTGATGAAAAGCTCATTTGTATGTGACCTGTGGGCCACTTTATTCACAATGCGGATGACTCTTTTTTGGATGATACTTATTGGATTAAGATTGGTTTTGTAAGTGTTTCCCCAAACTTCTAGGCCATAGGTCATGTACGGGAGAACCAGGGAACAGTATAAAATATAGAAGTTTTTTTCATTTAAGAGTTCTTTAACTTTAGATATTATTGCAAGAGATTTACATAGCTTTGCCCTGATGTAGTTTATATGGGGCTTCCAGCTAAGCTTATTTTGTACGAGTACTCCAAGAAATTTTATTTCATTCTGTCGTTCTATCTCAGTATCATTTATTCTTAAATTTTTCCACACATTAATGGCACGATTTCCAAAAACTATAAATTTGGTTTTATTTAAATTAAGGGTTAACTTATTAGAATCAAACCACTTTAACAAAAATAATTATTTCTCTACTATATCTATCAATGCTTCTAAATTCTTACCACAACTAAGTAGCAGTGAAGGAAATGATGCATTCAATTGAGCTAGATTTCATTCGAGCATTCCACACAAAAGCCAGACTAAAGCCACTGTGGTTAAAACGAGGGAAAAGATCAAATCTGGTATCAATGAATGAAGCGGCATATTCATATTAACACCTAAAATATTTTTTGCAAAGGTTAGTGATGATCCAGGTGGGAAAATTCTAAAATTTTTGTGTAAACTTTTGCTGGCGGGTCTCAAGCTACGCCGCACATCGACAATGTCAACAGCAAACTAGAAACAAAGCATCCAGCTGGGCAGCCTTTCAAGAAATGTGAAAGTCACTAAAAATTTAAGAAACTGCAACAATGTACAAAAACAAAACAAAATTCTCTACCAGTCTTTTTTATTTTTTGTCCATTATTTGGCAGGACCTATATCGTGTTACAAAAGTAATTTCTCTCAGTTACAGTGGTTGATTCTGACATGATGTTAGCTTGATTATATGTTGTTGTGATGGGTTTCCCGAAAATTATGACAAGGATTAAAGTTTTCCATTTAGAGTGCACCGAATGTCAGTTTACAATACTTTGCATATTTATAACAGAAATTCGCAAATAGTCTAATGGCGGTGGCTGCAAAAAAGCTAAACTTAATTTCAAATGACTAAATATAAAATCTAATAAAATGTAAAGAGATATTACAGCTAAAAAGTACTGTTTGTGTGTTTGTTTGGTTTTTGGTCACTGAGAGGTTGCAGTGTTGTGCCAAAAATAATTAAATAATATATTTTTTTCCCAGTCAGTCCCTAATGTTTAGTATTAATATGCCCTCTGTGTTCCTGCGGGAGTAGCTACCAGCAAATTTTGTGACATTTAATAGACTTAAATGCTGTTTTTAAGGGAAAGTATTCCAAGTATTTAGAATACAGTACGAGGATTCAGCAAAGTAACAGAATACGTTACAAATACATTTTAAAGCAGGTATTCAGTATTCTGTAACTAAATACATTTACTAAGTATTCTCCCCAACACTGTCCATGCAGCGCTGTTAGACAACTGAAGCAAAGAGTGGCATCTTGGGGTGATCAGGTCGTTATAGCAACCATTAGAAGGAATCTATATGTAAACTGTTTTGGAGGCATACCAGGATCGAACCTTTTCTATCCCAGTATTACAAATGTAAACGTGATGAGTCTATGAAACCCTGCTGGGACTTTAAGTGAAACGACACGCTTTGGTCAAATTCTCCTTTGGGCCTCTCAGCAGAAAACCCTCGTGGATGAATCCTTGGAAAACCACGTCATACTTAGCGTTACGTATGGCAGAAGTAAGGATGGCGTATATTGCTGTTGGCCGGCTTCTTTTTAGTGTATTCCATCAGTACTGTTTTTGAAATCAAAATCTTACAGAAAACCTGCAAAGGGACCTCAAGATAAACTGTATTTAAAAAAAAAAGCAAATGTCCTTAGCGTGGGTCACTTTATAACCAAAAATAATTGATTCAGACTTTTTCATGTCCAACCAGACATCCCAGTCCAGCTTTACTGTAATAGTGAGGCTGGAGCTTTCAGGGGGAGGGACCCCCACTGGCTCGCATTAAAGACAGCAGCTATAAAATTATGAAAGAGAAGATTAATCCAGTGGTCTGAGACCCATACTTGAAGGGGCTGCTACGACCGTGCCTCTCAGAAAGAGGGAGGGCGCCCATCTCTGTGAATCAAAAATATTAAAATAAATAAATAAAAGCCTCAGCTGGGTGTAACGTGTGAGCGGGGAGGCAGAGCTCAGAGCAGAGGAGCACTGTGAAGGAGGAGGAGGAGGAGGGTGAGAAAGAGTCAGAGAGAAAGAGAGACAGCAGAGCGTGGAACAGGTTCCTTCTGCAGCCCTCGCACGCAGCCTCAGCAGCCATGCCTAACTTTGCCGGCAACTGGAAGATGAGGAGCAGTGAGAATTTTGATGAACTTCTCAAAGCCCTGGGTGAGTCTTCTACTGTCCCTCTTTTGCTGCATAGGTTTGCTCCTGCATCATATCCATAGAAAGGGTTGGGGGGAAAAAAAGCCTTTGCTTGTGCTTTGGGAATGCCATGACTCCCAACAACATGATATTGTTCTGTGAAGCTCCCTGGGAAAAGCAGGCAGATATGCTTCTGAGGGGAAACCCCTCAGCTATTTCAGGAGATGAGACACACTGGATGCTAAATTCCAGCCTAAACAGACGTTGTATTGTTACATGACGTGAAAAAAAAAGGGGGGTAACATTAATAACGTTAAGCATTTAAGTAGGGCATGCATTACTGCCAGGGGAGGTCCGTGGATCACTGTGTTGTTCTTCTGTCTCATGTCCTTTTTCATCCTTTGTCAACCTGCTTCGTCTTTCCAGATGATTGTGATGGTTTAGATTTAGACCGGTCTAAGTGGGTCACTCGATTGTGTTACAGCGTTTCGTCACGCCGGGACCGCTGAAACGGACGGGGACACCGCAAAAGGCTTGATGTCTTTTAGATTAATGTTGAAGTCTTCATGGAGAAGTTCCACTGATGGGCTCTTCAGGAGCTCAACGGGATTACAGTTTACCTTTTTGGGGGAGTTCGAAGACAAATAAAGAGCCTTGCATTTCCAAAGGTTGAACTCACAAACTTCAATGCATTTTGGGGATTTTTATGTGACAGACCAACACAAAGTACCAGATTATTCTAAAGAGGAGGGAAAAGGATGCATACTTTTCAAAATCTTTATAAAAAAGAACGTCAAATTGGGGTGTGCGTGTGTATTCAACCGTCTTTGCACCAATCCCCAAGATAAAGGGGGGCTTAATAGGAGATACAGCCAGGAGGATCATGATTACTATGGAGAAGCTGCAGAAATCCACAGCTCCAGCATGAGAATCTGACCACAGTTTGTTACAACTCATGCAGGGAAACAGCAAACATGTTGAAGATGCTGATGCAAAACCGAAACGGACGTTTTTGACCAACAGGCTAAATAGTATTTGTAGAGAAAAATGAAGAAGCTACTAGAATTGGGTTAAGAACCGTCCAACGCATTATTAAAAAGTGGAAGGATGGTGGAGACCCATCGTCTTCGAGGAAGAAATGTGGCTGGAAAAGATTGTGATTCTCGATCACTTAAACATTTGGTGGAAAACAAAAGTATTACTCATGTTTAATAGTGAAAGTAAGATTTCCACACACACAATGCGAAATGAACTCAAGGGATTGAACGGCTGTGTAGCATTAAGAAAACCACTAATCGGTGAGGCAAACGAAACAAAAATGCTTCAGTTAGCTATGGAACATAAAAAAAAATGGACCCTGAAGCAATGGAAGAAGTTCATGTGGTCTGATGAGTCCAGATTTACCCTGTTCCAGAGTGATGGGCACATCAGGGTAAGAAGAGACGCATATGAAATGATGGAACCATTATGTCTAAAGTGCCTACTGTACAAGCCTTTGGGGGCAGATCTGGGGTTGCTGCAGTTGGTCAGCTCTAGGTTCAGCAACAGTATATGCTCCAAGCATGAGATCAGCTGAGTACCTGAATATACTGAATGACCGGGTTATTCCATCTATGTTTTCTTTCTTCCCTGAAGCCACAAGTATATTCCAAGATGACAATGCCAGGATTCAACGGGCTCAAACTGTGAAAGTTCAGTGAGCATGAGACAGGATCTGTACATGTGTTCCCTGTGTCCCTGTGTTTTGATTGATCCCAGGTGTGTCTGGTTCCCCTGATTGCTTCCCTGTATATATATGTTCCCTGCTCCCCTAGTGTCCTCGCGTTGTCTTTGCATCAGTTGTCGTCACTAGTCTTGTCTTCTCGTGTCTGAGCTCCAACTGGATGCTGACTACCTTTGCGTGCTCGTGGTTACCAGTGTACCTGTGCTTCAATGTACTGCTCACAGCTACAAAGCACATTAAAAGTGAGTTTTCTACAATTTCACCTGTACGCATCTGAACCTAAAACCAACCTCAAATCATGAGACATGGATTGGCTGCCACAGAGTCAAGACCTTAACCCCATTGAGAATCTTTGGGATGTGCTGGAGACAGTTTGTGCAGTGGTTAGAATCTACCATCAACGATGCAAAAACCTTTGTGAAAAACACTGGATGGAAATAAATCATGTGACATAGCACAGGCTTATCAAAACAATGCCATATAATTTATCTTAGGAGAGGCTAAATAAACCAAATTATTGCTGTTAACTCTTGACAATGTAACTTTACAAACGGCATTGAAGTTTATGGCTTTTACGACAATTTTGCAAGGCAAAGAATTTTAGCAGAACATTTTCATGCTAAATCTTAAAAATATATTAACGACAATAAATATAAAGTGGCAAATATTTCAGGATTGTCTGAGTAATTTCATCTTATAAGCTTTTATCACTCTTTTTCCCAAATATGATGGAAATATGATGTTATGTTCCAACGGTGGAAAACATGAAGTTCTTCCTAACTTGTAGTTCTCCTGTAACCTTTCCTTGAGTTTTGTTTTTGAGGTTACCAAAGCGACAATTCCTCTAATGTGATCTTTGGTCTTCAGGGAAAAGCCTCTGAGTTTAGCACCTCATCCAACACATTAACCACATCTGCTCGAGCAGATCAGCCATCACAGAGACGTCCTTGATGGCCATCTAATGCGGATTCCAGCGCTGAGGGGCCGCCGCTTTCCATCAACGTCTTTGTAATTACCTGTTGAGTCAAAGGTTTCCCTGCAGGAGCAAAAGATCGCTGTAGTGCCTTGCACTAACAAAAGTCAATGTGTGACTGGGATTTCATGAGATAGGGCCACACAAAGTGATACATACCTGTGGGTTGGAAGGAAAATGAGACATGGTTTTCAACAAAAGATCTAAAAAACATTAAATGCGTTTATGAGCTCTCCCTCTTTACTCTGTCGCCCCTGTATAAAATCTAATACTGCCATTGGCCTTCAGATATCACCTAAAAAAATGGAGTCCCATCTAAGTGTAAGTAAATATCAGTATAAACCTGTTTATTCTATAAAGGTCTCTGAGAGAAGATCAGAGGACAGACAGTTTAATGAAGGCCAAATAACACATCGGACACTTGAGGGATGAATGTGGAGAAGCTTAAGCAGTGCTAGGTTCTATAGACATATACAAAGCTTCAAACATGTCACAGAGAGCTCCTCAATTTATCCGTCGACCATTAAATCAAGTATAACTGAAAACTTACCGTGTCACCAATGTGTTCTAGGCAGGAAGATCATTAATCTAAGAAGCAGCCAAGATACCCATGGGAAAATCTGTCTGCAGAACACTGTTAGTAGTGTAGTATACTATCCCTACATCGCCATTGTTAAAGAGAAACATGAAGATATTTTGAGAGCCAGTTTGCTACAAGCCATCCGGGATACACATAAACACGATTTGGCTTACCACTACACTGTAGATGTGTTGCAATTTAAAGGCAGTTGTTTTAATACCAGCTTCCTCTGGTCACATGTTGATGTGCATCTATAGGCAAGGCACTCAACCCCAAGGAGCCCCTGCAAGTAAATGTCTACATGCTCCCTCTAGTCCAGATTATAACAACAAATTAGTTTCCATAAATATGCAGATGATATTTAAGTCTATATTACAATGTCACTGGGTGACTTTGGTCCCATCCAAACAGATCTTCTCTAGAGCTGTGATGTTTTGGGGCTGTTGCTGGGCATCACAGGCTTTCAACCCCCTACACAGATTCTCTAGTAGATGAAGGTCAGAAGAGAGACTGGCTAGGCTCCAGAACCGTGAAATGCTTTTTACGTAGCCACTCCTTCACTGCTTGGTGTGATGCATTTGGGATCATTGTCATGCTTGATCTTCAATACTCTCACTGATTAAACGTTTTTAAGTCCAAAATCACACTTTACATGGCCCCATCATCATTTTGGTAATACGATTCAGTCCTCCTGTTCCCCCTGCAGAAAAGTTGCCCCAAAGTATGATTCCCCCCCCCCCCATGCTTCACAGTAGGTATGGTGTTCTTGGCAGGAAACTCAGCATTCTTTACCCTCCAAACATTGCGAGTGGCGCTTATACCAAACAGTTCTACTTTGGTCTCATCTGATTACAATACATTCTCCCAATTCTCCTCTAGATCATCCAGCTGGTCTCTGGCAAACGTAAGATGGGTTTGGACATGTGCTGGCTTAAGCAGACTGACCTTTTGGGTGCAATAGGATTTCAATCCATGAAGATGTAGCGTGTCACTAGTAGTGAACATTTTTCACCAAGTTGCTGGTTTATGGTAGATTGGCTCATCGTGGTCTTGTGCAGGTTTACAACCTTGACCCTAGTGTCCTTAGTCAGCCCTCTGGTCTTGGCCATGGTCGAGGTTGGAGTCTTACTGTTTGAAGGTGTGGACAAGTCTCTTGTATACAGATAATGAGTTAAAACAAGTGCCATTAACACAGGTAACAGGTGGAGGATGGAAAAGCATATTATAGGAGTAAATGGTCTGTGAGGAACAGAAACTTTGTTTGTTTCTAGTTTCTAAATGCCTAATTTCTGCATCATTATATAAATGAAATTGTTAAATATCCTCCAATGTGATTTCTGGGATTTTTTTTACATTCTGCCTTTCACAGCTGAAGAGTAGCTAAAATGAAAATTACAGACCTCTCTCTTCGTTTTAAGTGGGGCAGCTGGTAGAATCGATGCCCACCGCAGTACAAAGCCCATATACTTTTTTGCCTCACTGTACAGATTCCAAAAAGTACAGCGTCATCAGCAAAATAACCTGTAAGTAAAAAATGTCTAAAAGTTGAGAGGCTTCTGTTCCAATGTGGGCGTAGTTATCGACAGATACTCTAGGGCTCAGCATTTTGCTGACATTTTTATTCTGGAAACTGACAAAACAGAATGCTTGGCTCACTGGTGCCCATGCATATTTTATGTTAGAAAAAAACACATGTTGTGGTCCCTTAGATCATGGGTGGGGTTGATTAAGCTGTCGCTTTAATTAGTCCACAACCTTGGGTGTTAACCAAATGGGACCGCTGTGGTTTCAAAGGAGGATGATTTCCTAAAACTATTTACAGAGATTTCTGAAAGGAAAATCTTAGAGAACTATGTATAGTCTTTGGTTTTCCTTTTATATATATATATATATATATATATATATATAAATATAAATCCCCTGTTTGTCCTCTTGTTGGAGGAGGGCAGAAAGAAATCAAAGAATCAGAATTTGGCAAAAGCCAGATGGTCATTGCCGAGTCAAACCAAGCATGCCAAACACTTGTCACAGGCAATGCAACCATCAGGCTAAAGGAAACACCCAGTGATAAGCTGTTTTGACAAACAAAGTTTCTATCCATTCCATTTGGGGATCACTGCTAAAAATTCCCCAATTTCTTCCAATTTTGCTAAATACCCGTGGTTTTGATAAATAGCTGAGGATTTCAGCAGAACCACACAGAGCTCATTGTGATTTTACTCCAAAACAAGCACATTTCTGTCATTCCCCATGAAAAAAAATATATGCGTGGTTGATTCAAGACAGACAGACACAAAGATGAAGGGAGACATTCAGCCACCAAGACTCACTATGTCTAAGTTTCTGAGCTGATATAGGCTGGCATGAGAGACTTCAGTGTTCTAAATCCAGGAGGGGTGCAGACTGGAAGCTTTTCTGCCAAAAATTAGGACACAAGCAAAAAATAACAGACATCACTGCTCCTGTTTTCTTTTTGATCTTGTGCTCTGTTTGTTTTGCTGTCAGAACTGGATACATTGAAATTACATTTCTTAGAAATTAGAGTTTTAATTATATCAACTCAAGTAATCTAGCTCAGACTGGATTGCCAAAGATAAGCAAGAAACATTGTAAACCCAGTGACCCTAATGCTTGTAAAATGATGGGGGCCAGTGCACGGAGTAGCTCATGCTGTGTTGGTTAAATTCACCCCACCCGTTTGTGTTAACCCTGTCTGGGTTGTGTCTGTTCAGGCGTGAACGCCATGCTGAGGAAGGTAGCCGTGGCGGCGGCCTCGACCCCTCAAGTGGAGATCCGCCAGAATGGCGAGCAGTTCTACATCAAGACGTCCACCAGCGTGCGCACCACCGAGATCAACTTCCGCATCGGCGAAGAGTTCAACGAGGAGACAGTGGATGGACGCAAGGTCAAGGTAGGACGAAGCAAAGTGTGTGCTTTTAGGATCAGAAATTAGAAATGTGACGTAGTGCAAGCCTAGAGGCAAAGAAATGTGCAAGAAACATAAGTTCTGAGTGTTCCTTCAGTAGTCCTGGCACTTCATGATTTCATTGTGATTTATTTATTTTGTTTTTTTATCAATCTTTTTATAATTTTTATTTATTTATGTTTCTTTTAATTTGTTCTACAAGTTTGTGTGACTTGTGTTGTTCAGCGCTTTGCGACTTCTTTGTCTGTGAACCGCTGTATAAATAAACTTTACTTACAACTAAAAACTACAATTTTGGTGGGCGGTTATTTCTTCTTTTTTCTTACTTTTTGGTCAAGCACAAAATGATGAGTGAGAAAACTTTTAACAATATGTTGACAGTTGGCTGCATTTAGTCTTTTTTAAGATACACAGAAAATGGATCAGAAATTCCTGCTTCATGTTTCCATATCTTGTGTTCGTATTACTCTACGACTTTAACTTCTCTGTGGTGAGTCCTCTTACTCTTATAGAGTTTTTTTTATCAGTAGTTTGTGAATCTGGGGCCATTGCCAGTAATAACTGTAATTGGTGTCCTCAAACAAAGCCCCTGAGTCTGTAGGAACCATCTGACCTGCTTAAATCCTGGGCCTTTGCCCAGTAGGTCCAGGCACTGATCCTTAAATGGTTAAACCCTCAACCATTCTGAACATTAATTCCCACTGAATCCTACATATAACCAATTTCATTTTTCTTATACGAAACTTTCTGAGAATTTAATTTTACTGAAACAAAACATGTCTACAGACTTTATGCTAGTATCAATAATTGGTCAAAAGTATACCCTCTATTTGTGAACAAAGGAAATATATGAAATGTGATGGTATTGTTCTAAAGATAGCTGTCATTGCACAACCCACAGCAGGCTCTTACTGCTGTCGATATGAAAGGAGGTGCCCTTCAGAAAGACACTATATAACATTCATGGAAGGTGAGCAAAGTTTTCTCTCTAAGAAAACCATAGAGCAAAGAGCAGGACTCTTGAAAAACTGATTTGTTTGGGCGCCAGAACGGATAACGTGTTTGGTATAAACCATCAATCCATTATAAAAAATAAACATAAAACCTCTCACTGACCATGAAGCAAAGAAGAATGGTTTGGAGTTGGTTTGTTGCGCCAGACCGGTTTACAATCTACAATCTAAGAATCTACCATATTCTATAGGTTGTTTGAGGAAAAGGTGATACTATCTGTAAAGAAAACTTGAAATTGAAGGAGAATTTGGCCCTACAACAAGGCAATAAATACAGCTAAAGACTGGCTGAAAGGAGTGTGTCAAATGTTCCTCTGATCGATGTCTGTAGTGGCAAAATTATTTCAAGATTAGTTCTATTTACCGATTAGTAATTAATATTTAAGGCAGCCGGGGAATATGGTATAATGCTGGGGACTCGAGAAATATGGATGTTTCACGTGTTCTGGTGTAGCTCAAGGATTCATCTGTCATGACTACAGTATCCCAGCCTGATATTAGCTAAACTCTCATACTGGCAGGCAGAGAGACGCAGTCAGTACGTTTAAATGCAGCAAGAGAAAGTCGAATTACTACCTTAGTCTGACTGAAATCAGACTTTTGAAATGCATATATACACCTTAGTCCGGCTTTAATCGAACTGAACTGGAGTTTCAGAAGCTCCGCCAAGCTACCCATATAATGCGATTGGGAATCGAACTTCTCTACAACCAACCCCCAGCCCCGGCCCGTACTCGCGCACCCCTCGGGAAGTTAGGAGACGTGGAAGTGTTAATCAGCGTCAACATAGTAGTAGTATGAGAAGAATATAGCGGCTAAGACAAATGTAAGCAGTGCATTTTTGGAATGACGAAGAGACAATGCATTTTGATTGTGAATATCCTGCTTTTACTCCGTCTGCTTCACTCCCACCACCCTCTGTTTACTGCCTGTGCACAGCTCGAAGCTAACCGCTGTAAGGCTAACAAGTAGGGGTGCATGTCGCCATAGATTCTCAGGGAGTCGAATGTACTTCATTTAATAATTTGATTTTCTGCGTGACATGTAAACTGGGACTCCACTATCAACAGGGGGAAAGCCCTTAGTCTGATTACTCCAAAAAGCTTGACTTAAACCTAGTTTATGCTTCTCTGACGGCAAATTTGCACTCAGAAGCAGACGGACAGGTATTGACGGAAACGTTTCTGTTTATAGTTCTCCGCTCTTCCAATCCATTCTCTATTGTTTCTTTCAACGTTGCTCAACCAGGACAGCAGGGGGTGCTAGGTTTTCATGGTATATCTGCCTACTATCACACAGCGCCGCTTCTGCTTTTTTCTAGGCTTGTGAACGCATTTCTTCCTCAAGGAGCAATGAGCGACAGAAAGTAAGTTTTGATGAAGCTGTAAAGCTTTTTACTAGAAGTGTGGATTATAGAATACTCCAGAAACACATGGAAACAAAACACAGCAGCCGTTTTTTGTTGTTTTCCTACACTTCCCTGTGTTCAAAATCGCCAAAGGAACAGATTCGATCAATTATCTTTTCAATATAAAGCATGTAGTGGCCAAACGCTGCATTAACTACTGATTAGAGCGACTATAGAGCCCCGTTCTGGTGAAGCGATCTCTGGTTGTTGCTCAAACTGACCAATCAGATGCATACGCTCTCCGTCGACGGATAGTTAAAATTTGGGCCTCTACTCCGTGCGATCTCCGTAGGTGACGGAGAGCCCTTGTGTTAACGGATAATGGCGTTGCGTCAATCCGTCTCTGTCAAAACGCAGAAGCATAAACCAGGGTTTAGATGTGTATGTAAACGTACTGAATTTTAGAGGGAGAGAGCGTTGGCCCAACAGGGCTTCATGTAACAGTTGGTTGTTGTTATTGCTTTGTTTAGGTTGCAAATGTGACCTTTATTTGTTGGTGTCATGGTTGGCACGGTGAGTGAAGAGGTCATATAAAGGGAATAACACCACTGTGATAGCCTGTTGTTACGCCATATTTCTATGTTTGAACATCATCGCTGATGTCAATCTTCTCACTGGTTGAACAACTTTTGACAGTTGTTTCTAACACATTAAGAAGTTTCTCACTCGGGTTACTGTTTGAATCCTGTCAGTAAGGCTTTTTGTTCAATTTAATTTGAGTAACTCAACAAACTTTTTTTTTTAGTTTGTGTAAAAACTTAACATTCCGATTTAGTTATACTCAACATATTTAGTTTTGGTTTGTGTTAAAATAAAAAACTGGTATAAGGTAATGGGTTTCCTCGCAATTCGGGAGTAAAGTAAACTAATCTGGTTAACAGTGTAGGAGGTAGGTTGTCCAAAGTTTCACCTCATTTGGAAATGTAATGTTTTTGCTAATATATTTTTTTAAGTAAAGCTGTTCTGTTCTTTTAATTGTGAGATCAATATGTGACCAAAAACATGAGAATTTGGTGACCTATGAACAGTTTTGGGTAGTAACTGAATACATGTACCGGCGTTACGTATTTAGAATACTAATTATGAGTAACTGTATTCCGTTACAGTTACTATTTTTAAACATGGTATTCAGAATACAGTTACCTTCGTGATACCATTGGAATACTTGTGTGTTTTCCACTTTCCACTTGAAAGATGAAGATATAAGTTTTGGGAAATATGTGTCTCTGTGTTTTGTAGACTATCCCATAATACCCCTAAACAACATGCCGCTGAAACCAAAGAGATCCTATGGCCGAAACACTCCCGACTATCAAACAAAAACATTAACGTGAGTTGCCAGGTATGGATTCAGACCCGGAGCTGGGAGGGTTGTAGCCACAACCACAGCAAAATAAACTTACCAGCAGTTAAGGATGCATTCAACGGCGCTCTCTCACAGTTCTTTTTTTTTTTTTTTTTCAAGTGATGCTAGATTTCATTCAAGCATTCCTGACAAAAGCCTGACTAAAACCACGGTGGTTAAAAAGAGGAAAAAGATCAAATATGGCAACACTAGTCAGAGAGTCACACCGCAATGCTTCAGATGTCAAACTGTAAAGTATGCAAACAAACTCCAGTGATTGCTGCAGCAGCTGTAATTTGGTATCAATGAAGGAAGCAGCATATTCGTATTACCACCTAAAATATTTTTTGCAACGGTTAGTGATGGATCCAGGAGGGAAAATTCTTACATTTTTGTGTAAACTTTTGCTGGCGGGTCTCAAGCTACGCTGCACATCGACAATGTCAACAGCAAACTAGAAACAAAGCATCCAGCTGGGCAGCCTTTCAAGAAATATGAAAGTTACTAAAAAATTAAAATTAAGACACAGCATAAATGTACAAAAACAAAACAAAATCCTCTACCGCTGTTTTTTTTTGTCCATTATTGGGCAGGGCCTGTATTGTGTTACTTAAGTCCTTTCTCACAGTTACAGTCGTTGAATCTGACATGACGTTGGCTTGATTATATGTTGTTGTGATGGGTTTCCCAAAAATTATGGCTGGCTACAAGGATAAAATCTTTCCATTTGGAGTGCAATGAATGTCAGTTTACAATATTTTGCATATTTATAACAGAAAGTCTTAAATAACCTAATTGGCTGTGGCTGCAAAACAGCTAAACTTAATTTCAAATTCTTATTCTGTGTTGATGTACATATTCTGTTTATTATTGTATTGTTTTTGTATATTTTTTTCTGTTCTGTTACATATGTTATTCATTTGTTGTTTCTTTGGCTGCTGTTTACGACTGAATTTCCCCTGGTGGGACTATTAAAGGATTATTCTATTCTAAATGACTAAATATAAAATCTAATAAAATGTAAAGAGATATTATTGTTAATAACCAGTTTTTTTGGTTGGTTGTTTTTTGGTCGCTGAGTGGTAGCAGTGTTGTGCCAAAAAGAATTAAATACTTAATTTTTTTCCTAGTCAGTACTTATGTTTAGTATTAATATGCCCTTTTCTGCGGGAGTAGCTACCAGCGCATTTTGTGACTTTTATTAGACTTGCTGTTTCTAAGCGGAAGAATTTAGAATACAGTACGAGGAATCAACAAAGTAACGGAATACGTTACAAAATTCATTTCAAAGCAGGTATTCAGTATTCTGTAACTAAATACATTTACTTATTCTCCCCAACACTGCCTGTTAAGGTGGGTAATGAAAGCTAAATACCTTCCTCCAGTGTCAGCGATTAGCATTATGTTCACGTCTTTTCTTTGAAGACCTTCAACCCCAGAGGCAAGATTCACTCATCCTCATACAGACCAAGCTCCAACAAAGACAACTGTATTTTTTGCATTTAGTTGAAGAAAGTTAGAATTAGGAACAAAAATAAAATAACATTAAAGCTTTACGAAAATAAAACAAGAAATAATACATCTTGTTTTAGAACCCTAGGACAACAGCTATTTTCTGTAACATGATGCAATAGGAGCGAACTGGTTTCGTAGCAACGTCTCTTGATATAATCTTTGCTCCGACACATGAAAGACATCTGTTTTATGAAAGCACACACTGTGTAATTAGATCAAGTGGACGAGTAGAACTGACTGTCGGGCCTCATCATGTCCATGATAATGACCTTCCAATCATGTTTCTTGTTTCTTGTAAAGTATGAAACATTGTGTCCACCATGGGGCAACATAAAGACAAGCAAAACGACACAGCTGTGGTAACACTTCTGTCACCTAAGGGCAATTTAGAGACACAAATTAACCCAAAGCTTTTGTTATTTGACTATGGGACGAAGTCAGAGTACCCAATGAGAACCCAGACACCTTTAAATATTCAAGGCAAAGAAACTCTATTCAGACGGGTGCTGTAAGAAAATATGCGTGATAAACTGTTTAAATACTTATTTAGAGTAGGAACGTCCTGTCAAACTTTTTTTTCAGAAAGGAGACAGCCTCATAGAGAAATGTTGATATTTTTTTTCAGAGCAAAAAGGCTTTTATCATGCCCAGAACAAAAACAACAGATCTTCTGAAGATGCTCCCTGAAGCTGTCATCACCAACGGGAAACCAGTCTCGTAATGAAATGGGCAGAAATGCCACGCACAATAGAAGTATCAAATAAGGTAACAAATACCCCTAAAAAGTTACATGATTGGTTGAGGAAAAATATATTCTTGGGTTGAATACCAAAAAAACAGCATGTATGATATTTACAAAAAGATCTAAAAAACTGAAACTTATGGTTACATTGGATAAGGATGATTTACAATCAGTGCCTTACCTCCAATACCTTGGAATTACATTAGAATCAACTTTTACAATTAAAAGACATAAATTTTAATCTCAACAATTGAAACATATTCGAGCTTTCTTATCAACAGCCGCTGCCATGTTCCTATCTGCACTGAATGAATTTATCACATACTGGCAGTGTTAGGCAAGTTACAAAGAAATTGTAATTTATTTCACATTACTAATTACAAAAATGTAATATGTCTGCATTACATAGTACTGTCTTAAAAATGTAACTGAGTTTCACTACTTTAAGTTACTTTTGGCAAAACGTCCTAAATATCTACCACCACTTTTAACCACCATAACTTATCAATTTACATTTTAAACAAGTGTCACACGACAAATACTGCATTTTTAAAACTTTTATTAAAATTAAGTCTCAAGTTCCTTTGCATGCCTTCTATTTCATGGTAATGTTTGTTAAATCTAATCAAAAGAAGGTGCTGAAAGTGCTCATCACAAAGATGGTTGACAAAGATGAGACTCCGATGTTTGAAGTCTTACAGCAGATGGTTAGGAAAACAGTGTGAATAATGCCTTTGTTTAAATGTACAGTCGATCTTTTCGAGGTTTTAGTTTGGAGCAACAGGAAGTGGGTGGTGGATCTTATTCTGCCGTATCAAACTTGATTTGTTCTGTTGCATTAGTTGGACAGAAAAACAATTTAAAATGCGTTTGTAACTTGAGTTACTGAAATTGTTACTAGTAATATATTGCTGTATATTTTGTAAGTAATGCATTACATTACTCGGTCACTGAAAAAAGTAGCCTACTCCTGTAACTCATTACTTTGCTGCACTGGGTATTGTTTTCTCGTTTGGTCACTTGCTGGAATCACCACATTGAATCAAATAGAATAGTTATATCAAAAAGCCATAAAAGTTTTTGCAAGAAAACCTTATTCCTCACATCATTGTCCCCTTCTAGCTAAGTATATTTTTTTAAGTTTTGATAACTTTAGGACTTTTAAATATGCAGGTATTGTGTACAACTCACTCCATGTTTTGGCTCCTCCTCTACTGGAGGAATTTATTTTAAAAAAAGAGCCAAATCCACAAAACTAGATCAATATGTAGAGGTGACTGTGACATGTCATTTGGAAGAACAACCAATCCGGGACTCGGTAACTTTCAGTGCATTTAAGACAGATCTAAACAAAATTCCAATCTAAATCCAAAATGCAATCATTTGTAAATTCAATAATATTATTTCTGGTGTTTTCATTGGTGATTGGTATGAAAGAAGGTGGTTTATGTAATAACGTTTCGATATTTCTGTGAATGTATAGTGTAGTGTTACTGTTTGTACAAGGAGTATGGATGGAAAGTAGCGTATAGCAAATAGAGTGCTATGGCTGTCCGAGCCTAACCCGCATCCGACAGAGCAGTAACCGAAACTGACCCGAACCCGACAGGCATTAAGATATTTATGTCCGAGCCCGACCCGGGCCGACACAGGTTTAATAAACCGAGGGTAGATTCTTATGTCTGAAAATGCTTTCTGCACTTGAACCCGGCTGGGCTCCTCTGGTCCAGATGTGGACTTTTTTCCCTAACAGAAAAATATGCAGAGTTGTGGGTCTGAGAGGGCGGACAAGGTGCTGTTAATAATAATAATCTCAACTGCTATGACTGGATGAGTCAAGATAATTCTTATCTTTAATTTTAATCATCTTAATATATTTGGTCTTATCTTATCTGTCAACAATAATTTACTTTTTTAAATGTTTCTGTGAGTTTTGAAATGATAAACGTATGTGCACATTGCGCAAGATGCCCTGCGGCCAGCATAAACAAACCCGTTGTTATTTTTATGAATAAAAAGTAAATAAAATTAATAAATAACTCCCACTGCTTTTTTCACAAATTGCACACTGACACATGCACTTTGTTATGTGGAAAGCCCGCTTTTATTAAACAACTGTAGGAAGGCATTTGGACATGTCAACAGATGAGCACATCAGCGCACATGGGGCAAAAAGCAACGTTAACACAGACGCACACAAGAGGCAAGGCAAGGCAAAGCAATTTTTTTTGTATAGCACACTTTCAGCACAAGGCAATTCAAGGTGCTTTACATGATTAAAATTGGAACACAGCATAAATGAATTTGATGATTAAAATACAAGAAAGAAATTACAATGAGACAATAATCAACACAATACAACAATGTTGGGACAAGCAGGTAAAAACACAGTTTTAATTTACTACTGAGCTCGCTGAAAAGCTCACAGTGCAGAGTTCACATAGGCCCAATTATATAGCCATTTATCTTCCTATTTATATTAGTTCCAGTTTATTTTCTATTTTAACTTCTTTTAATCTCCGTCTCCTGTGTAAGAGCCCTCAGGGGTGGGAGGTTTTCGCCCTCCCTCCTCTGATGTGACCGAACCCTACCGAAGCCTAAGGATCCTTTCATAATATCTGTCCGAAGCCGGGCACATTTACATTGTGTAATTGTACATAACGTTTATTAATGTGCAATATCCTTCTTAAATAAACTACTACTACCAACTTTCAGAAATAATTTTTAAACAATGTATGCAAATATCAGGTTTTAATGGTGTAAATGGAGTCTTCTTAATGTATCTTTCTTAAGTATGGGTCTTTTTTTTTACATTCTGTGTATTAATTAAAAATATTTCATGTCAGGAGAAAAGAATCTTAGCCAGTGCTAACAGTGGATATCACAACATAGTCTGGAGAAGGACCTGCAGGAGTCAGAGATCACTGAGCCTCGCACATGCGCTTGCTGGGTGGTGGTGGGAAGCGTTTCTGTGGAGTCCTGGCAAACTCTGAGGTGGAGCAAGTTGGCAGGAGAAACCCAAGTGGGTTTAGTCACCCATGGTCGGGGGGATTACGCTCTGATCTATGTCCGGCATACGGCAGTGAGTTGATTAAGAGAGCAACAAGGTTAAAACACTCCAGTTAATCTGACTGACTTCAGAGGGATTAGCCAGGGGGTTTCTAAATTCAGGAAAGGTGAAACTGATAAATAGTGTCCTGTCAGCCTTAGATGTGGGTAAGAACCTTTGGGGTGATCAGGTGAATGTTTTGTATTAAGTAAAAATTATTTTTAGGCATTTCTTTTCCGGGCGAGACCAATTTTAAGTTAGACATATTAGTCTTGCGTTTTATTTCCGAAGATGCATTTCACCTCAGCTTCAGATCATTGAAGTTTGCAGAGATTTGTTTTTACATTGTCTCCCATAAGTTTACACTGTAGCTTTCAATCAGGTTTGTGAATGGACTTCTACTGCCCATTGCAAAACTTTCTTTTCTTTTCCAGTCCTTCCGTTGTAGATATGCTGTTATGTTTAAGATCCTTGAACTGTTGATGACCTAGTTGGTACACTGATGAGTTCATGATCTCTTTTCTCCAGTAGTTTCCAAAGTAAGGTGTCAAGGGCCGATTTTCCTAGATGTTTTCAGCTTCGGTCAACAAACCTCAACACTTGTTTAGGAGGTAATATAGTTATTTAAATCAGCCATGTTGGATCAAGGACACATCTAAAACCTACATGACACCAGCCCTTGAGGACTGGAGTTGGACTCAGGACTGCTCTTCTCCCTACTCAGTAACTGTAGGTCCTGTAGCTACAAAGCAAGCTCAAATCATTACCTCTCCTCCATTGTACATTAGAGTTGGTTTGAGTTGTTTCTTCTGATATGCTGTGTTCAGTTTTATACAAACATTATGGTTTTCAACTTTGGTCTTTTTTTGCTGGAAAGACATCATTTGGAAAGCGATGAAGAGTTAAATCCTGATGCTATTTTCATGTTAGAAACCAGAAGCCTTTGCCTTGAAACCCTTCCAAACAAGCCACTTGTCAAATTGCTTGTCAGGCTTGAAAATTCCGACAATTGAGAAAAATTTTTGCCAGAATTTCCAACCCTGAAAGATTGACAGTTGTTTTTCAGCTTGTATGTAATCCTTCTCACTATAGGATGATGGACTCAAATTGGTTTAAAAGTGGCTTTCCAGTTTGCCGTGAAGAAACCATTGCATCTCCAAGGCCAGGGCCGACGCTAGCCATTTGGGTGCCCTAAGCACAAATGATTGATGGTGCCCCCCCCCCCCCCAAACTACTGCCACCACCAAAGAAATAACAACCATTCAGAAGTTCTTATTTAGGTTCTCTTTACTTCCAAAATAACAGCTGCAAATGAATTATTTTACAATAACAACCGCACCAAACATGAAAAGAAATAAATAATACAAAGGTTAAAATTATAAATACCAAACACCACTTCATTTACAAAAAACACACATTTGGAACTGAACAATGTAAACACAGAAAGTTAAAAGTGCAAAAAAAAGTTTAAAGTTCAAATAACAGTATAAGTAGTTGTATGATTTTAACAGAAGGACTTTACATCACCATTCTGCTATTCAATAGAACTATATGACAAACATTTTCACTACCATCAATTGTCAGAGCCTTATGTTACTGGATAGCCATAGACCATATTCTGAGAATGCAAAAAGAGGACAAACTCCCCAGCATGGTCGTGACTAAAGACCTGATATGTTTATAGAATTTGCAACATTATGTTTGACCTATTGCCAGTTGTGATACGGTTGTTGCAACTTCTTCCAAAAAATTGCTGCTGAAACTGAAACACCAAGTAATACAGCAGATAAATATAATAATATGGTTGTTATAGATTTTATAACAAAAGATCCTTCTTTTAGTTTGTCCTCAACCAAAAGTGAAAAAAGTAATACTTTAAAATCTAATCAAATCTGTAAAATATGGATTCAGGTTAGACAATACTCAAACTAATATCAAATCGTTGAGGTAAATACAGTCAGAGATAATTTTCATCTCTCTCACGTTAAAAAAAAAGGTCTGCTGTGAAAAACCAGCATAATAAATCAAACAGACTAAAGAATATTTATTTATATTTGAAAAAAAATATTGTTAATGATTTTTTGGAAATGTACTCCAGCAAATATGCTTTTTAAAAATGATGAGGGAATTTATTCTCCAGTAAATCACAGTCATGTTTAGTGTTTTACCTGCTGTCTGACAGATAATTTTCACACTGGATCTTATAGCAGGCTGAGCATTTTCTTGGTGGATGGTATAAAACTTTATTTTCTAATTCATGCATTTGATTAAATGATTACTATTACATTATCACCATCACCAGAGGGAGACAGGGAGATTCAACTTTTTCTAGACTAATTTGGTCTAGGCCTATATTACTTTTGTATTTGCGTTTTGTATATCAACATGCTTTAGACATTTTATTTTTTTTAATAATACTAGTTGCCTTTTGTGATGATTTTATACGACCCAGAATTTTTGGTGTCCCCCCAGGCACTTGGTGTCCTACGCGCAGTGCGTGATGTGCGTGTGCGGTGCGCCGGCGCTGTCCAAGGCTATTGCTGATGTCATTCCATTCTGACTTGGTTTTAATACCCACAAAATGAATTAATCTCTCTTGTTTCTATTAGAGGTTCAAAGGCCACTTTGATTCAGTAGAGATTTTATTTTGTGGATATTTTCCATTAAACTGAAATTTCACCTGTGATCACTCGCTGGCTGTTTCTCTTTCAATATTCTATATAAAGTAAAGGTAGTCAGTGAAGTGCCTGAACAACAATATAATCTGTCCTTGTTTTTGAAGTTTGACTAGTAACCTCTTCTAGATGTGGCTTTTATTGCATTTAAGACTACCTTAAATTATTATTTTTATAAAGAATATATTTGTTATTTGTTTGTAATGGCAGATCTTACTGTTCCTCAATTTAGATTAAGTTGTCCCTGAAAAAAAAATGTAGAAACTTTAAGAAAGGTGACACATAACCTTCACTTTTTTTTAAATCTAACAAATGTAACAATTTGATCAAATGGTTTTTGATGGGAATTAGGTCATTAAGCACTTTTTAACCTCATCGTTTCTGATAGTTATTGTTAAAACAGGTTGAAAAACATGAAGATTTCCCCCAACAAAAACCTAAAAACGTTAAATGAGAAAACAAATCTACAGATAGAGTGAATTTGTGTTACTCATGAGTATGTGTTGAATCTCGTTGGATAAGAAAACCTGTTAGAAAATCTCTAAAAGTAAAAAAACTAAGATCAAAACAGGCACCCAAACTGTTGATGTAGTTAATTGACTGTCCTGATTCTGGATTGGTGAGAAAGAAAAATCAAAGTAAAGCTCAGGTCAGAGGTTTTGGAGCTTGGCGAGGACTCCATATAGCAGTGAGCAGGGTCCAAAACCTTTTATATGGTGATTAACATTTGTCCATGAAAGTGAGGCAGCTGCTTAATTCACAATTGAACTGCAGTGCTTTCTAACACAATATAGGACCAACTATTAAACTAGAGTAATGGTGTCAGTACCTCTACAAATATCATGCAATGGCAGAAAAAGTACTGAAAACATATTCTGGATATGATAGACTAGCTTTTAATTGGCTAATGACACTCCAAAGTGTAAAACTTTGTACTGTTTTCAGCTAAAAATGCTTCAGAAATATTGAGTTTGTACATAACATATATTTTTAGTCAGACAACATAGTAAAAGGGGAAAAAAGGTTTAGAGTAGCAGTAATAGTTGGACTTTTTTAGAACATGTCTGCCCTTTACAAGTTTCTTATGTTCTTGCTGTATTGTCACACTTAAAGTGACAGTGTTTAGTTTTTGCAGTACATCTTTGAAAATAGCCATTAAAATATTATGTAATAATAATTACGTAAAGCACATTAATTGCAAAATATTGGCGATATTGTAAAATATGACTTTAAAAATCTGTTTTAAAATAAATAGGCACGGGTCCTCTTTTCAGAGGAAAGCCATTAGATTACGTCTTTACTTCTACAAGAGCCAAGACGGACAAAGCGCACGGAACAAGTCCGCTATTAAGACACTGATTTCCCCTCAAAATCCAAAAAAGTTTTGCCATAAATAAATTTTTACCTCTTCACTAGTTCCAAGAGATGAAAGAGAAACTGATGTACTCGTCATGTTGCTGCAAATAGATAATTCTCAGGGAATTTAGCGTTTAAAAACAGCACTAGTTGGTCCTCCGTTGTTGAGTTTCTTACTCGAAGACACAGATACTGCATGCTTGTGATAGTTTAGGTATGCACTGCCCCCTACTGGCCGAAAATTACACATTGTGCCTTTAAAGATTTCAGATCAATGAACAGATTTTAATATCAGACAAAGATAATCTGAGTAAAGACTAAAAGCTGTTTTTTAAAATAAAGATTTATTTTGTGTAGGGAAAAAAGCTATCCACACCAACCTGGCTTTATTTACAGAAGTAAATCATGCCTTTGGCGGCAAAAACTACTTTGATTCAGCCACATTTGAGAGCTTGTGGGGATTAAAGGTCACATGTTCTCAATCAGATGCATATTACTACACATCTACATAGCAATAGAAAACAATATGCCTTGCTTGGCTGCATTTTAAATGCCAATCTGTTGGTTTATTTGCTCAAAAAGAAATTATGCAGTATGTCATGATGTTTTGTTATGATTTTGTCATTTCCTTCCACATTTTTCACTTTCTGCTCGTAGATGTTTTCACCCTTTTGTTTGTTTTTGTGTTTTATCTTCTGTGTTTTCTTAGTTTATCATCTTTATGTGATGGTTTTCCTTTCCATTTCTCTTTCTAGTATTTATTTCCTTCCTTTTATTCCCTTCTGCTCCATTTCTCCTCTGTTTTGTATATTCTTTTAAGCTTCTCTTAGGTTCCTTCTTAGATATTTTTAGTTACTTCTAGTTGGTCGTTATTCTTATTTAGGATTGCTCCTCTGTCTTGTCTTCCCTTTTAATTCCTTTCTTCTGTCTCCCTGCTATACCGCTCCCCGGCTAGGCTAATTGTTTCACTCACTCACCTACATCCTGTTCTAATCAGCCATCAGTTTCTCATCCAACAATAGGTTCTCCCAGTACTTAAGCTCCTAACATTTAGTCGGTCGCTTTCAGATACTGCTTTTCTGTCAGATTCCAGTTTCCCCTGTGCAGTAATTTTTTTTTTTTTGCTTTGAGTTTTATCCACATTAAAAAAAAAAATTTTCATCAAGAAACTCTCTGTATTTGGGTCCTTTTAAAATCTCCAAACACGACAGACGTTTGTCGCAAATTCTTCCAACTTTTTTGTTTTGTTCTTTTGTCGTTTCTACACTGTTCATGGAATTATATGACCAATAACAAAATGTAATGTTTACTTCTCACTCTCAATTTAATTTTCTTTTAAAGGTTTTTCACTCCTAACATTAATTGTTTAGTCTGTATGAACACACAAGGCCTGATTTATCAAAGTTTTGCAGTTTTTAAAACAAGCTCAAACCGCACAGAGTCATGTGTTACTATCCACATGCAGGTAAGACTGCGCCTTATAAACCAACACTAAAGGGTTACAATCCATTTAGTGCTTTTGCACTTGATGAATATGCAATGTGGGCGTTTCTGTCAGATGTAAAATATTGGGAGGAGAACATGCAAATAAGTAGGCATTCCAGGTGCAGTGCGATTTGCTAAACATCAAACTGTTTCTGTTGGTTGTTTTTAGAGTCTATTTTTACCACCTCTTAAAGGCATGTCTAAACTATCCACGACAATATTCAATACAAGTTTATTACTGACAAACAAAAAAATATAATTCACATACAATCTAACCTAATAGTAATTTACACTCTAATGCACATAAACCTGAAATGTATGTTGATTTCCATTCGCTGAACTAATCTGCGCCTGCTGTTCATTTATTTGGATCTCTATTAGTTTCCACCAGAGTGATAACTAGTCTTCCTGGGCTGCAGTTCATAAAATATAATAATCACGTACAATATCCAAATGATATATATATATGTGACATTTTACAAAGAGAATTCAAACATTTCAGAATACATACATACAAAAGCCAGATGCAATTAACTTGTAAATTTCCAGCCATCAATAAAATACCTAAAACATTCAGATAGATCCACAGCTAAAATTAGATTTTTTTTTTTTTTTAAAGAATAAAGGCCATTTAGTTCTGCAATATTATTAGATAATTTATTCCATTTCGGAGATGCTTTGTAGACAGCAGATTTTTGCAGGAAGTGAGTGTCAGCAAATTTGAACTTAAATACATTCAAAGGGACTATATCATGCTATTTTACAGCTTTCGACTTCTGGGATAGACATATATGATATGATAAAGTGTTACCATTGGTGTTGTATAGTATTAATTTGTCCTGAAATTTAAAGAGTAACTAAACCTCAAAACAACTTTTTTTTTGCATATTAACTGCATAAATGGCTTTTCACCAATACAATCTTTCAGTTTCAGTGCATTTTTTATATATTTCCGTGCAAACTTGTTAAATTCTACATTTTTTGGTCTAAAAACATCTTAGTGCTGCCGCTCAAGGTCATTGTATGGCTATAACATTTTAATTTTGGCTGAGAGCGGTACATCTTTTCCATTGTCTACGTTACAGTCATGGTCTCATATATGGGCTTATAACGATATCACCTTAAGATGAAACTGAAAAGAAATATTGGCTCTGAAAATTACATTTGGCATTGAAAATTATAATTGTGACTGAAAATCTTAATTTTTTTATCTAAAATAAATTTAGTGAAAATGTCTGTATTGTAAGTAAAATTAAACATTGAATGTGAAAAAAATGTCAATGGAACTCAAAATAAATGCATTACAACAGCCAACTCACTTGCAATCAAATTTTTACAGTTTAGTATTTTTTTCCCCAATGCCAGTCTTTATTCACTGCTGCTTTTCAGTTTCATTCAGCCCTGCCTACCAAAGCCTTAACCACTTTGGTAGAATTTTTAAAATGTTGCTTGGGGGTGGGATAATGCTTTTTTATAGGGTTCAGCTACACTTTAACTTATATCCCGTAGTTAATGTTGGACCACGAAGTAAAACGGCTCGTTTCTCTGTAATCCCGCGTCCTGCACCCGCCCACCAACGCCACTCCGCTCCTCTCCCGTGCATAGCCACCCTGACTGAGAAAAACAGTTGACCAAAGTATACAACAATGAAACTGTGTTATATTTAGGGCTTGGACATTTTATTTATTTATTTATTTTTAGTAAAAAACGGAGTCAATAAATCATATTTAAGCTGCTAAATCTACCAGGCTATAGACGAAGCCCATCCAGGCTTTAGACAGAGCCCCAACCAACACAGTTGAGTCGAGTAAGCAATCTTTCAATTCCAGTGTATTAAAAAGCCGTGGGTGTTGTTTGCACCGGTTTACTAAACATTCTGAGATGACAGATCAATTAATTAACCACACAATGCCGTTATAAGATCACAAAAAATATAATTCCCAGAGTTTCTAGCCTAATAGTGGCCATAGACCGTAGTTTTCCCCCCGTTTTTTGCCAAAGATGCATCAAGAATCAACTGTGCCTATTCTTTCTCTTTCTATATGTAGCGCAGTGCATGAGGCAGAAAGGCTGGCGCACACAGCAGCGGACGCAAAGTCTTAATTTGAATACTGCTCCTTGCACCGATCACGAATTTTTTACGCAATATAAGTAGATCACCCGCAGATGATTGGCAGTTCGCTCAAAAATTATTGCGGTGCATGCAATTTTAGGCTCTCTGTTTGGAATTTTGATAAATCAGGCCCATAGTTTACTGTATGTGCATTCACAGTTCAGAGTTTGGCTTCATGCAGCTTTGAATCAAGAGAATGGTACAGCAACTTTGATTCATGGTGAACAACGTATTCCTGTCATTTATTGGCAATTTTAAACTTATCTTTAAATATTTGTGTGCAGGTAAAGCACAGCATCAGTAAGACTCATCATCATTACTTAATCAGATGCACATTTGTAGATATTGTTAAATGGTGCTCTGTGATGAGAGTAAAAGTAATAAAGACATCGATCTCTGTTGACTTTCTGTGCAGAGCCTGGCCACCTGGGAGTCAGAAAACAAGATTTACTGTCAGCAGACTCTGTTGGATGGAGACGGACCCAAGACCTACTGGACCCGAGAGCTGAATGGGGATCAACTCGTACTGGTGAGTGCATAACCAAGAGTTGTCGGCTCATGGTTTTTCAGCTGTAGTTTTAAACAAAATTACTTTAACAATAATAATTGGTGGTCCTCCTTTGATTTAAACACCACCAATAGATTTTAATTTACAACCAAAAATATCCCTAACCACTTCTCTAGGATAAGGTCTTGAGGGTTACAGGTCTAAAGAAAGTCAGACATTTGAACCACAAGCAACATTCCCTCTCTCAATTTGGGGGATCCTGTAGCAATATAGGCTTTTTACTCCCTTCTGCAGGTTGTGGCCGGTTTACCTACGAAAAGGAGGTGTCCATGAGACATACTGACGAAGAGAAACAGTGGCTCTGCTCCAAGTTTTCCCTTATTGACAGTTTCACGCGCTACTTCTAAGACTCAAGTCTGTTTCAAAAGTGATACTGTGGTGGCATATCAGGGTAATACTGCTGCCACGGTGTGTGCTTTTGAATGTGCCATGGCGAGGGGAGAATATTGCGCCATTTGTGCCGCCAAGCTTGGTAGTAATATTACTGCAATGCTGGACTTTTGAATGAAGATAGCACCTTCACCTAATAGTGGGTCGTGTCATAATGTGATTATTATTTAACATGCCAGTAAACATGGGGGAGTCAATTTCGAATTTGCAAACTGTGTCAGCTGAGATGGCAAACCGGAGTAATGCAGCAATCTGGGAGCTTCTGTCTCTGTTTATACAACCCTACATGTCGGCAGTAAAGCTTGGTTAATGCTTGACGCATGTAGCCTACATTCCGTGCGGGGGACGGCACAGGGCTCTTCGGCATGCATACAACACTACACCATAGTAGAAGTAGAAAATCGTTGTTCAAACCATGGCAATACCCGTGAGCTTAAACGAAGAGGAGGAACTCTTTATGCTTTTTACACTATTAAGAATAGATGAAAAAGGAGATGGTCCACTCATCCATTAAACAAGACAAAACATTTTTTTCACTGCTTCCTCATCTTTCCCAAGTATGATAGCAATTTCTCTACAAAAATTGTGAGCAATATTTTGATCACAGTGATCTCTATGGGCCAAATCATAAAGATGTCTTTATTTACAAACCTCCACCAGAAGGAGCTATGGCCAGTCCACCATGTTTTTCCTGCGCTGGACCTTCCATGTGGTTATAAAATTTCCTAGGTGCGCTGTACGGAAACTTAGGGCTCCCCAGAGGCCGTGCGGAGGGGAGTGGTTGCTGAAATAATGCAATTTAGCCGCGTGGAGCCATGCGGACCTCGCGGATGCGTCAATCATAAACCACGCTTAAGGACACCAATCCCACATCCTCTTTATTCCTCCATTGCACCATGAAAAAAACAGCTGATCAGGCCACATTGCCATCATAGGCTGAAAGGCCAAAGGCTCCCACTATGCCTTTGGGGCAAAGTGGTGCTGTTGTCTTTTGAAACCGGCCTCTGATAGCCTCACCGGAACAAGGGCAAGCAGAGCTCGCTCCTACAATAATACCTTGGACGGAGTAAGTTTGTAAGGCCCCTCGTGATCAAATAAGCACCAGGAAGGAAGGTTCAATCAAGTAAGGGTCCACTCCTTTCACTAAGAGATAAAGTTTAATCACCAAAAGCCCGAGCCTTATCCCAGGAGTAAATGTTGATCACCAGAAGCCTGAACATTGCCTCTTGGTGATCAAACCTGGCCATGGAACATTTGGCTGGGCTCCGTCGACAAAAGCATTGGAAAGCCTCCTTTTTACCACCCGCTAGGAACACATGGTGTTCAGTTTCCATTATTGAAAGGCAAGATCTGGCCTGTGGCTTTCTATCTGTCACTATTCTGGTATTTCAACAATTTGACTTTTAAACTTGTATGATCGGGAAGACTGTTTTTGTTTTTATTTGCTCTACCTTGATTTTAGTGACCAGCCGATGCCTACACCCGCAAACATCGCCCTATTTCTCCAATGCAATCAACTGCACAAGAAAAGTGTGCTCTGGTGCGGAATGACTACAGCTCTTTCTTCTTGAAAACCAGTAAATTAAAATCTCCTCTCTAGAAGCCTGGAGAGGAGATTTTCATCCAGCCTAGTGAGCTCCTGTTTTACAAACTGTTAATGAAGTCAAGCAGGTGGTGTATGAAGTCACCCAGGAGATTCAACCGCGGAGAAAATGGGAGTCAGTTTCCCAAGAATATGAGCTTTCATCTAAGAGATGTGAAAAGGAGAACAAGAGGAGTGGCTACGCTGACATTCCAACGTCTTCAGCCAGATTAACATTTGTCGGTGTGTCTAAAGCCCCTTGAAGCATCAGCAGGGGGTTGCACACTTACAGTGCTCAGGAACTCGACAGCTAGATACCCTCGGCTTCTAACGCTCCCACACTCTGCTCTGTTGTTCAAAGATTTTTCGAAGAAATGAAGGTCCACAAGGATAAAGCCTAAACAAACAACTGGGATGGTTTAGATGCTGAAAAATCTGATAACCGGATGCTTAAGCAGCTTTCTATTTCAGCCTAGAGCCAAGTAAGAATGAAAGCAGTGGGGAAAAAATTAATTAATGTTGGAAGTTGGAGGTTCCTCACTGTTAACGCTGACAAGCTGTGAGGGTAGAGTGTATGAACTCCTCTGTGATGAGTGGGTGATAAAAGCAGAATGTGGTTAAAGCCCCTTTGCTCTGCCGGTGACACTGGCCAGCTGCCCTGCAGCAGCCGAAGCTTTCACCCACTGCTGGAGGTCGATGTGGCCGAGCCGTGACGTTAGCATCTCAGTACATCTCACGTCAACTCTCCTTGGACCCAACAGCTAAACAATTCACAGTAGTAGTAGTAGTAGTAGTAACAACACCTCCACAAATCTCATATTTTTCCTCATTACTGAGGAGTTTAAAGATAGGCAAGTGGTTTGAAATCTTTGCATTGAACTTTGCTTTAGCTGTGACAACACTAACAGGTAAATCATGTTAGCATTCACTTGGGACTGCTGTTCTTCCTTTGATGCTACAGCAGCTTGACATTGTCCATGTGAGCATGAAGGACAACACAAATAACCTTGGAAAGTAGGAAATTGTTTGTTTAAGCAGATGACTCGTCACCCAAGAAGTACTTTTTATTTTATTTTCTAGATTTTTCAAATCTAATTCCTATGCAAAACTATTTGTTTCCCTTCAATGTTGTCTTTTTTTTGCACATTACACAGATGCAATGTAGTTCACAATTTGGAGTAAAAGGAAAATGATGGATATTTTTAAAATACAACCTAAAGGCATGTTTCCACAATCGTAACTTCAGGGTAATTTTACTACTGCTTCACGTGTCTTAATTCAATTGTGTCCAATAGGGGTAATTTCCAGGCCATTTTAGGAGTCAAAGGTGTAACGGTATTAGGTTATGCACTAGAAAAAACGGCCCAGTAGAGTTGCTGGGCAGGACTTTTGGTTAACTCATCCTGAACTATGCATGCTTCTTCCATCCCAGTGACTCCACTCTGCGTCGAAACAGTCACGATATGGTGATGTTTTAGCAATGTCAGCACAGAGCTAGTTTTGTAGGGAGGTGCACTGGCTGAGAGGACCGAATCTGCAGATTTGCCCCGTCAGCTTTTCCGCTCTCAGAAATTTTCCAAAATGTCCAACATTTTTAGCAGATTTTATGCTTTCTTACGAATTTTGGAGCCAGTCCGAGCCGTTCAGCAGTACTTATATTCGCTTCCTCTATCAGCGGACATTCGTAGAAAAGGAGTGCTCGAAGCAGGACCAATTCTGCTTGTAAAAAGGTTTAATTTGCCCAAAACGCAGTCATTTTACCATGTTTATATTTCCCTTGGACTTACGAACGGCTCAGAAGTGCTTCTTGATTCTCGACCCCTTCACTGTTAAGAAAACCCTAAAAGACTGCAAGAAAGTCTGGCTTCTTAGAAGTACACTATAGGGAAAATGAGGGTTGAATCAAGATTTTGATGAGTTCTGTAAATATAAATATAAATCAAATCATACAATTCAGAAAAATGAAACATGTAAGAAGTGGTTGCATATGATCAAGTCTGCAGTTCATCTACCATCTTCAAAAAGCTTCCTTTAATAGGTTTTAAAGGCAAGTTGAACATCGAGAACTGAAGAGTCTTTTCGGGCTCGTAACCAGTCAGTTCCATTATTCTTCGCTCAGCAGCATGCAACGTCCTGCTGTGAATCAGATCCTGAATGTCTGTCAAACCCCGAGAAGCAAAACTTGGCCGATATGATGAGACTGAGTTTGCACCATATGTCAACAATTTATGGGTTCCTGATGGAAGACTGAACTTGGCAATGTAGGCATCGTCACATGTTTTTTTTTAAAGGAAGGCTGCACAACTATACAGACAATAATGAGAGATGGCTCTTGAACCTGTCAGAGTGTCTCTGGAGAAATGGCAAGACATTTCTACAGACTGATAATCCCCTTCCCGCCTGGTTCTGTTGGAGTATATATGAAATTGTTATGTTATGATGATCATTAAACTCTTGGACAGGGTTTAGACTTCCGAGCAAAAAGCACACGAATGTGAATCAGAGCTAAGGCACGTCGCACATGCGGAGAAAGCCCTACAGTTAAAGAGACAGAGCCTGAGACCTGCATTCAGAACACCGATAATGCAACAGTCTCATTGTGTGAGGCAGTTCATGCTGTAAGTGGGGCACATTTCCATAGGATCTGCATAATCTGTGTAATTGGTTTAGTCTGGGAGCAGTTTAAAAGTAAAGTGGGGTGGGATTTCTGTTGAGCTACATAAACGTGAAATAAAAGTGAATTTCATGCAGACGAAGAGGAGACTGCAGCTTAAACTCTGCCTCTCATATTAAAACGTTTCTCTACTGCAGGTACTTACAGTCTCATTTATGGTAAAGCAAAATGCTATAAAACATTAAATCTATCGATCCATCCTACCATCAGTTAAAACAGGCTATTCCAGTTCAGCTTTGAATTGTCCATTTATTGTTCTTTTCCTTGTCTTATGTGGTATCAATCCCAAAAAAAAACATAACTTCTAAACCACAGTTGAAGATTAAACCAACAAAATGGGCTCATATTCCAAAGAAATAGAAACTAATCAATGATTACAGACTCTGATTTAATCTATGCTCAACGATACGTCATGTTTTGTGCTGATCTGTTTTTTTTAAACTGCTGCTTAGTTCAGATAAAACCGGATTTATCTGGAACATTTGGGGCGAATCAGTATCAAATGACTAAAAAGCAAACCACCTTTTTTGTTGTTTTCCTGCAGACATTCGGTGCAGACGACGTGGTGTGCACAAGGATTTACGTTCGGGAGTGAGGCGGCGCAACCTTCCCCTGGACAAAGCTCATGTGAACCACTCCTGCTTAAAGGGAAATTCCTTTTTTTTTTTCAACTTGGACCTTATTTTTTCAATTTTTGCGTTCTTTCACTCAGCCTGAGAAGTTTGGAGCCAGTGTGAGCCGTTCAGCAGTATTTATATATTCAATTCAATTCAATTCAGTTTATTTATATAGCGCCATTTCACAACAGATGTCATCTCAAGGCACTTACAAAAGAGTTATTACAATACAATGTTTAGTGTAGAAATTACGAACCACAGAAGATTGCGTCGTGGAATTCTCAGCAATCCCTCATACTGAGCAAGCATGCAGCGACAGTGGGAAGGAAAAACTCCCTTTTAACAGAAGAAACCTCCGGCAGACCAGGCTCAGCACAAGCGGTTATCTGCCGCGACCGTCTGTGGCTTGGAGAATACAACAGAGACACAGAAGAGCAAAGAACGATGCAAAGTTTGTTGCAGGAGTGGAGAATTTTCCGTCACTGCAATGCCATCTTAGTCAGGGTCGTCAAGCAGGGCTAATCCGGAGCACCTACTATAATAGAAAACAGTTAGTGCTTGAATTGACAGCACATCTGCAGTTGGGGAGAAGTAGGAGAGAAAGTAGGACAGACCCTAATAATGTCCTCCAACAGCCTAGCCTAAAGCAGCATAGCTACTAACATTAACCTGTCTCCTGCTACTAGGAGACCTGGCTACCAACACTCTGTCTAGTCTCCTGACCCGTGGACGGTGTAGGGCCGGTAACGGCCCCCGTCTGCCGGGTCTTCTCGGAGTCGGGTTGTTTGGAATGCAGCAAAGTGGGTGGTAAACTCCATCTAAGGCTAAATACCGGCACGAGACCGATAATCGACAACTATCTTAAGGAAAAATAGACAGAACTGAGAGGACAGAGTTGAAGAGGGCGAGAAACGTTTAAGAGATAAACGGGTGGGGTCCGCACAGTCTGCCCAGGGGATTCAACCCAGTCTTGATCACTGTACATCCGCAGAATGGCAGATTTGTCAGGTTTTTATTATTGTTTTATTGTAAGGCCCCCGAATTGGCCTGGAAGACCATGAAGAAGCACTTTCGAGGCGCTTGTAAGTCCAAGGAAAATATAAACGTGATAAAATGAAGGTTTTTGGGGCAGATTAAACCTCATTACAAGTGGAATTTGTACTGCTCCGAGCACCCCTGTTCTACGGCTGTCCGCTGATGGAGGAAGTGAATATAAATACTGCTGAATGGCTCAGACTGGCTCCAAAATTCTCAGGGTGAGTGGAAAAAAAACATTTGCTAAAAAATAAGGTCCAGATTGAAAAAAAAAAGTCTGAATTTCCCTTTAACTCAATAACACATTCATCAAGTTTCCTGCGCAACCTAACCTCTACGTAGGCATCAACCTTAATAGTCTCCAAATACAATGGCAAAGTGTTGGTTTTCTAGTTATTTGTAGTTAACATTGTGTCCGCAGTACAGTAGCTAGCTCTCTGTGTCCATACCTACAACCCAGTTGATAATCATGTAGGATTTACTCATTTGCTGCATCAATCAAGTGTTCGTGTGTGATGAAGGAAAGCAATAAAACATACAAGGAAAAAATGAGAGCTGAGACTCCTTGTTTTCATATTAAATATATCATGTGAATCTCAATGATTGTACATTATTGGAAGAAGAACTTAGTATTTACTTCAGTTTGTACTCTGATGGGAAATATTTCAAAGTAAGTTTGATTGACTGATTAGTTACATTCTTGGAAAGTACATCTAGGGGAATATGTCATCAGATTGCTTAAACAGACATCAGTAAGCAGAAGAAACGAGCAGGAAACCCTCTGACCTCGTTATTATACTCTACACTAGTGTTGTGTTGAAAAAAAATCAGATAATAATTCTGAATCTATTCTCGTAGAAATCGAATTGATTTCGCAAGTTCAGAGATCTTTTTTTATTTTATTTTTTTTATAGTTAGCCCTTTTTACAGCTTAAATGGGAAAGAAAAGTCCAGATGGGCATTTTAAGTCTTACGTCTGAAAGGGTTAATGCAGTTTCCCCTGGTGAACTGTTAATCATCAGTGTTGCATCATTCAATTGCAGGCATTTAATTAAGATAACAGCTAAAAAAAAGCACTTACACGTATCAATATCTAACTGGATGAGATTGAATTGAAGCGGATTTTATTGTGATATTCGATTCTAACTCTTGAGAATTGGAAGAGATTTGAATCAATACCCAGTCCTACACTACACATATATTGTTTTAACCTTCAGCAACCAGACATGGGTACTGGTTAGGAGGTACTGAAGATCATCTTTGATTACTAAATACTATGTAATATTAGCAATGGGGGGTGGGGGGAGCTCAGGCATGGCTCTGATCTGGGTGCACACATTATCTCACATTCTGGCCAAAATGCTTTTTAAATATCCAACATGCCTGAATAACTTCAGTCTCATCTTTGCTTAAAAGAAACCATTTTTCCTTTCAAATAGATAATCTAGGAGGTAGTCGACAGTTCAAGTTTATAGCTCTAGAATATTAGTCTAATCTATTATCGGGTCAGCTTAAAGTGTATATAAATGACATGTAATCATCTGTTGTTAAAACATTTTAATTTTTCTTGTTATCTTGAAAATGCACAATGATACACTGAAAGCTGTAAATGAATATCGAGCTGTCGTCTCCTTTTATTACTTTATCCCTGCTCTCTCATGAGTTGTACACCATTTTGCCTTCCAAACTTCTTTCATTATTAGTGGCATAGATTCAGCAGGGAGTCAAAAACATTCCTCAGACTTTGGTCTGTACAAAGCCGTGTGAACATATTTCCTCAAGGGGGCGCTGTGATCAGTCTCACACACACACACATATATATGTAGAGAATTTAATATGTGGTCGCGTTAGCTGAATATTTTTTGTATTTGACCGTTCTGTGAGCTTTTTGTTTCAAACAGTGACAGAAAGTTTTTGACAGGTTATTCACTTGGTGCAAAAAAGCAAACATTTTCGACTTTACACATGGAGTACAGATATCTGAATCAATCCAAATAATTCCCAATAGAGCATCTGAACATCGACTCTAACCTGTACACCATTCTCAACGCGTCTTGCTAGCTTTGGAGCGCATCTGTGACCAGCTGCACCGGACACAGACTGGCGCTGTAGTAGCACATGCCCGCAAGGGATTCAGCCTCCAAATCAACATCTAAACCCCCATGCGAAGTCTTCTGTATGAGGCAAAAATCCAAAACTTCATGACAATAGCATCTGCAGCGAACCCACTATTTGATTACATACACATGGGTGATCATTTCACTTTCATGTGGAGCAGGAGGAACCTGTGACACGTTCAGGCCACAGCAGGTGAACTATTCGTATTTTAATGGCAGTTGTTTGATTCAATTTTTTATATGTAGACTCCTACTGAATGCTGCTGTAAAAATTGACTGGTATAAATAGATTATGATCATATTTTTTTGACTCTGTCGATCAAAATAATATTGCAAGATAATTTGTCCAAACGGAGGCAAAATGCAAACTCATGCACACAGGTTTCAACCAAAATTTAAACCCATAACCTTCCTGCTGGTAGCAATACAGCCCTAGAACTATTTCACTCTCCAACAAAACTTTAGAAACAAAAAAGTGTAGAAAAAAAAAAACTTTCGGAAAGGTTCAACTCTTGACTTTCCTGCTCCGGTTTCAGAAATAAAAATGCTGCGTCTGAAAAATGATGATGCGGCGTTGCATCAGCCCCAAAAAGATAAAAGCATGCGTGTTTGCTTCAGGAAGCTCACAATGAGGGTTCTCACATAATGCTCCAACTCACCCGTCTTCCCGTTGCCTAAACTGAACGGGGACCGTCTGCTGTGCTTAGAGCTGACGCAACAGCATGTAAGACAGAGCTGAGCGACAAGATAAGACCTTCAAACCCATTTAGAAACAAACAAGCCACCCAGCCCAGCTGCATCCCATTATTCTACATTTGACTAATAAGGAACTGGATGTTGACCAATGGGGACTCTTCAAAGAAATAGACCAAATGAGACCTTCCTTTTTTCTCACATATATAGAGACATTGAAATTGGAGGGAAATGGGACTAGAAAAGTGGAGAACACTGTTCATATGAGCTGCCCTCTGGCCTTTTCATGTGAAGGCCGAGATATTAGAAATAACAGACGCAGAAGCGCTGTGGTATCTTCGTCCGTCTGACCTCTTTTGCTTCAGCAGGCTTTCAATCCGTCTGGCTTATTTTTTTAACAAGGTGACCAGATGAAGGCCAAAAAAAGGAGAGTATAGTTTGAAAGGAATGATAAATCATACAGCTTTGTAGCTGATGTAATTATCCCGAAATTTATCTTTGGGCTCAAAGAGTAAGCAATAAGAAAGAAAATGTAAAGCAACGATTTCTAGGAGTAAATATCAAGTTCATCTTTGAATTTTCTTGATTTAATTTTATTATTTTAAAAAGAAAAAAAATAAACAAATAAAATGTGAGATATTACTTGATCAAAGACACAAAATATGTAGATGGAGAAAACAATTGAGACCCGGATCTATCGAATAATGTTCACAAATTGATATCTACTAATAAAATTAGATGGTGGTACTTATGAAACAAAATTTATAATCAAAACCCTGCTTTTTTTGTTTGTGCTTTTTAGTTTTAGCTCATATAATAATGGTGTCCCTGTGAAATAATTTCACAGGGACACCACATTTTAGACATCTCTGATGTCATTCTAGAACATACGTGTCAAACTCAAGGCCCGGGGGCCGAATCCGGCCTTCCTTGGTCATTTATGTGGCCCTCTAAACTCTAGAGGTTCCTGTAGATAGAAAATGTAAGTTCTATTTTTATGCATCATAATACAGTTTTATCAGTAAAATAAAATCAGTGTTTATTTGAACAGATAACTTTCAGTTATAATGTGTTTTTATGTTGTTGTTTTTTTTGCTTGTATAGCCAGTTTCAAATCACCTTGCAGCATCTCAATAATATCAAGACCGTGGTATTTTTTTTTAGATAACTCCAGGACTTTTTCAGTTTTCATCTGATTCTTGGTAGATTTCCTGATAGGTTTTGAGTCATTCCGACATCGCGGGGTCCAGTTCTACTTCAGTTTTTACTATTTTTACATTTTCCTAAAGCACCATCTGATATATGCTACAATTCAGGATGGATTCTGTGATTATAATTTGATCTGGTCCTGCTTAACAAGAACCCCCCAAACTAGGATACAATAACCTTTGTGTTTCACAGTAGTAGGACTTTTGGTTTATGTCAAAATTATCATCTCCTCTTGTTTCTAAATACTTACATTTCAGACCCATCTGTTCAAAAGAACTTCATTTGTACTAATAATATTTACTAAACTATACTACTAATAATTTCTGTACAGTGAAATGCTAGTGAAACCTATTTAAATCTTGTTTTTGAACGCCTCATGCAGCCCTTTGAATCTTGCTCACTTAACCAGGAGCACCAAACTAAATCAGTGGGGTTTAAACACAACTACTTTCACTAAAATTGCTGAGTAATGATGTAATCATTTGCACACACTGCGATTTTCCTATATGCAGTTTTAGCCATTTAAGTGGTAATACATAGGTGGGCTATGTTAGGAAACATATTTACTGTGTCCTAAGTGTTTCACTTGAATATGGAAAACAAAATCTCAAGGAAACCAATGGTAAAACCCTCCAGAAATTGCATCTGTTTGTCATATCCATGATTAGACTTGGGGATAAGCACAAAAGCCATGGTAAGTTGAACCAGGGAAGAAATATGCAATGTATTTGACCGGAGAATGTTGCATTTGGCTTCAGCAGGCATTTTTTGTGAACAAAGAAGTTCTCAAAACTATCTGCACATCTCCTGCTTGGCTCCAACAAGTCAAACTAACAACACAATGAAGCACAAAACAGAGTGTTCAGCAGCCGAGGATCTACCTCCCAAGAAGCACGCTGTCAGGTAAAAGAGACCGTCAAAAGACAATGAAACATATAGGAAAAAAAAGGTTATTTAGATTTTAATTAAAAGACGGGAACTATTTATAACCAACAAAAAAAAAAGTAAATGCCAAAATCTTAAGAGTTTGGAAGGCCTCCTTGCCATTACCCTGATCTTTTGCTCCCTTCACAGATTTTCTATCAGGTTTAGACTTATTTTAACCTTAAATCTGCCAGGAGAATAAACAATTTATGGGTACACATGTGCAGTAATTCTAATGTACCTATTAGGTCTCTTTTAATTAGGATTTCTGCAAAAGTTCAACTTACAGCGACTTACAAAAGTGTTCTGTTAGTTTTGTTTGCTCATTATGCAAAAATAATTCAATGACTACTTAAAAGGCAACACATTCACAAAAAAGCTTGGTCTGTTTATAACATTTTATCTCCCTTGGATATGTTAATGTCTTCATTTTCTATGTTTTATTTCAAGTTTGAGGTAAAGACAATTGCCTTCCTAAAAAAACAACAACACTATTTGGCCTGAATGATCTAGATTTATCAAGTTGAGAACAAACATGCTCCAGGCAAGGCAAGGCAAAGCTATTCACATAGCACCATTCATACACAAGGTAATCCAAGATGTGAATGACAAAAAGATTATAAAAAAGCAAGAGCATAAAAAGAATAAAAAGAAGTTAAAGTAGATATATTAAAAATATGAAGAAAACAAACACTTCACTAGTCAGATTGTTTGATCAAAAGCTGCAGAAAATAATTTTATTTTAGTCCTGATTTAAAGGAGCCAACTGTTTCTGAACATATAAATGTTTTTATGGTGGTTTTTCCAGAATCCCCACGTACCTTTTCAATCAGATCAACTGTCATACCCAGCACTGACATCTAGTAAAACCAAGAGAGAAGTTCAAGATGTATATCATGTAAAACTTTTACCGAAGTCGTCTCAATGCCGTGGTGTGTCCTAAAGCCTGATTGAAAAGCACTTAAAATATATTTTTTTCTTTTATCAAAGGTATGTTAGTGGACTAACATACCTTTTAATAAAATTGTACATGTGCAGGAGTCATCACAACCTCACACCCATCACCATGACATTTCCCCCAGCCTCACCTATTCTCAGAGGCCTTGGCACTTACTACGGTCCTGTTGTTGGGTTGAAAATAGTGAGAAAGTGGCACGACATCGGGAGACAAAAAGCAAATCTGTCTTTGTCATCCATGGCTGCCAGTGATTAAAAGGTTTTCCTTTCAACATGCCGCTTCACGAGGGCTACCGCAGCAGCACGGCGAGCGTTCCCATTCCTCGATGCCAAGACCTCGGGACGAGGCCGTGCCAGCTCTGCTTTTTGACCTGGTATCCCATGAAAGAATGAGTTTCTTACTGAGTGCACTACAATGCTCCGAGAAGCAATGGCCAGGGTGCGCGCCTGCTGTGATGTTAATTTAATGACGAGTTGCTGTTCAGATGGCAGATCCAAACAGCTGAATAAAGGGGTTGTTGTCTTGTTTTTTTTTTGTTTTTTGCTCCATTTGTGTGGAGAAGAGGGCCCCATTACCCACCCTGCCGCTTCACTCTGGTTGGAAAACAGGGAAGCCTCTGTGGGTACAGTGGAGTACGGCTTAGATTTCTAATTAAATAAACAATCATTTAGCTCCTCTCAGGACTCAAGTAGGTCCAAGCGAGGTAAAAAAAAAAAAAATTGTAAAATTTTCTAAACAAAAAGACCTCAGATTAATTAGTGCACACTCAAAGGTAAGTACCATTTCCAAGCAGCCAAGGCCTGATTGCTACCATTCCAGTCAATTGCATAAGATTACGGTGAAGCGGGTAGCAAACTGTTTTTGTAAGGAAACAAAACTCTATGAGAAAATCTCACCCAGTTAAATAAATCAGAATCAGAATCAGCTTTAATGGCCAAGTATGACACATACAAGGAATTTGACTCCGGCAACTTTTCTCTCCAGTACAGAACTTAAATAAGTGAAATTAAAACGGAAATAAAAATAAATACAAATAAAAATAAAGGATAATATATACACCAAACCAGGGTTATTGTACAGTAAGTATATACAGCAGTGCAGAGTTTTAGTTTATTGTTCATGTGAATGGACTCACAGTCTGTGACTATTCAGAGTTCATCAGAGCGACAGCCTGGGGGAAGAAACTGTTCTTGTGTCGGGTGGTTTTGGCGTACAGCGCTCTGTAACACCGGCCTGAGGGGAGGAGCCTAAACAGATTGTGGCCAGGGTGTGAGAGGTCAGTGGTGATTTTTCTGGCCCGCTTCCTGACCCTGGCCCGGAATAGGTCCTCAATGGAGGGAAGATCACTACATATGATCCTCTCTGAGGACCTGACTGTTCTCTGCAGTCTGTCCCTGTCTTGCCTAGTGGTGGATCCGAACCAGACAGAGATGGATGAGGTCAGGACAGACTGGACTATTGCTGTGTAGAATATGGTCAGCAGCTCCTGGGGCAGGTTGAACTTCCTGAGCTGACGCAGAAAGTACAGCCTTTGCTGGGCCTTTTTCCTTATTATGTTGATGTGTGAGGTCCACTTCAGGTCCCGTGTGATGGTGGATCCTAGGAACCTGAAAGACTGGCCTGTTGGTGATTATTAGAGGAGATGTTGATGGGGGTCTCTTCCTGAAGTCGACTGTCATCTCCACAGTTTTGAGTGGGTTTAGCTCCAGGTGGTTCTGACTGCACCAGAAGAACAGCTGTTCCACCTCCCTTCTGTATGCAGACTCGTCGCCGTCACGGATGAGTGCAATGACGGTGGTGTCATCTGCAAACTTCAGGAGTTTCACAGAAGGGTCTCTTGACGTGCAATCAGTGGTGTAAAGGGAGAAAAGCAGTGGGGAGAGAACACATCCCTGGGGGGCGCCGATGCTGAGGGACCGGGTGCTGGATATGAAGTTACCCAGTTTCACCTGCTGCCTCCTGTCAGTCAGGAAACTGGTAATCCACTGACAAGTGGAGGGAGGCACGGTGAGTTGGGACAGTTTTTGGTGGAGGAGCTCTGGGACGATGGTGTTAAATGCAGAGCTGAAGTCCACAAACAGGACCCGAGCGTAGGTACCTGCAGAGTCTAGGTGTTGCAGGATGTAGTGGAGAGCCATGTTGACTGCGTCATCCACTGACCTGTTTGCTCTATAGGCGAACTGCAGGGGGTCTAGCAGGGGATCCGTGATTTCCTTCAGGTGGGACAGCACCAGTCGCTCAAAGGATTTCATGACCACAGATGTCAGGGCGACTGGTCTGTAGTCATTTAATCCTGTGACAGGGGACTTCTTGGGAACCGGGATGATGGTGGAGCGTTTGAGGCAGGAGGGGACCTCACACAGCTCCAGGGAGTTATTGAAGATCTGAGTGAAGATGGGAGCCAGCTGGTCAGCACAGACTTTCAGACAGGACGGAGACACTCCATCAGGACCTGATGCCTTCTTAATCCTCTGTCTCTGAAATATTTGGCGCACATCCTGTTCAGAGATCGTCAGCGCAGGCAGGGGGTCAGGTATGGGGATGGTATGATGTCTCACTGAGGCCCTTCCTGCTAAGTTGAGACGCTCCAAATACAGACCCACATATATTCGTGGCACTTTTGTCACCAGACATTGACATATTCATATTATGGACCTGATATGATGGTTTGGAGTGGGAGCCATAGATTTGTGAAAGGTATTTGACGGTCATTTATCATGAGCTCCTAAACCACTGACTTATACTCAGTATAAATACTACTCACCTCCTGTTTTATCAAAAAAGGAGTACCACAAGGCTTTGTATTAGAAGCAACAGTTTTAACATTTAGTGGTTCTTCAGTGCAAGTTACACAAACAAAAATTGTAATATATTTTATATTGCCAGATACAGTAACATGTTTGCATTACATACTACTGTCTCAAAAATGTAGCTGACTTACACTAGTTCAGGTTACTTTTGGCAAAATATCTTAAATATTTTATCTTTACACAGTAACTTATGATATGGAATAATTCTATAGAGATGGAGATAAGGCTGTTTCAGTCTCAGATGGAGGTTTTAAGATATTTATTAGGACCTGAACAGAAAAGTAATTTCTCTGTCCGCCAGCTCTGTGACTTATATCAGAGTGAGCTACTTTACAGACATAATTCAATTCAATTCAATTCAGTTTATTTATATAGCGCCATTTCACAACAGATGTCATCTCAAGGCACTTTACAAAAAGAGTTATTACAATACAATGTTTAGTGTAGAAATTACAGAACCACAGAAGATTGCGTCGTGGAATTCTCAGCAATCCCTCATACTGAGCAAGCATGCAGCGACAGTGGGAAGGAAAAACTCCCTTTTAACAGGAAGAAACCTCCGGCAGAACCAGGCTCAGCACAAGCGGTTATCTGCCGCGACCGTCTGTGGCTTGGAGAATACATAACAGAGACACAGAAAGAGCAATAGAACTGATGCAGAAGTTTGTTGCAGGACGTGGAGAATTTTCCGTCACTGCAATGCCATCTTAGTCAGGGTCGTCAAGCAGGGCTAATCCGGAGCACCTACTATAATAGAAAACAGGTTAGTGCTTGAATTGACAGCACATCATGCAGTTGGGGAGAAGTAGGAGAGAAAGTAGGAACAGACCCTAATAATGTCCTCCAACAGCCTAGCCTAAAGCAGCATAGCTACTAACATTAACCTGTCTCCTAGCTACTAGGAGACCTGGCTACCAACACTCTGTCTGAGTCCTCCTGACCCGTGGACGGTGTAGGGCCGGTAACGGCCCCCGTCATGCCGGGGTCTTCTCGGAGTCGGGTTGTTTGAGAATGCAGCCCAAAGTGGGTGGTAAACTCCATGTAAGGCTAAATACCGGCACGAGACCGATAGTCGACAACTATCTTAAGGAAAAATAGACAGAACTATCTTAAGGAAAAATAGACAGAACTGAGAGGACAGAGTTGAAGAGGGCGAGAAACGTTTAAGAGATAAACGGGTGGGGTCCGCACAGTCTGCCCGGGGGATTCAACCCGGCAGGTAATGGGCGGCCGCACTGTGCGGGAGGATCCCCTTGAGGGACCTCTCTCCGGCGCTGGCTGGCCCCTGTGGGGCGCATTTCTTCCGCGGCGGTAAGCCGCGACCGGCTCCGGATCTTTACCTGGCTTACATTAATCTATCTCTACCTAGCTACTCTACCTCTTCCTATCTCTTCCTAACTTTTGACACTCTGCCTGACTACTAACATTAACCTGTCTCTTCCTATCTACCTGTCTGACCTGACTCTAACTACCTATAAACATATCTCTAACTGTAAGCTTTGTCAAAGAGGAAAGTTTTTAGCCTAGTTTTAAAGATAGACAAATTGTCTGCTTCACGAACCAACCCTGGGAGCCGGTTCCATAGGAGGGGAGCCTGATAGCTGAAAGATCTGCCACCCATTCTACTTTTAGAAATCCTAGGAACTACCAGTAAACCTGCAGTCTGAGAGCGAAGGTCTCTGTTGGGAACATATGGAACAATCAGGTCTCTTATGTATGATGGAGCTAGATTATTAAGGGCTTTATATGTCAGAAGGAGGATCTTGAATTCTATTCTAGATTTTACTGGGAGCCAGTGAAGAGAAGCTAAAACAGGGGAAATGTGATCTCTTCTTTTAATATTCATCAGAATCCTAGCAGCAGCATTTTGAACTAACTGAAGACTTTTAATTGTATTCTGTGGACTACCTGATAATAGACAGTTACAGTAATCCAGCCTTGAAGTAACAAAGGCATGGACTAGTTTTTCAGCATCACTCCTGGACAGGATGGTTCTAATTTTTGCAATATTCCTAAGGTGAAAAAAGGAAATCCTACAGACTTCTTTAATGTGAGATCTAAATGACATATCTTGGTCAAAAATGACACCGAGGTTTTTTGCTTTATTACTGGAGGCTAATTTAATGCCGTCCAGGTGAAGGGGCTGACTAAGTAGTTTCTTTTTCAGAGCTTCTGGTCCAAAGACGACAACTTCTGTTTTATCAGAATTTAGAAGCAAGAAGTTTAGAGTCATCCAAGTTTTTATGTCTTCCAGACATGCCTGTAGTCTACCTAACTGATTGGATTCATCAGGATTTATGGATAGATATAGCTGTGTATCATCTGCGTAACTATGGAATTTTATCCCATGCTGCCTAATTATTTTACCAATAGGAAGCATATATATAGTAAAGAGAATCGGCCCAAGCACTGAACCCTGTGGTACTCCGCAAGTAACTATTGAGGTTGAGGAAGATCTATTGTTTACCTGAACAAACTGAAATCTGTTAGACAAATAAGATTTAAACCAACCTAGTGCTGTTCCTATTATACCGACACTTTGAAGCCTTTCTATGAGAATATTGTGATCAACAGTGTCAAAGGCAGCACTGAGATCTAACAGGACCAGAATGGTCACCAGTCCATTGTCTGAGGCTATGAGAATATCATTAGTAACCTTCACCAGAGCTGTTTCAGTGCTATGATGAGCTCTAAAGCCTGACTGAAACGTCTCAAACAGCTCATTATTGTTTAAATGCTCACATATCTGGTGTGCAACTATTTTCTCAAGAATTTTAGATAAGAAGATGTCAGTCTATAGTTAATTAAGTCGTTTTGATCAAGAGAGGGTTTCTTAAGTAGAGGTTTAATTACAGCAATCTTAAACTCCTGTGGCACATATCCATTGACTAAGGATAGATTCATTATATCTAAAATTGGAGCAGCGATCAGAGGGAAAACTTCTTTTAAGAGTTTAGTCGGGATTGGGTCTAAAACGCAAGTTGAAGGTTTAGATGAAGCTAATAATTTTAGTACATCACAAAGTTCGGCTGCATTAAAGCAGTTTAAGCATATATTAGGTTCAACCATTTTTGAGGCTGCCTCATTAACTAAGGAGGAAGCAAGCATATTGGGAAGGTTCCCAATTATCTTATTCTTTATGGAGTCTATTTTATTTATAAAGAATTGCATGAAGTCGTCACTGCTTAGAGCTTGGGGAATGGTTGGCTCGATAGAGCTATGATCCTGTGTGAGTTTGGCAACTGTATTAAAAAGAAACCTAGGATTATTTTTATTCTCCTCGATTAAAGATGAATAATATGCTGTTCTAGCTGTGTGAAGGCTCTTTTTATATAGCAATAAACTATTTTTCCATATTAAAAAGGAATCATGTAAATGCGTGGAGCGCCATTTTCTCTCTAGTTTTCTAACATTCTGCTTTAGGGTACGTAGCTCTAAATTAAACCAGGGAGTTAATATTCTATGGCTAACCACCTTCCATTTCAAGGGGGCAACTTTGTCTATTGCCCGACGCAGGGAGGAATTAACGCTATGAACTAAAATGTCAAGTTGTGAGGGGTCACGAGTTAAATCACTGTTTTCTGTTCTGCATTTATAAACTGAGGAAATTAAAGTTGGAAGAGCTTCTTTAAAATTTGCTACAGCGTTGTCTGATAACGTTCTGGTATAATGAAGTTTTCTTTCAGGTTTGATATGATCCATTAGAGTAAGTTTAAAAGTGATAAGGAAATGATCAGACAGGATAGGGTTATGTGGAAAGACTGTTATTTCTTCACAGTCAATGCCATAAGTCAGCACAAGATCTAAAGTGTGGTGACAAGAATGTGTTGGTCCCTGCACATTTTGAGTAAAGCCTATTGAGTCTAGGATAGTGTTAAAAGCTGTATTTAGACTATCACTTTCATTATCAACATGAATATTGAAGTCTCCGACTATAATGACTTTATCAGTGTTTAAAACTAAGTCAGATAGAAAATCTGAAATCTGATCTAAAAATTGAGAATAAGGTCCTGGTGGACGATATAAGACCACAAACAAAAGTGGCTTTACTGCTTTGTTATGTGTATGAGGAAGGCTAAAAACTAGATGCTCAAAGGAACTGTAACTATTATTTTTTTGGAGATTAATTAGTAAATCGGAGTGAAAGATAGTTGCTACTCCACCTCCTCGACCAGTACTTCGAGGGACACTAAAGTTTAAGTAGCTAGGGGGAGTTGACTCATTTATTGCGACATGGTCCTCATCCTGCAACCATGTCTCTGCAAGACAAAACAAATCAATATTATTTTCACAAATTAAGTCATTTACTAAGAGTGTTTTTGAGGGGAGAGATTTATGTTTAGTAAACCACATTTAATTGATTTGTTTTTATGTTCAGTCCGAGTTTTATTTATCTTTATGAGATTTTTATACTTTGCTCTAGTAGCATTAACTTTTAATTCATTAGTTTCATTAGTTTAAATTACAGAGTCAGACATCTTTTTGGCAGCCCTACACACCGAAGCTACGCTAATTTTAGTGACCTCCGACTGCCGTCGCCGGGTGTCGTTGCCACCAGCATGGATAACGATCCTGCTATACCGCCGTTTGTCCTTGGCCAAAAGCTTCAGATGGGACCTAATGTCCGCAGCCCTGGCCCCTGGAAGGCATTTGACGGTGGTCTTTCGTGTCTCTGGAGCCACATTCCTAACTATGGAGCTGCCAATTACAAGAATCGGCCTCTCCTGCTCGGCGGGTGCGTCGCTGAGCGGGGCGAACCTATTGTTCAGAGAAAGGGGCTGGAGGTTGGCCGCGGACTGGGGTCTGGCGCTAGTCTTCCTACGAACAGTCACCCAGCTCGCCTGAGGTCCCGGCTGCACGGGAGCTGTTGGAGGACGGCTAGGTACTGTCCTAGTTGACTCCGTGCTAGCTACTGCTGGGCCTGGCTGTTCTACAGCGCGGAGCCGGGCCTCTAGCTCAGAAACCCTCGCCTCCAAAGCTACAAAAATGCTGCATTTATTACACCTACCAACTTCACTAAATGAGGCGGAGGAGTAACTAAACATCTGACAGAGAGAGCAGGAAAGAGGAGGAGGTGTAGAGAGAGATGGAGGGACAAGAGAGAAAGCTGCCGAAGCCATGCTAGCCGTGAAGCTAAGCTAACCAAGCGGTACCTTACCAAGCCCAAAAAAAAACCCAGTGAAACGCTTAAAGAGTCCCAAACCGTGAAGAAAATTAACGTTTTAATGTGTTTGTGTGTTAAAGCAACTCAGAAAAAACTTATTGACAGAGAAAGTTAGATCAGTTCAAGAGAGAGAGAAACACCGACTTGCTACAAACGAGTTAGTCACAAAACAGGAAATGACGCGATACATCTTACCAACGCGATACGTCTCACAGCTTCCAAATAAGCTGTTTACATTGGTGGAAGAACTCCGGCTTCCAATTCAGGGCATCAACATGGGCACTGTCTCTTCCCAAAAAGGGGTCACCACAGACGCCTCAGAGGAAACAATAAAAATTTGAGGGGGGTTTACATAAATGGTCTAGTGCTGATAACAGTTCATCTAGTGCTGAAACATTTTCTCCCGTGACTCAGGGGAAGCAATGTTTTGGTGAGAATGGACAATTCTTCAGTGGTCCCCTACCACAATGTTGCTCAACCGGGGGTCTGCGAAACCTTAGTAGGCAGTGGTTGAATTGCAAGGAGTCCTTGATAATAAAATATATATATATTTTTTAAAAGATCCCCTTACATTTATAGAATTTTATTTTTGTCAGATGTGACCAGACCTTTTTCTACCTAAACTAAAGAAGGTAACATTACCTTCTTTTTCTCTTTCACAAGTGTAATTCATTGTATAGTTGTTGGTCATAAAAATAGATTCTTAAAGAAGATGATTTATTGCAGTAATTGCGTTAAAAAAAGTGAAACCATTTCAATTCATTACACACAGACTGATATATTTGATGTTTTTTTTCATTTTCATGATTATAACGGACAATGAATGAAAGTCCCAAATTCAGTATCGGTGCTGTAAACGAGAACGTAGAGTCAGTCCCCACTTAGAGCATTCCAGTTTGCCTCACTACACTCCAAATCAGAAAGAACATGGACGCTTTGAGGTCAGCAGCTGTCGAGGGGCGGGCTAGTCATTGCTATTGTTGTTAGCGGCATAGCATCTTCAGCAGACCAGCATGAAAAACAAAGCTGTACATTGTATTGCACGCAAAGCAAGGCCGTGCAAAGTATAAACTGGTGACCGGATTAAAGCAGAAATGTAGTCAAGTGTGTAAGAGCATTTAAAACGTCATTGAAATGACCAACAGTGCAAATACAAAGAAAATATATCTCAACTACAGCCATCTTTGTTTCCGACTTGCCCCCCCTCTACTCGGTCTACTCACAGAGCTCCGAGTTGGAGCTCGTATATTCCGACCTAAAGGGGGCGTGTCTCGGTGAAATGACGCAAGACAACTGCAAGATTTCCTACTCGGAAAGGTTAACTGGAATGCAGCATAAGACCTGATATGGGATATATCCATAGAGATGTAGATAAGGATAAGGATGATTCAGTCTGTTGGAGTTTTAACATATTTATTTCAACAGTACAGAGCAAACAGTTCCCCACTCCAACATAGCGTTTCTACCCTCTCCTGGCTGCTGCATGAGTGTGTGTCATATCAGGGCTCCAGCTAGACAAAAGAACGGCTACGTCCTCCAACTACATCAGTGTAGGTCAGAGGTCCATGATTCTCCAGCATTCTGGAATATTGCCCTGCTGCTTTCACTAATAATTACTAATCCCTAAACATCTTGAAATAATAAAAATCTTGAAATATTTATTCTACTACAGACCAAGCTACATATGGGGTAAGTACCAACACCATCTCCTGGTACTCCCCTGAGTAACTCACTAAAAAAGTTGTGCACTCCCGTCTATATTCGAAAATTACTGCTATTTAATTTGTTTATAATGTTCAGAGGCTGCTGCATATATATTCTGTTACTTTTTTCTGGAAACTGCCTAAAAAAGCCAAGGAGCTACTGCTGATTTATGTTTTTTTTTTCTGGAAATTACAACGGAAAGCTCATATTTGCCCAAAAAAGTGAATAAATACCACAATGCAATCTAAAAGGGTATTCCTAACACTTGATCAAAAATAGGCAAGGAGTCCAGGACCCCAAAAAGGTCGAGAACCACTGCCCTACATCATCAGGCAAAGGGAACCAAGTTTCCCCTGGTTACATATGCTTTCACACAAACCGATAGTGTGGAGTAGTTTAACCTACAGTCACTGAGAGCAACTCACATAGCAGGAGCCCAGATCTGCAATCCAGGGCAACAGACTTTTTGCAGACTTCATAGATGAATACATTTATTAATGTCGATTAAAAACAAACTTTTTTTAAAGACTTTAAAAGATTTTCAGGGATGATGGATTGCTTAATCTATTTCTTAGATTAGATTATTTTTGGATGTAACACATAAATGCATCTGTGGCTTGGTGGTTTTGGGTTTCTTTGAATACATGCTCCACTTTTTTAAGATGACTCATGATATCCAAAGGTATTTTGGTGACTTTTTACAAAGGGTTACACCCATAAACATACAGCCATCATGGGAAAACCGGTTATTTTAATTTCTTATTTCTTCTCTAATCCACACAGAGTTACACCATACATAGACTCAAACTGATATATTCACCCAGTTCTAGCATATGGTTCAATGTCTCTTAGCAGGTTCCACCTCACTTTCTGTAGCTATCAGCAATATTCTACCATAATTCTGGTCTATATGTAACCTCTCTATCTTGGCGAAGGTGAAAGCATTGACTGAAGCTAAGGCATCAATCATTACTGGAAACATGATCAAGACAGAAAGTGTTTCTCACAAACTCAAGTTCCTTTACTGGATGCTATGCATGACATCTATTAGCCACATGTTGATCATCTCACCCTGTATTTCACATGGTTTCACACTTTGGTTTTCTCCTCTCATGCATCGATGAATAAAGATCATGAGCACCAAGATGCATTTCAAACAAGCAACATAGAAATTCCTGTCTTATTTCACTTCATCTGTTTAGCTTCATACTCTGAATAAAACTGAAACATTGTAGAGGATGTAGAAGTGTGAACAAAAACTACAAATATCACTTCTCTTCTACACAGACTACAGCTCTGAGTACGAATGATGCTTTACCCTTTAGGTTTTATTTGATGGGAAAACCTCCTGTGGATCTTTGGAAGTTGTTTTATTTAACCATTCCCAGATGATTTTGCATTTTTGTTCAAAACAAACTGCATTGTTTGTATTGTAAAACAATCTCTTTAGGTTCAGTAATCCCACTTCTAGCTAGCTTTTTTTGGTTAGCTTTTTATGCACGAGATGCATCTGTAGTCCTTTTAGTTCAGACAATATTAATATAAAGTGCTTAACCAATACTTTTAATGTATTTAACTGGAATTTTGCTTTTCAGGATTGGACAGTTCTCTGTAAATCCTGTCTGCTGTGTTCCAAACCTCCAAGGTTATACTGAATTTGTACGGAGTTTAAATAGATGCAAGTGGACACTGTTTACTGATAGAGTTCTGAAGGGTGACTGGTTGTTCACTGATGTGCATAAAGGAGGCAGAATAGAAATGCTTACCACATTTTAAAAACTGTTGATAAGCATGAAGTGTTTTAGAGTTGACAGTGATAATGTGAAACGGCCTATGATAATTTTTCTTCAATTAAGCTTTTTTTTTTTAAATCATGCTGCTATAAACCTGTTACAATTCACTAATCTGTTACTTTTTGTACATCACGTTTCAAGTCTGTTCTTAGAAAGGTTTCTAAGAGGTATTAATAGCTGCTGCAGAAAAGAGAAGTGCTACCACTGAAAAATAAGTTTTATTATCCATAAGATTGTCAGAGTAAATTTTAAATGGTATTTTCATTCAAAAATAAGAGACTTTTAATCTATTTTGGTCAATAGGTTTGATTTAGCTCAACTATGGTTACAATATTCTGCAATATGACAAAAAGGTCAGTAAAATCTGTCTTGCCATCATTTAAACATACTTAAAACAATGATGGTTGTATAACTTTGTATAGGACTTTAAGTAGGACTTTAAGTAAAAAGAAGAACCTTCTTGGCTTCCCAGAGAACACAAGCCACACAACTTAGCACTTTTTTTTCTGCATTGGGGTTTTCCCTTTATAAAAGGCAGGACGGTCTTTCTGGGGCTCACTCTCTCATCTGCAGGCATCAAAGCAACACCAAACACCAACATGCTGTGCAACTTTAGCGGACCCGTGTTGATCGGAGTGCTCCCTCCGCTGCTGGTCACAGAGTTCATTCTGGGTCTCGTCGGAAACGGTTTGGCTCTGTTCATCTTCTGCTTTCGTTTGAGGCCCTGGAAAAGCAGCACGGTGCTGCTCTTCAACCTGGCAATGACTGACTTCATGCTCATCCTGGCTCTGCCCCTCCGTGCCAGCTATTACCTCTCAGGGATCAGATGGATGCTCGGTGGGGCAATCTGTAACATCTGCCTCTTCATGCTGGCGATGAACCGCAGTGGGAGCACCTTCTTCTTGATGGCCATCGCTGTGGACAGGTACATGCGTGTGGTGCATCCCCATCATCCCATCAACTCTCTGAGTGTGGGCAAGGCCATGTTGGGGGCGCTCTTGCTGTGGCTGGTCCCCATTTCAATGACCGTCCATGTCTTCTCGCTGCAACACATCAACACAACCTACTGCGAAAGCTTCATGGTGGATACAGAGTCCAGAGGAAACCTATCCTGGCATAAGTTCACCTTTCTCTTCTCTTTCTACATGCCTCTGCTGGTGATTCTCTACTGCACCTTCCACATCATCAGCCACCTGAGGAGGAGGCAGCTGACCCACCAGACCAGGTTCAAGAAGGCTCTGTACTTCATCGTAGTGGTGGTGGTACTGTTCATCATCTGCTTCCTCCCCAGCAACATCACTCTTTTGGTCATGTGGGTCAAGATCATCCAAGGATTTGAGTGTGGTGATGTAGAGCAGCTCACCACCGTGTTCTACATCACCATCAGTATGACTTATCTCAACAGCGTGCTGGACCCCGTGGTCTACTACTTCTCCAGCCCGGCCTTTAAGAACATCTGCAGGAAAGGTCTGCATCTGCCCCAGATAGAGGCTGGTGAGAGCACAGACAGGAAAACGCGCGAGACGGGTTCCATGTCGCAGAGTCAGCTGTGATCGGAAAACTCATATCTGCAGACTACTGAAATCTTGTTAAACAGGAGTCACATTTCCCCATTTAACATCATGTTTGAAGGAGCGGCAAATTAGATGCAATTTTACTTCCCTTCTTGCTACAGAAAATAGGTTATTTGTATTTGTTAAGCATAAGCATGTTTATATATAACTAACGATGAATGCAGTTTTTATCTTTACTTTTGTTATGCATTTTATATGAATGTTTTGCACTTTTTTGTTCAGTTTCAATGAGAAAGTTGCTTTCATAGCCTTTTTCTGTCTTATAAGGTCATATGGATAAACTGCAATAAAATGCACATTATGGAAATATCCCAAAAATTCTGATTACATTTTGTCTCTATACTTTGTCTCTATACATTTGAAAAAACAGTTGCCGTCTACATATTCTTCCATTGGAACAATAAATGTGTGTTTGTCACGGGGTTTTTTCTGTATTTTTCCAGTCACATTAAGGTTATGAAAGTCATTCATGCACAATAAACTTAGAAATTAAGCGATTAAGAGGCTTGGAGTAGAACTGAGGGAGCTGCAGGAATGAACAATGGACCGCATGTATATAATGCTTTTCGAGACCCTCAAAGTGCTTTACAGCTCCATTATTCATTCAGTTGTCCAAGGACAACAGCATGTAGCAAGCAGAAGAGGGAATCAAACCCACAATTTCCGGGTCGAAAGCCCACAACTCTGAGCTACAGCTGCACATGTAACACTAATCGTGTGTATTTTTCTATACAGCTAGAATAAGAATGAATGCAAAATGCTTTCTTTCCTTGCAAAGAAAATATCCAGATCTGGATCAAAAATCTCCCACTAACTCGTGAGGGAATGTGTGATGGTCTGAAAGAAACAAACTGGAACTTTAATTTAAAAAATATTTCAGTAAGTCTCATCTGACCCAAGCAGCTTCTTGCCGTTTTCTGTGTCCATGTGGGTGCCTGTAAACATGGCTACTTACGAGTTTCTTTTTGCCACTCTTCAGTGAGGGCCAGACTTGATCACGTGCATGACTAACATTGACCCAGCCAACAACTCCTCCAGAGTTAAGATTGCCATGCTTGGTTTACCATTTTATAACAGGACTCTGGTTTAAATCGATCATATATTCCTGAGTTGTTTGTTCCTTGGTCTAAACAGAACTGCTGTATTCGCTCTGAGGTTACACACTGGTGGTTGTTCTGAATTTTATTTAGTGGTGACCATAGACTGTATGTTATATGTGGTGACGTAGTAAAGGGGACTGAATAGAGCGCAAATGACGGCACATTTATACTTATGTGTAAACTGTTTGAAAACTGTGAACCATTTTTTTTCATTTCACTTTTCAATAACTTTCCAGGTTGTGTTGTTCTATCGTATGAATTCCTAATTAAACTCTCTGAAGTTTGGGGTTATGTGAAAGTGTAAAACAAACCTACGAATGAAAATGTATCAAGTCGGAGGGACAATAAAGATGATGCCTTCTTTTTTATTAGCTGTGTGCTTCTTAACAGTGACTAAAAGGAAGTGTTACATTACATATAAACCATATGAAACCTGTGACATTTGCTGTCTAACACAGGACATAAGAACTGTGACCAAATAAAGTAAAGAACCTCACTGACTAAATGGCGTAGGTACATCCCTTAGGCATAGCATAAATTGAAAGCTTTGGCTTCATTACAACAGGTGATGTTTTTCTTGTGGGTTTTATTACAACCTACTATAGCTGTTTGTCATCTTTATGCTTGCTGAATTGTAGCTTAGTTTTAAATAAATTTAAATCAATTTAGTTTAGTTATATAGCACCAATTCAAAAAACATGTAATCTCAGGACACTTTACAAGTAATGTCAATGCAATCGCACATAATTTCTAATCAGCTTAAGTCTCCTAACTAAGGAAACACAGAAGATTGCATTAAGTCATTGACTTGCAGCAGTCACTCCTCCTAGACAGTCGCCTGCTTTGTGTCACTGACTTCACAGCCATCCCTCATACTGAGTAAGCATGTATCGACAGAGAGGAAAAACTCCCCTTTAACAGGAAGAAACCTCCAGCAGAACCTTGCTCAGTATAGGCGGACATCTGCCATGACGGACAGTTGAAAATAATTTGGTGGTTGTATGATGGTAAGTATAGATTGCATTTCGTAAATTAGTTTGTCTTACACCAACATAAAAGCTTCACACTTTCCACTAAATATTAGATATTTTTATCTTGTGTATTCCAACTCATATTTTTTCATTTTTAAAATACCAGATTGCTGTGGTCAATTCTCTAATTTTTCAATCAGTACCCAACTTTTGTTGCAGCGCTTTGTACTCTTAAACAATTTCTTCTTCTGCATATTAGTTTATTTTGGTTCCGGCTTCATAAATTCCTGAAATCAAAGGTAAAACTGCTCAAATCTCACAAATAACTTTGTTTAAATGTGTTTTACTGGGCTTCCTATCTGAAACTGATCTAAATATTAATTTCTTGATTACTGACTCTTTTATTCTAAGGACCAATATATTTAAAAGTGGGGGGAAAAAGCATGCGACAGCTTCTACTTTGATGAGGGTAAACTTAAAACCCCCAACAACACTATTCAGTATGTCAGCTTGGTGCTTGTGTGTAATGAACTTCCAGAAACTAAAGACATATCAGTGTTTTGTCAGAGCTCCCAAATTCAACAAAAACATGCCATTTGTGGGACTTAATGATCATTTAGAAAAACAAAGCTGTTTGTTCTCCTCAGTCCTGTCTTGTAGCTTCAATCTGTTGACTGATAAGTTGCTGAAGGTTCATCCATTATGTCAAACACCTTTACATTCCTATTAATGCTAAAGATAGACCAGTGGTCTCCAACAACGGTCCTTGAGCTCCTGCAGGACTATAGCTCTCGAGGACCAGGTTTAAAGACCACTGACGTAGACAGAAAAGATGAGAACAAATAGGCTGGAACGTAAATAAAAAGATATTTGTTGATTATTTTCCTTCTTTAATAAATGCTCAACCAAAACTCAAAGAAAGATAAGAGTTTATTCAAAGGGTATATGAACAATTGAATGGAAAAATGTTAGGTGCAAATACTGCATGTCAGCCTATGAAGACAGAGACAGAATGTATAAATATAAGAGTGAAAACAGCGTGGCCTATCCAGATATTCCATTGGTCATGTTGAGGAAATTCTGAAAAACAAATTAATACAGTATTAGGTTTGGTTTGCCACAAACACAGAACAACAACAGTGTGGTAATATAAACATACCTTGAGGGAGTCTTGTGAAATTGAGCTGTTAGAAAGCATTTTGCCGCGTTGGTGCCCTCTGTGCTTCAGGTACTCAAGAGTTAGCGAATCAGCATCGTGCTGACTGAAAAGGAGTTTCAAGTGTTATTATGGCAACCGTTTACGTTCAATCTTCAATCGTTGCAGACAATGCATGTTATATGATCGGCACTGTTGTCACTAAGCTACAGACACAACACCACAATGCAATTTTAACAAGATTCCGTCATTTTGATCCCAATTTGCTCTTCACTACACTTCCAGCATGTCAAGAGTTTGTCAGCTGCTTTAAAAGAGAAAACAAGACTTTGGATTTTATTTTATGCAAATGTAAAGGATGCATACATGTCCACACCAAGACCTCCTTTGAGACAATCAGATCGCTCTATTTTTCCGCTCAGAATATAAACAAAATAGGCAACCTGTGACAAAGAGAACTGTGAGAAAATGGTCACAGCTGAAGAAGCCCAGCAGGGTTGGTTTGAGGCTACAAACTGGAGGACTTTTTGCCAGCCACATGAAGAGGACATCAATGCCATGACTGTGTCTGTTTTTGACTACATAAACTTCTGTGTGGACATAATCGCCACCAGAACAGTGAGATGATTCCCTAATAACAAACCCTTGATCACTTTTAAAGAGTCAGGTCAGGAATGAAAATGATCACAGGCTTTATGCAAAAGAGGGATGAAGGATTGGATAGAGGGAAGCCTGGACAGAGCCAATGAACTGAACACATTCTTCAACAGGCTCAGTTCAGGAACAAGCTCAGCATCCTATCCTATTCCCACCCAAACAGACATCCCACTCTGCTCTGACCCACACCTGTATTATGGCATAATACTGCCACTACCATTCTTGTGTTTGCTTTCAGCCCCTTTGAGTCAGTTTAATCGCTGCAAAACATGTGCAACTCTTTCGTGGGATTGCTGTACCATCTTCGCTTTTCTACTGGCAGAAATCTGCAGTCAAGTCAGTAAGATCAAACGTGAACATGAATTTGCAAGTCTTGCCAAAGATTCTCTAATTTAGGTCTGTACTTTGACTGGGCCGTCCTAACACATATATTCTGTAAACTAAGCCGGTTTCATTTCAGCTCAGAGTCTATGGTCGTTATCCTGCTGGAAGGTGAAGCTTTTGCTCCAGGCTCAAGCCTTTATAGCCTCTTACAGGTTTTCTTCCAGGACTGTTGTGTAAGTAGCTCTTGGTATCTTCCTATGAAGTCTGACCAGCTTCCCTGTTCCAGCTGATGAAAAACATTCCCATAGCATCACCACCATATTTCACCATGTGGATGATGTGATCAGTAACTGTGCAGTGATGGTTGTTCACCATAAAGTAACTTGCGTCGAAAATGTACAATCTTGGTTTTATCTGAGCAGACGTCTTCTTCCACATGTTTTTCGTTTCTCCTGTAAACTTTTTGACCTGCCTGCTGTGTTCCTTGCTCTTCATGATGTTGTTTGCTCACTAATGGTCTCCAACGATCCTCAGAGCTCTGCACAGAACAGCTGCACTCTCACTGAAATTTAAAACCACACTAATAGACTCTCCTCAACAGTAAGGCAACGTCACAGTTATGCACAATTTAATGCTGGTTTAGTATAAAACATCTCAACAAAACCCAATAAGGTTTGAGGTTGAATAATTCGTAAAGACTTCAACGGACAAATATTTTTTAAAGCCACTAAATGCAACTAAGATGGAACCTGATAGCCACAATTTAGTCCAACTCAGAAGCAACTTGATTCTATTTTAGTCCAAGGTGTCATAGTTTTACTTCTTTTTTTCTCTGTGCCATTTGTCATCTATTTTTTGTATGCAGTCTGTGGCTTTTTTGTGGTTTTCAGAGCACACAGACAAAAAAAAAAGTCTGGTAAAAGGTGAGCTTGACATAATTCCAAGCTTGGTAGAAATCCTTCTAAAGACAGAAAGCTACACGCTGCAGTTACTTACCAGTTAAAAATCTATAATCTGAAAGAAAGGAGGGCAATAAAGGTAGCCGAGCAGAGTTGGTGCAGCTAGTTTCATCTTGTGAATTAGCTTAGCTGCAGCTGATTGGTATTGGAGCTCCTAATACTGCATTCTCTGAGCAAAATCATTTAAAGAACAATGAGAGTTAGTGTTGGTAGCTATAAAAAACTCCAAAGGTGTGTTGAAACCATATTCTAGAAGAGAACGCACACCCCTCAATTTAATTGTTATGCATTTTTCAGGTAAAGCTAGTCAGCCAGTCATATTCATATCCCAGCATTTATACACTTAACAGTGACCAATCTTTTTGGTATTAATAGATGATAGTGTAAAATGATAAACATTTCTATGATAACTGATAAAAAAACATTTATACAGTCAGCCCTAATGCATCACGTAAATCTGATGCTTATTATGAAGCTAGGGAGCTACAAACGTAGTAGATTTGTGGTGCCTTTCAGACAGAAATACTTCGATAGAAGGCAATCAGACTTCTTTTCTTGTTTTTTGAAGATGTTTTGCCTCTGATCCAAAATAATTAATTTCTGAACATGGTTTGGATAAACTATCATGTCCTGGGTGATGAATCTACACCAGAACATCCTCTGGTGGATTCTTTAACAATGACAAGAGACATCTGGAGGGCTTTGTTTGGATTTTCTTTTTAAATAAAGAAAAAAAATTGATGTTTGTTTTTTTAATAACAACAAAGCCTTACCAGTTCTGACTGATCAAACACTCCACCAACTCCTTCACCAGGTTGGGTTGGCCACTGGCGGCAACGAACTGCTTCAGGTGGATGAAGTATTTTGTTTTCATCAGCTTCTGGTGCTGTCCGTTTTGGCTGATGAACCTTATTACAGTATCCCTGATCTGAAGGAACACAAAAGTAAGAGGCTTCGGTTTTAGGAGAATGCAAACTCGATAAAAGGTAATTCTGCTTCACAGATAAACCCGTCCACATTTACCAAGTGTAAACAGTTCTGCTAGCTGGCTTTTCATAGCTTGTTTAACTTCACACCATCACTTTCATCCAGTATAATTTCCTGTTCGTCATTTTTGCCGGAATCTGGAATCTGATAACATCGTTTCATTAAAGAAGAAAAACGCTCCAGAGTTCTCTGTATAAAACATACATTAGAGGCACAGTGTGTAATTTTCAGCCAGTAGGGGGCAGTGCATACCTAATTTATCACAAGCTTACATACCGTAAGCTTGTGTCTTTGAGTAATAAACTCAACAACGGAGGTCCAACTAGTGCCGTTTTCAAACGCTCAATTCCTTGAGAATGATCTATTTGCAGCAACATGACGAGGACATCAGTCTCTCTTTCATCACTTGGAACTAGCGAAGAGGTAAAAATGTATTTATGGCGAAACTTTTTTGCATTTTGAGGGGAAAATCAATGTTTTAATAGCGGCCGTGTTCCGTGCGCTTTGTCCGTCCGGGCTCTTGTAGAAGTAAAGACGTCATCTAATATGGCTTTCCCCTGAAAAGAGGACCCCCGCCTATGTATTTTAAAACAGATTTTTAAAGTCATATTTTACAATATCACCAATATTTTGCAATTAATGTGCTTTACGTAATTATTATTACATAATAATTTAATGGCTATTTTCAAAGATGTACTGCAAAAACTACATACTGTCACTTTAAGAAGCTGTGAAACCAATATGATAGAAGCTGAGGTTTTACACAGGAAGAAACTGCTAAAATGAGGCTCAAAATTGACTCATGAAACACAAAGCGGTTCAGCATTTGCAAATTATATACAGGGTTTATTTAGAAACAGTACAAATGCAAATGACTGTTAGATGATGTGGCTCTATATCTTTAAAAAATAAGTTATTACAAAACAAAGTTTGTTGTCTCTGTCATCACTTGCATGTTAGATTTAACCCATCTTAATTTAACCGCCTTTTCAGACGGTCACATTAAATGGCCTTAGACTTACCCAAAGATTTGGACAAAACCCTGCCACTGGTGGCCTGAGATTTTATAACACAACAGCCTAAAACCTAGCTATGTGTTTGTGTCAAGCGGCTTATCTAAATGCCAAACAGGGCGTAGGACAGGGAGAAAAGTTTTATCATGTTTATGAGTGAAAGTAAAAAACAAAGAAAACTCTGAAACAATTCAAAATTAGGAGTAAATTTAAATACTGATGGTTGGCTGAGATCACAGTACAGTAAAAAGCAACAAGTTATGTCCTGATCGAAAGATATTTAAAGTAAGGCCAGAAGCAAAGTCGATATAAAAATGGCATCCATGGAAGACTCCCAAGGTGAAAACCACTGCTGATCATAAAGAACAAAATAAAGGGGATCATCCAAGACTTTTGGGATGTTTTTCAGTGGACTGCTAAGGCAAATTTGAGAGGTATATGTCTGGTTACAGCTAGAGAAAATCTAAAGTTTTAGAGCAAGAACATCATACTAGTCAAACATGGGAGTGGCAGTGTAATGATCTGGGGCAACTTTGCTACTTAAGGACCTGATAACTTTGTCATAAATGATGGAGCCATTAATCCGACGCAATGTCAGCAATTAGAAGCTGTAGGTTGTTCATGCTCTAAAACAATCTGCAAGAAAGAGTGCGGCAAAAAGCCTTCACAGTGTAAATGATTCATTTCCAGTGACAGCAAATGGTATTACTTTTTCACATCAGAAAACATTCACATTGGTCTGGAGAACTTTGCAGTGGTTCTCAGTTATTTGAGGGGAACAGGCATTTCTTCACGCCAATGTGAATCAACCTTCCATGTTTCCCCAAGTCTATGTCTTATTGTCCCCAAATGATGCCTCAGTAGACTGACCTGTGAAGGAATTCCAGCCAATTCCCCAGTGTTCATAAGTTCATCCACCTGCTCAAGGACAGCCACTGGGTTGCAGATGGAGAGGAAACCCTGGAAACAAGAGAAACCGTGTCTGGTTATAGATAAAACCCAGAAAATAAATGCTCACAAGTAAAATAGACATCAACGCACTCACCTGGATCTGCTGTGCCTTTTTACTTGCACAGGGAATAAGAAGCAGGGTTCCCAAAGCGAAGGCAGGAAGATTAAACTGTGCAAAGCGGTTCGCAATTCCTATCAAGTCCAGATTCAACAGGAAGGGACACCTTCAGAAAAGAAAAATGCCAAATTTGTTATTATTTTAGAATTATTTATGCATTTAGTCAATCAAATGAGGAAAAACTGATATTTTAAAATAATTGTGCGTATGCGGGTAAATGTTAATTTAAAAAAGTAAAGAAAAAGAGAAATACATATGCTGGAATGGTTATGATAAATTATGGTCAATATGGCTACATTTATTGTACTAAAAGGCCAAGTTGTTCTGCTTCTGTAAATTAGAAATGCAAAATAAATGTAGCTAATGTGTCTAATTTGCTGGATGTTTTTCCTTTTTAAAAAATAAGACAGTCTTCAGTCAGAGGCTTCTTCAGATTTGTTGTAAGGCTGACTGCTTCAGAAGATCATTCCGGCCCACAGCATCATCATCCAAAACTTGTCTTATAAGATATTTGGATGATGTTATGGACAACATGTAATCTAAATCAGATTTTAAAAAAGTATTTTTGAATTGAATAAAGATTTTAATCTGTCAAAGTAAATCTCTCTGTAAAGAACTGAAAAATGTCTATATCAACCGCTTGTGCATATATTCTGATCAAACATTTTTGAATTGCAGTTGGCCAGAAATCATCTTGGTGCTGCGCTTTGAAGACCGCTGGTTCTGATCAAATCATATTCATGTGCTAAAATGACCCAGTCAAAGTACCAACCTAAATCCAATTACAAATTTGTGCTCCCCCTCTAATCTGACTGAACTTTACGATTAAAATGGGCAAAGATTGTCTTTTAGATGTGGAAGGCTGGTAGAGACTGCTCTGAAACTGACCAACTAGGCTGAAAACAACTGCATCCCACACTTTTCAGATTGTGACTTACAAGGAAAAACAAAAATAGTTTAAATGCATTGGTTAAACAGTCATCATAAACATTATCAGTCGTTCACAGTCAGCTTTAGAAAAACCTACTTGAGCAGGAGAACGAACGTCCTGTAGAGCATTGCTTGTTGGTCCGGGCTCAAAGGAACCGATGCTGCAACCAAGGATAAAACCCCACCAAAACAAATCAGTTCAAGATAAATTCTAACCAATGCAATTATGCATATTATTAAAGCAACTGAATTTTTGTAAAGTCTGAATATATTACTTTTATAAAACATTTGTAATTCTAAAAAGGAAAAATACCATGTAAAGTATCTTAACACACCAAACAATGAAGAGCAGGTTTTGTCAGTCAACATAGGCAGATACATATATCTATGGTGGTGACAATTTAGAGAGATAAGCTTGTATGTTATTATCTGTTTGATATGAGCAAACAAGTTTAATCATATCACTCAGTTTCGGTGGAAACCAAAAGTTATTTTAAATACCACTGATTTGTACAACAAATATAAATACCAACAGGGTGTTGTACAGTTAAGCCCAAAATCTTTCATTCAAAAGAGATCTATCTAATTTTAGAATTTTTGTTGGGAGCTAAAGATGAGGGTGATGGCACTGAGGACCTCCAACCTCAAAGGCATGGAGTATATCACCAGGCATGCAAAGGTGCAAAAAGCTGGTCAGCTATCTTTAGGAGGGTTTTACTGCTATTAAAAAACATGTGAATTGTGAAAGATGCCATTTATGCCAATAACTTTAATATACCAATCTTAAATAAAGTTTAGATAAAGTTTTATTCTTTTTTATTTTATTTCCAAAATTAACCCTCCGCCCCACATTTTTTCTCTCTTTTTTAAGGGGAAGTTTGTTTTTTCCCACCAGGACCTTATTTGTAACGTATCTTACATTCATTTACTAACCCATACAAGTTCGGAGCCACTTGGAGTCCTTCAGGAGAAGTTTATATTCATTCGCGATTTTTCTTTATCCATATAATCGGAGTCCTTAGAGCAGACGAAGTGCCGCCTCTACATAAGGCATTTTCTGCCACAGAACTCCTTCATTTAACCAATGTCTTGTTATTAATCGCTGTAACTATTCCCCTCGGAGTTTGGGGTGTCTTGAAAGTGCTTCTTTGTTGTGTGCAGGGGTGTTTTGCAGGCTTTTAATACAACTACACTAACACATGATCTCAATGACGTCGCTGCTGTCTGCCATGACAGTTGTAGTCTGAGCAAACTTTCACTCTGTGCTCTACAGCGACAAACTGTTGGACAAAACTTGCTACTGCAAACATCAACATGGGTTCTGCTTGTGTGTTTCCAAAGTGCACAAAAAAAATTACCAACTTCATTAAGACTGTTGTGTAGCACAGAGTAAAAGTCCTGCTCAGACTACAGCTGTCATGGGGCGCTGCAGTAACGTCACTGAAATGGCAGCTTGCTGTAAGTTGGAATAAATGACTGTAAATGACAACAGAACACTAATTTCCTCAGTACATAAAAGTACAATAGAAAACAGTGATTTAACTCGTAAACCCGTCACAACTTGACGTTCTAGTTCATAGCGTTAATTCCTCCCTGCGTCTGGCAATAGACAAAGTTGCCCCACTGAAAAAGAAGGTGGCCAGCCTTAGAAGATTAGCTCCCTGGTTTAATTCAGAGAGAAGAGAAAATGGCACTCCACGCATTTACAGGATTCCTATTTAGTGTGGAAAAATAGTCTATTGCTATATAAAAAGAGCCTTCGAACAGCTAGAACAGCATATTATTCATCTTTAATCGAGGAGAATAAAAATAATCCTAGGTTTCTTTTTAATACAGTTGCCAAACTCACACAGGATCATAGCTCTATCGAGCCAACCATTCCCCAAGCTCTTAGTAGTGATGACTTCATGCAATTCTTTATAAATAAAATAGACTCTATAAAAAATAAGATAATTGGGAACCTTCCCAATATGCTTGCTTCCTCCCTAGTTAATGAGGCAACATCAAAAATGGTGGAACCTAATATATGCTTAAACTGCTTTAATGCAGCCGAACCTTCTGATGTACTAAAATTATTAGCTTCATCTAAACCTTCAACTTGCGTTTTAGACCCAATCCCAACTAAACTCTTAAAAGAAGTTTTCCCTCTGATCGCTGCTCCAATTTTAGATATAATGAATCTATCCTTAGTCAATGGATATGTACCACAGGAGTTTAAGATAGCTGTAATTAAACCTCTACTTAAGAAACCATCTCTTGATCAAAACGACTTAATTAACTATAGACCGATATCTAATCTTCCCTTCTTATCTAAAATTCTTGAGAAAATAGTTGCACACCAGATATGTGAGCATTTAAACAATAATGAGCTGTTTGAGAAGTTTCAGTCAGGCTTTAGAGCTCATCATAGCACTGAAACAGCTCTGGTGAAGGTTACTTATGGTATTCTCATAGCCTCAGACAATGGACTGGTGACCATTCTGGTCCTGTTAGATCTCAGTGCTGCCTTTGACACTGTTGATCACAATATTCTCATAGAAAGGCTTCAACGTGTCGGTATAATAGGAACAGCACTAGGTTGGTTTAAATCTTATTTGTCTAACAGATTTCAGTTTGTTCAGGTAAATGATAAATCTTCCTCAACCTCAATAGTTACTTGCGGAGTACCACAGGGTTCAGTGCTTGGGCCGATTCTTTTTACTATATATATGCTTCCTATTGGTAAAATAATTAGGCAGCATGGGATACATTTCCATAGTTACGCAGATGATACACAGCTATATCTATCCATAAATCCTGATGAATCCAATCAGTTAGGTAGACTACAGGCATGTCTGGAAGACATAAAAACTTGGATGACTCTAAACTTCTTGCTTCTGAATTCTGATAAAACAGAAGTTGTCGTCTTTGGACCAGAAGCTCTGAAAAAGAAACTACTTAGTCAGCCCCTTCACCTGGACGGCATTAAATTAGCCTCCAGTAATAAAGCAAAGAACCTCGGTGTTATTTTTGACCAAGATATGTCATTTAGATCTCACATTAAAGAAGTCTGTAGGATTTCCTTTTTTCACCTTAGGAATATTACAAAAATTAGAACCATCCTGTCCAGGAGTGATGCTGAAAAACTAGTCAATGCCTTTGTTACTTCAAGACTGGATTACTGTAACTCTTTATTATCAGGTAGTCCACAGAAAACAATTAAAAGTCTTCAGTTAGTCCAAAATGCCGCTGCTAGGATTCTGATGAATATTAAAAGAAGATATCACATTTCCCCTGTTTTAGGCTCCCAGGGTTGGTTCGTGAAGCAGACAATTTGTATATCTTTAAAACTAGGCTTAAAACCTTTCTCCTTGACAAAGCTTACAGTTAGAGATATCTTAATAGGCAGTTAGAGACAGTTTAGAGAGGTAGCTAGGAAGAGACAGGTTAATGTTAGTAGCCAGGTAGAGTGTCAAAAGCTAGGAAGGGATATGAAGAGGTAGAGTAGCTACGTAGAGATAGATTAATGTAAGCCAAGTAGAGAGTGTTAGCAGCTAGGTCTCCTAGTAGCTAGGAGACAGGTTAATGTTAGTAGTCAGGTAGAGTGTCAAAAGCTAGGAAGAGATACAGTAGGAAGAGGTAGTGTAGCTAGGTAGAGATAGGTTAATGTAAGCCAGGTAGAAAGTGTTAGTAGCTAGGTCTCCTGGTAGCTAGGAGACAGGTTAATGTTAGTAGCTATGCTGCTTTAGGCTATAGACATTATTAGGGTCTGTTCCTACTTTCTCTCCTACTTCTCCCTAACTGCATGATGTGCTGTCAATTCAAGCGCTAACCTGTTTTCTCTTAGTCTCTTCTTATAGTAGGTGCTCCTGACCCGCCCTGCTTGACGACCCTGACTAAGATGGCATTGCAGTGACGGAAAGTTCTCCACGTCCTGCAACAAACTTCTGCATCAGTTCTGTTGCTCTTTCTGTGTCTCTGTTCTGTATCTCTGTTATGTATTCTCCAAACCACAGACGGTCTCGGCAGATGACTGCTTGTGCTGAGCCTGGTTCTGCCGGAGGTTTCTTCCTGTTAAAAGGGAGTTTTTCCTTTCCACTGTCGCTTCGTGCTTGCTCAGTGTGAGGGATTGCTGAGAATTACACGACGCAATCTTCTGTGGTTCTCTAATTTCTACATTAAACATTGTATTGTAATAACTCTTCTTGTAAAGTGCCTTGAGATGACATCTGTTGTGAAACGGTGCTATATAAATAAACTGAATTGAAAACTGAATTGAAGAAGCACTTCCGAGACGTCCCAAACTCCAAGGGGAATAGTAGTAGCTATGAATAACAAAACATTGGTTAAATCAGTGTTTCTCAATTATTTTCAGCCATGCCCCCCCTAGAAAACAGAATTTAAGTTCCACTTTTTCCATTTTTAGATTTATCTAAATACTATTTTTTTCCATTCTAATCATATTTACTAAACAAAAAAAGTGTGTAGGCTAATTATGGTGATTGAAAACAATTTACCAAATAGATAAATAGATCCACATTTACTGTTATTCACATTTTTTTTTCCACAAATGTAACTGTGCTGTGGTTCAAGCATTTCCCCTCATTTTTAAAGAACTAAAACATCCTATGTGCAAAATGAGGAATCTCATATTTTTCATATTACAAAAGAAGATCTCACCACCAAATCAAGACTCAGAGACCTGGAAACAGTAAATATATGTATTACTTACATTTCGTATGTAGGTCAGTGTTTTTATGTTTAGCATTCTTTCTGCTGTGCTCCGTTTGCATTTTTTCCCCTACAGCTTGTTTCCCCTCGTTTCAAATATGACCCTGCGACACTGTTCGTCACCTTTGGCTTACAGAACTCATAGAAAGATTGTTCTCCCGATTCATAAACATCTCTGACCCTAAGGCTAAGCGACAACTTGTTTGGGTGGGTGGGGTGTTTCTGCATCTCTGTGTGTTTTCTTGCTATGTTTTGCAGATTTAGACTGCTAGCATGGATAGGAGGGCTGAAACGGCCATTAAAAACAGGCAGCCTCACAAGAGCAGGAGCCGCCAAATCACTACAGGTAAAACGTTTAATTGTGTAATCCATTTTTAAAAAAAATTTCAATTCCGTGATTCACTCTACCTTTACCATACCGTGGTTTACAGTAGAGGGTGACAATTTTTCAGGATTCCCATGGGTCACGAGATTCCTGCGGGATTCCCGCGGGACGGAAGTCAATTTCACTGTTAGTAACGTAATGGGGACGGGGCAGGAAATAATCCATGGGATCGGGCGGGAAACCGGAAATTATAATTTTTTTTTTTTTTACATTTATCTTTTCAGATATCAGGTAATTAGCTTTAAAGATATGACGCTAGGCCAATGTGTGTGGTTATTAACTCCGCTGCAAAATGCAATCTGACAGATCGCAATCTTTAGTTGAAGTCCATCGGGTCTACTACACTGCACGCACCAAAAGTGAAACTGCAATGTTGTTGCTATACCACCTGGATAAACTGGTAAACATATGATATCCGACTGAAAATGCGTGCATCTTAATAGTTTGGTAGTCAGACGAGTCGAGTCTATTCATGACGTGGTAAGGTGGCCAAACAACGAGAATGCAGGATATAGTTAAAGATGGCGGATAAAGCTAAATAGATGATCTTTGATACTGTGCTAGGCTATGGTTGAAAGGGGGGGGGGGGGCATAGGAGGTAAATTACTAATCTACGGGATTCGGGTCGGGAGTCTTTCTCTCGGGATTTTTTCGGGACAAGATTTTTTTGGGGGGGGCTGTCACGTGAACGGGACGTGACGGGAGTATTTTTTGGGATCGGTACGGGAGCGACGTGTCACCCTCTAGTTTACAGCACCCTCAACTCTCTGTGTAGACTTCTTCTGCTGGGCTGAACAGGCAGCCTGTTGATAAGTTTGAGCACTGTTGTCCCCCGGCTACTCCTCTGTGCCCCCCCAGGGGGCGGACCCCAACATTTGAGAAGCACTGGGTTCAATGAAGGAGTTTTGTGGCAAAAAATGCCTTATTTAGAGGCGACACTTGCGTGCCCTCATTATATAGAGAAATGCTGATAGCGACTTGATATAAAGATCTCCTCAAAGACTCCACGTGGCTCCAAACTTGTTTGGGTGAGTAAATGAATGTCATGCATGGTATAAATAAGGTCCAGTTTGAAAGAAACCTGAACTTTCCCTATAATGGCAGGGTCTAAATGATACAGGTCAGTATTACTATATAAAAGCGACATAAAGCGATATGTTTTAGTGTTATAGATGTCGTACCTGAGACAAAAGGTGCCAAGATCATACTCCTCCAAGTCCTGGAGAAACTGGAAATCTGGATATAAAACATATAACTTTAAGTCCGTCTTTGTTAAGACCACATCCTCTGCAGCTGTGGTGTTAGCTAAAGGGGTTTTATTTCGCCTTTATTTTTAGCTCCACGCTCGCTTCAACAGGATATCCGTCGATCAGAATGACTCCCGCCCTTAAAAAAAGTCTTACCGGTTTCAACGTTTTTTGTTGTTGTAGTTTTTAATAAGTGAATCATAAATAACATAGGTATTATACTTCTTTTTCAAATGGTAACACAAATAGAGTAGGTGTAAAAATACCTCCCATAAAGCTGGTACTGCCACAATTGCCTCCAGGACCTTCTGAAGGTGGCTTACCTGCAGAAGGAAGCAGATGCACACCCACAAGTTTTAAATCTAAACGAGAGATTGTTATTTTCCCTTGAAGGCATTTAACAGCTCATCCACTTAATTATCTTTAAAAACTGAAACGCAGTGCTTGGTAATAAAAGACAATCCTGTTCAAGAGCCCTCACCAAGTTGAAGCCCAACAGCTTTTGGAGCAGACTGTTCCACAGCTGAGGATCGTATACCTGGTACTCCAGACACAGGTCAGCTACCAGACGTACAGCCTGGAACAAGCAGAACCACTTTAGAATCACTTGACCTGCATGTCAGTGACCTAACTTAGTGGATCTAATGTTTTGTGCCAGAACAGACCTGTGGCTCATGACTGTGGTTCTTCCATAGCCCTTTAACCAAGCCATCTTTGGGACTGCTGAGGAAGGACTGCACAGTGTACGGGATATTTAATGCCTCCAGTTGCGACACGAAGATGTAAGACTTCAGATAATATCTGCACGAGAACACAAAACGCAGGATATTCAAGCCAACTCATCCTCTGATATGAAAACTGCAGTTTACACATTCTCTGGTCTCTCACTTAAACTTGCTCCTTGGGATCTGTAGCTGAGCCTCCAGAGTTTCTGCATCAGCGAGGCGGATGAGGCAGAGCAGAACTCGAGTCCGGTGGCAGAACGTCAGGCGAGGTCCAGAAGAGCTGAGCGGCTACAGAAAGCATTTTTAAATATAAAGGCAACATTCATTCATACAGAAAATTTACAAACAATTATTTACAGTCCCAAAGTGCTGAACATAGAGGAAGAAGTTACCTACGAAAATTTATTTAGATTAAAAACATAAACGAGCAAAAGAAGAGCAGAAATAACTAGACTCTTTTAAAGCACTTTGGCTGTTTGTTCGGTTGTGTTGTAAAGGACTCACTAAAGTAATAAATGAATGAAACACATGGACAAAAAGGCAAATAAAATAAATATGGATGAATAAATAAAATATTTTTCAAAAACAGCAGAATACTGAAAAATGTTAAGCTTTGACTGAAGAAAATGTATGGAAAAAATTCAGTCAGGATGGGAAATTATCGTGACGTGATTGTCAAAAATGCCCCATGGTGAACAGAATTGTTATTTATTTTAACGTCTGGAGAAAGAAAAAAAATGAAATTATTGCCAGGATTGTGACAACAATTTACTTCACCGTTGGTTACATGAGAGCATCAATAAATATCAGTAAATTAAAAAATATGATTACATGTAGTTGCTGTGATAACCAAATTAGGCGGCAGCTTTTCCTTACAATACATTTTATTTAGGGATAGAAGAAAAAAAGAGGGCAGGATATAAATATATTTATTACTTTTCAGTTTTCCTGCAGCTATCACTCATTTTTAGAGGAAAGACAGCCATGTTGGATTTTCAGTCCAGAGAAACCCTTTACCAGTACCTTCCTTCTACGATCCAAACTTTTTTGGGATCTTTTTGTCAAGTTTTACAACTTTAAATATGGATATTCCAACATACAAGTAAAAACTGATTTAAACTGTCTCTTTCAAACAATCGTTAGGAACCGGTGGATAAGAAAGTTAATTTAGCTTTTTCTTGTTAGGACAACATCAGACCACAAACTGAAAAACAATTCAGTTTCCTATTGTATGTATTTATGTTTCAAAAGCTCTCTCAGTATAATGGCACATAAAAAACTTGGATGTACTCGTTTTATTTGGTTAGAAAAACAGTGTAAGGTTTTACCTGTTCAAGAATTCTAATGAAAAAAAAAACTGCTTTAACTACGGAGCTCATGAGTTCATCCAGAGTCACTTTCACAGGAAAAGCTTTCTTGATTCAGAAGTGTAGTTTTTTTTAAACTTACCCAGGTTTCGGCAAAAAGAATAGGGTTGAGAAGACGGACTGCATCCTCCTCAGGGTAGGACTGCAGCATGTAGACCACCCTAAATGAGTCAAACATCCAAAAAAAGGAAAAGAAAGTGTTCAAGCTCTTGATCACATCATTTATTATCCATAATTTTATACAGATTTTATCTGTATTATTGTACTTTTAAGGCCAGTCTTTGCAAGGCTGTGTTTAAAGGAGGATGTTCATGAGTGGAGTTATCCAGGTTTTTTTTCCAGACCTTTCCAGACCCAAATAATGTTTTTATATTGATGTTGGACTAATCACTGGACTCCCTGAGGCTGAACTAAATGCTCTGTAAACAAACTCTATTTAATGACTTTAACCCTTCTCTTTATGCAAGACAGTCGCCACATCGTAATACCTTTTGCATGTGTACAGTTATCTCTGCAGATGTCCCTCCTTTTATTTTCAAGTTATTAATGGAATACTTGTGCATTAACCATGAAAGTTAATTCTGCACCCTTGTTCTGCTATGACTAGGTATGAACATGCTGCAGGCTGGGAGTGCTATCAGCTGTAAGTTTGCAGGTGCAAGATGAGTAGAGCAATGAAGCTGCTCGCCAATGCATCCTGTCACTGCTAACCTAGTTTTCTGACCATCATATACGAAGAAATGCCACAGATTGACCAAGACATCCTCCTGACTACCCATAGTTCAATTTTTCCTCTGTGGAAGACATTTGTAAACCAAAATGTCTCCTACCAGTTTTATACCACTGCAATAAATATTTCTGTGATCTCAAGAAGAAATTTAGAGCTTTTGAAAGACACCATGTGTAAGAGTAGGGCTCTCTTTCTTTCAAGGAACTGATGTCCATTACTGCTAGCACACTTTCTGTTAAGATGAAAATTATTCCTTTTTAATATTTAATAGCTAATTTAGACTTTATGTTTGGTTTTATTTCATATGAGTCTCTTAAGAACATACTAAAGTAGTTTCTGAACTAATGTAATAATATTGACCAATATTTTACCAAAGTAAAGCAAGGATACATGAGTACAATGTGATTCTGTCTAGAACAGGGTAAATAATTCCTTTTACTGTTCGATGTCCAGTGCGCCAGTATGTACCGTAAACTTCACTAATTATATTGAAGGTGTTTGTCTTGGCTGCACCAGAGGGCCTGGTTGTAGATTTTGTGGTTCACCAAGGATAGACCACCTTCAGAGTCCCAGAAGGATACGGCAGTGGAGAACAAATCATGCTTCAACTGGTAGAAGCTGTCCCCTGAATCACCAAGCTGTACTTTTACAGGTTCTTTGCCACAATCTACTTCCTTGACGCTCTGCAAAAGGCACTGGAACTCTAAAGGTCATCAGATAAAACAATGCAACATTATAGAGGATGAGCCCTTTAAGAGGAAAATAAGGAAGCATTGGTAATGGTGGTTAGACAAAGTCTGTAAATTAGAAATACATCAACATTCCAGCCTAAATGTACCAAAAAGTGATAACAGTCTCTCTTAAAAGTCTTTCTGGTAGCATTAAAGTAAAACTGCTATTTAATACTGTCACTCATTTGTATTTGAACTTTTTGGTATTCTCCTTTGGAATTTAATGATTGGCATCTAAGTCCAGTTTCAGTTCCCACTGGATTGGACGCATCATAACTTAGAAAACTTTCTAACTTTCTAACTAATCACATTCCTAAAAAATGGGAAAGTTAAAAAAGGATTTGGCAGCAGTTTTGTTGCTGGTAGTCAGGAGGGTGTGATGGTCTAGATCAGAGATGTCCTAACTTTTCTACATGGGCCAAATTCATCAAGTCGAAAGTGCCCAAGGACAACAATAAATTACACATGTAACATTTTAATGAAACAAATAAAGTAGGAATTGTTGTAGAAAAGGGATTTTTAAAGAATTATAGATTCAAAACACAGGGCTTTTAAGGTTTGTCTTTTGAAAATAAATTATTAAGTTTTCAAATCTTTTAGAAGGGATCATTTTAAAGTAAAAATCTGTTTTTCTAAGCAGAAATAATAGTTTGGGTCACTCTCTCTTTTAGAATATGTGTTACTTTTAGCTATGCTTGGTTGTCTCTATGTCTGCTTTTCTGTTACGCCATGATATTAAAAAGAAGCAAAAAAATAGGATTGTTTAAAGATGAATAATTTGTTTTGTTCTATGGAACATTTCCTAATCATTTTAAATTGTCAACAAAAATGATGTCCTAATAAAAGAAAGTCTCGATATGCATCAATCATTTGTGTCGCGGTGCTAAATACAGAATGTACCAATCTCAAAAGGTGGTCAAGGGCCATGCAAAATCAGTCCAAGAGCCGTAAATGGCCCCCGGGCCGCACTTTAGACACCCCTGGTCTAGATAATTACAACATTTTTTTACTTCTTAAAATTTTTTTTTTTTTATAATTTCCCGAGCCAGTGCTGCAGGAAAGCCACTGCAATAATTACCTCATTAAATCTAGATCCTCCTCAATGTTGTTCACGCAGTCCTGATTTCCTATTTCCTTTGATTAAATGGTAAAAAATAGACAAAAAAAGAAACAGAAAAAATTCATTTGAATAGCACAGATACAAAGTAGTTTTTAAAAGAATGTTTTAAAACAGTCAAAGTCTGACAGACCTTGGTTACAGCTGGGCCTGTTTTGCAGATCCATTTTTCTAACAGCATGTTACGGATTTTCGCAAGATCCACATTGTTGATTGCGGCAATTTCCCTCACAGCAGCATGTATGTCTGAGACAGTAAAAAAAAAAGTATCAGTAGTAGTAAATTAATGGAAAAACAAGCCACAGACTCAAACCTTTGCTAATTTCAGGCTGCTGTGAAAATAAAAGCAGGCTCACCAGGAAAAGTTTGACCTCCTGTCTCTCTGTAACGCTGCTCCACGCTGCTGTGCTCGTACAGAGCCATAATGAGCCTGGCGGGCAGGCCGGTTAGTTTCAGGTGCTCCGGGCTGCTCAGCTGACTGCTTATCAGAATATTCTCAGTGGCAGAACACTGAAACTGAAGCTTCAGTTTAGACAGGAAGGTCTCCCCTCGGGCACGGGCAGCCTCCTGTTTGAGACAGAGAGGAGTTCAAAAGCGATCGAGAAGAACATTTTTGTACACAAATGGAAACGAAGATGTTGGTATGACACGTAAAGATGTGAAAAAATTAAGAAGCAAGCTATTGCAGTGGAATAAACTGACCGATTTTTCTCTCCAAAATCCAACTTTTAACTTGACTTCATTATTTCGTGAGGAAATAATCGTCATTGTAGAAATGTTGTATTTAAACAAAATTTTTCACAGGGTGAAAGTAAAAGGAAAAAGGTCTCCGTAAGAGATGTTTCCCCAGTGCAGGAACGTTTCCACACCATCTTTCGTTCTACGAACCGGGGTAGTTTTCTCAAGTATTTTTACTCTCTCCTATGTTTCAACAACAGGAACCAAAACAGACAACAGCAGTTATGAAAATAAACTTAAAATGGGCCTTGGAGGAGGAGGAGGGAGTTTTTGGATGCAACCTGAGCTAAAGGTGGAGCTTTGTAGTGGGAGGACGATAAACATTTGCCGTTGGTATCTCCACTATTTTTGCTTCATTCATTTCTCAGTTCATGCTCCTTTAAAGTTCCTGTTTTCTGTTGAATTTGAATCACAGGAGTTTGGACTTTTGTTTGCAAGCACAACATTGAACTTAGCCATTATTGCTGAATATCACTGTGATTTTCACAGTTGGCATCAAAATACAGTGATAAACTCTGCTAACCTTAGAGGAAATGCATAATTAAAAGGAAGTGTGCACTTTCTGCTTCCATTGTCTACCTTGGAGATGGAGAGAGAGAGCAATGTTGTCAAACGTTTTTAAATAATAATAGACGGTAAAGTCAGAATAATTTTCAGTTTTCGTTTAGAGATGCAGATTACGTTTCACCAATTCTGGGTTTGGGTGGAGCTGCAGAGACTACTGCTGTGCGTGGGTGGTTCTTCTTACTAGAAGACATCTAAGAAGACAAATTATTAATAATTTGTCGATAATTATAAACTTCTGAGTTAAAACTGGTTTTAATTTAATATAACGTAAAATCCACTCTACCTACCAATTTCCGCAGTCTGAAATTGCAGTCTGTGACTCTTAAACCATAAATGATATAAAGCTATGTGAGATTAATGTTGTTTTGGTCTGATTTCATTCTTATTTACATTCTGGACTCTGCTGTTGCAATGGGTTGAAATCTGTGCACCATTATGGGAGGAGCCGCTCAGCATCATCTATGAAAAACTATCCAATTAACTGGAAACGCAAATAAAACATTCACTCTACAAGATAAAAAAGGTATTAGGAAGTTAGGTTCTGGAGAAAAGCGTTCAGGAAGTAATAATAACAACAGGTATTTTCTTAAAAGTCCTGGGTTTATTCCTACGCTCTCTTCTATTGCTCAAATCACATGTTTTCTATAAGGTTTAGGTGTTTGCACTGAGATACCCAAGGATGAGGGCTGACACTGTCTTTGGTGAACCAGTCTTTTTTCTCACTTCCTGTGTCTGTGCCACTGCAGCACCGCCGCTCTTATGATGCCCTATCTCCCCGTGTGTTCCCTGATATGCAAAGCAACACTTTTTCTGCCCGCATTTTTTCGATCATGGAGTAAGGACTTGTTGGGTGGTGAGCTGCTCTTTAACAATTATAGTTAAAGTAATTTCTGATCCCAGAACAGAAATGTTTTGCTGCAGTTCTTACAGTGAGCTTTAGGGGATTGTTTCTTCCCTTACCGTGCTGTTCTTAAGATAAAAATGCATCTTTGTCCTGAGTAGGGGACAAAAGCTAAAAGACAAGGGCTTTTTAAGACCTTTACACATCTTTATCCAGGGATGCCAACAAGTTTGTCTCCTTCTGTAAATACTTCAAACATCATCAAGAACCTGATAATAAATCTAGAGACAGAAAATGTAACACAGACCTCAAGATTTGGATCTTTAAGCCACGCCTCTCCCACACCCAAACAGAACCGAAGAGACTGCGTCTTCTCCATTCCTTTGGAAAAGCAGGTAAAAGTTAGATGCTTGTACAACCAAACTGGGCAATGCCTCATACGCAACTCGGACCTGGTGGAAGTTCCTGTGTTATCTTATGGGCCGTGGCTGCAGCCCACTCTAAGCTCTGTATGCACTGGATGTATTTCATCATGGTCTTGGCCACCTTCAGAGTCTCCTTATTGTAGCTGTGACCTTGACCCTTTTTCCTTTGCTCCAGGATCACAGGTTTCATCTTCTTCTCAAACACGTGGTTTGCTGCTGACATGTAAAGCTTATCAAGGCTGACCTGGTAACAAGAGGGAGGGTTACAGTGAATTAAAGTGTTCATGCAAATATTTAATGTCCAAATGATTTCCTTTTTTTTTTTAAATACAAAACTTTATTGTGATCCAATGACTGATTTTTCTACAGTGGTCAGGCTTTAAATAGGAACCTGGAAAAATGACACCCTGAAAGGTAGGTAGGAAAGAATGACGGATGGACAAATGGAGAGATGCCAAAGGTTTGACAAACGGAAGGAAAGTTGGATGGATTAACAAACCAGTGGAGGAGTGGTGAAATGTAAAAAAAAAAAAGACAACTTGATGAACAGACAGAAATGGATCGAGGTACTAACAAAAGGTTGGATAAATGGATAATTAACAAAACGATAGATGGATGACGTACAAAAAAATGGACAAACGAAAAAAACTGCATAGATAGACAGAATGATGGATGAGTGGACGGCCAGACATTTAGAGGAACAGTAGAATGGAAAGAGAAACAAACAATAGAAGAATTCCCAAATGGATGGATGAATAATTTGAGGATGTAGAGGTAGCTTTCAGACAATGAAGGAATCCTGCAATTAGATTCTATTTTGGAGACGTACCTTCATCAGTTTGCTAATCAGTAGAAGTGTGGGAAATGTCTCTTCACTGAGCTCAGGAGCTAGAAACAGAAAAATACTTTTTATTCCTATGCTTTACACACACAAAAAAACACAGGATAATTTATCTGTAGAGAATCTGATCAGGACTTTATTAAGGCTATAAGTAGCAAGCCATAGATGACAAAAACAGCTTCTGTTCCCCTCTAATTTAGAGTTAAATATTGGACACATGCCTGTCTTAAATGACTTACAGTTATGAGAATCTAAAAAAAGAAAAGAAAAAAAGGATGAAACTGGAAGCAGAAGAGGTGAGCTCACAGATAATCTTCCAGAAATGTTTGGTCTGCATGAGAAGGTGGAAAGGCAGCCGGCTGTTGGACAAGGGGTTTGGAAGAAGACTGTTTTCCAGAAGATAGGTGTTCTCCACATCTGAGGGAGGAGAAACTCTCTTGTAGGACTTCAGGTGCTGAAGGAGGCCCATTGCCTTTAAAATCACATACAAATGTTCACGGTGAGTAAAACTGAACCCAAAGGAAAAAATTTTTTAATTTAAGAAATTAAAAATGAGCCTTTTGCTTTCACCTGACTGATGGAGAAGGCAGCTACGTTCTCATCTGCAGCCTGTATGATCTTCAGCACCACTTCAATCCGCTCGTAGTTGTAGGGGCTGAGCTGTTTCAAATATTAGACGAGATAGAAAGCTTTGGTTTTCACTGAACGAATAAAGCAGACCTGGGGCTGTTTTCTTTAAAAGCGTCAAGGGGAAACTTCACATTCAGTTTTATTTTTGGTATCAATGGACGCACATGAAGTCTAATTCTTTTTTTTGAGCAGAAACTTGGCTAATAAAGTTGATTTTGACAGAGAGAAAATCTAAAGGGGGAGGGATGACACGACAGTGATCCAAAGATTATGAAGAAGACGGCAAACAAAGTAGTTCCAGAGGTTGAGGTAGAGTGAGTCACACATAGCCGTCCCCCCCCACAGTTCGCTTAGAGTCTCAACATCACTTCACCATAAATGTCTCCTTCAGAGTTTTTGTCGTGGATCGTAGCGCAGAGAGAGAGAGTTTTGCGTTGGGCGAGCTTTGCAAATTCACATAAAATTATTTCAGGTTTGAAAACATCCATGGTGGTCTATACCATATATGCTGGTCCTCTAATACAAAGGATTCTTTTAAAAACCATTTCCCTGCCCTGAAGCAGTCACAGTGAGAACTACATGTGGTTTATAGAAGAGGAAGTGCTGAGTTGACATGGAATTTAATTTGCAAATTTCTACAACATTGGACAAATTGTTTATCCTATATATTTTGAGAATGTAATCATGAAACAGAAAAAGGAATGATCTAATAACATCATACACCAATACACTTATTTTTTGTATAAATAAATCTTCAAAACACAATTATGTGCAGGAATACTACCTTAAAAAGAGCAGTACAGAGACTGCTGGTTAGCTCGCTGGGGCTGCTCAACATGGGAATAATCTGTAGGACCCGTTCCAAAGCCTCTTCATTGCACAGAGGCTGCCCCTCATCCAGGCCTGAGCTCCTGATACCCGAGCTGTCGTCATTGTCCTCTTGGAGGAGCAGCAAAGTGGTGATGTACTGGTTGATCACATGGTCACGGTCTAAGCCAAAAGTACTGCACAGCGACAACGGGGTCATTTTTAGAGAAAGCTGACACAAACACTGTTAAAAAAATAGATTTACTTTTATTATTATTATAATTGTTGTGAGAGGAGGAAGGTGTCCGACCTGCAATACTGGAGGATAATATCAGGGGTGATCATCCTGTTCTTCACCATTTCAGGGATCAGACAGCTCTTCACCTCCGGACGCTGACGAAACACCGGCTGGATGGAGATCTGAGACACAGGAAGACGTGTGGCGTATGAGGACAATAAGGAAGACACTGCAGTGAACTGTCCTCTAAGCATCCAGGTCCAAGACTACTAACGACAGGATGAAGTAGCAAAAGTGCTTTCCAAAAATAAAAATATATATCTGTTCTCCTCCAGGACCCAAACAGTCCTCAACGAGACCCACACAAAGAACTGTCCTTTATTTATTTTTTTATTTATTCATTTAGTTTTTTCCTTCAGTGTATTTAAAGGGTTAAATCAATATATATCTTGAATGTATGGTCAAGTCAAATTTATTCATGTTTGCATTTAGCCACATTTTAATAAAGGTTAAAGAAGATTCATTACGTCAGTCAATTTGATCTGTTGTGCCATTAGATTGACAAGAATAAAGTAGTTGACCGGGTCGGGAATCATTCTCTGAGAAAAACATTTGGCCGAAGAATGGGTTCTGGGAATGATTGTAAAAACTCCCGAATCCAGATGTTTCCAGTCTGCATTTTCTTATCATACAGTTTTGAGAATAATGAGAAAGTATGAGACCTGTGTAATGAGGGCGAAGGGGGAGAAGGGAGGAAAAACGACTGGACTGACTGTACAGTGGTCCCTCATCAATTTTAGGGGTTATGTTCTAAAAATAACCAGCAACAGGCAAAATCCACAAAGTAGTAATCTTTAATGTACAATTACTATAAGCTATAAAACACCTCGCCACACACTTTAAACTAGTGAGAAATGTGAGAAAATGTTACTGTATGATTTTAAAACATAAAAGTATTTGTGATGGAGAAATGTATTATTATGATTCATCTGTTAGTATTATTAACACTGAGAGCGGAGGGTGTGAAAAACAGGAGATGTAGATGGGCCAGAAAGCAGGTGTTGAGTTCATATGGGAAACCAGGTTACAGAAAACCATACCGCCTGAGATTATGGTTTCTTCTTATATACTTAGTTTTGAGAGTTTCTCTTATTGTGTTACGATTTAACCCAAGCTATTGCCATTGCCAAGGTTCACTTATTCCTAGCTAAAGAGCCAGGTGCCTTCATCCTGAGAAATTCCCACCCTGAGAAAAGAGTTTTGTCTTCAGAAAAGATTGATGCAAGGTTGCTGATTTTAATAAATACTCATTTTCATTTGAGCTGGGACGAGGCAGCATTCACTGTGATCTGTACTGTTCTTCTGTATGATAGATTCAACTTTTATTAAAACCTCCAAACACTTAAAGGAATCTCTCTCATTTTTATTAAAAGTCTTTAATCAGACTACAGTATTAATATGCTTTCTTCGTCCGCTCAAGTGAGTCTTTTTCTAAAGGCCTTGGTGAAAGTTTATTTTTCTGATTGAGGAACACAATTATGGGTAGTTGTTTATTCTTCTGGACGAGAAGATTCTTAGAACCACACGATAGATTTGGCAAGTGCAGGAGACTTACCCCTCCTTTCCACCGGACGCGTCAGCAGCATGTTACAGCAGCAGCACGTCATACTGTTAGCCACCGCTGTAATAAATATAATCCTTTCCACAGGAGGCGAAAGCAGCACGGGTTTGCCGCGTCACAGGAGCGTCATGTCGCAGCACTTTTCTAAATATACGCTGCAGTCCAATTTTCTATGCACTACGCCTGTGAAACATTTACATTTTAAAATTTTGGATAGGGGAAGTCAGTAGGTCGCGGGAGGGTCTACACTATCTCGGATCGCCAATAACATTATTCTTTTTAACTTCGAGGTATTTTGTATATTCCCTGACATAACATAAACTTATTGGCAAATGTAAAACGGACAGAACATAAAACACAGACCTTTTGGAGCCATGTTGTAGTCTTTTTCCTGCTTGTTGTTGCCTTTACTGACTAAATCAAGCGTGATTTTTCTGATCTCGGATGATTTTGGGCTCTCTTGGTGACAGCTGCTTCCCTGCTGCTACGTGCTGCTGACGCCCCGCTTGGAAAGGGCCAAGCAGCAGAATACGCGAGTAAAACGTGCTGCTCCTGTAACATGCTGCTGACACGTCCAGTGGAAAGCCCAGGAAAGATATGGAGGAGATTGACATCTGCCTCCAATCAATCAGGACGGAGAACACACTATGCGGTAGTAAGCTGAAAAGAAGGCATGTAAAATAATACTATACAAAAAACAGCAAGGCAACAAAAGATGAACAGCATTACATTGAGGGACCAGTTTCAATGAAAATCAGTCCAGATGTATGTATAATCAATATACTGACTGATGTCGGGCTGCATTTCAGATTAACAGATCTGTCTAGACTGGTTCTTAAACTTTTTTTATTCTGTTGCATGCTGGAAACGCGACCAACAGTGAAGCTCAAACATGAACAGCATTACCTCTAATTTTCCAAGCTTGACTCCCCACTCTGCGTCCGTGATGACAGACAGAAACTTCTGCTGCTCCTCCGGTTCGTTATATAAAGTGCAGAGATTGGCCCCAATCCTCGCCACCGCCTGGAATAACCAACAAACAAACACACACACAGATTTTTTGTAGAGACAGAATGACAGAAAGACGGGTCATTACACCGAAATATTAACAAAACATCCTTTGTAATATTGCCTACCAGGATTTTCTCATAGTTTTGCCAGGTATTGTCAATAACTTTCCATAGTGTTTTAAAGACTTCTGCTCTGGGTAGGAGTGTACAAAGACCAATCGCCAAATCACAATCAACCACTCTCCAGTTGAACACCTGAAGCCCAAAGAAGAAAAGCATGTAATAAACATAAACCCCTCTAAAAAGCATTTTAATGTTTCGAGTTCTACACATTCAGGGAAATAAACAGAGCACACTCACCTTGTTCAAAAGGCCAACAGCCACTGCTTTCAGCGTGGATATTGTTGCTTTTCTGACGTCATTCAGGCAAATGTTGTACTTCTTAAGGTTGTGGGCACCGTACAGCTGAGAATGGCATAATTTGTAGAATGCTTAAAAAGGACAAGAATCTACAATTTCACTATAAGCAGACGACAATTTAAGGTACCTATCAAAACTAAGAAGCTCCAACCTAACGCGAAAGTTGCTCTTAAGCCTTTACCGTTCAGTGAATGAATGAACTATTATAACACACTAAGTCTAAACATGAGGTTCTGCCTTCAAATAAAATGCCCTTCAAGTTATATGAAATGTATATAAAAACAGGTCTTTATGCAATAAATTTAGGGATAGGCAATTATTTTGTTATATTTTGTAGTGGGGGAAAGAAAACAGTAATAGGATTTAGCTATGCTATAATAATGATAATAATACTGAATTCTTAATGATGATATTTGCAAAATCCACAAAACTGTTCTTATGGTTGAGAGAATTAGTTTTGCCTTTTAATTTACCTTGCCACCGTTTCCAATTAATTCTGTATTTAGGCTTCAAAGTTTGAATGTAGAATATTTTGTGTTGTTTAGGTGCATAGCAGCACTATTGAATGTACAGTGACGTATAACAAAATTAACAAACCTCGTTATAAAACTGCGTGCCATCCACTCAGAATTGTTCGGCGTATTAGATGTGGCTTTAGTTTTGAATTAGGGAAAACTCTTTTCAAATTTGGCAAACATAAATATAAAAAAATAAACACCTGTTTGGAATATTGAGGAAAGCAGCAAGAAAAAAAACATAGCTAAAAATGGCTTGAGGGAGATGTCCTAGCTATAGCATATTGTATAAAATTATTTTACATTTTATGTAGAAATGACTAAATCAGATACTCGTTGAGATTAGTAGGACGAAAAAATAAAGGAATATTTTTCTCTTTTTTGTTAAGAACTCCTGGGTCTATTACATTGCTTTGATTTTCACTATGTACTGACAATATGAATTCAGTGACACAAATTTTATGACCAATTTACATACATTGGATCCATCCAGGACAAATATTCAAGAAACACATCACATGTCAGTCATACCTGAAAACTTAACTTTGAGTCCATAACATTGGAGGTGACATGCTGCAGACAGCTACCGTAGGAATTGACCAGCACTCTGAGAGCCAACTCCAGCTGACTGCACTCCTGCAGCATCTGCAACATGTTGGTCAGGGGACCGAGGAGGATCTGCAGGTAGTTCGAACCTGTATGTAGGCAAAGGTAAACGCAAGGTTAACATCATCAATTCAAGTAGGTAAGAAAAAAATGCATCAAGAAAAACACCTACCGTCTTCAAATGAGCAATGGGACAGGCAGGAACAATCCAGCGGAAACAGTTTGTTTTCTGCAAGAACAACAACACAGTTGCACAGTTCAGCCACTGACATCAGATTGATGTGTATGTGAAGAAATACATGTGATATGTATTATTTTTTTACCCTGTGGAATAGGCAACAGGCAGTTGGTGATTTCATACTGCACAGGAAGAACCAACACTGGATCCAAAACGATGCAATCTTCATTAAAAACATCCTGAAAGCTCCACTGAGAATAGGAATCTTTTTCTGCCTCCAAACTCGAGTCCTGCAACATCACACAATTAGAAAAAATGAATAAATTAAATGAATGAAACACATTTTTGCAACAGGAGAAAAAAATGAAATTAACACTGATTATTTATTTGTTTCCATGGTGAGTCTAAGTCCGCCCTTCTACTTCTGGTTCATAGGTCCCGTACTGTCAAAACAAAGGAATTAGAGTCAATGAAGCGCCAAAAGTTTTTTTCTGATTCTTTATGAAACGTTCCGTGGATTTAACAAATGATGTCCGTGAACCTTAAAGACAAATTTTCATGCAGAGAAAAGGCAGATTTTCGTCCTCCAAGATAAAGGAAGGTGCATTAAACTTTAAGAAAAAAAACTCCATAAAATCTGACCATATGGAAAGGGACAGAAAGAATTAGTCGGCTGAGTGAGAACTAGCATGCAGGAGAAGCTCTACAAGGCTAGTGTTATATATATATATATATATATATATATATATATATATATATATATATACAAGAATCAGAAGTCATATATATATATATATATATATGACTTCTGATTTGTAGGCATTTTAATTGCAAAATTTTACACTGAAATAAATCTCAAATAACTTGTCAAACACGGCTGAAATGCACATCATTAGTTATGATTTAAATCGAGGTACGTCGTGTGATTCAGGGCGTAAGACAAAGCGGACCAGAAAATAACTTTCATCACTTCCTTGACTTCCATTCATTATTCTTTCAGCCAGGGGAACCATGGGTCGACAGGAAGGGGAGGAGACTTAGGATTCCCGTAAGTAGAGAAACCCAAACCCGTTACTTGTTGTTTGTGATAAACCACAATTGCTGCAACATATTGAGCACATAGCGGGGCAAATTTAGTGGACTGAACTGTCTGATGGTGCGTTCACACTGCACGCTTTGTTAGCGCCAAACAACGCTGACTATTTTGAAGCTTGTACAGGTTAAAGGCTGAAGCTTGCAAAGCACGTGGGCGGGCCTTTCTCTGGCAGATGTTTTAAACACTAGCGGATCGTGGTTGGCTAAACGATGATTGGGCGACGTCACTGTGAGACGCTCTGACAGTGAGACGCTCTGATTGGTTTACACGGTGCGTCAAGAGCGTCAGGAGAATCAAAAGTTCGGCAAGCTAAACTTCTGCATTGCTGGCTTTTGAAGCTTGGAACGCAGAACAAGCTTCAAAAATTGATGCGACCAACACACACAAAGCGCCGCAGAGACTCTAAGGACCTCAACCATACACTTTAAATGTAATCTTGCCGCTCCTGACGCTGACATTTGGGGCGGTGGGAACACACCATTAGAATAGTCGTGTCCAAAAGTAGTCATACCCTTTGAACTTTTTCACATTTTCTCATGTTAGAATCTCGAACCTTAATGTGTTTCATTGGGATTGTATGTGTTAGATTAACACAAAGTCAGCTATATTTGTTAAAGGGAATGAGAAATTATGTTTTACGTATAAAAATCTGAAAGGCATGTCTTAAACTCCGACACTCCAAAATAAAATCCAGTGAAACCGGTTGCCTTAAGAAGTAGTTGGTGCACAGAGGGGATGTGTGAAAAAGGACATCGTCATCCAGCTAAACTGAGAAGCTGGGCAAAGAGAGCAATAATAAGAGAAGCAGCCAAGAGGGCCGTGGTATCTCCGGAGGAGCTTTAGTGATCCACAGCTCAGCTGGGAGACAGAACAACTATTAGTTGGCCTGTTATGGAAGAAGCAAGAAAAAAAAAAAAGAAGACAATATTGAAAGGACACAAGAAGTCTTCTTTGTAGTTTGCTTCAAGCCATGTAGGGGTGATCTAACCTGAAACTTTTTGTCAGTATGCAAAACTCTGAGTGCAACGAATAGCTAACACTGCATATTACACTGAAAACAGGCCCCAATGGGTGGATTAGGGTTGGACGATATAGAAAAAAAAACATATCGTTAAAAAAAAGTCATATTGTTCGATATCGACAATTATCGATAATAAATAAAAAGAAATCACATAATGTAAAAAATATATTTTAAGTGCCTCCCCAGTCATTTTGTTATTCTTCAATGAACTAATTTTAACTAAGAATTAAATTTAATAACTTTTCAAATACTTATTTTTATCATAAGTTTGTAAGACACAGAAACAAACCAAGAGACCCGAGTAACATCAGTAAATACAAAGAAAAGTAATATTAACCATTATATTATGTATTTTTTAATCATGTTAGTCATTTAAATTAAAGGCTTATTTGTATGCTTTTTAATCTTTTAAACATTTTATGACACTTTATAATATTAATGGCTGAAACCATTGTCAATAAAGCTTATTCAAATTAATTTCAGCTCTTCAGCTGCAGGCTAAAGGTAACTAGCTACTCACCAGTGTTGATGGCCTCAACACTGCAGCTCGGTCACTGAGAGCTGAAGCCAGCATGTCTATCCAACCCCTGTTGTGTTTTTAAAGCGTTTTTGGCTTCTGAGGACCGGGAGAAAAACCGAGGGGAGATTTTAACAGCCACAGATGTTAGCAACGCGACGCGACCTGGATAAGTTTCCTGTGTCTCTCTGTAAGAGATTCGTGGTGAGCTGGAGAGCGAAGTCCTGCTTGAAACAGCTGATCGTAGTTTTATATTTCGTTCATTATAGCTACGGTTAGTGTTTTAGTGCGTCGAGGATCGGTTCAAAACGGGACGTAACCTTTACTGGAGCCTCTGAAACATTTATCCGGAACAACATCCTCCGCTGCTGCCTTGCTGTGACGTCTGACCGTGGTGAAGCTACGGCGATGGTTCGCTTAGGGACTATTAAAAAGTTTTGTTTCAGCTCAAATCATTTCAATCTTTTTGTGGTTTGAAAGGAGAGAGGGTGGCTGACAGACCTGCGTGGGTCATTGTTAATGATTGGTTTGGAATAAGTATTGATTGTTTTATTAAGCTGCCTGATAGGTTATAATGAAAAAATGAGGGAAAACTTTTTTCTATCTAACTTTTTTATCGACCCCTTTTTTTTTTTCTATCACACCACACGTCTATCGAGCGATATATATTTAATCGAATAATCGTCCAGCCCTAGGGTGGATCTTTTGACTAATGCTGGGCTAAATACAAATGCATGCCACACTATTCAGACTTTTATTCCTTGTAAAAATAAAAATAAAAAGTTAAAAAATTTAACATTCATCCTACTTTGTGTTGGTCGATCACATAAAATCCCAATAAAATATTTCAACGTTTTTGGTTGTAATGCAGCAAGATGTGAAAATGTTCAAGGGGTATGAATACTTCTGCAAGCCGCTGTCGCAGAAACAACACTGACCTTTGCTATGAAGCCATAGTCGTCCGATAATTGACACTGATGATAAACATCCATGGCGATCCGTGTGCATTTGCAAAGCTCCAGGCAGTCCAGAAGCAGATCTGGAACGAATAGTTTCATTATCTTCTGGGAATTTGAAACATACAAGCAAAAGGAAACTGCAATAATCAAAATGATTTGAGATGCATTTAAATAATCATTTTAAAATCATTAAAAGGTTGATTATATATTTTTTTGTTTGAACATTTTTGCTATGCCATTTTTTTTTATGTTTCCCCTGTGGTTTACATAACAAACAGAAAGAAATGAACAAAAAGAAAAAGAATGTTACGCACAACATTACATAGAATCCAGCTCTAGTGAGAATAAACATTCATATTTGCCACACCTAAAGCCAGCGAGAGAGTGGGAACAAATTTTATGTCATTTTTACCAGAGTTACACAGAGTGATGGCTTGGCAGGCCAGATCGTGGATGACTGCAGGTAAATCCATGCCTTCAGGAATCACCATTGGAACATCCGCCTGAAGCATCTGACACAAAGTCTTGGCGGCGGTGAACAAAACCTTTCCTGTATTGCTGTTGTAGTGGTGCTCATAAAGCTCACTAAAGAGACAAACAGGAAAAAGAAAAACTTTTAATGCTGTAACTTCCTTGGTATCGGACTCAGTTTTAACCTTGAGCTTAAACATCCACAGGAAAACCGGCAGACATGCCAACCTGAGGATCTTGAGGGCCTTTTCCACCTTCCCCACTCTCAGAGCTCGCAGGCCCAGGTCAGACCAGAGCTCCTGTTCGGTGCGCTGCAGCTGCCTCCCGAGCCGGCGCAAACCAGCTTCCGTGGAGATGGTCTTGGTCTTCCCATCTGGATCATTGGCCAAAACTGGAGCAGACAAAGCCGTCCCCTTAGATGAACGGCGAGCTCGAGTGTTTTCATACGCTGTGATGTGATGCTCCTGGATTTGTTTTCTGATGTTCGGATCTTCATAGTTGGAGGGGGTGAAGAAAACATCGAAATCCTCCTGAGGGAGCAGTTAGAAAGGCAGCAGATTACAAGTGAAGAGTTGAAAATGGAGTAAGAAATACTTCAAATAGTTACGTAAAAATAGTGCCACCTGTAGGTGGGCGATCGCCTTGAACATGATGAGGTTGTAGTCACACTCCATGCTTTTAAGAGCATCATCTGTGAAAGAGAAAAGGAAACAAATGGCATCAGTCTGGATAGTTTAGGCGTGCATTTAAAGCCATTTTTGGGTGGATTTTGAAGACTTCAAAGAATGCTGGAAGCCAATATATCTAGAAAAAGGTAACCACGAAATGCATGCCTCCAAACCTACAGGGCTGTGGAAAAACTATGACATCTTAACGCTTCAGTTTATGTAATAAAAAAACAGAGACAAATAGTAAAAATCAAACGCTGGTTCACTTCTTGAGAGAGTGACAAAAGAGACTGAACATTGTTATAATCTTCTCATTTTTACATCTATTTTCTAAAACACTTACGCTTCAGAATTAAATGCAGGTATTTTAGAGCTTCCACCATCACCTGAGCTACAGCCATCTGTTGCTTCTTGTGCTGGGAAATACCAGAAAAAAGAAAGTCTGGTTACCTCAATGCAGACAGTCACCATATGCAAACTGCTTAAGAATTTTCACATTTTATTAGGAGAGCGTAAATGTACTGTTTATGGATCATTTTAAAAGGCTAATCAAATGTGAGGCCAATCATAAATGCAGATGAAATATTAATATAAAATGTTAATCAAAAATAAATGCTTTACACCGCTCCTCACCTCATCAGATATGTGAACTTTGTCCTCCAGCTGCAGCCGAGCCCATGATGTGAGACGCTCAATTACACACTCCGCCTCCCCAGACGACAGCCTCTTCAGGACCGTCAGGACCTCCTCAGTCTGAGGGCGGCATATGAGACTTCATCCCAACTCCACTGACAGATGTACACAGACGTTAAAAAAACATCGCGATTCAACAGCTGGGTGTGTTTCAGCTCACCTTGCCTTGGCCTATCAACTGGGTGAGATACAGATAATTTATCTGCGTTGTCGGCAGTTTGTACGCTTCTGCTAACGCCAGGGAGTCCTCCAAAGACATTGGTAAGTCCTGCTTCAGGATGTATCGAATCAGTGACTGTAGAAAACAAGTTAACACACGGTTGTTTATCAGCAGGTTCACAGCAGAGGACATATGTCTCACAACAATAATTCATCTAAGATTACCATGACTTGAGTGCCGTTGGAGAGGTTGAAATTGCGGATCCCGTAGCCTCTGAGAAGCTTCCTAATCTCCATCAGGCGGTAGCTCTCCTTCAGAAGTTCCTGTCTGGAGAAAAAAAATAAAAAGGTTCAATGTTAATTTATTGATGATTTTGTAGGGAAAACTGCTTATAGGTGAGGGTTTTACAAACATACTTTGGTCCATCCATCTCCAGGTACTGCTGCACAAGGTTCTCCACCACATTGCTCCAGGGAACCACAGCTTTCTGCATGATCTCTAGCACAGCATCCACCTTCAGCTGGTCAGGGGGGAGGAGACATGGGATTTTATCACTTTAGCACAGACTTTCTTTCTTATTACATTTAGTTTTACAGCTGCAAGAATTGATTTCCCCCTTCAAATTTAAGGAAATTAGAAAGGGTTTAGGATCTTCTGCTGTGGGTAATATATTTAACTCACATCAGTGTCAGTCATGCAGCCGAGCACAGCTACTGACTTGGCTTCCCATCCTGTGAAAAGGGTTGTGGTCTGAGAGCTGCAGCGCTCCAGCAGATCCTAAATGAAAAACAGCAGGTAATTAACCACACGTTTCAATATCCTAATCTGGATTTTGATTTTCTGTAATTATTGCTTTTATGAAATTCTGGAAAAATGAATGCAAAAAATTTACTTTGAAATTGCTGGAATACTAATGAAGGGTTTTTGTGTGGAGTTTTCCAAGAATAGGTCTGTGGTATACGGCCAGTGCTCTAGTGGAATCCAGACCAACTTAGATCAGCACTATTTCCAAACCTATAAATTCTGACTTTATCAGAAATTAATGGAGACATTGATTCTTTAAAGGCAAATTTTTTCCCCTTTTTTTTCTTTATTTAGTTTTTTAAACTTCGGAAAATAGCAGTTCTAGTGCTTTGTTTGTCATCTTGATTCAGACTAGAACCACAGGTCCAGTTGAACCCGAATTTAAAGTTGTATAGACATCAAACAGGTAGTAAAACGACTTCATGAGTGTGTATTCAGTCAGTACGCTACACGCCAAAACACAGATGGATAAAATATGATCTGGAAAATTCAACAATAAAACCTAATATAATATAAGTCAATATAAAACCAGAGCATTTATTGAGCTCTAATAGCAGGTAATTAGAACATTGAATTAAGAACTAATAAAACACTTGCATCTTCAAATATATTTTTTCTTTAATTATTCAGACCTGGAAAATTGTAAAAGAAAAAAAAAATCTATTATTTTTTAGAAACCTTGTTTACTCTTCTTCATATTTCTAAACTTGTTACAAAAAATTTGTTATTTTATTTTATTAAGAGTTCCAAGAAGACCAAAATATTATACGACATTTTTCATTTTCAAATTAGTAAACACATCATTTTAATATAAGCAGCAGACAAAGAACAGATCATGAACTAATGAGACCAGATAATTTAGATTTTTAATAATTTAATCTTAAAAAGTATTAAACATAAATGTAACTATATACATTTTATTTGTTTCCATATATAGTTCATTTAATTAGCTTATTTATTTGGATATACTTTTAATTACCTACGTATACATATATGTATGGTAATTAATATGTACATTACATATATGAATATACATTTAAAATGTGTTTATAACAAGTTTTACCTTGATGTACTGCAGCAGTAACTCATCAAAAGGAAGCGCGTGCTCTTCAGCGTAAGGACGAACGCTGTTTTCCACTGTGGCAGCAATAATCTCAGGAGCTGGAACCTTGTCCAGCATGAAGAACGCAACGCTCAACCTACTTCCCTTTTTACGGCAAAAACAAAAACACAAATAACAGTGAGTATATAGCAACAACAAAGGTAGCAGCAAGCATTAATGCATTTACAAAAGACAAGAAAGAAAGCAATTTACTTTGATCATCCTCTAAAATAAATGTTCAGAAATTTAAAAAATGTTCTTAATTACACTTCACAATTGTTTTCAATGTTAAATCTGCAAATTCAGATCCTGAACATGTCATGTAAAAATAACAGCTTTCTAGAGTTCTCAATCTTTTATATCAAATTTAAATTATATAATACTGTAATAATCTAATATATGTCAAACTCTTCTATTGGGTAGACTTTAATGACACAGGATACACGAGACGTGTAACTAACCAACAGGATGCATGAATTTAAAGAAAGGGTGAAAGAACAAACTCAAAGAAAGACAAAAATGAAGAAACTCGGATACAAGGAAGGAAAGAAGACAAAGCACAAGGGAGGGAAGAAGAATGGAATGACAGAAAGACAAGGACGTAGGAAAGGAAATAAGTAACATCTATTAAACAGATGTGATGAGGAATAAAGTTTTGAACTACAGATATTTTTCCACCCACGTTTTTTCTTCTTCTAAATTTATCCAGACCTTGAAAATACTTCAATCAAATTCAAAGATGATCTAGTAGTTAATCATATGTGACCTCCATCAAAGATATGATGATGATGATAATAAGCCAAGAGGGAGAAAATCTCCAACAACAAACAAACCTTCTCAAAGACCGAGAGCGACAGTCTGCAGTTGTATTTCTGGTGAAGGTCCAGCAGCTGACGGAGGTTGGACACAAGGGATTTGAGGCTCTGCAACTCATTTGCTCCATCACCATCATCCTTCAGAGATACAAGAAATAAATACTCATTTAAATCCCATTCGTTTTGTGATCATTGTGAAGAAACTACTATAAAAAAAAAATCTCTTACAATGGACTTCATCCAGCTCCATAAAGAGGGAAGCCCAAGAATGGCTAAATCCAGCCCGTTCTGAGGCCAGGAACCCTGAGGAAGTACGAAACTCGTCACGATTAATGCATTAACTAAGTGACGTTTTGTTTCTTCCCACTAAATTGAGAAATTTGTAAACCCTTTCCGCAATATTGCTCCACATACTACTGTGATTTTCATAGGCAAGCGTAACAGCAGCTATCAGCTATCATAGCTCAAAATGTTTTAAATAAAAAATAAAAAATTTACCTTTTCAGTCAACTCCAGATTTCTTGCTTTGAGCTCAAGCCATTTAGCCAGGACTCTCTACAGGAAAGATTATTTAACCTAAATTAACTACATAAAGAAAGGGAGGCACATTTCTATATGAAAGTGAACACGTCCCACCTGTCCTCTTGGAAGGACTCTCCTCACAAAAGGGACAAAAACTGTCCTAAACCAGGTACAAATGTCTTCGGATGGCAGCTCCTCTGGGATGGCACTGAGAACTGCTTCAAGACTAATTTCATCAAACTGTAGAGCGATCTGTCCCTACAGAATTACACAAATGAACACAGCTTAAATCTAGCCATCACATCATTTACACATAAACGTCTCATGAAGTCCCTCTCATTGACTCGATCAGCTGAGCTGTTACATAAAACCTTTCTGAATCGTTCGCGTTACCTCGTATCTCAGCCAAAGCAGCTGTGCACCCCTCATGTCTCCCTCTCTCAAGTGGCTCAGAACGTCTGCTAGATTGTCGGTGCTGTTCAGAAACTCAATCCAGGCAATCCCACTAGGAGTGAGAGAGCAGCAAACAAAACAAAAAATCACTGAGGAAATATGCGAGAACCCAGCCACAAAACAAAAGCCAACAAATATAAGACGCAGAGTGTAACATGTTGACTTTACTTGAAATTTTCCAAGCCTTGGAGGCTGCAGAACGTCGCCAGTCGAGCCAGGGCTTCTTGGATCTGTAAGGAGGAGTATCGGGAGGCAGCGTGGTTCAGCATCTTCTCTGCCGTCTCAAAGGTCGGCCACGGAGCCTTGAGGCAATAGTCCACCACGTACTGCTCGTCCTATAAAAACAGACGCAGCCTCTGTTAGAACAGGCACTTACATATTAGGACAGTCCCGATTCATCGTAAAACTCGTAATCTGGATTTGATAAATCAAGAGTCGGAAAACGTACCGTGATTTTCATCAGGTTGGTCTTGGCCTCGTCTACGAGCTCTGACCAAACGTCCTGTCCGTATCCGCCCACTGACGCAGAGGCCAGCTGTTCCAGCACAAAGTCGAGCTTCACCTTGTAAACAAGCTGCACAAAAATAAAACCATCAGCCCACAACCAGCACGATAAGGGCAGAAAAAAAAACCTCAGAGTTAATAATTAAATATATAAATAAGAAGAGTAGCATAACCTCACACTGCACTAAACCCTGCAATCAATATTTTGTGCAGTCCTCTTCTGTTAGCAACCAAACAATTCGTCTGTCCTCATAACACTTCATGAAGTGGGAAATACAGAGATAAGGAATTTTCCTTATTCCACAACCTTTCTAGATCATCCAGAGTCCTCTCATCTATTCTTGACTTCTCAGCTATAGATTTTCACAGGATTCATATTAAGAACAGAGATGGCCGAGGAAGACGGTGAATTATTCGTATAGATTTTTGATTATCTCAGTGAAAAACTCAGGGGTCCAACAGACTTTTATGTAACACTTTCCAGTATTTAAAAACTCATAAAAACTCATTAAATACATGAACTTTAAAAATTTAAGAAATCGGCCCACAGCATCACATGCATAGTCCAACAGTGAGCTTCTTTTATCCCTTCTATACCACTGGCCTCACAGATCAGGGTGGCAAGATAAACTTGAACCATTGCAAACCTTGTTTGTAACCGTCTCTGTTGATTTTAAACACCTGAACGCATATTTAGCAAAGTACTTTTTTTAATAGTGTTTCCATCTCTTGCTGCAGGGGATTCGAACTCTAGTCCTCAAGGGCCGGCATCCTGCAACTTTTAGCTGCGTCTCTGGTCCAACATGGTTAAATCACCTCATCTGACTGCAGCCCACTTCCACCAAAGCTACTAAAGACTAACTCATTTGGTGTAACAGGTAAAAGCTGCAGGACACCAGTAGTCCAGGACTGAAGTTTGACAGCTTTATTTATTTATATTCCATGTTCTTTTGTATATCCCATGTTGAAAAGCGGCTTAAAGAAATTGACCTTTGTGAACATCTCACAATTATTTTTGTCATGGATCTTTTTCTCTTTTGACTATTCCTATACAGCGAATCAGCTGTCTCCTCTGTATTTTCTGCCCTCAGACCAACAAACTTCATCTTCTCTTTCACCACATCTATGCTTTTAATCAATTTCTGTCATGGATAACTTAAAAAAGTAGGGATGTAAGAAAATACAGATAGATTGTATTGATATTTAAAAGCAATGTTTCAATAGTTGCTTTTTTATTTGAACGTAACCATTAATGTTGACAAATTTTAGTAGCTAAATTAAAAGTATGACCCCTAGTTGGTGACTGTTTTCACCTTCTTCATTCCAGTGGATCAGTTAGAAACTGGATTTGTTATGTATGAAACAAGTTGAAGTATTTAGTATGCTGTGAAAGTTTTTCTACCTTTCTAGTATCGCCAGATTCTTGCCAGTTCACATCTCTATCAAGAAATAAATATTTAAAAAGGCAAATTCCATTAATTTATTTGGAATCATCAGTGCTCCCAATGGTAGCACAGGTGATTTGTTTAAGGGAAATCTGTCTTTAATGTGACCTCACCAATAAATAAAATATTCTCAGTCTAAAGCTTTGATTATTTGCAGAATATCAGAACAACCTATTGTTACTGCAACAAAATATTTACTTATTCTCCTAAGATTGTTTCTTAAATGTGCAAGGGGTCGTAGGTTTCTTTTTTTTAAATTGAACTTTTTTTAAATTTGTAATATTTCAGATATCTTGGGCACAGTGCCAGCAGGGCATTTATAAGTGTGCACATGTGATGTTAGGTTACTTTCATAAAAACAAAACAAACAAAAAAACAGATGTATTCACCTCTAGGTCGAGCTCAAATGCGATGGCAAACTTTTCAGCCTCCTCAAACATGTGTTTGTGTAGAAGTCTGCTCAGCCTAGAAGGAGGGAGGGGAAAACATGAATCGGATATTGTTTTTTCTGGATTGCAACGTACAAAAATCTATCAGATAATAATTAGATACCTGTTCTCGGGCAAAGCCTCAGTAAAACATCTGATGACAACAGACGCTATGGGCTCTCCCCGGCTTAGTGTGAAGAGAATAAAAGAAAGTAAAACTTAACAGTAAAAACATGCGAGTAATGGCTGAAAATAATGACAATCCTACAAAGTGGCTCACCTTTCTGGGTTCTCACAAATCCCCTCAGCCAAATAGATTGCATCCTGAATCCAAACAAAATGTTTTGTAAGGTCGATAGATAATCCATAATCCATGTTGTGTCTGAATAAAGTTTGATCGCTCACCATGTTTGTTTTCATCTGGACAAGACAGGAGACAGAGGAGACATCCAGAGAGTAGCAAACGCTCATAGAGGGTAGACATCTGATCTGAAGGGAGCTGATCTGAAATGTAAAAAGCAGCAGATCTTCAGAAACGGATTAGTCAGTAATCGGCTTTTTAAATTTACTCAGAAGGACTTGTGTTGCTACCTGACTGTTGCCCTGCTTGGTCAGAGTAATCATCTTCATACTGCTCTTGTCTTGGCTATAACAAGCAAAAATTAATAATTAAAAATCAGCTTTGAGTACAGATTTAGAAGGATTCAGCCTTTGGGGGCACAAAAATCAGGAATGGGACTTCAGAGACGCTACTCTTGGATCAGACGACTTTATTATGACAGACTCATACTTACGCCACCGTGGAGGCAGAGCCACACTCTGTGGTTAGTTCAAAGTCGTGAATGGCCAGCTCTGGCCAACAGTGAATCATGACGAGAAAATGCAGGTCCCAAACGCTCAGAACATCCTGATACAGAAAGCCAAATTTAGAACATAGAAGTAAAAAAAAAATTCTGCTGCCTGTGAAGCGAATGTTAAAGAGACCATAATGGCATCACTGAAACTCACCTCAGAGTCCAAAATATACAAGAGATTTTCCATCACCACCATCTTCCTCACACCTGTAAAAGTAGATACAAGGTAAAAACAAGAAGCTCACATAACTTGTGTGACACACAAGCTAAAATTGTTGTGTATCTAACTTCACTGCATTAGATAATTTTATATTAATCTCGACAGACCAAACACTTCAGTGCCTTGTAAACTTATTCATAAACAAAACTTTTTAAATATTTTTTTTTCAGAACTGTAAACTTCAGAACCTTTTTTTGTGCATTTATATGGCAGATCAATACACAATGCTGCACCATCGAGAAGCAGAAGGAAAATAATACACGTTTTTACATGCCTACCGTTAAAGAGTCAGTACTTCGTAGGAACACCTTTTTTTGTGATTAGAACAGCATGTTTTTACCAGCTTTGCACAATCAAAGAAACCTTTAATTGCTACTTTGCGCTGATCTATCATATGTAAAAATCAGCAAATACATATCTAAGTTGTTGATAGTTGCAACATGGTTAAATGCTGAAAGCTTAAAGGGATGGAGGGCAAACTGCAGGACCCATTAGGCCATCTGCAGCTCCTGGACATATATAGTATATCCACAAACTGAAATTTTCTTACACTGGAAAATATCAGGTGAAACACAATGTATAGCTATTTTAATACATATAAACTTATTTTCTCTTTAAATGTACAGTGCATATATTTTGGATTAGCCCAGATCTATTTAGTTACTTTTACTCAAAAAAAAAAAAAAAAGATTATACTGCACTCAATTCTGCTTTACATGAGTTTATTAAACTTGATTTAACACATCCTGTACTTATTGCTGAGATTAGACAATATACAGTTGAGGCCGAAAGTTTTTAGAATGACACAAATATTATTTTTCACAAAGTTTGCTGCTTTAGATCTTTGTTTCAGTTATTTCTGTGATGTTCTGAAATATAATTAAAAGCACCTCATACGTTTTAAAGGCTTTTATCGACAAATACATTACATTTATGTAAAGAGTCAGTATTTGCAGTGTTGGCCCTTCTTTTTCAGGACCTCTGCAATTCGACTGGGCATGCTCTCAATCAATTTCTTGGCCAAATCCTGACTGATAGCAACCCATTCTTTCATAATCTCTTCTTGTAGTTTGTCAGATCTAGTGGGTTTTTGTTTGTCCACCCGCCTCTTGAGGATTGACCACAAGTTCTCAATGAGATTAAGATCTGGGGAGTTTCCAGGCCATGGACCCAAAATTTCAAAGTTTTGGTCCCCGAGCCACTTAGTTATCACTTTTGCCTTATGGCACGGTGCTCCATCGTGCTGGAAAATGTGTTGTTCTTCACCAAACTGTTGTTGGATTGTTGGAAGAATTTGCTGTTGGAGGGTGTTTTGGTACCGTTCTATATTCATGGCTGAGTTTTGGGGCTAAATTGTAAGTGAGCCCACTCCCTTGGATGAGAAGCAACCCCACACATGAATGGTCTCAGGATGCTTTACTGTTGGCATGACACAGGACTGATGGCAGCGCTCACCTTTTCTTCAAGCCTTTTTCCAGATGCCCCAAACAATCGGAAAGAGGCTTCATCATAGAATATGACTTTGCCCCAGAACCTCAGCAGTCAATTCACCAAACTTTCTGCAGAAGATCAATCTATCCCTGATGGTTTTTTTTGGGGAGAGAAGTAGCTTCTTTGCTGCCCTAGTTGACACCAGGTCATCTTCCAAAAGCCTTCGCCTCACTTTCCGTGCAGACGCGCTCACACCAACCTGCTGAACAAGCTCTGCACTGGTGGCACTCCGATCCCGCAGCTGAATCCTGGCACTTGCTGGACTTTCTTGGACACCCTGAAGCCTTCTTAACAAGAACTGAACCTCTTTCCTTGAAGTTCTTGATAATCCTATAAATTGTTGATTTAGCTGCAATCTTAGTAGCCACAATATCCTTCCCTGTGAAGCTGTTTTTATGCAACACAATGATGGCTGCACGTGTTTCTTTGCAGGTCACCATGGTTAACAATGGAAGAACAATGATTTCAAGCATCACCCTCCTTTTAACATGTCAAGTCTTCCATTCTAACCCAATCAGCCTGACATAATGATCTCCAGCTTTGTGCTCGTCAACATTCTCACCTGAGTTAACAAATCGATTTCTGAAATGATCTCAGGAGGTCTTTTAATGACAGCAATGAAATGCAGTTGAATTTTCATGGCAAAGAAGGACTATGCAATTCATCTGATCACTGTTCATAACATTCTGGAGTATATGCAAATTGCTATTATAAAAACTTAAGCAGCAACTTTTCCAATTTCCCAGATTTATATAATCCTCAAAACTTTTGGCCACGACTGTATAGTTCTAGGTGTGCAAAAGGACCCCAAAAGAATTTGCAAACTGGATGCCTTTCTTTCATTAGACAAGTTCGAGAGAAAACCCATCAGTTTTCAATCTACAATGATTTTGAAATTCCTTTACTACAAAAATCTGACAATTACGTTCAATTAAAATCTTGCAAGTTTAATTTATTTTAGAGTCCTGTGTGTTCAAAATCAAAACATTTAACCACTCGGTGACTTGCCAGATATCATACAATGTTACGTTAAAAAACACAATTCTGCAAAAAAAAACATTACCAGGAATTAAGCTGCTGTTGATGGACTGAGCAAAGCACATCTTTGGGTTAAGAGGATCCATCTTCCAGTGAGTCACAATATTTTCCTTGTCCCCCTGCCAAGTAGTGACATGACAAATTATAGCTTTTTTTCCCCCACCTCACTCATTCCTTTTACTTGCATGCAGCCAACGATAATACTCGCATATAGTGAGTAACCCACATATCTATTTTGCACACTGACCCCAATAATTAGGTTGATTTCAAGGCCAAGACTGAAGATCACTGCTGTACTGCAGCCCTCATCGTGGTAATCCTCAGTGGAACAAAAGTCTACCTTAATGAGACTCTGGAGCTTAATGTGGGACAAAAATATGATATTATTTTCCTGTTGTTTCAGTAAATTATCCTATAGCATAATGGGAAAAAAAGGCCTCACCTCTTTCAAAGCTCCTACATCCATATTTTCACAGGCTTGTGTAGGGAAAGAGGAAATCAAAATAAGTTTAAACAGTGGTTCTAAATAGCTGTTGCATGTAATCCAGCATAAACATTCAATACCTGTCTTGATTCTAGTCAAAGGAAGGTTTGAAATGTGGAAAAACCCATCTTTAATAAGTAGAAAGACATGGTACATCCCTGTAACAAGAAACAGAGATTTCAGATTAGCCGGAGCGCTATCAGGCCTGGCAATTACATTTCAGTGTCAAGATATACTGAAAATTACAGAAAAAAATGCACTGATTATCCGAGATTCCACTCCTAATAGTATAAAACCAACCAGAAGATGACTGGTCCTCATTTATGATGAGATAGCGGTAGGTTTTCTTGTCTTCACTGGATGGTTTTTCAACCAAAGCCTGCGAATTTCAAACACAATGCAGGAAGTAAATAAAACACAGAAGGGGAAACTAAGAGGAGAAGGCACATTCCCGCCGTTACTGTCATGCAGAAACGCTATTATTACAACACTATTAAATTATGTGATGACATTTAATGTAAATCCATTATATAACATGTTCTAGCTAAACAGCAGCAATACAATAACATAAGCCTACATACCCTGGTAAAGAGGATTCTTTTGTGTGGAACATAAATCAAATGAAGGCTTCCATTTCTTTCACAGACAACCAGAAATTGTCCATCAAGGCAAACGTCAATGGCATCCACATCAGTTTCTGAAAAACAAATTACAGTCCATTTTGATTTGGAAGATTCAGAAGTTTTAAGGCCTTAGACCGCATTGTGGTGTACAACGGTTATTCAGCTGTATATTTAACAGAAAGAGAACAGATTACAATTCTAATCTAAGCATCAAAAATGTCCTCAGGCTTGATCTCATTTTACTAACTTTATCAAAAGGGGCATCAAAGAATGTGGTGATTGCTGATACATCAACAGACCAAAAAAGGGGCGTTTTAAGAAAAATTATGAATAACCATTTAACAAAAGAAGGGCTTAGTTTTAGGCCCAAAAACGATTAGCTAACATCACAATTTCAGAGCAAATAAATAAATAACACTTCACAGTTTATGTATCATACTTATGCAAGGCTGTTACGGTCAGAGGAGATTACTTTAAAGGCCGCAACAAATTACCTGATAATGCATTGTGAAATGTGCTTATGTACATAAAAATCATCAATGTTCATTTTGTGGCAAAGTCTAACAATTAAAGCCATTATCTTTTCTTTTTAACAAATCTACAGTTCTTTAAATATTTTCTAATGGATCTGGAAAAAGGAAACGGAAGTGATATTTTACCAAAGTGGAGGAGGAGGAGAATGGTCTGATAGCTCTGATCAAACAGGATCACCGTCTTGTCAATGACGACAATACTCCAATTAGAAGCGCCAAAGGAGGAAAGACGGGGATCTGCAGGCACCTGCAAAAAGCATTTCCAGAAAGATTCACTGAGTTCAATTAAAGGAGTTTGAAAAACGTATTAGGGATTATTATTCATCACAATGGAAAGGATTAATTTCATAAAGAATACATTTAATAAAAGATTATCTTATTTTTTATTTACTTACTGAAACCTAAATATGTCAACAAAACTGCTTTTTTTAACTGGACTCTTCTTCCCATGCCTTTACGCTTAGTTATCTCACGTTGACCTTTATATAGCTTATTTTCTCCTTTATAAAAGATACAATTAGGGATAGTTTCAGGAGGAAAATTTACAAGCAGGATTGCAGGAAGAGCTGAATCCCCCAAAAGAGGTCTCATTACTTTCCTGGGGCTTGTATTACAAGACACAGCGCCACTCAAATACTAATACAAAAAATATAAATTACAGAACTGATTGCCTCTAGGTCATTTTTCAAAGAATATTCGATGGCCAAAGCGATGTCTGGACCAAAAACATACAGATATAGGACAAAATTTAACTGTATCTTAGGATGAGTGGTGGCAACCAAAAATGTTAGCTTCGCCCCTGGCCATAAGGAATAAATAAAGCACGAGAAGTTCAAGAAATTATGTCAAAGCCAGGGAAATATTATTACTTGCACTAATTACCTTATCGGACGAGGCGATTTTGACCAGAGTATCAACCTGATACAAGCCGCTTCCATGGTCCTCTCCTGACACACAGTCCAGACGGACAGTGTTCGTATCCTCGTTGGTCAGGAGCTCAACGTCGCTCCATGTCGCCATTTCTTAAAACTGTGACAAAATATGGGAAATATATAAACACGTATCCCGAGGTTGTTTCGTACGTTAGCTAAACATCTCTTAATCAAAATATATGTTGACGTTATATTGAGGATAAAGCTAAACACAGAGATACACTTTTAAACCGATTAATAGCAACTGTTCAAATCAAAGCTATCGTGTTTTGATATATCTGATGGAATATAAAGACATTACCAGCGAATGACGGCTCCGTTGTGTTTCTAAAACGGAAAAACAGCATCAACCCAAGTCGACAACTTTAGCTTTAGAATTTGGCGGGTGGCTCGTTAGGAGTCATTTTTGGTGAGGTTCCCTGCGTTGTGTCTTCCAGGTGCATCTTCTGTGACAGGGCACAGCACGCAACAATGTCTATTTAATCATTACATAAAACATATCATACACACAACGACACGCACTATATTTTTGAATGTCTTTTATTTATACTCACCAATATATCAAAGAAAATACATTTAAAATATGTGTACCGTAAAGCATTACCCGAGCCTGCAGACATTTTACGGGGGTGAAAAGACAATGTCGCTCATTTTATGTTGCCAGGTTCGGTGTACATACGTCCCCCAACCCCCCATTTTCTATCACAACTTCTTTTCCTGTAACGACAGCGTAACAGACGGTTTTTATGCATTTTAAAAGTTCTTCTTCTTTTTAAGTCTATTAAATAAACTAACATTAAATTTATATAGTTACTATTTGTTCAGAATATTTCGTTTCTAGACATTCGTTCATTGAAAGCGTAGTGACGGTAAAACCTGGCAACCCAGCTCAGTAGCTGAACCTGGAAGGCACCGACCTGGCTGGAAGCAAGTCCTCTCCCGTTTGTGGTGACTCCGCTTAAAAAAAGGATTTATCACATGTAAATTGGAGTTCCCATAGTATGTCGGTAAGTGCTAATAGCGCAACTACATTACTGCAAACGCAAAATCAGCAACGTTACCGATACATTGCTATAAATGTACTGTGTGATGCAGATTTTTTTTTCTTCAAGATGGCGACGGTCAACGGTTGTTAGCCTTGTCCTAGCGACATCATGGCTACTAGCCGTAGGAAAACGTTATTAGAACCTATCTAACTATATTACGCCTTTGTGAGCTAACAGTTCCAGCCAATTTACACACAATAAAAAACGGATTGAATCTTGTACTTGAATATGAAAGTAGTCGATCTTTCAATTGTAATGTGTCTAAATAAATACGCACTCACTGTACGGCTAGCATCAGCTGCACATTACGTAGACCTTTACGGTTTTCGTTATGTCTACGTTTAGAGTTTGGACTAAAATATTTGAAAGCCATTTGACAGTAGTTTAATCGGTATGTTGACAAAAGTTCTCGTTCTTATGTGTAAGAAAACTGGTTTACTTAAAAATGGACATAAAGTAACTCTCCAGTTTTAAAAATCGCAATTTGCAGTCCACTCATAATATCGCAATATATCTGATTACCCCCCCACCCATCCCAAAACACATCCCCAGAAACACTAATTAGGTTGTGACCCAACATGATTTGAAAAAGTTTTATTTAAAAATGTGATGAATTTTCTGTGATTTAGTGTAAACAATTGTTATTAACTGGCCTGTTATAGTGTTTTTATAAAGTTAATCAAAAAGCACCAGAGAATTTCCTGGATTAAAAAAACGAAGCTGCATTCAAACTGTGTTCTTTTTTTATTTCACTAAAGTTATTTAATTTGCTGTAGGTATCACAGAAGCCATTTACAAAGAAAAGCTTTAGTAAATAAAGAGAATAAAAAGAGAAAAGCAAACCCTTAAGTTTTATCTCTGTTAGTTCTAGTTAGCTAGCGCTATCTGTACACACTACTGAACATCTTTCCATCTATCTAACTAATCTGATGTGCTGCTACTTTATACTTATTAAGCCCATTTGTTTCAGGCAAGCGACAACTCTGCAGAGTTGAACAGACCGAGCTCTCCAGTTCATCACAGAAGAAAGCACGGCATGGAATCCTCTCGATCTCCCAGACTCTCCAAACACCACCATTCACGATCGAGGTCACGCTCCAGGGACCGAAAACGTAAGTGTTTGGAAACAGTACGGATTCATTACTGGAAATGTGATATGTAGGTGACCGTAAGATCCAACATATCGTGTTTTTGTCCCTTTGGCACTTCATATGGTGTGTGTGGCAGCCCTGAATGCTGTGTGCACACAGACATGGCAGAGTGCCCTTCTCCGTTTATCCCCGGTGAGGGAAGGAGTGAGTGGGGGTTGAACCGCAGGGTGTGTGGCTTACCTGCTCTACCATCCACTTCCAAATTCATGTCTGTTATCAATAAAACATTTTTAAATGCCTAAGGTTAGTTGAAGGGCTGGGCGATAAATCAGTTTTATTGTTTAATCAAATTTTCTGTTTATAAGGATGTAATTTTTGAAAGTTGAGATTTTTTTTTATTTAATTTTTTACTGACACACTTCTTGGACTTCCATAGCTGAGAGTGATGTCAACCCACCCAGGACTAGGGCTGGATGAGATAGAAAAACAGCATAACGATAAAGGAATAGTCCATATTATTTGATAATTATCTATAATTATCACAAAATGTAAAATATATGTTTTAGGTGCCTCCGCAGTAATTTTGTTGTTCTTCAAGGAACTGATTTTAACTAAGTATTAAATTAATACATTTTTCAAACACTTCTTTTTATCATAACTAAGTTTGTAAGACACAGAAACAAACCAAGAGACTTGAGTAACATCAGTAAATACAAAGAAAAGTAATGTTATTAACCATTATATATATATATATATATTTATATTAAGGGTGGGACTCGATAAAATTTTTAATCTATTTAATCACAGGCTTTGTAATTAATTAATCTAAATTAATTGCATTTTAATCGCACATAAATATTTGACCTGAGAAAGGTGAGAATTTTCTTCACATGGATTTTTAGTATGAATAATGACTGAATACATAAGTTTAAGTTATCAGAAAAAATGAAAACCATCATTCTGTCAGAACACCGATAATAGAACCACGGACAAGCGGAGATGTCTCTCAGATAGAAATAGATAAATTAATACGGTGATGACCAGAAGGCTGCAGCGCACCACCATCATCCCTCCTTGCAGAGCTGTGGAGGATGAAATCCCTCTTGTGGAATGAGTCCTGAGATTCTTTGGAGGATCGAGTCCGGAGGAAATAGCTGGAAGCAGCGCTAGTGCAGCCGTGTGCGCCACGTAACACGAGAGAGCACGCAGTGACAGAGTAGATGAGACCGCTCCATCACCAAAACCTTCATGACAGGAAGAAATAGCTGCAGCATAATTTTAGCTGTAGTAAAAGCTCAATTTCTGTCCATCAGCTGCTGGAGGAACGACAGCACGCGGCTTAGTGGACACGAAACGGGATCTGCGCCTTTCTCTGTGCACCATCGCTGGAAGGCTGCGGTGCATAAATAGGTGCGATTAAAATGCGGTAAAAAAAAAATTTACGAGTTATTTTTGTGTAATTAATTAATCTTAACGCGTTAAAGTCCCAGCCCTAATTTATATATATATTCTAATTATGTTAGTAATTTAAATTAAAGTCTTATCTTGGTGCTTTTTAATTTTTTAAACATTTTATGAAACTTTATAACATTAATGGTGGGAACCTTTGGATTAGTTTATCAATAAAGCTTATTCAAATTCACTTCAGCTCTGGTTCAGCTGTTAGCTAAAGCTAACCAGCTCGTGATCAGAGTGTAGACGGAGCCCAGAACACTGCAGTCCAATCAGTCACTGAGAGCTGAAGCCAGCAGGTCTATCCAACCCCGTTGTGTTTTTTAAAGCGTTTTTTTGTTTTGTTTGTTTTTGAGGACTGGGAGAAGAACCAAGGGGACATTTTGAAAGCCACGGGTGTTATTAGCAATGCGACCTGGGTACATTTCCTGTGTCTCTCTGTAACAGATTCGTAGCGAGTTGGGAGTCCTGCTTAAGACAGCTGATGGTAGTATTATGTTTTGTTTATTATCGCTATGATTTGGTTTTTAGTGCGTCGAGGATCGGTTCAAAATGGGACAAAACCTTTACCTGAGCCACTGAACCATTTATCCAGAACAACGTCCTCCGCTGCTCCCTTGCTGTGAGATCTGACCGCGGCAAAGTTACGGCGATGGTTCGCTTAGGGACAATCAAAAAATTCCTTTTCATCTCATATTATTTAATCCTTTTTGTGATTTGAAAGGTGGATAACAGAGCTGCATGTTTCAGCATTAATGATTCGTTTGGCGTAAGTAATGGTTGTTGTATTAAGCTGCCTGATAGGCTGTAATTAAAAAATGAGGGGAAACTTTTTTTTTTTATCGACCCCTTTTTTTTCTATCGCACCACAGGTCTATCGATCGATATATATTGCTATCGAATTATCGTCCAGCCTGTTTTACAAGGATACTTTACAGCTTGTTTTTAGTTGCATTTTGAATTCAGGTCAGCTCTGGGATGGGATGATTGAAATAAAAGCAAGTTTAAAAAGTATTTTTGTCACATGCAATTTCTTTTTATGAAAACACAGGTAGAAAAAAAAGCAATCAAAATTGAATTTGGAATGGAAAAAAAATCTGAGATTTAATTTTTAAGAAATATCACCTAGCCATAGCTACTTTACAAAGGTCATTATGGAAGCATGTTGCATATCTTGAATTATCTGTTCCCCTCAGAGCTTTTATGTGTGTGGAATTGTTATGCACTCATTTTCTATGGGTTCTATGACTTGTTTTCTGAACAGAATCTGTGTTCTGTTTTTTCCAGGTGACAGAAAATATAGACGGAGTCGCAGCAGGAGCAAAGAGGTAATTAAAACATTCAATTCATTTAATGAAAAGCCTTTTTTAATTTGATTTTTAAAGGACATTAGTTGCTAGTTTTAGGTCATGGTGAGTATGTGGTGCCTAAGTTCAGCAGTTTTAGTATAGCCAAAGCTCAGAACAAATAAAAGAAGACTACAGGCTCATGTCACAAGGATACTTTTTTGCCCTCCTAATGCTCACATGTATCGCAGGAAGCTTGTGTCCTTGGATATTTGTGATTATTGTAAACATAGAAATTGGTGAAAAATAGATTTTTTTTTTTCCTTTTATTTTGTTAAATCCTGTGTGGAGATCACATGATAACATTTCTACAATAAATCATACTCAGCGTGCTAATGCACGAAGAGACTGAACAGAGGACCCTGCTGACATAGCAAAATAATATGCCTACTACTGGGACAGGTAACTATCTGCCATTCAAACTCCTCTATTTGTCTCACAATATTTGTAGAAAAAGTGGCATTAACTCTTGTCATCTCTTGCAGCTAGGAATGGGCATTCACTGCATCTCTAAATGCTTTAAACTTGAGCACAGTACCAGTTGGATGCCCATCCCTATTTTTAACCTTTGAGTTGGTCCAATTCAAAGTGTTTAGGTTGCATTGAATTGTTAATACATTTTTAACACTAATTTGAAGTTCCTGCCTTGATAATCAGAACTTAACATTTGCATGCAGATGAGTTCAATCAAGCTAAAGGCTCCAAAAAAGGCTGGCTTCATTTGTTTCTGTTGCTATTCTTTGGTTTCTTCGTCAATGCAGCCAAAACAGTGCATACTGAGAAATACCCACATTTACGATCATTATCTAAGAGTTGTTATTTTTATAAAAATGGGTTTCGAAAGGACAAGGTCAATTCATGTTGTCAGACTTTTTTTTTTTTTAACTTTTTTTTTAATAAACACTTTTCTTTAAGCCATGGTACTAACTCTTTTTGTTGCACTATTTCCTGAAAGAGACAACTTCTTCTTAAAACAGGCACGAAAAAGGGATTCAGAGAAGCCATCAAAATCTCACAGAAAATCGGATGATCATCAAGAGCAGGAAAGACATCCAGCAGAGAATGGAGAAGAGCGATCCAGGCGGAAGGAACGGAAGTCTTCAAGGGGACGGAGCTTGTCCAGGTCACACTCAAGAGAGAGGTTAGTTAGACTGATAAATAAGTACCTTGTTTCATGGACGATTTCTCGGTATGTACTAAGGATGCACCGATCCGACTTTTTCAATCCCAGTACCGATGGCTGGATTTTGTGTATCTGTCGATACCCGATACCGATCCGATACTATTTGTGACAGTGTGGAGGTCCTGTCACTATGGCTCCGATAGATCATGTGCTCTGGCTGCTTGGCCACAGGGATATCCCTTTGGTTAGCGCACATGACCTTCACCTGGGAGTCGTGGGATTGAATCCCGCCAGGGCCCTCGTTGTTTACCTTGCCACATATTGTTGAATTAATAAACTTTATAACTTCTGGGGCCTTTCTTGAAGAGACTAAAGGCACCAGACTTTACAAAGTAAGCATAACTGAGACAAAATAACAGATGTAAAATATAACATTACCACAAACATAAAATTTCAAGTGAAAATTTAATCTTTTTTGGTGAATTTGTAGCAGATTTCCCCCATTTTGAGTATCAGTTCATGGTATCGATTAAGTTTAACCGATACTGATAGCAGTACATTAGGCAGTATCGGGGCCGATACCAGTATCGGTATTGGTGCATCCCTAGTATGCACCAATACTGTTATCGGACCCATACCGCTCTTATGTACTCATTAAAGTTAATTGATGCTAAGAACCGTTACTTAAATTGTGGAAACGCTCCAATTTTTTAAGATAATTTTTTTTATTTCGACTTGAAATGTAAGTTTTGTGTTCATCTTTGTTCTTTATTTAATATTTTATCCAATTTACCATCATTTGTTGTGACAAGTAGATAAGAAAATAAAGCCTGTCTTCCGAATCATTGCATTATTTGGTAGAAGTATCGACATTGCTACTTTTTTTTTTATCGGCGGGTACTCAGATCCAGATATGGGTATCATATCGGTTTGAAAACAGGGTTGTTCTGATAGACAATGTCGTCGTCCATCGCGATGTTTTAATGTTAACATCGTAAACTCCATATTTGGGGGACATCGCCCAACCCTAGTATCGTTGCATCACAACAATTTCCCTTGATACAGATGGGTTATGGTATTGGTTATGGATTTGTAGTTTTCTCCACCCAAAGTATTACCAATGAGTTACAAAGCATGTCTGAACGTGTTGTCCTGTTTCAGAAAAAACAAGTACTTGAATATTATTCTAAAATAAAATAGGGCTGGGCGATAAGGACTAAAAATAAAATCTCTGATTTTATTATTTTTTTAATTCGATTTATGTTTTTTTCCCCTCTTTCTTTCCTACTTATTAAGAAAAGCAATAAGTATAAACAGCAGACAAACTTATGAAAAGGCTTCAGCTACAGTAAGCTAAAAACTGGGATTTAGAAAAAAACAACTGATTAAAATCCGGGTTTTATTTATGTAATTCCTTCTTTCTTTCTTTATCCTCTTATTTTGTAACCGCAGACGACATCACAGCAGAAGCCGGGATCAGCGACGCTCCAGATCACGCAGCCGGGACAGGAAGAAGAAGCCCAGATCTCGTTCAGGTTCAAGACCCAAACATTGTCACCACAGCAGAAGCCGTAGCAAAAGCAGGTGAGCGTCATCAAATCAAATCACTTATCGTAACTTTTACTATTCATCTTAACTTACCGTTGATTATTGCTCCAGGGAGCGGAAGAAGAGGATTGAGAAAGTGCACAGAAAGAGTTTAAGCAGGTCTATTAGTCCTTTGGTTTTCCGTGGGCGAAACACAGCTATGGATGCACAAGAGGCTTTAGCCAGAAGGTAAAGTGGAACCATCCAAAGGGATGTTTTCATTATTTGAATGTAAATTACGCAATTTTGTTCTCTGGGTACTGTAAGAATAGCTCTTAGGCAGTTTTGAGAAGTATGCAATTTGATTAAACATTTAAATCTGGACAAATATGGAAAGCAGAAAACTGAGTATGAGTTTCAAGACTTTAGTTATAAATCATTGATATTTTTATTTTTTAACTCACTGGAGAGAACCCAGAAGGAAATCCCTCCTTGTAAATGATTTTGCAGCTTTTTATCCTTGTTTCTCTCTTGGCTCAATTATTTATAATTTGGTGCTTAAAATGAGCCTGGTTTAGAATTAACACACAAATGTTATACTTAATTCTATACATAAATGGCATAAATCACAGATTTCAAACTGACTTAATAGAGCTGATCTAAGATTGTTCAGTGCAAAATAAGCTAGGATAGAGCTTTACACCACACTGACAGCAAGTCAATTTCTGCTTTTTGTTTTGCTTTTTTATTTGGGGAATCTGAGAGACGAGGTTCCTACATACTCTGGAATAAATATGCAATTGGATTTAAGTGTTTTTCTACTGTGTAAAAAGTAAATGTATATATAAAAGGATGGTTTATTGTCTAATTCACAGGTGTCAAACTCAAGGCACGGGGGCCAAATCCGGGCCGCATTAGCTCTTTATGTGGCCCTCTACACTCTAGAGGACCATAAGAATAGAACCTTTAAGTTCTACTCGCGTGCTATTTGATCAATCAAATCAGAGTTTATATGAATAGTCCTCAATCGTGTCATTGTTCAGTATTATTTAATTTTAAGAAGTACCTGTGGAATGCAGAGACAGATATTTTATATTTTAACGCTTTTTTAAAGATAGTTTTATCACTACTTTCTGCCACCAGCTGCCCTTTGAGGACATACATGATCTTGATTTGGCCACAATTGGAAATGAGTTTGACACTCCTCGTCTAAACATTATTCTGTCTACCTTATTGTTTGTGTCTTTTCTTTGTTCCATCCTCAACGTCTCTCCTCATGTCCATCCTTTCATTTAAAGGCTACATACTGTAGAAATATTTGCCTTTAAAAATAAAAAAAGGACTGTGAACTTTGGAATACTAAGTCTGGAATTTGTTAATGAGAAATATTTGGGACCACTGGATTTATTTATTTACTTATTTATTTCCTCTGAAAATGTTTTTATTTTTAACTAAAAGAAATGTTTCCAACTGGAAATGTGCTGGATCTTGAATTGAGAGAATTTGAACCCTGATAATTAGGTTGATTCCATATAAAATGTAGCCAAACAGGGTCCATGTCTTTCAGAAGATTTATTTTCTTCTTTCCAGACTAGAGAGAGCCAAGAAACTACAGGAGCAGAAAGAGAAGGATATGTTGGAGAAACAGCAGCAGCAACAGCAAGAAATGGCTGCAGGTGATATAATATTGCTGTAGTAGCTGTCAAATTGCTGATGTTTGTGTTGAGATCCTGGTGCTTACGCCAATCTGTCTGCCCACCTCAGTTGTGGCTGCCCCCATTGCGGCTGCTGCTGCAGCGGCCGCCTCAAACCCCGCCCTAAACGTGGCGGCCCTGTTGGCCTCTGGGACGCAGGTCACGCCTCAGATTGCCATGGCTGCACAGATGGCAGCCCTTCAAGCCAAAACCCTCGCTGAGACTGGCATCGCCGTCCCCAGTTATTATAACCCATCCGCCGTCAACCCCATGAAGTTTGCAGAGCAGGAGAAAAAGAGGAAAATGCTATGGCAGGGAAAGAAGGATGGGGTATATTTGTCTTTATTCCTCTAGTCTTTTTCTCTGGAAACATGAAGTGTGATTTCAATGATGATTGTGTAGAGCTTTGTGAAACTCATTCTTTGGCTTGTTTCTTTTTGAAGGAAAAGTCGCAAACAGCCGAGTTGTGGGAGAAATTAAACTTCGGAAACAAGGATCAGAATGTTAAATTTCGCAAGCTAATGGGTATAAAGGTAAACCCCGTTTTCCTTCATTATTAAAAAAATTTTTTTGGTTTTCAACTTTAGATTAAAGAGGGACTTAATGTGTTTACAGGGTGAGGAGGATGCAGAAGCTGCCAAAAAACTCAACGAAGAAGGCTTGAAGACTCTTCAGAAGCAAGAGGAGATGTTCAAGAACCTCGATGTTCAGTACGAGATGGCTCGGTCTCAGACGCACACCCAGAGAGGGATGGGCCTCGGCTTTTCCTCCTCTTTCTCTCGTGGAATGGATTCTGTCTAGTGCTGGACGTCGGCACCCGTCCTCATCTCGTCACATAATTCATCGCTAGCCCTCGAGCTTGCATGGATGTTCCTCTGAATCTGTAAAATATTTATAGACAAAAGCCTCATAAATTGTAAAATTGTAATGTATATAGTAAGACGCTGAGTTTGTCTCAGTGTTTAATAATCTGTAAGCATCTTCTTGACCGCTTGATGCGAGGGTGAAGTAGATATTTCTTTTCCATAATGTGATTTCGTTCTTTTTTTATGAAAAACATTTACTGATGTGTGGTTCTCAGAATACGATGTGGTTTAAGTGGACATTGTTTACATCCATTTAGCAAAGGACATACAAGGTCAGAGGTAGCATTGTTGGAATCCCCATCTTCATTTCTCAATGGGAAAATAATCAATCATGGGTTATTGTAAACACTTGTCTCCAGGACTGCTTTAGATTGAACTGAGCTTGAAATGCTTCACATGTATAATAAATTTTGTGTTGAAAAAACGTTTCATGTATCTCTTTGTGTCCTACGAAACGGCATTCAATCAATAGCATTTGATTTAATACTTTAGTCATCTTCAGTTTTATTCTACGGTTTTTGAACCTAGATTTGAGCTGTTTAGGAGTTTAGAGTCTCCGTTCTTGTATTTTACCCTTGTTAGCATGCCTAAACCTCCCATTGTCAAGTGTGTTGGTTTTCCAAAATGGAAAGCACAACAGATTAATAAATGAAAATACTGTATCTCTCTAACTTAAACATTTATTTCTGAAGCATTTTATTACAAGAACAGGGCCTCCTTTGAATAGCATTTAAATAAAAAATAAAATCACTATCAGTTTAACTTTGTCTTCATTCAACCAATCAATGAGTTACCTTATATCTGATAAGCCCTGATAGATGTGTGTTCTCCAGACTAATCCTCTGCTGGGTTTATTTTTCATTTGGGTATTTATTAAAACACATATTTTTACCAGGGCGCAGTGAATACTGTTGAAAGCCGGACACCTCTAGATGTTTCCACGCGCCCCCTGTAATGTGTTAATGTGTCACTCTGGGTACACATACCCCAGGTTGGGAATCGCTGCTCTAGCGGTCGCAGGGAGGAGGGCTGGTGCTTATCTCCCGCATTCATCGGACCTCCTAAGTCAGAGATGTCAAACTCATTTCCATTTTGGGCCACATAAAGATAATGAATGTCCTGTGGCAGAAAGTATTGATAAAACTAAATTTAACAAACCGCTAAAACATGAATAAATATCTGTCTCGACAAGTACTTCTTAAAATTAAATGATACTGAAAATCTTTTCATAATGATCTAATTTGGGACTGTTCAAATAAACACTGATTTGAGTGATAAAAAGGGTATTTAGGTGCATATAAAGAGAACTTAAAAGTTCTATTTATATGGTCCTCTGCAGCTTAGAGGGCCGCAACAATGGCCATGGCGGGCTGGAATTGGCCCCGGGGCCTTGACTTTGACACGGGTCCTGAATCTTATTCATTAAATCCAGAGTTGTTCCCAATTTTGTTGACAAAGTTAACACAACACATTAATTTATACAGAATATGATGTAAAGGTCTTCCCTTCATCGCTTCACTTTGGAGTTCTAGGCGGAAAAAAGGAACTATCGAAAGTATTTCCCCCAAGATTTGGAGGGAAAAAGTACACCAAACCCCAAAACAGGAGGTGAGAAGTTCAACATCCTTCAGTTTTTTCCATCTTTTCTTTTTTTCCATATAAAAAAGAAATTGCATCAAACGTTCAAAGAAATAAGCCTGCTATGAATCGTAAATGCAGTTAAAAGTCAGTGTTCAAATTCAAATTTATTACAAAACAGATCTCGCTAAAATGCTTGATTGCATTGAAACGCACCTAATTCACATTTTCAACGCAAACTTTAAAATGATGAATCATATCACAGGTGTTTCCACAGTATAATTTTAAATATACTCCACATAAAGAAAATACAAAAAAATCCACCATATTGTGCAACTTATGTTTAGCCACAGTCACGATATATAAATTGTAAAGAACAGTAAAGGAAGCTTTTATAGACCATTTATAATACCAATCCCTAACCTGCAGTAATCCTGAAAACTAAGGAATGAAAATTATTTATTGTTTGTAAAGAAGTACTTAGCAGACAAATATCATCTGTAAGGATAGTGTATAAAATTGTTAGGTCCACGGAAATCTCCGTTCATTTACATATAAGACTTGAGTAGAGCACATGAGCGACACCAGTAATGAGGTTATGGTTTGCAAACTCCAGAATAAGAAGCAAGATTGGATATTCGCTGTGTCTCTTTCCTTCAGTCGACTCGTGACACAAGCCCATCCAGTGCAGCAGCAGGGTCTGCATGGCTTCCGGAAACAGCTCTGCAGCCAGCTCCTCTGCAGGTGGCAAATCACTGATTCGTTCAATGTGCTGAAGTTTAAACCCCTCCACTTTCTGGCTGATGCTGCCGTTGGCTGCATGAAACTGCTGCCCGAGCCACCGTCCTATACGGGTGAGCAGGTAACTAGAATACACGGAGTCTTTGGCCCAGTCTCCAGCCGTCAGTAGCGCTAACACGACTTCGGTTGCCTCCTTTTCATCTAGGCTACCCTTCATGTATCGATCAATGTTCTCCAAGAGCAGCAAGACGGTTTCCAGACGATCCACGCAGCTCTGAGGTGGGGAGGAGAACTGGTCATCCAAGTGGCGCAGCTTTTCTCGGAGTGTGGCTACAAGGGGATGGATCTGCTCAGTTTGCCAGCTTTGCTTGGTAAAAGTACAGTAATCATGATCTGCTGATGTATCAGCTGTGTCTCTAACAGAAGCGTGCTTGGCGTTCCTGTCAATCTGGCTAAAATTATGTCCAGGTGTTCCACTCCCTGACTCCGTGTCAACCACGCTTGGAGACACTGGAATGTCAAGCTGCACGCTTAGGCTGTAGTTAATTTCCAGCGGGGCTTCGTTCATCTGTGATTTCCAAACATCCTGCAAAGAAAAGACAATACAAATCATACATTACACACATCCAGTAGGAATCCCCAGGGCTAAAACAGAAGGCAGCTGGGCTTCTTTTCTTGTTTGTTGAAGACATTTCACCTATGAAGAAGTCTTTGGGTTGAGAGGTAAAACACGAGGAGCAAAGTTTGCTTCTAATAGGATGATCAAAGGTCTACAAACATATCCAGTAAGAAATGTACATCCACCTATCGCTGAAATACTGTAAATATCATGATAATTTTTGGCTATTCATTGCTATATATACATGCACATTGGTAATACCATATACAGCTTTAATACTTTCAAAAAACAAGAGTTGGAACATTTAAAGCCACAGCAGACTTTCTCAAATCTAAAGAAGGCCAGAATTGTACATACCGGCTCAAATACCAACATATATCCTAACTTATATCTGGTGATAGACCCTCAGCGTCACATTTCTGGAATAAACTCACACTGCAGTAAAACAGGCCCTCAGCATGATGCTGTCACCACCATGCTGAAAAGCTGGTATGCGATTCTACACACCATTCTAGTCATTGAAGTCAGATAGTGACAATAGTGCTTTCTCCGTGGCTTGGTTGAAGTTGAATGAAGATAACCAAAGATCCGGTCAGGTAAAGACTTCAGCAACACTTGAAATATAATCAGAGACTGCATAAAACAATCTGCCATCAGGTTCATGCACATGTACCTGGAAGTTCTCCAACACTGCAAGCTGCTCCTGCTTATTGTACATCTCAAAAGCCAATCGGAAAAGTCCTTGAATGCTATAAAACCACAAGCTGTTATTTGCAGCAGGCACCCTCAACCCGTGGAATCTGAATGCTGCGACAAACAAAAACAAAATACATTTGGTAAAATAATAATAGTAACTCGATTTAAGTTCAGTCGAATAAGATCTGCTCTGCATTTTACCTGAGGAAAAATGTAGTTTAGTAGAAAGTCCTTTCTTGGCAAACTTTGCGTGGTACCTGGGATGGTTTTCTACCCGGATGTCAGTATTGGACAGGAGGTCAGCTCCTAAACACAGAGGAATCCCTGGACCCTGGCATATATATATGTGGCAGTCAGATGACACCAGCAATTAGGATTACACAGGAAATGTAGAAAAATAATATTAAAACAGAATTAAGAATATATGTACATTACGGACAAAATCACAAAAAAAAGTGCTGTATAGTTTAAAAAAAATAAAGTTGCATTCTCGGAATAGAATGTGCAACTGAGTAGGATAATTTGAAAACAGAAAAACTTTTACAGAATGTGCATTAAAAAGTAAAAAAAACGTATAATTTAGAAGATTAAAAACTGAGAAAAAAAAACTGTAGTTGTATTAGTAAATGGTAATTATTACACTACTTTATAGTTTAAAATAACAACTGTAACCAAGTCTTTGCCCCAACCAATGCAACAACCAGCAGAGCATCTTACCTGGCTGAGACCGCTGGTCAAACTGAACGATGTTGGGTTCACTAAGTGAATAAAACGGATTTTCCGACAGCCTCCTTCCCACTGAGGTAAAGTTAACGGGACGGGTGAACAGCTCGACATAACTAGAAACGAGCAGCGCCTCTCAGTCTGCTAAAAAAAAGGGGTATCAGCGGTGTTGTTTCTCTTCCTGATGTGTGATGGTGGTTGGCAAGCAACTCTGTGATGCATTACCACCACTAGAGCGTTTAAGTATTATTAAAGAGCTAAAATAGTTCAAGTTAAAGAGTAAAGTAGACTTTCTCTACAACGCTGACCGCCACCGTCTGGGTGGTAAGTAAAGCTTTACAACAACAACTGTCGTAAAACCATCTTGAACGGTCAATACGGGAGAGTTACATAAACCCTCGGCGCTGTCTCGCAGTGGAAGCGAAAAGCGTACTTTTTTTATTCTTTGTTTTTTTTTTCAATCAGACAATATGACGTGACTTTTTGTTCAGACCCCTTTACTGTGTTACCCTTGTATGAAATAAAGTGTAACCAAATGCCCTCAGATGTCTCTTTATGAGTGCCCCTATGTGTAATGTCAGCCTACAGCTGTGCTATGAAGGCATAATAGGTGTTTTTATTTTAGAATGGAATAGAATCGTCCCACATGGGGAAATGTGGATGTAACAGCAGCAAAAAAACAGATGTACGGACAGAACATGACACAGAACAGAAAACGCACACAATTATTGCAGAAGAATGAAAAAAAATGTAGATCACTATAGTTACAAAGTACGGATTGTGCGTGGAGCAGTGCAATTGAAGAGTAGATGTGCAATTTTCAATAAGTAATTACAAATAGTCTGTTAAAAGTAATGTGCGAGTTATAACAGTGTTGTTGATTTAGTGCAAAATAGCAGCAATGGTGTAAACATCTATACAGCTGCAGGGAGGAAGGACCTGTGGGAAAAAGCTCCTTCATGCATCTAGGATGCAGCAGTCTGTCACTGAAGGAGCTCTGCAGTTCAGCTACATTTCCATGCATGGGGTGGGAGACTGTCCATCAGAGATGTTATTTAACTAGAGTCCTTCTGACTCCCAGCACCTGCACTGGATCCAGGTTGCATCCTAGAACAGAGCTGGCCTTCCTGATAAGTTTGTTTTATTTTATCTTATGATTTTAAATGTTTAACTCCAGTGTTTTTCCTCATGGCGTTTTGTCTGCTTGGTCCGTGTGTCTGTTGCTGCAGAGATCAACCTAGTCTGGGTGGCCGGTGGCTCCACAGTGCAGCCCAATGGCTGTGGTATGGTCCCTGGCCTCCACTGACCAGGGTGTGGTTGAGGCTGGGCTGGCTCCTGGTACGGGTGGTTCCCATGATATTGTTTCCTCATTGCAGTGTTCGGCCAGATTTATGTGTTTACGTATTCATGTTTTTATATTTTCGTTTAGAATTTTAAAACAGAAACAAGGGGTGGAGACCATGTTTATATTACTTGAGGCACGGGTGTGTTGACGGGGTGGGTGTTCTCTAATTGGGTGTATGACTGAGTGTATTTTTACATTCCTATTACTTAATTTTGTTTGATGTATATTGTTTTTAATCTTGTATAACACTTTGTGCTGCCAATGGCACTTGTTACATAAAGATTCATTTGATCTGATTCTAAGTGAATATTAGCATCAGAATAAGATTTGTTTTGCAATATTGTTTGTGAAGAAACATAGAATTTTAGGCACTCACTATGTACACACATATAGTATCAATATACACACTGTAGAGCAGGGGTGCCCAAACTTTTTCCCTTAGGGGGCCAAAATTAAACTGTATCATAGGGCCGAGGGTTAAATATAGTAATTTAGTCAAAACACAGATACCAATAGCAAAGTAGCTTCATTTATTCAAGATTCCTTTCTGTGTAAATAACAACAAAATGACAAATAAGTCATCCATCCATCTTCTTAACCGCTTATCCAATTCAGGGTCACGGGGCAGCTGGAGCCTATCCCAGCAATTATCAGGCGTTAGGCAGGGTACACCCTGAACAGGACGCCAGTCTGTTGCAGGGCCAACACAGAGAGACAGACAACCATTCACACTCACATTCATTCCTAGGGACAATTTAGAGTGATCAATTCACCTATCATGCATGTTTTTGGACTGTGGGAGGAAGCCGGAGTACCTGGAGAGAACCCACGCATACACGGGGAGAACATGCAAACTCCATGCAGAAAGACCCTGGGCCGGGATACAAACCCACGACCTTCTTGCTGCAAGGCAACAGCGCTAACCACTGCGCCACCGTGCAGCCCAAATAAGTCATATTTATCAATTTAAAACATATCTAAACTTGATGGATATAGCATTGATGTCAGTGGAAATATATTCTTCCTCCCATCTGTGTACCACTAACGATGACATACTATGTTGATAACAGCTGCTTAAGCTAGCAGCCAGCATGGTAACCTGCAAATTATGGAAGTAGTTTTATCCTGTCCATTGTGGAAGCAAAGGCTCATGGAATATTTTGTTAATTTATCAAATATGACGATTTGTGGTCTTATAAAGTGAGCAAATGTAAATATGTGCACAAATCTACACTACATACCCCTTGTAGACTCTTGTCAGTCAGTTAGGAAAAATAATTATATTTAGCTGATTGAACAATGTGGACTTTTATGTTACACCTTGGAAAAACCTCCTGCAGGGCCAAATTGAATGACTTGGGGGGCCAACTTTGGCCCACGGGCCCCACTTTGGGCACCCCTGCTCTAGAGGAAATAGAATAGGGATAAGAAACAATATGTAGCCTTCACATGTATTATTACTATTAATATTATTAATATTATTAAGAGAACAGTGTTTCCCAAATGTCTCTGTGGAAGCTGTTTTTAGCAAATATCACCCTGCCTACTTTGAGTGCCCACTGGAAGTCTAAACAGCTTGTGTCCAGGATGTGTGGGGTCTGCAGAGATGTACTTATCGTTACCCCTGGTCCTGGATAAGTCCTGGCGAACACATAAATATGGACTAAAATATATTGATATTCATCGCTGTATTGTGACAAAATATGAAAAAGCTCAAAAGTTGTGTGAATGCGTTCATGCTGTAAATGAATGGGAAACACATAATTGTTTCCCCTGGCATGACTCCTAATAACCTGCAACACAAGACTGTGGGATTAAATAATCGAATCCAACTTTCACCCACGTGACCAGAGAAGGACCAATAAGCGCACAGAAGCGTTTCTTTACGCCATTGCATTTCCGTTTAGCGCTGAAAGGCTAAAAAAAAAATGGACGAAGTGGATTTCGGGGACAGCGAACTTTTCCAGCAACTGGAGGACTCTGCTCCGCCGGTCTCAAGGCACATTCGCTTCACGGAGGATGAAGGAGAAGACGAGGAGGCGAACGAGCTTCGGAGCAGGCTGGAAGAGTGTGAAGACACTATTGAGAGACTTTCTGAGGAGAATATCCTTGTGTGTGTGTGTAGCATGTTTGCTATCAGTAGCCCTGACCAGAAGCTCCCGATCTGTAAAATATACTATTTGTTTTTATTACGTGTCGCTCTATTCCCTTAACTCTTTAGCTCACATAAAGTATTAAGGCGGAAGCTCAACATCCTGACACGACCAAGGTAACCTGGCTTTAAACCTGGTTGTGTCCACTGTAGTTTAAAACGAAACCTATCGGTCTGCGTTCATCCCAGAACTTATTTCTAACTGCCTTTCACAGCGGCATCACGGTGGACGATGTCAACATCGACGGGCCACTTCTTCAGATCCTTTTTGCCAACAATATTATATCAAAGTAAGTTCAATGTTGCACAGTTTAGAAGGCGGGGAAGCAGCAAACCAAAGGGAAACCAATAATTGAGTATTTTGTGTGTGAATCATCATCAACACCGTTTATTTTCCCCAAAAATATTCCTATAATTTCCGCTCATTACTAGTTGCTTCTGTACATAGATAATATGCATAACGGACACATTTTTACCTCTTTTTTTCTTTCTTTTTTTTTTTTTTTACATTTCAAGTGCAAACAAGACTTGATTCAGATTAATCAGATAAACACCCAAATGCTTTTGTATTCGTATGCAGCTGACATAATGGTGAATATGAATAGTAAAACAATGCTCTTCTTCAAGGCAATGTCGTCAGGAGATCGAGGATTGCATCTGCAGTGTAATTTTGAAGCATCAGAAACCAGGCAACGAAAAGAATATATCCGTGTATCACATGAAACCACAGGTATTTATCTAGTAATATATATATATATATATATATATATATATATATGTGTGTGTGTGTTGTCAGGAATGGGTTCTAAAGGGATTGTCCAAGATCTTTAAGGCGTGCTTATAATGAAGAGTTATAGGCAGTCACTATCTTACCTGTGGTAGATGACGCTCAGAATAATAATGTAATATACACTTCTTTTCCTTCTGTTTTGCCTTGCATGAATTAAGAGTTTAACTTCTCGATGTAAAGTTATTTCTCGTAGATGAAATGTAGATAAAAACAACTTGAAGGATGATGGTTTTACGACCTAAAAAGGAAAATATGATATTAGCTGCACCTTCATCAAACCTCATCAGGCTTGAGTTTTTTCGGTCATTTGTAAGGTGGAATACAGACATCTAGTTTCTTCGTGTCATGTGAGTAGAAAACCCCTTTGGACTAATCTAATTAGTTTTGAAATGTATGGATTTCTAAGCTTTTTATATGCGTTGACTGCACATTATTCATGCATTTTAATATGTTTAAGTGGCTATTTCCTGTTTCATACTGCAGTCAGGAAGGAAAATTGGGATCCTATAAACTAATGTACCTCCTGTCATCCAAATATGCAAAATCCATTATTTGTTATTTCTAGCGCTTCAAATCACTCGAGCTGCTCTTAGCATACCTGTTCATCCTTTGAAGGTTTTTTTCTCTCTCTCCTTTGGTTTGGTTGCAGCCCAACCACAATTGGGTGTGGATTCTCCTTAGGCGCTTTTTGTTGACAAAGTGAAAGAAGCAAACATGCAGGGTTCAACACGCCCTTGTTGAATCCACAGATTAATCTTAGAGAAATTATCGATGCAAACAGGGCAATTATTCCTAGAGCTGTGTTTGAGAAAGTCAGTTAATTTTTAAGACAGTTACTAGGGGGGATTAAGCACTTTACTGTCGAACAAATATAGATTTATGCTAAAGGAAGAGACTGAAATGATTATCTACCGCAGGGAAGATATTGACTGCTTATAACCTTTTAACATAACCTTACTTAAAAATGTTTGAATAAACTTTCACTAAGACATGTTTTACTTTCTGAAGAATTCAGCTTTTGAGCTAGATGAAGATCCTGAAAAGTTGTCCTGCAGTAGTGTGAGAACCACAACAGAAGCATTTAAAGTAAGTATCTAAATGTATCTCTATGTACCTCCGACGGTCATAACAAAATGAAAATATTTTATTTAAAAATGTTAAATTTTTCATTTTGTTATTTTCTCTTTTAGGTTGTTGGGAGTGTTTTGTATTTTTCCACCTTCAGTGTTGACAAACTTGGACAGCCTCTGGTGAATGAAAACCCCCAGCTGACTGATGGATGGGATGTTCCAACGTATCTTTAATTTAGATTATTTGGCATTTTTCCAAAGGAGTTGTTTTTCCCCGACTTACTTGTAGGTGCTTATGGACGACACTCTGGTTTCGAGAAAAACTTAAAATACAGTAGAACAACAACTGTAACTATTTACCAAATTGTTGTATCAAGGTATATTTGAGGCAAAATAGAGAAAGTACTACAACTTCCTGAATAATTGCACAGCTACCAGCAGGTTTTTACCCAAGTTATTGGAGCAGATGGACTGGAAATGGAAACGAAAAACAAAAGGTATTAAATGTACACTATTATATAGTTCTCAATTTCTTTCATGAAATTGTTTTAAATTGTTGCATGTGGACTTTTATTTTCACAGACCCAAGTCTATGTGTTTCAACTGTGGCTCCAGCGCGCATCAGCTCAGAGACTGTCCCCAGGTAAGCTGGTGCAGTTATCAGTATGGCAGGAATCCAAGTGATACCCTCAATGAGGAAAGCCGGGACTTGATTTTCTGCATTTATTCTCTGTCCTCTCACTAGCCAAAAGACATGGCTGCCATAAATGAAAGACGAAAAGAGTTTAATCAGAACTCCAGCCAGGTCACACAGAGCAACCAGCGTTACCATGCGGATGAAGTGGAGGAGCGCTTTGCCAAATTCAAGCCTGGAGTCTTGAGGTAGGATTTGTATTTTGTGCAAACCAGAAAAATCGATCTTTAATAAAATCAGAGAAAGCCTATATGTGTATATTTATAAATGATTTCTTCTGCATTTTAATTTCTTAACAGTGAGGAGCTTTTAGCAGCCCTGGGAGTGGAAGGTAACACTGTCCCTCCTCTGATTTATCGAATGAGGCAGCTAGGTTACCCTCCAGGTTGGCTAAAGGAGGCAGAGATGGAAAACTCTGGCCTATCACTCTATGATGGAAATGGTAAAGTTTGCTGTTGGCAATTATTTTCTTTGGGGTTTTTTTATGAACAAAGTTTGGACTGTGAATATTTTTTCCACCTTTTTTTAGTGTCAAATGAAGATGTTGGCAGCACCTCACAAAACGTCTCTTATGATGTTTCCAAACTGGTGGATTTCCCAGGCTTTAATGTGGCAGCGCCTCATCAAATGAAAGATGTGCGTTTTACAACTTTTCAAACTAAATGTTAAAGTGAACTTCAATATATATATATTAAAAATCTCTATAAGTGAAATAATATGTTATTTAATTAAAAAAACTGTCTTAGGTTTCTATTATCATAACACATTCATAATTTTATTAAAATCTGAGATTTATGGAGAGATCAGGTTCAGTCCCTCTGCATTGCTAAGCATCATATTCTTGTCTTTATTTCAGGAGTTCATGCATTACGGTTCGATTCCCATGCAGACCAGCCACATGAAGCAAAACTACGCAGCCTACCTGTCCGACAACTTTCCTGCGGTATTATTTAAAGCTTTGACTTTTCTTTCTTTTAGACAAGGCTCAACGCTTTATTAAACCAACTTGGTGTTAATCAAATCGTGTTAATTTAGACCAGGGCTCTGCAGCCTGTGGCTCTCTGGTCCCTCCACTTTGGCCTTTATAAAACCAAATAAGCAATGTATTTAATTATGAAGATAGTAGGTTGATTTTGTTTTTTTCCTGGTCTTTTGTATGTTTTAATGTAATATCTGAATCAAACATCTACAACAGAATGTCCTTTACTCCTTCAAGATAAAATGTGTGTAGAACCACAGAACGTACTTTATGAAAAAGGTCACTTTTGAGGCCCAAAAGAAGCTTTGAAACCTCAGTATACTTGAGTTTTAATTAATGCCAACTGATGCTCTTTCAGCATCTGATTTCATACATTTGCAGCTGGTTTATTATATTATTCACTTTTTAAAGAGAGAACCTTTATTGGCTACACTGCTTGATTGCTCCCTAAAATGTCAATTTACCCTTCAACAGCCTGGTGGCGCCTGCAACAAAAGGCGACAAGAGTTTGACTCCCCCACTCATCTCAGGAAGAAAACCAAGTCCAGCCCCAATCCAAACTCAGACAGAAGCTCAGACATGGATATTGAATCAGGTATTATAACTGTTTCATATTTTTCCGTCTTCTCATTAGTGCGATTGAGGTCTTTTCCCCAGATTTCCAAGAGAACGTCTTGGAACTTGGCTCTAAATGCAGAATCTTGGTTGTTTTATTTTCACTGTTCTTCTCAGATCCAGGAACACCTTATTCATATCGCTCTGGTGACTTCAAGTTCCAACCACCACTACCTCCAGGCTCCCCTTGCTACAGTTCACCTCCTCCCTTACCTCAGGGCACTCCCCCCGCCACGCCTACTCCCCCACCTCTCCCTAAAGGTACGCCTCCACCAACTCCCACCAACGGCTCTCCAGCTCTGCAGAGGCGCAACACACCGCTGGCCGACGAGGCGGCAGAGGGAACAGAAGATGAAATGACTCTGGAAGAACTGGAAGAGCAGCAGAGGCGGATCTGGGCGGCTCTGGAAAACGCTGACACAGCCACCAACAGTGACAGCGAGACAGCTGCTTTAGGTACACCTGCTCCCAGTTCATCCAGTGTTTCCACACCAGCACACGTTGACACGGAGATGGAAGATGTCGACGAGTCGGTGGAGACGGTGAGACCCCCTGAACCTGGCTGTGACGTTGAGAATCAAAAGGAACCAGATGTACAAGAGGTTTTGACACCAGTCCCTGGACCCATAAAAGTGGAGGATGAGAGTCCTCAGAGCCCTGAGCTAGAGCCTGTCAGGTCTCAAGATGAAAGCCCCGAGAGCCCAGATCCAGAGGTCCCAGAGCAGGGGGCCGGGGATGCTTCTTCTGTGGATGCAGAGAAGATTATAGCTGTTCCTCATCGAAGCAAATTTGCAGCTGGCATTGTTCCGTTTGAAGATACTCCTGAATTCACAGAAGTAGCCGAAGCCACTGGAACGTACCTGAAAATCAGGGAATTACTGAAAGCCTCCCCTCGAAGTTTGACAAAGAAAAAGTAAAAAATTTTTTGCATTCAGTCAGAACACAACATGGACATTTTTAATCCCAAATTCTCATTCTTGCTGAACTTGATCTGTTTTTGTTGTTGTTGTTTTTTTTATCCAATTGTTCTGTAAGACTAAAGTACAGTTTGGGTTTCTGTAGCAGAAACATTACCCTTTGTATTTTTTTTTTTTTAATGTAAAGTCTGTATAGTGTTTAATTTTTATATGGTCATGTTTAAGTGACTTTTTTTCTTGTCAAATTTTGATTGCTTTAAAGGTTTTAAGTAAACATGCCTGTGTTCTCTCTCTCTTTCTGCATTGATTCTAATACTTCTCATACATTTTTACGAGACTTAATAAATACTTTGCAAGCAAAGGAAATAGAGGACCAGTCATGCTTGGCATGTTTCTTAGAAATCAGGTTGCAGGAGCAACAGGTTTAAGAGACATCCCTTTTTTCAGAACCACAATTCAGTTCATTATTTGGGATATTAAGGGGTTTCCATCTTAGAAAGGATATTGAGTATAGTCCTGGTGAGTTCTTTGCCTGCCTTAAACCCTTTTTGGAAGTACCTAGAAAACGTCAAAGTAAAAGCGTGATTTGTGAGGCCACAGCTCGCAACCACCAAAAGATTGATTGCCACCTCCAGCTTTCATGAAAAACACTATTTTTATGTCTGGTTTTAAAATTCAAAGCAATAAAAGAGATCTTACTAAAATTTTGCATTTTTCTAGAAGTCATCTCAAGAACCCCTCTGTATTTATGACCAACAAAGATTAACATTTCCAAGCGACCTTTAAAAGTATAAAACCAGCGTGTCGGTCAGTTAGCCAAACCTTTGTAGTTTGGTCAGAAAATTTGCTATTTGACTAGTAATGTATTAGCAGGTGTTCACTTGACGTGTTTTTGAGTTTGATCAATAGTAATTTTCTGTTATTTCAGGAGATTAAAGCGAAAATCACAACCAAATGAATGCAAAGTTTTCAAAAACTAAACACAGATTAATTTTACATAGGATTTGAACATTTTGATAAGTCATCAAAGGTGATGACTACAAATAAAGTAGTACTAACGGTTTTCAGTACATGGGTATGAAATGTCTAAGGGGTGATTTATCCAAGCGCCAAAAAACCACTAGTAAATAATAGTACAAATGGCTTCTAGAAATTGTCTTTAGCTACTACAACCCCCCCAAAAAGAAACTTATACTTCTAGGTTTTCATTTCTACATCCTTTCAGACCTAATCATGTTTTGTACATGTTCAAAGTGAGTTTTTAAAATAACTACATTCAGCTATACCAAATATGTCTTAATGTTCACATTTTCTAATCATCTCTAAATAATTTGCTTTACTAATTCCAACGTACACACACAATCTGTGTCCACCCAGGGTTATGAGATTATTTAAAATATAACTTTTTTTTTCAGTTTAGATCCCTTCCCGTCAAGAGCCTAAAGTGCCACATCAAAAGAAGAAAAAAATAATTAAATCAAATAATTTTTAAAAAGTAGGGGGGGGGGCTTTCCTTTTGGTCTAGTTAAAGCCTACAAAATAAATGTAATTGAAATAAAATTGTCACATAAATATATCAATATAATGTTAATAAACTACAAGGTAAGCTACATCAATGATTGATGAATCAAATTAATGATTTGTAAAATAACATTAAATAGTAAAATACTCAGATTTTATTAAATATAGTACAGTCCAAAACGTTTGGACAGACCTCATTCAATGAGTTTCCTTTCTTTTCATGACTATTGACATTGTAGATTCACACTGAAGGCATCAAAAATATGAATTAAAACAAATGGAATTATGTAGTACTTTTACAAAAAAGTGTGAAATAACATGGCCTCCAAAGTCACCGGACCGGAACGCAATCGAGATGATTTGTGGTGAGCTGAACCGCAGAGTGAAGGCAAAAGGGCCAACAAGTACTAAGCCTCTCTGGGAACTCCTTCAAGACTGTTGGAAAACCATTTCGGGTGACTACCTGTTGAAGCTCAAGAGAATGCAAAGCAGTAATCAGAGCAAAGGGTGGCTACTTTGAGGAATCAAAAATATAACACATGTATTCAGGTATTTCAACTTTTTTGTTTGAGTACATACAGTAATTCTGTACTTCATGTGTTCATTAATAGTTTTGATGCCCTTAATTGAGAATCAACAATGTAGTCTCTCTTAGTCTCTTCCTACAGTAGCTAGGTGCTCCTTACCCGCCCTGCTTGACGACCCTGACTAAGATGGCCTTCCAGTGGTGTTCTCCACGTCCTGCTACCAGCTTCTGTTTCAGTTCTGTTGCTTTTTCTGTGTCTCTGCTTCCTTCTCCAAACCCCAAACCGTCCCGGCAGACAACCACTTATGCTGAGCCTGGTTCTGCTTGAGGTTTCGTCCTGTTAAAAGGGAGTTTTTCCTCTCCACTGTCGCTTCATGCTTGCTCAGTATGATGGATTGCTGAGAATTCACGACTCAATCTTCTGTGGTTCTCTAATTCCTAGATTAAAAATTGTATTGTTATATCTCTATTTGTAAAGTGCCTTGAGATGACATCCGTGGTGAAACGGCGCTATATAAATAAACTGAATTGAAAATAAAGGAAACTCATTGAATTAGAAGGTGTGTCCAAACTTTTGGTCTGTACTGTATATTGAATAAAATTGAACCCATTAAATGAATAAATAAGCCAGTTAATGCGTCAATAATTTATCTAATTAAAAATGTTAAATCTGCTGAATGTTAGAGTCCATCATGATTTATTAAAACTATAAAAAATGTAGGTTGTATTTGTAGATATAACTACAAATTGTTCTATAGCAGTATTATCCCCGGCCTCTGACTTAAGCTGACAAATACAACGAAATCAAGATAAACTCCAACCTAGTTCATGCAATAAAAAATTATTAAATAAAGTATACGAATTACTGCATTTTGTTGTATCATAGCAAGGATTCATTATTATACACTCAATTTTGTTTTAACAAACGACTGACGCGTATAAAAGTGTTTATCATTTGTATTCGATAAAATAACGATAGACAGATCTGCGAAGCTAGTGTTTGGTCTTGTGTGAATAGAAGATCTGTGGTCAGCACCCAGCCTGACGTTCCTGTTGGCTGTTGGACAGGCGGCGGCGGCTCGTGAGGGATCAGAGCAGTCTAGTTTTCTACTTAGCTAGCTAGCCACATCATAGTTTTTTCTTCCTGAAGACAGTGCCTGTTGGGGAACGTATCAGGTCAGTAGTAACACCCACCGAGATCGTGTGTTTTTCTTTTTCTCGTGTCTTTCGGTCCGTTTGTGTCCGATAGGCTGGATGAGTCTCTCCCCGGAGAAAGTTGTTCAGGTGCCGTTGACGCTTGAGGTGTTAGTTAAGCTAAGTAGCTAAGAGCCCCTTCGGACCACCGGTTTGCACTGCTGGGGCCTAATGTTACTTAGCAACTAATCACGTCTGTTTGTCACCGGGATATCAGATTGGGGGATTCGGATAAAACAACAGACTCCGGAACTATCCACACAGGTGATCCAGTCTAGCTGCCCGGAATGCCGACGCTCAACTTGTGACAGCAGCAGCGCTCCTATCTGGTTGACATTGCGGAGTCTTTTAGACTTGAGGAATTTGTTCCAGTCGCTCGGCTCACGACGTTTTTTTTTTTTTAAGGTGAGGGACTCTTCGGACCGTTTTTAAACGCGTGTTACTCACTGGAATCGAGTTTTTTGTTTTAACCAGACTTTTTTATTAAATTGGCTGACGGTAGTACATCATCTGCTACCAGATGTGCCACCTCATCGTCTGATCCTAATCCGTTAGCTTCAGGCACTGAGGTGATCAGGCAAGTTTTGCTAATAGGACATGTGTTCGACCTGAACTAAAAACCTTTACCGCGTTAAAATGGCTCTGCTGGACTAACAATCTGTCACTAAAGCAGTTTGGTTGTGGTGGACTTTTGATCTGCGTGTTTTGCAGTTTAAAGGTCTGATTTCGGTTCTCATGATTGTGAATCAGAGAAAAGCAGCTTAGTGTATATCGCGCTGATTATTGAAGCTGCAGTGTGTTTGGCCAGGGCGGTTCACTTTTTTGCTTCCCATTGACACAAACAATATCAGGGTTTATAAAAGCCATTATGGTGTGGATTTTATTTTTGGCATTCATCAGAATTGGTTTTGCATCCATCCATTATCTAAACCTGCTTATGGTTGCAGGGTAGGTTGGGGGTGAGGCTGGTGCTTTACTCCAGCAGTGATCAGCCAAGAAGCCGGCTACACCCTGGATAGGTCGCCAATCTATACAGACCGACAGGACAGTAACAACCATTTAGAGACATTTAAGCGACACCGGTCATGTTTTTAGACTGTGGGAGGAGGTAAGATAACTCACGTTCAGGGAGAAACTCCAGGCTGGGATTCAAACCCACGACCCTCTTGCTGGAAGGCTACAGTGTATAATTATAATAGTCCATCAAGGAAAAAATGTCTTGCTTAGACACTTGGAGTGATTTATTCTAGTTGGACTTTTGGTTTCTGTCCGTATGTAGACTGTTGATGTCTAAACGAACGAATCCGGTCTCCACAGATTGAAGCCTCAGTTTCTGCTACTGCTGCCGTTTGCTTTCCTACACCTTCTCTGTCTGTGCCAGCAGCGGCCTACGTAATCATCCCAGCAGATGTTTCCTCACTGAGGAAGAGCTACGGTTTGGCTTTGCCTCGTGACAACGAATCCAAGAAGGCGTGCGAGATGCTTTAGATTGCAGGCCGCTCTCATTTTTGGAGAGATTATTTTAAAAAAGAAAAAGAAATTGTATCTCCACCTTGTCTGAGATAGCGGAGAAATACTTCAACACTCCGAGGTTGTGGGGGTGACCTGACTGACATATGTGAACCTGCTATACCGGGATGGTTGTCTGTTAAGTCACGGGCTAATATTAACCCGCTGAAAGGCACTGGGGAATGAAAGCTCACTGGTTTGTGTAACAAGTTCCACTCTCCAATCAGGTAGCTGTAAACAGTTTTTTAACATTGTAAAGAAAAACTACTGCATATCATGTATTTTACTTGCTTTTCTTTTGCAGACTGTTGTCAGCATAAAAACAGAAGTTCAGTATGATAATGCTGGCATTTAGGAATTTCAGTTCTGTGTTTCTGATTACTCTAGTAAAGTGGTTTAAGGTGCAGAACTTATCAGTTTATAGTTTCCCTTTTTAAAGGAGATATATCGTTCAGCTCTTAACGGCATTATTTCTAAACTATTTCTCCCAGCAACTCTGTCACCAGAATAGAGGTTTTTAGCCAGCAGTACAGCTACCCATAACCAGTCGTGTTTTGATTATGAAGTTAAAACAAATGCAGTTTTCTTCAGTGTGTTTGGGCTCCGAAAAGTAGGGATGCACAGATGCTGGTATTGGTTATCGGCCCCGATACCATCTAATGTGCATGTATGGGTTAAACCTAACCAATACCAGGAACCGATACTCAAAATGTGGAAAATCTGCAATAAATTCGCAAAAAAAAAAAAAAAAAAATCATATTTTACATCAGTTATTTTGTCTTAGTTAAGTTTAGTTAGTAAAAACTGGTGCCTTTAGTCTCTTCAAGAAAGGTATAAGGTTGTAGTTATACAGTTTATTAATTCAACAATGGTATCGGGTATCGATACACATAATCCAGGCATCTGTATCAGTATTGGGACTGAAAAACTAAGTCGGATCGGTGCACCCCTACTGAAAAGTTAATACAGGTTATTGCTGCACATGTGGTGGCTGAAAAGGAAAGTTAAAATATTGACCTACAGACTTCAGCTGCAGTCAGATGCTCTCGCTTTCATTCGGCTTCTACGCAGAGAAAAGGAGTGACGGCTAAAGTCAAATAATGTGTGCAGGACGAACGTTCAGAGACTGGTTATTGGTTGGATGCAAACTGCAGACTTTAGGTGGTGCTTTTTTGTTTGGGTTGTTGCTTCCCTTCATTCCAGGATAGCAATAGTTTCTAAATCCTTTGGCAAAATGTTTTCAAGATTGTTTTAAAAACATTTTTTTAGATAGTCTGACTCAAATGTGATGGTTTTGGACATTTTGTAAAGCACTGGAATTTGGCTTCAGTTCAAGCTACAGATTAGTCGGGGAGTAAAAGATTAACTTTACTGGGAACATTTTCAGCCTAAGTGGATCATCTGTAGTTGACTGCATCAGCATACCAATCACAGCTATCTCGCAAAACTTTAAAGGTTTGTGTTAAACATTTATAGAACAGGTAAAATAATTTCAGCTGTTATTTGTTTTGCAGTTAGATGGAGAAAGTACAGAAACAAAAACAGATTCTGTATTTCTCTGGCCTCCTTTCTAAGCTCTGATGGGGGATGCTTCGTGACACATAAAGAGAAAACTGGAACGCCGCATTCAGACCAAGTCATGCCTGCAGAAGGCTGTCCTTTTTTCACTCTTGTGTCTTGGGGGAGGTTTAGGAGCTTCTCTTTATTCCATCCCAAAACATTTTTCAGCTCTGCAGAAGGCAGAAGTGCTCAGTTACTTCTTCCAACCATGTCGGGTCATCTCTCCAGCGAGCATTGATTCTTCCCAGAGGTCTCCACCCATTAGCGCTCCTTTTATTGTTTTGACAGTCAAAGGGCGCAGCAGTTCTTGGGTTTTTCATGAAGGAAAGGTATGGTTTTGTGATCCGGCTGAATGACATTTCTGTGGTATTTTCCCATGGGGGGGATTTTAAAGTATGCAGGTATATGTTACCTGTTTTAATAAAAATGTTGGTCAAAAAGTTCAAACTTGTTTTTACTATTTTGATGTTGCCGGCAGTGATTGTGTTGTTCCTACCCTGATTGTTAAAGGAAAGTTGCAGATCTTTTACATGTTCTTGTGGCCAAACACATAATCCTACGATGATACAAATTATTTAAACGGAAGTGTTCCTGTAGTGACTTCAGAACTGCTAAAGGACCGTTGCATATATGTGCTGCGAAGTGCTAATTTCCCTTTTCCCTGCTTTGCTTCATGTTTCCTTGTATGTTTACCTTTCCCTTTTTTTTTTTTTTTTTTTCCCCCATCAGGAACACCGGCATTCATGTTCATTTTTTTCTGACCACGCATTCTGCCGTATTGTTGTCGTTGTAAAGCAAATATTTACTGGACTCGGCCTTAAAACTGCAGGTGTCTTCTTGGATGATGGCCTTTTAGCTTGTGTCAGTAGGTTTGCTCATGTAGAATTGTTCCTGGGTGGACGATCCGCGTTTTGAAACCATCGCTAATGCAAGCATGGTCATAAACGCCAAGCAGAGGCTGGGACTGTCGGTGTCCGCTCCATGCGAGGTTAATCTGCTGCTGATGGTGGTCGTGTTTCAGCAGTAATCCTGTTGGAGAAAAGCCGCTGGCGAGGCGTACATGATTTTAGATGGCAGATGGATTGAGCGAGAAGATTTGTAGATCAGTGTTTCTTCTAATCAAGGTCACGCACTGAAACGTTAAAAAGTCCACAATGTCTTAACCAAAGGCTGCAGACTGGCTGGCCTTTCTGACGCGATATTTTTAGATCCATGACTGTGTTCTGAGAAGCCTGTTGTCATAATAGAGACACAATGCTTCTGTTAACAGAGTGTTAAAATCAAAATAGGTGACACCGACTTTAGGATATTTCTGTTTGCTTTTACATCGTTGGTCTTTTATTCCTTCTCTGTTATTCATCCATGGTTCTGTACATTCTCTTTAAGAAAAAATATAATAATAAAAAAATATTTTTAAATGTTTGTCTCTTTTTCAACAGGGTTCCTTTTTTGTAAGCAGAACTTCTCCCTTTTTCCCTTTTCCTGTTTTTTTTCCCCCTTCTTTTTGTTTCCCTCCCTCCCCTTAATTATTTGCGGAGAGAACGGCTTCACCGCTACAGACCTGGAGATCGTTTTGATGCTTTGGAGTCAGTCTGCTCCCACTGAAGGACACAAGCTTTGTGGGTCGGATCACTGCAGGAAAAAATGAGCACAGCCAAGCCCACTGGGATCAAAGCCCCTAGCAAGATAGCTAGGCCACCTGGAACCGGAGCCCCAAAGACCAACCCACCCACAGGTACGGCATGAATCGGTAAACCTACCCTTTCATGGCTGTCAGTGAAAGTTCTCCTTGAAATTTGAACCGTATGATTCTATAATGCCGTGTGGTTGATAAATAAACAAGCTGAACTAAGTTAATAATTTTTCTTGTGTGTGTCTTCACAAGCAATGAATTAGAAATGCAAAGATCAAGCTTTTCCTGGCCTATGCCATTTTGTTTATTTTTTATGTTTGACATGATGATATGAAATGTATAAAAAAGGGGAAAAACTGCAGGCTCCTTGATAAATGTAGCAGTTTTGCAAGATTATCTCAGTTCATATATAAAAACGTGTATCTCTGATCTTGATCTTTGCCCCTAGTGAATCTGTTCACTGCCTAATATTGAGTCGAGTTCTTGGTTTTTAAAACTAGGGGAAAAGTTTTTTTTTTTTTTTTTTTTTCAGTGTTTTGTTTGTTTTTTCCAGATCAGAGCCGACAAAACGAATATAAGCTGATTCCAACTGTGACTGATTGACGTATCTCTAACATAAAGAACTCAACAGGACGTGTTTTTCTCTTGATCTGTCTGACAAAGTCACTGGCTTAATGGAGAAACTGTTCTTTCTGTTAACACAGCTAAAGCTGCTGCGGCTGACAAAGCAGCTGCCACTGCCAGCGGAGGAGATGGCAAGAGCGCTGAAGACGGTTTCCAGATCGGGGAGCGAGTGTGGGTGAATGGCAACAAGCCTGGTTACGTACAGTTTTTGGGAGAGACTCAGTTTGCTCCTGGACAGTGGGCAGGGATAGTCCTGGACGAACCCATCGGGAAGAACGATGGCTCTGTGGCAGGGGTGCGCTACTTCCAGTGCGAAGCCCTCCGAGGGATATTTACTCGCCCCTCCAAGTTGTCGCGCACAGAGGGGGAGGCTAATGGGACCCAGACGGAACCACCATCCCGATCGGCCTCCCCCACCCCTTCGGTTGGAAGTGTGGCCTCCCAAACCCCTGCCACTAAAACAACAGTGCCCGTATGCGCCGCGACCCCCAAGAAGGCCTCTTCCACCACAGCGCCTAAAGCAGCGCCTTCTAACCTGGCACAGACAAACAGCGGATCCGTCTCCAACCTGTCCGAGAGCGGCTCTGTAAAGAAGGGGGAAAGGGAGCTGAAGATGGGCGATCGTGTGCTGGTAAAGTGTGTTTCCATGACTGTTTTATGAAAATAAAAAAAACATTCCTATGTATTTTAGCTTTGGATTCTAATTTTGATCCATCCTTCCTTGGTAGCTTTAGTATTTGATGGATGTTAATCCTGAAGTCACACGTCTCATTAAACTGCTCGCCCCTTCACCTTTTTCTATTTACAGGACTTTCAGCCTAATTAATTGCTGATGAGCACCTTCCTTCCTCCTTACAAATTCCCCTTTTCTGTCCCTTGTTACAGCCTGAAGGCTATTTGGCATACTACGCTCACAGGAAGTCTTGCTCATGCAGTGGGGCTGCAGAGGAAATGTACTCACAATCACCAAATGTAGCTTCTTGTGGACTTTGCCGCTGTGGTTTATTGGTTTATTCTTATTTTTAGAAAAACTGAAAGAGGAGGGAGAAACACAAAATTTGTATTTGTTTTTATTGTTCAAACATCCAGTTCCAAGCTGTTTGTTTCTGTTGCTTTTATGGAATGATCTCACTCGGGAGGTTATTAGCAGAGAAAGCGGATTGCTTTTTCGGCTTATCTGTTGAGAGGATTTTGTTGGCTAATGTTTGGTCTTTCCTTCTCAGGTTGGTGGCACAAAAGCGGGAGTGGTGCGTTTCCTTGGAGAAACGGATTTTGCCAAAGGCGAGTGGTGTGGCGTGGAACTGGATGAGCCTCTGGGAAAGAACGATGGCGCCGTAGCCGGCACCAGGTACGAAAGCCACGAGATTCACGAACACCTTAAAGAAATTACAAAAAAACAGGTGAACTATTCTCTTTTTGTTTGTTCTCGTCCCTAGATATTTTCAGTGCCAACCTAAATATGGCTTATTTGCGCCGGTTCATAAAGTCACACGTATCGGCTTCCCCTCCACAACCCCAGCCAAAGCAAAAACAACAGCACGAAAAGTAGTGGCCACACCATCAGGGCTGAAGAGAAGCCCCAGTGCCTCCTCAATCAGCACCATGAGCTCTGTGGCGTCGTCTGTCAGCACAAAGCCAAGCCGAACGGGCCTGGTGAGACACTCAGCAATGACATAAACTACCGTGAATTGAAAGTACTGTCATAAGCCGTGTTTTCTTGTTTCGGTGCGTAGCTTTATGGTCATGCATGTTTCTCTGTTTGAACAGCTAACCGAAACGTCATCTAGGTACAATCGGAAGATTTCAGGCACCACAGCGCTGCAGGAGGCCCTGAAGGAGAAGCAGCAGCATATTGAGCAGCTGATGGGTGAGAGGGACATGGAAAGAGCTGAGGTGGCTAAGGCCAATAGCCATGTTAGCGAGATGGAGCAAGAGATCGGCCTTCTCAGAGAAGATCAGGAGCAGGTCGGCTCGCAAATGACAAAGTTGGACATCGGCTTCTATAAATCATTTCACAATCAAAGTTAAGGCCCTTATTTATTTATTTTTTGTTTGATTTTTGAAGATGGAGGCAAAAATGGATCAGCTGCGCTCCTTAGTGGAAGCTGCAGACAAGGAGAAAGTAGAGCTACTAAATCAACTGGAGGAAGAGCGCAGGTACGAGTTGTCTTTTAGACGAGTCACAGCTTCACATCGGACGCCGTTCTTTGGATTTATTGTGATCTTTTGCGTTTTGTCTAAAAGGAAAGTGGAGGACCTTCAGTTTCGAGTAGAGGAAGCTTGCATCACCAAAGGAGACCTGGAGGTAAATTTACAACGCATAACTTTACCTCCAAGGGTAACAGTGCAACATGTTTCAGCATAAAACACTGCGGGGATATTTATTGTTATCAATTCCGGCAAGTTTAAATTTAAAAACAGAATACATTATTAGTAGCAGACGCTGGAACGTGAATTATAGTTTCAACTCTATATCCTCATTTCCATAAAATCTACTTGAATTACTTGATTCTCAAAAGCTAAGCACATTTTCCCCTCAGCATGTCCACTGAGACATCATTTTACTCATAATTAACTCACCTTTGTCACAGGGCTGCAGTTTTTGGTAGTTAAATCAATTTGCATTAACTCTTGTTATCAATAAAACCGCTGTCCACTCTGCATGTTCTTTAGCTGATTTGAATGGACAGTTGGATGCTAGCTTTATCGTGTTAGCAGATGCGCAGTCAAATGGCGAAACGGGAACCATTCAGAGAGGCCCAAAAGCAAGAAATGGCTACATTACCAAACAGAAATTGTTTTTGTTTTTTTACATTTTTATTACAGCGAGTTTGAACAGAAGGCCTGACAGGGTAAAGCAGCCCAGGGTTATCTGTTTACTAGATCTGATCAAAGAATGCCTCTGTTTCGCAGCGCTGCACAGGAAAACTGAACTATCCTGAAGAGACATCCAAGCTTGAATTGGATGTTAAAAATGAAAACAGGGTTGGAAATCCCCTTATTTCTGTACTCATTACTTGTGCTCTAGCACTTTTTTGTTGTTGTTACAAATGAATTTATTAACGAATACATGCAGCTTGAAATCTACAAGATGATGACGATAGAAGCAGGCCAAACTAAAACTGTGATTTTCACTGCCCTCCTGTCCAGTAATGTGACCTTATTACTTGTTCTTGCCTCCCATCCTCGTCTTTTGTGTTGGTCCAGTGCTCGGCATGAATTCACTGGATGCTCCCGTGTCATTTCACTACAGTCACAGACCTGAATCTCTCCAGGGCTCTGCAGCCGATGATCCATGCCTAATGTTTATTGATTTGCCCCTATTTTGATGATTAAGGACTCTAGAGAAAAATAACTTTTAAAAATAAGAAGTAAATTGCAATGATCTACAGTTTTACATTTTCGTAACTACGTCTTGTATGGTTCTTTAAATTTGATTGGATTTCAGGCTTTAGGTTTGTTTTGTCAGATGAGGTCCACAAAACGAATAAGGATCACTGAGCATTTTATTTCTTTTTGTGTGTGTGAAATTTGTTCTATTTTTATTTATTTAAAATGAAGTTTTTGGTGTTAAAACTGGAGTACACAAATATTTCACTTTACATAGTATCGTTTATTAATTTCATTGCAATACTTGGAAGTCAAATCCAATTACTCCTTTCATGGTCCAGAACAATTTCTGCTCTTACAAAGGGAGATGTAAGTCACAAGTTTTGCACATGGTGGCCTGATGACTGCTGGTTTCCTATAAGATACTCACCATTTACTGTTGAAGCAATGGCCTTATCAAGCAAGAGAGGAAGCAGTGACTTACCCAATATGCTATGGAATTTATTTATTTGATGGATATGACTTTAAGATACAGTTTTACCATCACAATACAGAAAAATGTCCATATTAGAATGTGTTGACCTTACAATACCTTGTGAAAGGATACATAGCCCTTCAACTTATTCACATTTTGTCAAGGTACAACCAGGATTTTTTGTATTTTATTGGAAGTTTTACGCTGTGATGGACTGGCGACCTGTCCAGGGTGTACCCCACCTCTCGCCTGTTGACAGCTGGAGATAGGCACCAGCCCCCCCGCGACCCCTTGACGATTAAGCGGTTCAGAAAATGGATGGATGGAAGTTGTACGTGATCGACTAAGAGAAAGTAGTGCAGAAGTGTGCAGAGGAAGGATGAGATACTTCTAAATAAAACGTGGAATATGAGGTATGCGTTTGTGTTCATCCCCTGAGTCCACCCTTTATGCAAACAATGTTTGCTGCAGTTACAGCCGTTGGTCATCAAAAATCAGATCGAAGGCTTTGCTAATCCTTTTTCAGTCAGATTGGATCACTGGTCTGGACTTTGGTCCGTTCCAGGACAAGAATATGATTTGTCTCGAACCATGGGTTCTCAGGGTGAAACAAACAGGCATCGGCAACACTTTTTGGCGTGCTGAGGATGTGATGCAGTCGTTTCAATCAGGTGTCAGAGACTGTTGTTGTGCTGCTGGTAGGTGAACCGTTGCTTCAGGTTATTTGCAATCTTTAACTTTCTAGTCTGGTTTTCTTTGAGAAAACTGTTGCTTTTAGCTCCATCACTCATTCAGCTTTGAACAGTTTTTCTATATTCTGAAGAAAAGAAACCTCAAAGCATAATGGGGAAGAAGTGTTGAGGCCCAATATTTGCAGTGTACAAATGATAGTTGTCCATGCAGTCATTTTTTTTTTTTCTTTCTTGCCAAGGTATTTGCGGCCACTTTTTTCCTTGATGTTCTCCTTGTCCGTTCAGGCAGACTGTCATGTCTTGGTTCGTTTGTGGGTGTGTCATACTCTTTCCATTTTAGATGATGCAATGATGTGTTTATTATTTATCTCCACAGTTTTATCTCCAACCTGTCTGCTGTGTTTCTTAGTCTTCATGATGCTGTTTTGTTCTCTAGCAAACCTCTGAGGCTTTTACAGCACAGCTTGATTAAATTACACACAGGAGTGCTCTGTTTAATTAGACTAGTTCCGAGACTGAAGGGTTTCCCTGGGTCATATTTGGGAATATCAGAGTTAGGGGTGTGCAAAGCAGCTGGTATTTGTTGAGGGGGGAAAAGTTTTTGTATTTGAGTAAAATTCCAAATGGGCATAAAAATATATATTTTTTTGTGTTACACTTCTAATTTACGTTATCACTTTTAATAATTATGTATATGCAATATTGGTTGATATTTTTCTATAAAACCAGCAATGAACATGTAACGTGAAAATGATTATAAACGTCATTGAAAAGAGACAAAATTAAGGCCACCGTGGCCACAGAACCTTAAAAAAACATAAAAAAAATTGGGACGGTTGTATGCCGCACAGACTTATGGGTAATGTGTTTATATTAATTGTAGAAGTTCTCCGTTGTACGTTTATAGTTTGTGTTCTAAATGGGAGTTAAGTGTCTGCCTTGACCCTCATGATCGTGCGGTGCAAGACCCCGAATAGTGCAGACGAACTTCAGTGACTCATTTAATGGGTGGCGTCACTAGAAATCCTTCTTGCTCCCGAATACAAATAATTCATTTAGTGTTTGTTAGAAATAAGTGTTTGTAAAAAGCACACAATTTGTGCCTTTCCGAATACCGTATTTGGGTTCGGCTCCTCCCTTAATCAGAGTAAAGGGGGTTGATTACTTTTTGCGGAAATCTTTTTTTTTTTTTTTTTTTTTTTTTTTTTTAAATGGGGAAGAAAGTATCATATATCCTTTTCCTTCCACTTCACAAAAATATTCTCTTTTATTTTAGTCAGATAAAATCTTTATACAACACAGTGAAGTTTGTGGTTGTACCATGACAATAATGTGGTACCTTTGCAAGTCACTGTAAGGTACAGTTTAAGTCCCAAGAGGGAACTGTTACTGCTTTCTCTCCATGCTGTTAAGAAGCCATTAAACTTGATTAATGCATCGGTTTGATACACATGGTCATTGTTGTTTATTAATCATAACGGTTTGCTTTATTCACCAGGTGTCACTTTTGCATGTTTATATCTATAACTTCCTTCTACATTCTCATCTTTATGCTTTTCCCGCTCACCCATTAAACATGCTTGTCTTGTATTTACCTTAAGCCATTTACATAAAACGAAATGCCTGTTTGCTGCCGTTTTGGCGCAGCATGGAATCCTGCATGCGGCGCCCTCTCATTTTCACCCATTTACGATGTACCACACCCACCAGTAACCCATTCCCAAACCCTCCAGCTCATCTCACGCACACACACAGACACACTGCTCACTCCACTCTCTCTCCCCCGTTTCCCTTCCCTCTCTGTCTGCGTTGGGCCGGCATGTGATGGTGGCACTGGTGTGTTCTCTTCCTCTCCTTGTTTACTAACAGACGCAGACCAGACTGGAGCATGCCCACATTAAGGAGCTTGAACAGAGCCTGCTCTTTGAAAAGACCAAAGCTGAGAAACTCCAAAGAGAGTTAGAAGACACTAGGGTAATGAATTCTGCTTGGTACTGCATTGGGAAAGGGGGCCTGAGGCGGGTATAAAGAGCAAATAAATGTTGGAGTTCCAGTCAGTAATACCTTATGTTTGAAATGGGCCTGTGGTGACTGTACATTTGCAAAATATGTGATTTGACAAAGTTAAAATACGTTGTCTTATACTAAAAATCAGCTTGTGCTTTGCATATAGCCTCAGTGGCCACTTTATTAGGTACACTTTGCAAGTTGGTTGCGTGTTAGACCACCTTTTGCCTTCAGAACTTCCTTAAACCATGGCTAAGCTTCAAGGTTTCAAGGATCATGTTGACTCCATGGCATCATACAGGTGCTGCAGATTTATCAGCTACACTTCCATGATGCAACCTTCCACTCGGCCAAATCCCCAAAGTGCTCTGTTGGACGGAAATCTTGTGATGTGGAGGCCAATGGGGCACAGAGAGTTCATTATGTTCAGCATGCCAGTTTGAAATAATTTGACCTTTTTGACATTATGCTTTTTTCCTTGTTGGATAATGCTATTAGAAGACTGACCCACTGGTCTAAAAGGATGGGCATGGTGAACAATATTCTGCTATCGAGGAGCAACAGAAATGTCCCCCACAGCAATGCACCACCAGTAGCAGCATCAGAGGTTTACACAAGGCAGATTGGCTCCATATTTTCATGTCATTTAAGCCGAAATCAGACCCTACCATCTGAATGCTGTAGCTGACCTTGACAATCATCGGGGTTTTCCTGTTCTCTACGGACAGCAGTGGCTAGTGGTCTAGTCGTCTGCTTCAAGGTTTGACATCTTGTGCATTAAGAGAAGATGTTCTGCTTACATTGGTTGTAACTAGTGGTTATTTAGGCTATTGTCCGTGCTCATCCGACAGCTAGAAAGCACTCTTTTTTTGTTTTTGCCTACGCAGCTTCTCGCCTGAATATTTCTATTTCTTTCAGACCATCCTCTGAAAACCAGAGAGGCGTTTGTGGGTGATAATCTGTGCCCGACATGCTCAGACCGGCCTGTCTGGTACCAAACGCCACAGTCACTTAGATCTGCTCGTTCTGATTCTTAGTTTGAGCTTCAGCAAGATCCCCTCACCACTTCCAGAAGACTAAATGCAACGATTTGATGCCTTGTGATTGGCTGTTTTTTGCTAACAAGCAGTTCAGCACGTGTATTTAGTAAAGTGGCCAATGAGTGTCTACCTTAGCTTTTCTTTAAGACTCTGTTAAAAACTTGACTTAATGCTACATTAACTTTTTATCACCAAATTGTAAAATTCTTCCAAATTTAAACTAATTCTATACAAATGCTTTCAACAAGCTGCTGAGCATGAACCAATGCTTTACTGATATTGCTGCTTAACCAGACAGACTATCTTTCCCCATTTCCTCAACCAATCATCTTCCCAGATGTCCCATGTGATATTTTTCCAGTCCTTCCTGGCATCCATTTGTCCTGCTTATTTGGTGTCCTGACGTTCTGCTAGTATAAAACCTGCTCCACTCCCCTTACTTTGCGTCCCGGTATTCCTTCATGGTGTTAGTCATAAAATGGACTAGATTATTAAGATTATGTGATTTATTGGATTAAAAGCTATAATAAATTGTGTCTCATATCAAAACTAAAGTGCAAGAGTATATGAAAGAGGCCCATGGAATTTTTTTTTTTTTGAGTAGTTCTTTAGGGGTTTAAAAAAAATTACATGTGAATTTATTAATTAATATTAAACTTAAATTAATTAGAAAATGTTTGAAAAGTTAACGTGTTACAAATTATATTAAAAAGCTTGAGGGAAATATAGATTCTTTACAAGCAGTGGTGTATTTCAAGTTGTCATTTCTTTTTATTTTGATGATTATGGCTTAGAGGTTTAGAATAATTTTAACCTAGAAATATCATGCTACCGTATTCATAATTATGTCAAAGACTGGTGTCTTTTACAGTTGTCCAGCAGTCAAACACGGCCGCCACACAGATGGTAAGAACTTTTTCAGCAAATGTTCATTGCTACAGAAGTACAATTCTGCAGAATGCTCTATCCAAACATGTTTTTTTAAGTTGAGTGGAAGGAAGAAGTGTGGTGATAAAAGATGCTCAAGTAACAGGGATAACTGAGGCCTTGAGAGGATTGTGACTCAAAGCAGTTCTACTGACGAACGTTTTAAGGATTCTGACTTAATTTTCTGGACTTGGTACTGCACCATGTTTCCAAAAAATAACAAATAAAACACATAAACTAAACCCTTTACAGAAGCTACCCAATGACGCAGATGACCTGCAAGGTAAAAGAAACAGCCTGGGCTTCCTTTATACCTCAGCAGAGCCAAGGGTGGATGGCCGGTGGATACAGTAATTTCTCCCAAAGGAGCCCAGAACAAGTATTAAGTGCAAATACTTTACAGTACATGGACACATCTTTCAGTCAACATTTGAGTTGTTCTAGTTTTCTGAAAATCTTAGCTGTAGGTTGTCTTTAACTTTAAGCCATAATCATGAAAACATTTATGGAAATAAATGTTTGAAATGCATCACTATGAGTGTAACGAGTAAAAGCACAAATACTCCAAGTCTGACATTATTAATTATGTTGTTTAACCACAAGAGGTCAGTGTAATGCCTTTTTTGGGGAACAAACGTTTGTATATTCTTTAAACATCAATTTTATTTTGCCTCTCTATTAAATTCATTTTACTTTAGTTTATAATGTAATTTATTCAAGGATTTACTAGTCACACATTAGTTTTGAACTCCTTGTTTAATGAGTAGAACTCATTTGCAGATGATCCATTTCTGCTTTTTTAGGTTGCTACAGTGTCGGAAAGATCCCGTATTATGGAACTGGAGCGGGACCTTTCACTTCGCACCAGAGAAGTAGCTGACCTGCAGCTGCGTCTTGGGATGCAGCAAAGCTCAGAGGACCCGAGCTCAGCCATGTCCCCACTCTTAGAAGAGATAAACTCTCTTAGGGATCAGCTTTCAGCTCAAGAGGCTAAGCAGCAAGAAGAGGCGGAGAAATACAAAGAAAAGCTGGAAGCTCAAGACAAAATGCACAGTGAGGCAGTTGCCCAGCTTCAAGCTGCATCTGTGATGCTGTCCAGTGACAAAGAACAACTACAGATGCACTTAAGCCAAGCAGAGAAGGACAATGCGGAAACTGTTGAACTGTGGCGTTCCAAGCTGGAGTCTGCCATGGCTTCTCACCAGCAAGCCATAGAGGAACTGAAGGTGTCCTTCAGCAAAGGTGCAGGTGCTCAGACAGATGAGCTTGTAGAAACCAAAGGTTCCCTGGAAAAGCTCAAGTTGGAGCATGATTTAGCTTTAGAAGAGGCTGCAGCCAAACACGAAGCCAAGGCCTCAGCTTGGAGCCAGGAGATGCAGGCTCTGAAGGCTGAGCTGTCTGCTTTGGCTGAGGAAAAGGAGCGACTGGAGGAGTCGCTGCAATCCAGTGTGGAGAAGGCAGAGGTGCAGCACCTAGTGGAGATGGAGGATGTCCTCGGAAAGCTTCATGCTGCTGAAATCAGGGTAAAAGAGCTTGAGGAAAAAGAAACCAGCCTTTCACAACAGTTTCTGGACAAGGACAGAGAAACCAAAGAGCAACAGGGAGAAATGGTGACCCTACGCAGCCAATTAGCACAAAGCAACCAGGAGTGTGTGGCTTTGAAGAGTCAGTTAGAGCAGCTAGGAGATAGCAATGGTGCAAAGGTGGGTTACCAAGCATATCTTGATCATTTCAGAATTTTGTCAATTTTTATTTTTTTTGGTTTTATTGTCATCATATAAAAATCAATGCAGGCTTTTTCTGTTTACTGCAGGTTGGTGAACTGAGCTCAAAGTTGGTAGGTAAAGAGCAGGAAGTGGTCTCCTTACAGGAGAGTCTGACTGCACTAAACCAGCAGAAGGAAAGCATGGAGCAAGAGACCCAAAGCCTGGTGAGGTTCATGGACCAGTCTTTCTCTTTGGGGAAATAAGTGACCAATTATTTATTTTTTCTTTGCTTTTACAACCTATATTACCTTCTCACTCCACTTTAGTCACATATAACGACATAAACAAATCTATTTTCCTCTACAGAATCAAAGGCTGAAGGAAAGCACAGAGGAACTGAATAAAACTGTTCAAGCTATGCAAGGTAATAATATAGTCATTGTAGGTCAATTACCCATAATATTTTTTATATAAAGAGTTTATCGCTTTCTCCTCTTAGGTTTGTTTGAATTGAAAACAAGTGTTTTTGTTTTGTGCAGAAACAACAGAGAAGCTGAATAAGAAGGAGGAACAGTGCACATCCCTAACCAACGAATCAGAGACCCTAAGCAGTCAGCTCGCTGGTAAGCAAATTGAAGCGTCAACTGCTCTGTGTTGAATAATTTATAAGAAGGCTGTACCAAAACTGCTGCTCTTTGTAACAAAATCTGGGCCCCCATTAATCAAACATTCGTAGAAAATGTTCTATGATTTATCCTACAAATGAAACTTGTAAAAGACAAAATACCGCCTGGGAGAGAGGTAAAGATGTGGTAAATGTGGTCGGAACAGAGGAGAGGTCCCTTTCAGAAATAAAGAGGACATGGTTTGATATAAAACCAAACACGGAAAACATGTGGCAGAGCACAGAAGGGCCAGAGCCGCTACAGGAGGACTGAATACCACAGAGCGGTCTGCATTTGACAGGCTTGTTGCCAGAATAATTGGAGATGTCGCTTTGACTGGCATCACTGTACAAAGGGACAGCGACAACATGGCTTCACCAACAGAACACGCAGGGCCATCCAGTGTCCACAACGAAGGAAATCCAAACTTTTTTTTTATTTTGAAGTGAAACACATCCTAATTAACCATATAGAACAAGGAGTCTGTTCTACCACTAGATTTTATTTTATTTTTTAAGTAAAAAATGAGGCACTTGATGACAATTAAATAATGGGCCTATACACTGTGTTTCAAAACAGAAGCTATGCAACATCCCGTTATCAGGAGGAGCAGCCACGGATCGAGCAGCCACTGCAGGAGCCATCAGTGTGCAGGAGCCAAAGTTTTCTGACTGAAGCGGTCGTAAAAAAATAAAATAAATCAAGAGGACACAATTAATTCTTTTAAGGCAGGGAAGGAGCAGTTGATCACCATAATTTTCGGACTATAAAGCGCATCTGATTAAAAGCTGCAGGCGTTTTAACGTTTAATTACCATATGTAAGAGCTTGTGTAGAGGGGATTGTCAGGAACCTGATCAGTGTTTGGAGAAGCTTGTTTTTTTGTTTTTTTTTGCATGAAAGTTGCATGTCCCCCCCCCATCTTCTTACAGTTGCAGTATCCTTTGGCAGCAACATTTAAAATGCGTAATTGGGAATCAGCAATTATTGTGCGTTGATGGAATGAAACCCTTTTCTATCGACGTAATTAAATTCTTACCGTGTTGGCTTCTTGATTGAAATGTGTCTGCAATCTATCCTATCCTATTTTATTTGGATATCCTGCAATAGCATAACATCCTTGTTTGGTTGCTGCTTTTTGTGGATTTGTCTATGGATATACTGTGGGCTCAGAGAAATGATGGCATCAAATATGGATGGCATAATATGGCTCAGTGATGGCTGTGAGATGCCCGATCTGACTGCAATATCATGTTGGAAGGCTCCGGTGGCGAGAAATCCTAAGGCTGACAATAATTGAATATGGACTGGAATCGGATTTGTGCGCTTCGTCTGTCTCTCCCAAAAGAGTCCAAAATCCCGGCATAGATCAAGAAGGCTCTCCTTCAGGAAGCGGTATCTGCTCAGGAGCCACGCTGTGCTCTCAACCAGCAAATCTGTGTGTTCATGGAAGACGCGCTCCCTTCTGGGTGCTTACTCTGCCAAATCCTCCAGTAATGCAAGATCAGTCATCCTACCAACTCAAATACCTCTAGGTCACAGGTGTCTTTTATAACTTCGAACATCGATTCTATAACAAAGCTGTTTATTAACAAACATAATTACTAATTGGGTCGGAAATAATTTGTGGAAGAGGAACATGCGTGGATGACTGAAGCCTTCAGTATTGCAGTTCCATGTTCTACCACTAAATGTTGTGCATACGTGTGATTATAGATCTACTTGTATTTAGGGACATTTCTACGCACAAGTACATATTGATTAATACCACACAATGTGCAGAATTGTTCCTACGCACAAAATTCGCACAGATCTGTTCATTAGTACGGTCTATAATTGAGAGCCCTGGACCCAATAAGTCAACTGGGCTTTTTTTTTACTTCAGGAATGGAGAGGAAACTGAAGGCTGCCGATGAAAAGCTTGAGCAGCTTTCAAAAGACAAAAGCAAGCTGGAAAATGATATTTCAGATATGATGAAGGCGTCCGGTGATAATTCAGCCCAGCTGACAAAAATGAATGAAGACCTCATGCAGAAAGAAAGGTACTGAAACAAAATATTTCCTGAATGTGAAAAATTGTCTGGTTTTAATTTACTGTGTTGAACACGGTGTGCAGCATTTTCGATCAGTTGTATTTGCTGCAGTAGAATAGTACTTCAGTTTTATAAGCTTTCCCTGGATGACATCCTTTCCGTTGATGTGACGCAGGAGACTTGAGGAGTTGCAGAATCAGCTGGCAGAGGAGAAGGAGAACGTGGCGCACTTGAATGAAAAGCTCCAGAAAGAGCAGTCCAACAAAGAGCAGCAGCTAAAGGAGGCTAAATATGCACATCAGTCGGAAACAAGCAGCCTCCAGGCAAAAATCAGTACCTTGGTTAGTATTTAAGAAATTTCATAAATGTTTGAACGTCTTCTGTTTTATTTTTATCCATTCCACATTTCATTACCAGATTTTTGTTTAAAGACAATGTGGAATGTCTCAGGCTTATTGATATTTACCTATGTCATTCTAACTGGAGAAATGTGTTATTTTCTGCAAGATGTTGCATTAGGATCCTTAATTACTTCATCTTGGTATTTTTTATGCGATTTGTCTTTAAAAGGAACTTCTCAGATTCTTTAAATCCTAAAGTAATGCTTCAGAAATGTGCATTCTCGTGTGTCACCTTGTTGGGCGTTCGTGGCTTTAGCGAGTGGAAAAAGGTAACGTTTTGTTGGCTTTGTTTGCTAGGAAAACTCTCTGAAACAGAGCGAGAGTCATATTGAGGATTTGAAGGCCTTATGTGAGAAATCCCTCTCTGAGGCTTCAGAGCTCCATTCGAAGGAACTTGAGGTTCTGCAAACACAGGTCGATGAGTTGAAGCAGGAGCTTTCCTCCTCCAAGAACAAAAGTCAAGAGCTGGAGAAAACTGTGTCTGAGCTGCAGACGTACAAGGAGCAGGCTCAGGTAAGCACGGCCTAAGAGAAAGACGAAAAATCTATGTTTTACTGGCAGCATTTTTAAAGTTTAAGAAGATTTATGGTATATATGTGGAACATTTGTGAAAGCCTAAATGGTTTTACAAAAGATTTTCTTTTTGTAAACAAAAAAACCTGTTCGCTTTTTTTACACACAACGCAAAATATGACACTGCTTTAAAAAGCACAAGTTCAGTTTAAGTGATTTTTGCACCATTGAATCTTTTATATATTTATTAGCATCTTCTCTCCTTACATTCCAGCTTGTTTGTACTGTATTTAAACCTTAATAGAATCGTCATTTTAATAGTTTTTTCTACCTTTTAGTTACACTTTTTTAAATGTTAACAGAAACAGAAAGCAGATGGTCGTTTTGTGACCCGTGTACTGTGAATGTTTTCATTGTTATTCAAGTAGGCTACAGTGTTTACATTGTGCTCAATCAGTACCAAGGGCCTCAAAGCGCAAGAACAAATTATCCTTCACGTACAAAACTTCAAAATAAATCTTTAAAATGAGCTTCACAACTCCATAAAATGTGAAGGAATCTGCTTTAGATGGAACAGTCAGCTGTTGAGCTATCAAGTAGTTTTTTTTTATTTACCTGTTTTGAAGTGATTGTTTTGGGGTTTCGTTTAACCCTGCTTTTTCTTGGAAAATTTTCACTTTGTGTGCGCATAATAGTTGACCCTAAGATCATTAATACAACTGGCAAATTTAGATTTACATTTCACTTCATTTAATTTGTTTCTGGTGGAAAATGACATGGTCATCTCACAACATCTAACAAATTGGGGTACTAAAAACATTTTATGATACATATGAATAAAATTGGCGTGTTAAAAAAGTTTGTTATACTTAAATTTAAATGTAAAAACTTTTACAGACATTTAAGGCAAAAGAATTTCACAAATTATAGTCAATATTATTTACGTTAAAAGAAATAATTGTGCTATTAACCAAAACATTTTCTATTTGAATAAGTATATAAGTGCATTATATTGATGCTGTCATTAGTTGTAAAAACCTGGCAATTTTATCCTCCTTTTTGAGGATATTAATACAGTTTTATTCAAACGATGCCATTTTTAGCAACGTTTTTTTTCGGTTGAAGTGAAAATTTTCCGCCTCTGCATTTTAAAACGTATGGAAAGCTTTGGTGTGACCCTCTTTCTGATTTTTATGTTTCTGAGGCTAATGCTTTCATTTGCATATCACTTATGTCCATATCTAGTTGGTTTATTTTGTATTTTTTCATGCATTACCCTGTGTGTACATGTATATCCCCTTTTTTTTTCTTTCACCTTTTATTTTTCCAGCGCCTTTCTGCTGAGCTTGACTCCTACAAGCATGATGTTGACCATATGTCAAAAAAACTGGATAAGCAAAGTCTCGATCTGGAAAATACGTGTAAGCAACGTCAAGACTATAAAGCTGAGAGAGACAGTTTGGAGAGGCGGCTTTCTGAGATACAAAATGAGCTTTCTGCGATTGAGATTAGTTGCAAGGAGGTTTCAGCGCAGAATGAAGAGCTGCTGGCAGCTAACGATAAACTGACAAAACATCAAGAGGAACTGCAGGGCAATACCAAACAATTAGATGAAGAAAGGACTTCACTGAAGAAGGAACTGGAGAATCTCAAACATCTCCTGCAACAAGCGGAGGTCGAAAACAAAGACCTACAGCGGGGTATAGGTGAATATTTAATCCAAATTGAGGCGCTTCAAAGAGAAAATGCTGAGATGAACGACTCAGTCTCAAAGCATCAGTTGGACATCCAGCAAATTGAGTCTAAAAAGAAGCAGCTGCTTGAGGATTATGAAAACGCCTGCAAAGAGAAGAGTCGGCTGGAAGAGGACCTCTTGGAAGCAAAGTCAAAATTCACAGTTGAGAGAGACGACCTGATATCAGAGCGAGATTCTGCAAAAAATGCCAAAAAGTCTCTTGATGCTAAAAACGCTGAGCTGCAGGAAAAACTGAAGTCATTGAGCTTAAAGAAAGAAGATCTTACAATGGAGAATGCGCAGCTCCAGTCTCAGGTAGAAACGCTGAGAAATGAGAACGTTGAGTTGTCGTCGGAAGCCAGTGCCACTGTGTCGAAGAAAAAGAACCTAGAGGCGGAGAAGGAGGAGCTCCAAAATAAACTCAACCAGACAAAGAAAGACTTGGAAAATCAAATGCGTGAATGTGAGGAGCTCAAAGCCTCTAAAGCCAGCTTGGCCCAGATGCTTGAAGAATTCAAGACAGACAGTCAAGTGACGGATTCTGAAAGGATTAACCTGTTGCAGGAAAAAGAAGACCTGCTTGCATTTCAGAGGAAGGTGTCCAATGAGAAGGACCAACTCTTCAGAGAGCTACAAGAGACAAAGGAGAAGCTTTGTGTTTCGACGGAACAACTGTCGCTTTCTCGTGAAAAATATAACGTAGCATTATCATCTTCTGAGCAGGAGAAACAAGCATTGCGCCTTCAGAACTCCGAAGCGGAGATGGCGCTTCATGATTTGCGTAAAGAAAAAATGAGCCTGGACTCGGTTCTTGAGCAGCAGAAGATGGATATTGAGCGCTTGTCTGAAGAGAAGGGAGAGCTGGAAGGAAGGTACACCAAGGCCATAACTGAGAAGGAGACTCTTTCTGTAGAGCGTGACAAGCTCGCTGGTGACAATCGCGCCTTTAGGGACCAGTTAGATAATTACAGCAGAACCAATTCGGATCTTATTCAGGAGAAGAGTCATCTGGAAATGAGACTTGAGGAAATGAAACACGAAAAAGATGAGCTAGAAGCTAAGATGGCCACTCTGAAGAGAGAAAAGGCTGACTTACAGAATGAGCTTCAGAAACATTGCTCTAATATCGAAATACTGGAAAAGTCCAAAATTGAACTTGTCGACGAGCATAATAACATAAAAGCTGAGTTTGAGAAGTCCAACTTGGAGCTCAGTCAACAGGTAGAAAACCTTAAAAATGATTATCATCATCTTCAATCTCTGCAGGCCGAATATGAGCAGAAAGTGCAGTCTTTGCAGAACGAGAACCAGGTTCTGCTGCAAGAAGTTCAGGAGTATAAAAATCAGATTACGTCTCTGTCAGAGGCAAAGAACCTCCTTGAGAGAAGTCTTCAAGCTGAAAACTGTGAAATCACCCAAGCACAGGCTGACAAAGATGGTTTGTCCAAGCAGGTTGAGGAGCTAAAGAATACTTTGTCCAAAGTAATTCAGGAAAAGGAAGATATTTCTTCTAACCTTAAGAATGCAGATGAAAAAAATAGGTCTTTAAAAGCAGACATAGACGTTCTGAAAGAACAAGTAGTTCAGCGAGAGCAAGAAAACCATCAATTGGAACAAGATAGGGAACGGCTATCATCTAAGCTTGAAGAAATGGGCAAACAGATGACTTTATTGACATCAGCGAAGGAAGACCTGGTAGCTAGTCAGTCTGAACTGACGCAGGAAGTTTCTTCCCTTTGCGCTAAAAAGGAAACTTTGTTCGCAGAACAGTCAGAGCTTCTTAAAAAGGTGGAATGTTTGCAAGCAAGCAACAAACAGCTGCAAGCCGATGTCCAGGCCCAGCAAACTGAGAGGGAAAACTTGGAAAAACAATACAAGAATGCTCTGGAAGAGGTTTCTGCGTCTGCCGTGGTGAAAGAAGAAATATCCTCCAGCGTTACGCAGCTCTCCGCTCTGAGGGACGCCCTGCAGGCTGAGAGGGATGCAGCCGTCCAGCGAGTCAGGGAGCTCGAGTCGCTACTAAAAAATGCTATTTCTAAGCAGCTTGAGGTATTTCCCCTCCAGTACTAATCACTGACTCACATGTTTTAGTGTTGCTGGGGCTTTGCCACCTTCTCACTGCATGCTTGCTGATTTGTCTTCCTCTCCTTTTTAATTTCATGTCCTAACTTTCATCCTCCACCTACTAACCACTATTTATTACCCTTAGCTCCCAGCTTTTGCCTGTGGGCTTATAACGTGAGCTAATGGCAGGCAAATTTCATTTAACATGGACTCTGAAAGCCTTCTTTCAGCCAACAATTTGATGTTGTTTACTGAATGTATAAGTCCAAAGAGGCTGAAGAGATCGGCGTTAAAAGGAGGTATTCCCAATTGCTTTTTCAGTCTCCGTTCTGAGGCCACAGGTTGCAATATCTATTAGTTCGACAAAAGCGTTTTTAAAAAGACAGTGGTCTAATAATACATGTTGGAAAGTGTCTTTTTAATCCGTAAAAAAACCTCAGTCCTAAAATGGCAAAAGCATGTAGTTAATTTACTTTCAATTATTGAATTGAAGTAATTGGGTTATGATAAATATTTACTCAGATAGTTTTCAGATCATGCCACAATGAGATTCTATAGTTTAAATGTCAATTTGCTGGTTTTATTTGAAGGGGAAGTTTTTTTTTTTTCAACCTGGACCTTATTTGTATCGTGCATTACGTTCATTTACTGAACCAGACAAGTTTGGAGGCACTTGGAGTCCTTCGGGAGAAGTTTATATCCAGTCGCGATCATTTTAAATCCATATAATATTCATAAAATGGGAGTTGTGAGGCCACGCTAAGTGTCTTCTCTAAATCAGGCTTTATCTTCCACAGACTGCTGGCGTTTAATCCAACTATGATCTCAAAGATGTCGCTGCTGTCTGCCATGACAGTTGTAGTCTGAGTAGGAGTTTCAATCTGCGCACTACAGCGGCAGACTGTTAGACAGAACTTGCTACTGCAAACATCAACATGGTTTGCGCTTGCGTGTTTCCAAATTGCACAAACAAAATGACCAAGTTCACTAAGACTGTTGTATAGCACAGAGTAATAGTCCTGCTCAGACTACAGCTGGCATGGGGTGCTGCAGTAACCTCACTGAAATAGCAGCTTGCCGTAAATTGGAATAAATGCTTGCAAAAACACCCCTGCACACAACAAAGAAGCGCGTCTAAGACGCCTCGATCTCAGCGGGAAATAGTTCTATCTACGAAAAACAAAACATTAGTTGAATGAAGGAGTTTTGTGGCGGATAATACCTTAACTCCCATTATATGGATATGCTTTGATCATGAATGGATAGAAATTTTGAAGGACTCCAAGTGGCTCCAAACCTATCTGGTCGAGTAAATGAAGGTAATGCACGGTATAAATAAGGTCCAGGTAAAAAAAAAAAAAAAGTCTTCCCCTTTAAGATTGCTGCTCTCACAAAGTGTCTTACTCCTGCACTGTTTAGGCTACAGAGGCTTCTGATAAAACCGCTGAGGCGCTCGAGCTGCTCGCAAAAGAAAAAGAAGCGTTGTTGAAGGAGAAGAACGAGGCTCAGTGTTTGATGGAACAGCTCCAGAGTTCCAAGGAGGACATTCAGAATCAGGTAACAGATGAGCTGGATCAGGAGGATGTAATGCTTCACGGGGGAACTTGGTTTTGTCATTAATAAATATCACTGGGTTTTTACAGGTGCTTGGAAACTTTCTAAATGCTTAAATCTTAATGAGTTCTTTTGGGGGGTAAAAACAGACGTTACTTTTTAAATAAAGTTCTTAAGTTACTTCAACTGTAGTTGAACTTGTTTTGTACGGATACATTAAGTGCAGCACACATACAGGTGTTATGCTGTACCCCCCAACCCTGTTAATGGGTTTGATCTTTATTACATTACTTACCTTTGCAGATTCCTCCATCACATTTGTGCAGTAATTGAACAAATAATGAAAGGATTAGGAAAAGTTCAATGAATTAAACTTTAAGCTAAAGATCTTTCATAATTGATAGAAGTCTTGGTTGTTTCAGCTGGAAGCTCTGAGGAAGGAGAATTCAAAGAACCAAGAAGACCTTAATACATCCAAAGAGCAGCTTTGCACAGAAACCCAGAAGACAAAGAGTCTTTGCCAGGAAATGTGAGTAGCCTGCCTCCATCTCAGATTGTCTGTCCAAAGAATTGTTACGGTAAATTTCCGACTATTGAACACATCAGAATATCAGCCGTACAAGATAAATTTGAAAAGAACAGATATATTGTCCATATATAAGCCTCACCAGAATATAAGCCACATATTTTCATGATTTAACATGAGATATTTACACAGAAAGATGGTACATGGAATTCATTTTTTTTATTATTTAAGACTGGCTATTCAAACAAGAAAAAACCCCAGAAAATTGGCAGTGTGGTACAGAGCATTTTCTAACCATGTCTGGTTAGAAAATGAAACGTACTTTAGCCTACCAGAAAAGTCATTGGTTGCCATCTTCCTCACTAAAGTCGTCTTCTTCTGTGTCTTGCCTCCTTCAACATTTAACCGTCGATTCATTGATGTCAAGCTTATGTGCAGTAGCTCTATTTCCTTCTTTAACGACCAGCTTGATTGCCTTTAACTTAACAGCTGCATTATATGCATTTCTTAGTGTGTTTTCAAAAATTAATCTATAAATTAGCTTAATCGTTCTGTAGGACGCAGGGTCCTAAATAAAAAAATAAAAATGGTGTAAGCTTATAGTCCGAAAAGTTAAGGTATTTTAAGCTCATCATACTTTATCAGGCTATATATGGTTTGAACATAAATTTGCAGTCTGTTTGGTAATTTTACTCTTTATGTTTCATAAGTGAGGAGCTTAAAGAAGCGGTATCTGTGAAGTCGAAGTCCCTGCAGATGCTTCAAGATGAAAACCACAGGCTGACTCAGGAGTTGGAGAACAATCACAAAGACCAGGGAGATATTCAGACGGTAAGGGACATTTGTATCGTCATTAATACTCTTATTGTGTTGCATTTATTTGTTGAGCAACAATTGCTGTCATTTCAACATTTTGAAAAATTTTGTTTTTCATTTAAACCTTTCTCATTTGCCTAAAGCTAACAGATCGGCACTCAAAACTCAAGAAAGAGTTGGAAGACTTGAAACAAAGGTAAACCAATAGTTATGTTTTTATTACTCAAGCACTGTCAAATAATCACAGAATGCTTCCATATTATTTTAAATCCTTTTTTTTTGTTTTTTAGCTTGCATGGTTTCATTAGATTTGGCTTTAACCGATGAATAAATGGCTGATTTGTAACATTTCTTTCCCTTCAAAGCCTGCCAGTTAATGCCTTCAGGTACTTAATGCTGTCTGATATCATGACTTGTCTGTCGTCATCTCATATGACAAAGCTTTTAGAGGGGGGCACAATGAAAGCACAAGCAATATATTGTTATCCCTCTCAGCGTAGGAGAGGAGTAGAAGAACAGAAACTAGAGTAGTTTGAAATGAAGTCTACACTAGATGGACCCACAGAAAACATTCCATGTCCATCATGCTCATGTTCCATATTCAACCTTTAAATATCTGTTTTATGCCAAAGAGTTTTATTTATGCTTTAAAACTGAAGGACTGGTAGGTAAACAATAACAAGAGTTTGTGCTTTACAGTTACACATTGTCCGGGTTCTTTCCAATCTCGAAATGTCTAAAAAGAAGTGTAAGATCCTCTGCTGTCCTCTTCCTCATGTTTTCTCCTCCTCTGTGATGTCCTCTTTATTCTGCTTTCCTCCCTTTTAATCCTCCATTCTGTCCCTCCTTTCCTACCTACATTCTGTCTGGTCTTGTAGTCTTTGCATCCTTTCTTCATTTCCTCCTTCCCTTATGTCCTACCTCCCTTCCATATGTCTCCCTTCCTGTTTCTGGCTTTGGAAGGCCCCATATTAAAGCCAACTTGCATTAGAAATAAATACCACAAACTCAAAGCTTAGATTTTTTTGAAAATAAATTTTAGATCCTAAGAGTTTTGGATCTCTGATATTTTGCTGATCCTCTGTTTCTTACAGTGAAAACTCTCTGAAGGAGCAGCTGAGTAAAGAGAAGGCAGCTCTCCAGCAGTCCATTCATAAAAACAGTGCCTTAGTTGCAGAAAGAGACCAGCAGGTGGAGAACCTGAAGAGTGAGGTAAGGAAAGAACAAAACTTGACATTTTGCTATAGCTTACTGCTGTTCTCACCTGGTAGAATCCAAAGTAAACAAAGCAGCATTTTTAATATTTACCAAGAACTTTCTTTTAAAATATGCTAAGTCCCAAATGCAGCTTTTACAATTATTTCCTTTTTGCAGCAAAAAAAAACCCCATCAGTACTTGAAGAAACACTGCTGACAGGATGTCATTTCTGGGTCAAATAATTGACCTGCTTTCATTTGTATGTGTTTACAATCCTCATCCTCATGACTTTGATGATGATTATCTGGAAACCTATGTCAGTGCTGACACGGTGACTGATTCTCAGAATCAGATTTACATCCGTGATGTTTCTTCTCTCTAACCTGCTTTAAACCTTCGCATTGAGATGAGCATCTCTGATATAGAGTCTATACATTTCTGCTTTATTTAATTATAAGCAGCATTATTCTTTTTCTTCTTTTGTCACCACCTCCTGCTTTTCTGAAAGTGAGGTTTGGTTGACAGAATGATTGGTAAGCAGAATCATGTTTCCAACAGTAAATTATTATTATTATTATTATTTATTATTACAGTTGGTTGCAGTGCGTGAAGAAAGTGCCTCTATTAAGACACTGCAGAATACAATTCAGGCTTTGGAAAAAGATAAAGCTAATCTACAAGATCGCCTGAAGAGACTGGAGAAGGACGTCAAAGAAAGGCCTGATGATATCAACCAGACCTCAGGTACAGTAACATGTGGAACACCTATGAACCACAGCTAAAATAGAAATTTTATCGATTTTTAAATGTATTTTTTTATATTGCGCTGGCACGGACAGCACTCTGATTTATTACTGCTTTCAGGGGATGCAGTTTTGGACCGACTGAGAGAAGATAAGGAGACTGCAGAGAGTCAGGTGTGGCAGCTACAGTAATCCTGAATAAAACATCTATTACTCCTGTTTTTCCCTGAGTTATCTCATGGTAACCCTATTCCACTTAATATAAGACTAAAGTATGGGGCTTCAGTCTGTCCTAGCTACTTAATATGATAAAGTTATCAGTGTGTTCAACCAGGGAAAAGACCTAAAACACGAAGGATACCCGCCCTTATGAACGGACGGTGGATGCAACTGGCTTGAATGTAACTAAAAGAAAACCTAAATTTCGCTCTCTTTTTATAGCATTTGCTCTTAGTTCCCTGTTGGAGCTTCTTTTGCATGAATTAATGTATCAGTGTTTTGTGGCATGGAGGGGATTAACGTTGTAGCTCTGCTGAGGTTTTGGGGATTCTCAGGTAGATTTAAAAAACAGTCTTTAGTCTGATGTCTCCCCTCCAAAGTCATGAATGGACTTTGCTTCCAAATTTTCTAAAGGATGCAGTTATCCATGTTGCTTTTGAACCTTCTAAATCTACACTTTTTTCCTTTAGCCTAACTTTCCATTACTAGTTGTGGATACAGGACTCTGAACGTCTTCTTAGCAACAACCTTTTGTAGTTTATTCTCCTTGTAGGTGTGACGGTCCGCTGAACAACTGTCAGGTTAACCATCCTCACCACTGTTGACTTGACAACATTTATCTGTTAATGATTAGTCTTTATTATTTATTATCTTCGGTCGTTTGTATTGTAATATTTTGAGACAGAATTTTGGGTTTTCATTAGCTATAAGCTTGAATCATCAGAATTGGCAGCAAAACAAAACACCCAAAACACTTAATCTTTTGTATTCTGGGTAACGAATCTGTTTAACTTCTTGAATTGGCTTACTGAAGTAATTTTTTCCCCCAATAATATTATATTTCATTCAGATAGAGCTGTAGATCTTTTGACATAAACGTTTACGCTTCCACAGATTATTTCTACATAAGCCTCATGTCACTCATAACGCCTTATTCATGCCGGGTGCGGAACAAAAACAGTCCGGTTTACGTACGGCTGCCGCATGATGAAAAAACATGGAGTCCAATCGGAGCATTTACCCCAGCTGCGATGCAGATGCGGCGCTCTGTTACCGTTCCGCATAAAGTTTTCTGCACGCAGATTTTAATAAAGTTAAAGAAATTACATTCGGCAGCCCGGGGATTCTGGTTCATTTCAGAATAAAATTGGTGTTGCTTTTGTTTCAGGCTTTTTCTTTTGTTAATGACGGAGCTGCTTTCATAGAATTCAGTTCATCATAGTTCACGTTATTTTTGCAAGTTTATATTTTTTAAAAAACGTATCTCGTCAAATTTCTAATCATTACTGTCTGGAGCAAATTTCATGAGACATTCTGCACACAAACCGCAGTCTGCGTAAATTACAGTCCATGGGGCAGCCGTATGGAAACCGGATCACACCCAGTGGGAATTAGGCGTAAGATTGCTATGAACCATCAGCATGTCAGCTCTCCCTACCCTCATCTTTTCATGGTTGTACATCATCCTGTACTTTCCATGTCTGATGAACATCTGATGTCCACTGCAGGTTTTGATCATTTTATTTTTCCTTTTCTCTTTAAATTCGCCTCTACTCTGATCTGTTTGATGTTGGCACTGCTACACCCCCATCAGGAAGCGGTTTGTTAAAGTTTCTCATTTGCTCAATCTGTGCATGCTTTTCACTGTGGCTCTAATCTCTCATCCACTTAATCCACATTACAGTTGTAGTGCAGAAACTACAAACTGTCAACTAAAGATTAATCATGCTTGTTTCATCAGTACCATCAGCATAATTCATCATATTATCACACTCTGGGTAAATCCTGTGATGATTGTAAAGGTGCAATAGATATCAGATCAGTTGCTCACTGAGACACTCGGAATGGGACATTTTTCTTACTCTCCCACTGACTAAATTCAAGCTTTGATTTATCTTAAGATGACAACTCACAGCCGAAACTCACCACCTTGGATCATTAGTGGGAGTATGGCGACACAGTTAATATTCTAACCACTGTTTGTATGTTTGTGTAAAACTGTTGTAAAGGAATTTGAAATATTATTTAGAGTTTCTGCAGGGTGTATAAAAATATGACCTGCTTAAGTATTTAGTCCTTAATTACAATTAGTTCTTAGTTTTGTATGTTTTAGTATAATTGCTTCTTCCATTAACGTTTTATTGAACTGGCAATATTAATTCAGACTAAATTTTGGTCTTTTTATGTTTGACAAAACTACAAGATGCTGCAATAAAATTTTGCTTAATAGTGAACTAGTGAAAGAAACTTGAAAGATTTAGATTTTTTTTTTTCTCAAAGGAATTAAAATAAAAAAATAGTTTTCTTTGTTGGGCCAAAATAATGCAATACAATAAATTAGATATTTATAAAAATTTAATGTTGATGAATAAAGATATTAAATGTAATAATTTAAGTTATAAGTAAAAATATTACATATATATTTATGTGCTAAGTTATTAAACACAATTTATAAAATAGACGACAATCATGAAGTATTGAGTTTGTTTAAAATGATCAGCATAATAAAAAAAAGAAAGAAGATATTTCATACAGGTTTAGGTTACGTATTTAGCATTCACATCAAATGTCTCCTCAGGGCGCTTTATAAGATAAACTGATCCTATATACAGCAAATTATATCCGTGCAATCAGACGATTTAATAACATAAATTTTTGTATATTCCTAGATATAATGCAGTGCACTGAAGTTGTATTATGAATATCAGTACCATGTTGTTTATCTCAGAAAAGTCCAGCTGATTTCCTGAGAAGCTGTGACTGACTGCAGGTTTGACACAGAAGCGCTTTCTGTGTTAAACAGACAAACGATGGCAACAAAAGCTTTTGTTGGAGGGTTCATGTGGGAGCATGGGCGCAGTGTTTTTCAACCCTAGTCCTCAAGGCACACTGCCCTGCATGTTTTAGATGTTTCCCAGCACATCTGGTTTCAATTGACTGATTAACTGGCGTTTGCCTGAACTGCAATCATCTGAATCAGACGTGTTTAAAGCAGGAAAACCTCTGAAACATGCGGGGCAGTGTGCTTTGAGGACGAGCATTGGAGAAACACTGACCTATGGAATGGAAAACAGGATACATATAGTTAGTGGTGAGAGCAAAACTAATAATATGAGAAGGTGATTTTAAAAAATGCTTAAAATTTTACTAGACTAATGTTACAATTATATCTTTCGGCACACATATGGCACATCTTTATTTCACCACCACATAGTTCACTGTGCGGGAAGCTGTGCATTTGACAGTTTCTTAAGTTATTGAAGGTATTACCTTTCTAATTTATTTAATTTTGAGTTAAATTCAGGTTATTGAGACCTTGATAGGAACATTTGTTCTTTATTCGTTTTACATGAGGCGGAATTGATGATCTGGTTATTTTTTTCGTCTACAGGTTGAGTTCTTGAATTCAGTCATTGTTGACCTCCAGAGGAAAAATGGGGAACTCAAAGACAAATTGGAGAAAATGGTTGCTGCTGCCCTCAATGGGAATAGTCCAAGCGAATTGGATAATAAGTAAGTCCTATTCATCCGATTTTCTATATTCATTTTTGGGTCAGACTTAAAAGCTCACTATGGGATTCCTTTATTTCCGTCTGCAGCTACGACAAGCAGCCAGAAAAGAAGAAACTTCCTCCAAGAAAATTCTGCGACATTTGCGACTGCTTCGATCTCCACGAAACGGAGGACTGTCCCCTACAAGAGCAGATACCTGAATCCCCCCCCCACACCACCTACCATGGCAGTAAGGTCGATGAGCGACCCTACTGCGACACCTGCGAGATGTTTGGCCACTGGACCAAAGCCTGTACCGATGACCAGACCTTTTAAAGCCTTCTCGAAACCGTCGTTCGCACAATCAGTACATTTGCACATCACGTTGATCGCTCCGTTCTTCTTCGGGTCTTAGCTTGTGTGTGTTTTTTCTCATGCTTGTTTTTGCCAAGCATAATTGTTGTCCACACTCGCCCTTAAGCTGCCTTGTAGAAGAATGGTTCCCAGCATGTTTCTGAAATTTAAGACCTCTCAGAAATGTATCACACAGAAGGTTATAGGCGTTTGTCATTTTGAATGACTGGAGAGGGAAATGTTAAGTATCCTGTTTCTGAGTAAGGGGACACGGGACGCTTCCGATTAGCTAATTTATCATTATCCTACCATTGTTTGCACAGATTGTCAGGGGCTACAGAGATGATATAGTATCTTAAACGGTGTGTATTTCAAAATGAAAATTGAAGAGCTATAGTATATTTTTTTTATGCCTGGAATTAGTATGTTTCTTCATGAAGTTTGATAATGTAACTTTGTGCTGGGGGCAATCCTGGAGCAGAGCGGTGAAACCCAGAGCTTTTTGGCCCTGAACGGTTTAACTTTTTATGGTCCTTCCTGAAATGGATGCTGGGAAATTTATTAAGATTCTCACTTACTGTAAACCTTTGACTCCTGCTAATATGGCCTTTTCAGGAAGTTTCTTATTGATGAAGCGGATTTCCTTTTGCATCAATGAATACTTTGACATCATTTTCAGTAAGTTTTAAATATCTGTATGAAAATAAAGTTTATGGATGAATAAAGTGTCTGCATGCAGTCATGACCTGTAATCATAATTTATTTCCAGAAACCTGTAGATTTTCGGTAAGCTGAAGCCACTATGAAACTAATACTGTACACACCACTGAGCTACAGCGATTTGTTAAAGTATTCACACCATTTATCTCTGTGTAATTCCAACTGTTCTGTGAAGGCATCAGATGTGTATTTGTGAACATCAGAGAACAAAAGGTGGAGTTGGTCTTGGAAACACGGTGCCAAGATTGAGATTTCACAGCTCTACATTTATCAAATAAGTGTGGCTCAGTGGAGAGCATTTAACAGTGAGTCAACCAAGAGAGCCATGATATGTGAAAGAATATACTTTCTAAAATGACAAAAACTAAGGATTGGAGAATCAGAAATATTTGGTTAGAAGTTGGAACCCTACACCACCTCAATGTGAACACACATCTCCATGGTGTTGCACGGTGAAGGCTGCATCATGCTGTCGAGATACTTTTCTTCAGCAGACCTGGAAGCTGTAGAGTTGATTGGAAGCTGGATGAAGCTAAATATAGGCCAATATTTTTTACTATTTAGCTGTAAAAGACTTGAGACTGAGGTGAAGGTTTACCATCAACCTGGTTAGCAAACTTGCAGCATAACGTGGTTAAACAAAGTGTGGACTCAGAGCCCTGAAACTTTTATGCCTGCTTCATTATATTAATTTTCTTTCATTTTCACGATTTTGCACTGTCCTGTATGGTCTATCAAATACTATCCCATAAAATACAGTCTGACTAATAAGATCAGACTGCTAGTGGTGATGCTTACTGCCTTTAGCATTTACATATTTTGGAATAAACTTGGATGATGTAAGTTAGAACAAAAATTAAGATTGTTCATGAATTATTTTTTAATTGAATGTTACGATTGTTTTAATGTTGACTGGTTTCTTATTTTACCCTCAATACACTGGTTAAAATTCACAGGGTATTCATATTTTAGCGAAATATATTTTTATTATTGCATACAAATACAAACCTAATTATTTTACAAAAAACCTGCAGCTATTAGAGCTCTTTTGTTTTAGGATTTACCTGGTTTTAGTTGTTTTTTTATGTTTTTACGATTTTATTTTGTACTCTTTCTTTTTGGTGTACAGCACTTTTGGCCTTCTTGGCTGGTGGTGGAAGGTATTTTATAAACGAAAATAACATTTTCGACTGATTGTAGGGGCGACTGTGGCTCAGGAGTTGGGTGTTTGCCTTGTAATCGGAAGGTTGACGGTTCAAGCCCCAGCTCTGACGGTCTCAGTCGTTGTGTCCTTGGGCAAGACACTTCACCCGTTGCCTACTGGTGGTGGTCAGAGGGCCCGGTGGCGCCATTGTCCGGCAGCCTCGCCTCTGTCAGTGCGCCCCAGGGCAGCTGTGGCTACAACGTAGCTTGCCATCATCAGTGTGTGAATGTGTGCGTGAATGGGTGGATGACTGAATGTAGTGTAAAGCGCTTTGGGGTCTGTAGGGACTGAGTAAAGCGCTATACAAATGCAGGCCATTTACCATTTAAAAAAAAAGTAGATGTCAAATTAGTGGGGGTATAGATCATCTTTATACAGATGTGGACAAAATTGTTGGTACCCTTCATTAAATCAAAGAAAAACTCATAATGGTCACAGAAATAACTTTAATCTGACAAAAGTAATAATAAATAAAAATTATATAAATGTTGACCAATGAAAGTCAGACATTGCTTTTCATCCATGCTTCAACGGAATTATTTAAAAAATAAATGCATGAAACAGGCCTGGACAAAAATGATGGTACCCACAACTTAATATTTGGTTGCACAACCTTTTGAGGCAATCACTGCAATCAAATGATTCCTGTAACTGTCAATGAGACTTCTGCACCTCTCAGCAGGTATTTTGGCCCACTCCTCATGAGCAAACTGTTCTAGTTGTTTCCGGTTTGAAGGGCGCCTTTTCCAGACAGCACGTTTCAGCTCCTTCCAAAGATGCTCAATAGGATTGAGATCAGGGCTCATAGAAGGCCAGTGTTTTCCTCTTAGCCCTTCTTGGGTGTTTTTAGCTGTGTGTTTTGGGTCATTTTCCTGTTGTAAGACCCGTGACCTGCGACTGAGACCATGCTTTCTGACACTGGCCAGCACATTTCTCTCTAGAATCCCCTGATAGTCTTGAGATTTCATTGTACCCTGCACAGATTCAAGACACCCTGTGTCAGATGCAGCAAATCAGCCCCAGAACATAACCGAGCCTCCCCCATGTTTCACAGTAGGGACCGTGTTCTTTTCTAGATATGCTTCATTTTTCCGTCTGTGAACATAGAGCTGATGTGCCTTGGCAAAAAGTTAAATTTTTGTCTCATCTGTCCACAGGACATTCTCCCAGAAGCTTTGTGGCTCGTCAGCATGTAGTTTGGCATACTCCAGTCTGTTTTTTTTTAATGATTTGTCCTCTGGCTCAAACAGCGAAGGATGTTCCGATCTGACACTGATGTTCCTTGAGCATAAAGTTCAGCTTGGATCTATTTTGAAGTCTTTCTAGGCTCTTTTGTTACCATTTGGATTATCCGTCTCTTTGATCTGTCATCAATTTTCCTCCTGCAGCCACGTCCAGGGAGGTTGGCTACAGTCCCATGGATCGTACATTACTGAATGACATGTGCAGCTGTAGTCACAGAAACATCTAGCTGCTTGGAGATGGTCTTATACCCTTTACAGTTAACATGCTTGTCTATGATTTTCTTTCTCATCTCCTGAGACAACTCTTTCCTTTGCTTCCTCTGGTTTATATTGAGTGTGGTACACACCACGTCACCAAACAACACAGTGACTACCTGGAGTCCTATATATAGGCCCACTGAGTGATTACAGGATTGTAGACACCTAGGATGCTGATTAGTGGACATACCTTGGATTAACATGTCCCTTTGGTCACATTATTTTCATTCTTTTCTAGGGGTACCATCATTTTTGTCCAGGCCTGTTTCATGCATTTATTTTTTAAATAATTCCGTTGAAGCATGGATGAAAAGCAATGTCTGACTTTCATTGGTCAACATTTATATAATTTTTATTTATTACTTTTGTCAGATTAAAGTTATTTCTGTGACCATTATGAGTTTTTCTTTTATTTAATGAAGGGTACCAACAATTTTGTCCACGTCTGTAGCTATGAAACACATCAAAATGTTTCAATTTTGCACATTTACAACTTAAGTTGCCCCTAAGAGCTCTCCAACACAAAAATACAATTCCAAATGTAATAAAAACTCAAAATACAATTAAAATGTAAATATTACAAATACAGTGAAGGATAAAAACAAAAAATCAATCAATATATGAATAGAGAATAAAATACTAGTGACATGCTCAAGTCAACCTGTATTGAATGCCAGTTCATGTTAAATACAATAGGAAGCAGATCTTTTAATTATCAGGCTCCTCTCCTGTGGAACCAGCTCCTAGTTTTAGTCTGTTTGGGTTGTTAGTCTGTTCCTTTTTGATAAAGATTATGGTTAGAGTGGCTTAGGTTATCCAGAGTTATTTTTGTAGTTTTGCTGCTACAGCCTTAGACTGTTGGAGGACGGACTGACCACTTTTCTTCACTCTTCTACTTTTCTCTTCTACTACTCTCCAGATGTATTTTAATCTAACCTTGTTTTCTGTCAGTGTTTTTCTCTCCATATAGAAGCTCCTCCTTGTCTGGTATCCTGCTCAGCTACAACATACCTGTTTGATGGTGAACATCGGTTCAGATGATGCTCCCAGTGACCGAACATCCTCCATGTCCTGGTATCAGCTTTTTACTTTCTTTAATATAGAAAATACTCTTACATCAGTTCCTTTTGTTCTTTTTGTGTCTCTTCTCTGTCTTCTCAGACCCCCAAACGGTTGAGGCAGATGACCGTTTGTACTGAGCCTGGTTCTGCTGGAGGTTCCTTCTTGTTAAAGGGGAGTTTTTCCTCTCCACAGTCGCTACATGCTCGCTTGGTATGAGGGATTGCTGAGGTTGTAGTCTTCATGTTCAGGGCACAACATCACATCAATCACTTAGTGGAATCTACTGGGATTCCTTACATAGGAAACTTTTAACTGATTGGAATGTTTGCATAATTGTACTGAAATGATTTTCCTTGTAAAGTGCCTTGATATTGGTGACATTTGTTGTGGATTGGCGCAATTTACATAAACTGAATTGAATTGAAATGGGCGCATATTAAGTAAGGATTTATGTATGGTATTTATATGTAAGGTTAGGTTGTTCAACAATTTTGGGACAAGCCTTACAGAACAGTTTTGTCACCGGAGGTCTTTCAAAATCTTGACTGAAAGCTGGATCTTCTGGTAGGGCTATAAGCAGTCAACAGTTCAGAAATATATGATGTGGCCAAGCCGTGAAGCAAAAAAAAAAAAAAAAAAAAGGGTAACATTTTTAAATGGATCCTGTAACAAACAGAAAGGCAGTGGAGAGAGGCTAGTACAGGGGTTATCTGTTCGTACTTTCTGGCGCAAGCGAGCGTGCCGCTGCTTTCTTGCCCAGCTTAGGCAAGGTGCGAGGAGGACTTGTAAAGGTCAAAGGTAGGGAGTTGAAGTAGTCTGGCTGAAAGGAAACAGTCTGTTTTTCTCAACACAAATTAGATTAAAATAATATTAATGTTGACTTTTGGGTTTATTAAACCAGTGAAACAATCAAATGAGTTTAATCTGTTTATTTGGTGAAAAGAAGATTCCTAGGATAGCCTTCCTCCATTATTTTACCCACCACTACCACCAGCTATTAAACATCCCCCATATCGTACCACCCCCATGCTTAACAGCTAATGGAGAGTAAAGCTTAAGAGTAAAACTTCTTTTAGTAACAAAAAAGTCCACACTATATTTAAACCTGTGTATTCAACTCATTTTCTTTTTTAAATAATTTAAGCTGACCTTTTTGTAAAGTCATACCACGATGGAGGGAGAATGGTGAAAATAAATCATCAAAAGACATTCATACTGATGAGTGCATATTAACATCTGACCACAAATGTAAGACTGGTGTAGGAGCCTTTTTCTGCATGAGTGACTCATAAGTCAAAAAATATCTGTTATCGGTAAAAATGGTCAAAAACTGATGAGAGAATTAGAGGAAAAGTAGTGAGATCTCGTTACAAGTACAAGAATGTCTCACTCTTTTCGAGGAAAATATTTAAAATAATGATGGATGGATGAGGGTTTCTGCTCTGGACTATAGATGCATATTTTACCTCATATTGAACAAATGCCACTGTGTAAATTGGTCAGCTGTGTATTTCATTTCTGACTGCTGGTGTTTGAAATAAAACTACCCCACCTCTATGTGTACTTAGTTAATTTTTTTAATGAATGCATTCTCTTTATGGCAAGCTTCACATCTATGATTTAGACATTTAGTGTTGGCGTAATGAGGCGATGAGCTTCTGAAGCCGTCTTCCATTTCTCCAGCTCCACACACAGCTCCACGGTTACTGGTTCCTTGTTGACCGGTACAGACAGGTTCGTGTGGTCATCCACGTCAGGTTTCTTTGTGTCTTTACCTTTTGCTACTTTGCACAAACAGAGCAAAGGAAAAAAAAATTGAGACAAGAGAAATAATCCACAACAGTTCTGCAAGTTTGACCTCGTTAACCTTTTGAAGCTGTTGGATTTTTCTGGGCTGCGCTACTGCTTCCTCTCTGCTTTGGTTCCTTATCGTCTTTCTTCTTGTCTCCTTTCATTTTACTCTCTGGATCCTTCCAATTATTTAAAACAAGTTACGCGTGAACCAGTTCTTTTTCTCAGCTGATCATCCATTCATGTTTCTCCTCTTCAGCCTCAGCAGCACTTCTCTGTAATGGATTTAGTTTGAAAAATGCATCACGTAAACTTACCTTCAGTGTTTGTGTCGCCTCTACATCAGAGTCTGCATGCACTGGACCAAAGTCACAGACAGTAGTGACCCTCGGACTCCCATGGACCAGGCTTTGCATTGGGATGTGAGCAGAAGCAAGTAATCTTCTGATAGGGGGATCTTGGACCAGCTCTGGTGCACATTTGCTCTTTTTGTCTTTTGGTTTGTCTTTATTGGAAGCTGATTTAATCTGAAAAAGTGAAAACACATCATGTCTGGATGTTTTTAGACGCCGAGTCAGACGGGTGAAAAATGTACATTTTGTGCATTAATTTAAACTTTTTCCAATTTTAACATCATCTGCTTGTATTCATAAAACAAAAGGACTTTTTGTAAAGTATAGTACAGTGAAATATATCACAAGTTCAAAAGTAAATTTTTATTTTAAATAGGGTTACAACAAACTCTATGGTGTGCCTAAAAACATCACTAAACATCAACCACAATATCCCAATTCTTGAATCTGCATTTTTTCTTCTTTTTTTAGAAATAAAAAATGCTATTTAACAATGTGATGCAAACAAAAAAAATGTAAACATTGCAATAGGACATGTAGTTTTTTTTTACTACTGTCACTGCATCACAATGTGGCATACACCTGTTTCATATACTTCAATATTTTCTCTGTGTGGTGAAATTAGGGAGAAATCTTCAGTGAACATACATTTTTGAGCAAACATTCTTACAAATTGGTGTCATTTTTTCATTCGTTAGTTGTTTCCCTAATGATGCATTAATGGCTTTATAAAATAAGTGATTTGTTTGAAGCAGAGGGGTTGCCAGACAGAAGGTCTATACACAATGAAGGGGAACCATTAAAATAAAGGCCAGAAATCAGTCCTTCAATTACCACATATTTAGCTTTTTACTAAAAATGTTTTCCTTCTTTGCTTTTGTGTCCTCAAAATTTGAAGTTTAGTTATAGCTCTATAGCGTTTACCAGTGTTGCCTTTGAACTGCATGACTTGGCAACATTTTTAGGTCTCCTTCCACAAACTCCTAACAGTAACTTTGTGGGACCTGCTGTCCTCGTTGGTAAAGAACTAAAAACATCTCCATTAATACATCTGGGTCTGGCTGCAAAGTTTCTGTTGGAGAAGTATAAACTAGGCTTTACTCCTAACGAAACTGATTTAATCGAGTCAGGCTTTTTTAGGCCATCTTTCTCACAAACAACTTCTCGGGTCAGCCCATAAACTTTCTATGTTACTGAGATCAAAAACATTGACTTCAGTCGATTTGTAACCAATTGAGTGGGATAATTAGGGTTATCGTCCTTCCTGGCAGATGTATTCAGATGTTGCCTCAAGATTGCTACATAATAATTATTTTTTATAATTCAATCTGTTTTGGGAAGTGAACCAGTCCCTCTTGCAGGAAACCGCCCCCCCAAAACACTCACACAACATGATGCTGCCACCCCTGTACTTCAGTGTTAAGATGGCGTTCTCAGGCCTCGCTTTTCCTCCAATTGTAATGGTGGCTATCATGTACAAGCACTTCCATTTACTTTCATCTGACCACAAGACATTTTTCCAGAGGTTTCTGAGGAATGGCCTCTTCCTCTCTGAGAGGCCCGAGTTCAACTCGTTTCAGTACAGGCCTCCGTTCACTGTGGAGCATGGTTTTCCATTTATAGCGTCTGTTTAGGCACTTCACATTAAAACATGTTCATTTCTAGCACACAGAACTCATTTCCTTTCTAAAAGGTATGACAACTCCATGCAGAAACATTGGGGCAAACAAGTGTTCAGTCAGTCACCAAGTGTGCAAGTTCTCTCACTTGAAAAAATAGGACAGAAGGCTGTAATTTTCATCATAGGTATACCTAAACTAAGAGAGACAGAAAAAATAATTTCTTAGTAAATTATGGTGAAAAATAAGTATTTTGTCAATACAAAGATTCATCTCAATACTTTGGTATATACCCTTTGTTGGCACTAACAGAGGTCAAATGTTTTCTGTAAGTCTCCACAAGGTTTTCACACACTGTTGCTGGTATTTTTGGCCCATTCCTCCATGCAGATCTCCTTTAGAACGGTCATGTTTTGTTGCTGTTGCTGGAAAGAGATTTTAACTCCCTCCACAGATTTCCTATGAGGTTGAGACCTGGAGGCTGGCTAGGCCACTCCAGGACCTTGAAATGCTTCTTACGAAGCCACTCCTTCATTACTCAGACGGTGTGTTTGGAATCACTGTCATGCTGAAAGACCCATCCGTGTTTTATTTTCAATGCCCTTGTTAATGGAAGGAGGTTTTCACTTAAAATGTCACCTTAAGAGGCCCCATTTATTATTTCCTTTACACGGATCAGTCGTCCTGGTCCCTTTGGAGAAAAACGTACCCAAAGGATGATGGTTCCAATCCCATGCTTCACAGTAGGTATGGTGTTCTTCGGATGCAACTCAGCGTTCTTTCTCCTTCAAACAAGACAAGTGGAGTTCTAACCAAAAAGTTATATTGTGGTTTCATCTGACATTCTCCCTGTCCTCTTCTGGATCATCCAGATGCTCTCTAGCAAACTTCAGACGGGCCTGGACATGTTCTGGCCTAAGCAGGGGGACACATCTGGTGCTGCAGGATTTGACCCCCTCACGGCATAGTGTGTAAATGATAGTAGCCTTTATTACTTTGGTTCTAGCTCTCTGCAGGTCATTCACTAGGTCCCCTGTATGGTTCTGGGATTTATGCTCGCTCTTCCTGTTATCATTTTGACCCAACAGGGTGAGATCTGGCATGGAGAACCAGATCGAGGAAGATAATCAGTGGTTTTGTATGTCTTCCATTGTTTAATAATTGTTCCCATAGTTGATTTCTTCATACCAAACAGATTCAGTCTTCCCAGCCTGGTGCAGGTATTCAATTTTGTTTCTGGTGTCCTTTGACAGCTCTTTCTCTTAGCCAGTTAGAAGTGTGGCTGTTTGAGGTAGTGGACAGGTGTCCTTTCTGATAACGAGTTCAAACAGGTGCCATTAATACAGGTAATGAGGGGAGTACAGAGGAGCATCTCACAGAAGAAGTTAAAGATCTGTGAGAGCCAGATATCTTGCTTGGTGGGGTGACTAAATACTTATTTTCCAGCAACATTTGCGAATAAATTCTTAAAAAATCAGACCATGTGGTTTTCTGCATTTTGTCTGTTATAGTTGAGGTATACCTATGATGAAATTTACAGGCCTCTCAAATGTTTTTAAGTGGGAGAACTTGCACAATTAGTGGCTGACTAAGCTTGGCTACTTTCTCTGTTTTTTTTTCCATTAGTGTCACACAAGGAACCAGGAACTTTAAGGTGTTGCCCTAAAAACACAATCAGAGGTGTGCCTCTGAGTAACTCAAGTATTACGAAGCCTAGAAAGCTATGACATCATCTGGACTTTCCAAAACGTAATAGGCTTATTAATCTTAGTGAATATAATTTTCTGAATTTCAAGCATTTGACTTGAAATTCTGAAAAATAAATCCCTGGCTGAATAGGCTACTTTGTTCCAGTAGTTTGTTTTGTTAACAGCAAGCTCCAAGCATGTAGAAATATAGACAACACATGAAAATAGATGAATGGTATTAAAATTTTGATGTGTTTAATTCATGGTCTAGTTAGCAGACTCCGTGTGTTTTTTACTACCACATAACCACTTTATGAAACCATAATCATATTTAGAGTTGAAATTGACATATTTGCCTGACTTAAAGCATCAATATCTGGAGACTACTACAAAATCATAGTACAAATATTTTTGAGCAGATACATTTCATTTTTTCTTAACTTTTTTATGATTTTTTTAAAGAGGTTTTAAAGTGTCCCAATAATAAACTCACTTGCTCTTCCTTCTTGCCTTTTTTCTGTTTCGTTGTTGAACTGGGTTTGACCAGCGGGACATCTTCAGAGGCTGCAGGCCATGACAAAATCTAAAATATCAAATACTAAACATAAGTTTGGACACATATTTCTGCCCGAAATAGCCCATTCCAGATATTATTTCCTGTACCTTTTCCTCCTCAAGGTTGAGAAAAAGTCCTTGACTAAAGAATTTCTTTAGGTCTCCCAGCGAGCTGACGGTGAATGTTTGTGTGTAACTTAAGTCCATGCGGTCTGACCATATCAGTTTTGATGTTCTGTATTCTGACACTTCAAATAAAATGAAAGTTAGAGAGAATAAATTTTCACAATTTTAAAAACCGATGAGAAACCAGAAAAAGCTGAACTGAGGACAGAGTTGGACTCCTGATGAGAGCTGATGAAAGGAAAGCTGCTCATGGCTGTAGTCTGAGTAAATTCTGAACATTGATAAGAAAAAGCCTATCTCTGTTTTACATTATATATTACTAAGCTTACATACCGAGTATTTTCCCCCTTCATATCCCCTTCAGTAACTGATACATTTTTTATCTGTATGTAATCAGCCACGTTTCTATGTTGTGTAATAATGTGTCTGAAGGCCTAAAACCCATAAAGTTTGAAAGAGGACAGCTTTCTTACAATATTTAGTTTGACAAATAGTTTCATCAGTATTGATTGCAGGGACTCCAGTGTCCAAGATGGACACCTTTCTCTCACAATGCCTATCTGATTGGGGGTCAGAGCTGCCCGAGTCATCCTCTGTTACATGAGACGCTGTGTCAAGTTTGGATTCACGGTCATCTCCCTGTAAGTAATATAAGAACGTAAAGATGGTGAAATGTTAATGTATTTTATTCATTATTAGTGCAGTTGTTTAACATGTCTTTGATTTACAAACTCTTCAGTTTGCATATTTAAAGAAAGATGTCATGTTTTGGAAAAAGACGATCCAGATGCAGAGGTTTAGGGTGAAAAAAGGTGGAAAAAAAAGATTCTAATAATGCAGTAAAGGAACTTTGTAGAACACAAATGGGGAAAAAAATTGGAAAAATGATCAAGAATACAGCAAGGCATAACTAAGGCTTTGAACCAAGTGTAGGAGCAAAGATATTAAATCGAATAAGTGTCTCCTCCAGAAGGAGCTAAAGTTTCAGGCCACTGTAAACCATCATGTTTGAATTGGGTCCCAAAGTGGAGAAATCTCACAAAACCATCTCATTTGTCTCCGTGATTATGAGCTCATCACCGCTCCATTCCTATATTTTATTTGCATGCACAACTCTGAGATAAAGTTAAAAAAAAACATGGTGCTGTACAGTGTTGCAGTCCTAATAAAGCAAATACTGACCTTATTATGGAACATGGATTATTATTCACCATTGCTCCTCTACCACCAACAGCAAAATATTGATCCGGAGAACCACAGAGCTTTGAATAAAGCTCTCACTTAAACATAGATTTGTTGGGTTTGCCACCAGCTTGACTGTGCATACTTTGTGTTCTTTTCTGTGGTTCTCTGGTAGTGTCACAGCGCCACAAATGGGCTTGGCATAGCTACTACCGTAGTTTAAGCATTTTGTGTGCAATCCTTTGGACACATTTTTTTTTCTATTGCTTAGCTGTTTTTACAGACTTGGTTTTTAAAAACTTTTTTCCTTTTGTTTAAGTGTAAACAGGGCCTGAAAGAAGACTGCTTATAAACAAAGAAATGAAAGAGAAATGACAGAAGGAACCAGATAAAGTATTTGTAACACACCTGAGAAAGAGAGAGACGAAGCAATTAAGATATGGCAACAAGAAGAGGAAACAACTACAAGGAGAAAACCAAAATTAAATACAAGGAAACTGCAAGTAAAACGTGTAAGGATTATAGCACAAGAAGGTAAAAGGCATTTAGGCCAAAGATTGAACTATTTTTACTTTCACACACATCCTTTCCTGTAGTATTCGTTTCTTTTTTAAGTCAGAGATTGTTGGATTCAAAGTTTTTGCAATACATGTGTTGGAAAATATTGTACTATGTTCAAAAGTGTAACAAGGGAGACATTTTTTATCCTTTAAAGTGGTGTCCACTCGTACGGTGTTTGTCACCTTCCTGATATCTTATACATTCATTTGTAAGTTTTTCCACACTTATTGTCAGGTCCATAAATATTGGGACATCGACACAATGCTAACATTTTTGGCTCTATACACCACCACAATGGATATCAAATGAAACGAACAAGATGTGCTTTAAATGCAGACTGTCAGCTTTTATTTGAGGGTATTTACATCCAAATCAGGTGAACGGTGTAGGAATTACAACAGTTTGCATATGTGCCTCCCACTTGTTAAGGGACCAAAAGTAATGGGACAATTGGCTTCTCAGCTGTTCCATGGCCAGGTGTGTGTTATTCCCTCACTATCCCAATTACAATCAGCAGATAAAAGTGTGCTAGTTGCATTTGGAATCTGTTGCTGTCATCTGTCAAGATGAGATCCAAAGAGCTGTCACTATCAGTGAAGCAAGCCATCATTAGGATGAGAAAACAAAACAAACCTATCAGAGAGATAGCAAAAACATTAGGCGTAGCCAAAACAACAATTTGTAATATTTTTAAAAAAGAAGGACCAGCAACACCAAAAGACCCGGAAGACCACGGAAAACAGCTGTGGTGGATGACCGAAGAATCCTTTCCCTGGTGAAGAAAACACCCTTCACAACAGTTGGCCAGATCAAGAACACTCTCCAGGAAGTAGGTGTATCTGTGTCAAAGTCAACAATCAAGAGAAGACTCCACCAGTGTGAATACAGAGGGTTCACCGCAAGATGTAAACTATTGGTGAGCCCCAAAAACAGGAAGGCCAGATTAGAGTTTGCCAAACAGTTTGCAGAGCATCACCAGGGATGAAACCCAACGTCTAGTGATGTCTATGTGTTCCAGGCTTCAGGCTGTAATTGACTGCAAAGAATTTGCAACCAAGTATTGAAATGTATAAGTTTGATTTATGCTTCTTATTCTGTCCCATTACTTTTGGTCCCTTAACATCTCGGCAGATGACCGCTTATGCTGAGCCTGGTTCTGCTGGAGGTTTCTTCCTGTTAAAAGGGAGTTTTTCCTCCCCACTGTCGCTTCATGCTTGCTCAGTGTGAGGGATTGCTGAGAATTACACGACGCAATCTTCTGTGGTTCTCTAATTTCTACATTAAACATTGTATTGTAATAACTCTTCTTGTAAAGTGCCTTGAGATGACATCTGTTGTGAAACGGCGCTATATAAAATAAACTGAATTGAATTAACAAGTGGGAGGCACATATGCAAACTGTTGTAATTCCTACATCGTTCATCTGATTTGGATGTAAATAGCCTCAAATAAAAGCTGACAGTCTGCAGTTAAAGCACATCTTGTTCGTTTCATTTGATATCCATTGTGGTGGTGTATAGAGCCAAAAATGTTAGCATGGTGTCGATGTCCCAATATTTGTGGACCTGACTGTACATTTTTCAGATCATCAAACTGATTTAAGTATTAGTCAAAGACAACCCAGGTTAACACAAAATTAAATATTTTACTAAAGGTTTTATTAAGGGGGGAGAAAAAAAATTCAAACATGGCCCTGTGTGACAAAGTGATAGCCCCCAAACATAATAACTGGTTAGGCCACCCTTAGTAGCAACAACTGCAATCAAACGTTTGCATTAACTCACAGTGAGTCTTCCCATCTGTGGAGGAGTTTTGTCCCTCTCCTCTTTGCAGGATTGTTGTAGTAAGGCCACAACGTAGGGTTTTAAACCATGAACCGCCTCTTTAAGGTTGTCATGCCACAGCATCTCAATAGATCTCAGGTCAGAGAATATTCCACGTAGCAAGATAATCTCGGCTTAATTTCACAAAATTCGTTTCTACAATCGTGGCTAACAAGAAGCCCCGCTTATTCATTATGGCATCAAATGCTTTTGGACAAGCCTGGACTAGCCAGGCTAGCTGTTGGGCTTATTTAATTTGATGAATGTGATTGGACAAGCCATGTGAAGTCTTGGGATTCTTCTGCTGCTGTTCTCTCCCTCACCCCACACATCCTCAAATACAAAATTATCACAGCGGTTGCAGCAGCTGCAGTTTCCTCTTTGGTGGCTAATGTATGCAATGCAATGTAGATTTAATCTATAAAAAAATGTAATTGTAATTAGTTTTCGTTTTTACCATTTAAAGAATGTTGCTGAAACATTTTGTTCCACTGATATCGCTCCTGACCCCAAGCAATATTAATAATTATGAATAAATCACTTTTGGTCAAAGATGGACCCATAAAATCAACATGCTGTCCTGTCTAAATGTTTTGAAATAGACTTAAAGTACCTTGCAACTGGTAACAAGATGCATATGTAGAAGAAAATTCTGTATTGACGTGACTTTACATTTTGAAGTGTCTGAAATGTTCTTACAGTATTTGGTTAAATATATTTACATCCTTACTTAAATAATGTTCTACTAAATTTAACCTGTCAGCAATTTTAATTTCATGTGTTATATTCTGGTTTTAATAATTCACAACAGACTCCAGATATCTTGCCCTACCCAACGAGGTAATATAATTTATTAACATGAATTCAGGAGTTTAAAAACGCTTCTTTGCGCTCACTGTGCCACACTCTTGCCCATCCATGTAGTAACACCACCTAATACACGTTATTACACAATGCAGCCTTACAAGGTTTTTTTATGCACCGTTTTATTCAACTTCTCAAGTTAATTTCTAGTGAATATTTCTGATCTGCTGAATGTGAAAGAGATCCCTTTTAATCTTTGAAGTACAAGCTGAATGGCTCTAAAGGCTCCTGTGTGTGTATCTGGAAATACTTTGCTGACTGCCTAACTGTGTCCAGTGCAGTTCTATAAGAAGACATCAGATGCTGATTATTGGATTTGATCTTGACTCAGTTTGCAGCCAGCAAAGAAGGACCACCAGATTTGGATCTTTTTTCTCTCTAAATTAAGAAAACATTTCACTTTGTGTTTAACTGTGTTATCTTTGTCTAATATTTAAATTACTTTGATGATCTGAAACATTTAAAAGTTAGGAGGATACATTATATCATAAAGAAGTTATAGCGTACAGTAAGTTGTTTTCTTTAGAGAAACCACAGATCTGATCATAAGTTTCTAATCATTATCAATATGACTGTAGTAAAAATGTTTGACTTTTATTGATTTATTCGAACTCATCAGTTTATGGTTTAGAATGAAATAAAATGAAATATACAACTTTAGGGAATTTTAGCTCACAAGTCTGAATTTATTTTATTTTTTCTCTATTTCACCAAGATTAAAATCAAACAAAGTCAAAAATCATCCTGACTGATAGTTGGACAAAAATCTCCTTTACGAAATGATACTTTGACTTTACACATTCCGTAATTATCTCTCGTCTAACCAGAAATAGTAGCAGTAACTTGATTTTGTTGGTTTCCTGCCACAGACCAGGTTTTCCAGCATTGCACACACATTTTCAGCAAGATTGAAACTGGTTGTGTAATAGTAAAGGTCAAAAATTGTGATTCAATTTATGTGTTTAAACTCTTAACCAGAAATGTAGGTACTGGTGAAGCAACTTTGCAAACTGTGCTTGGAATGACATACCACTGCACATCAACCAGGACTCATCACTTAGTCACTACTTAAAGTTCATACTTTTTTTGTTGCATGGCTGGTTATGTGTTTTAAAGTGTTCTCTATTTTGGTATTACATTTTTGTATGTTTGCAATTGTAGTTTTAAAGTATTTATGTACTCTGTATCTCATTTTGGTCCTTGTGATAATGTGAAGTACTCTACTAAATTTAGCGAAAAAGAGGGGGAAAAAATCAGGAAAACATTTAAGTCTTTGTTTTTGATTTTTTTTTGGTAGAAATAGATTAAATATGTGTTATGAAAAGATACATTTTAAACATTAATGTATATATTTTGAGGCAATAAACGTGAAGATCTCTTAATTATTAGATGTCATACTTAAGTGTATCAAAAATGACATTCTTGGAAATAAAACAAGACACGATGCTAATTCAATTATACATTTTCTTTCATTTTTACATGAGAACCCTGTTAAATTGAAGATAAGAAATATATGAAACCGTATATGAAACTGGAGTGTGGGAAGGATAAATTACCCGATTCTCAGCTGTATAATAACTAAGGAACTGGTATGAGATGAAGTATTTGTAAGTGACGACTGGAAAGTCAGGAGCCTTTTTATCCACAGCCATCAGAGGGTCTGGTATTCTCCTCAACCTGGTCAGACTCACTGTGACTGATGCCACGTCCTTTATCAGATCTGTGACACCAAACATTATGCTGATATTACAATGGACAACTCTTACAGTGAAACAAATGATTTAGCATCCTCTCACCATTCATCTTTGCCAAGCCGCGAAACAGAAGCCTCTCCTCAAAGGAGATCCACAAGGAATCTAAGCAAAGCAGCTGTGGTAGACTGTCCACAGTGAAACCTGGATATGCTGGTGCCAGTGTGAAGGGGTTTCCCTTGAGCATCAGAGTCTTGAGGCTTGGGAGAGTTTTTAAAGTGGTTACCAGGGTCTGCTGGTCTTGAAAATCACAGTCGCTGAGGTCCAAACATGCCAGCTGGGGCCTGAGATTGGAAAGAGTCAGAAAGTTTTACCCAAAACAACTGAGTGATTTGCAGCAATTCAACTTTATATACAAAAGAAGGGCAAAAACCTACTGCTTTTTTGTTATCATTGTTTAATTAGTAAAAAAAAGAAATAGTAATAGTCTCAGTACAAACTTAGCTGTTCTGTGAAGACCTCAGAAGTTTGTCAAAGAACATTACATAATTAACAGTACTATGAGGCACAAGGGACACTTCAGAGAAAAGAAAGTTGTTGATAACCTTAAAGCAGAGAGCAGCTGAGGTCCACAACAAAAGTGGGGAAATCCTTCTATTAGTTTGCCTTCGGACAAACCTGGCCTCTTTTGAAAGGTTGCCAATAATGAAAAGAACCCAGTTTTTTCATTTTCATCTCTGATCATGTCATGCCCACTGTGACACATAGTGTTGGTGGTATTATGCTGTGGAAATGTTTTTCTCTCAGCAGAGACAAGGAGGGTGTATGGAGTCAAATGCAGCGCAGGAAAGACTTGAGACTTGAGCCTACTTCAACTTCTGCATAGGTGTGGAGACAAGCAACAACATTATCCATCAATGTAATGGTTGTCCTTCACTCGCAAGCACAGACGGAGTAGAGCCCAATTTTCTAACTATCTGTTGAACATGGCAGAGAGCAGACGTGTGTTATTGGTCAGCCCTGTAACAGCCCAAGATCATTCCACCTTAACATTTCTCTATAGTCGATGTAATCAGTGGTCAATGCACCTTTTGTGCCCAAGATGCTCTTTATTGCAAGGCCAGTTTATCTAATATGGTCTTTTGGCGATAATGATCTCCAGGAGGCATAGAAAACAACAAAACAGACCAATGGGTGTGTTTTTTCCAATATTAAATGAGCTGCACTTCTAATAAAAAGCTTTCCAGCTCAATCAACACAAATTTTCTGTTAGCCATTGCTCGCTGAGTGGATGTGCTCTTACAAGCTGAGGTAAAGAAACTGTTGTCGACAATAGACGTCACTGCAGTGGTAGGCAGGCCTGCCAGGAAAGGTATTTCAACCCCTGCCATCCTGGCGGAGAATTGCTTTGCAACACTGACACACCAATGGAGTTCTATAAAAGGAAAAAATCTCTATCAATTTGTGTGTGTGTGGGTGCAAACTTGCCAACGGAGAAGTTTAAACTAGAGTGAAGGTGGAGGTTTATCTTCCAGCAGGACAATAATCCCTAAATTTATAGCCAGAGCAACAATGGAACGGTTGAGATTAAAGTACTTTTAAGTGCGAAGTACAGTAAGACACAGTGGCTCAGTGGAAGAGCAGGATCACCGTAGATAGAAAAAAAAGTATTCCATCCGTTCTGGATTCAGTTCCTGATCCTGTTCCGTTTGCTGCGTCTTATTTCTTTCTCTCTTTGCACTTCTCACTACAAAGCTACAAATGATTTAACTCCTATAGTGATACAAAATCTAAAATAAAAAAATGGTTCTGTCAAATGTGAGATTATTAAGAAAACTTGAAAATTGCTTAAACATAAAAAGGTCCAATATTGAATATTAAAATGAGTTATTTAACTCAATTATTTTCCTTTTCGATCTTAGCCTTTCTAAGGGAGTCAAGAAGTCCCAATGAATCAGCTGTCCTTTTAAATAGACAGTCCATTACAGCAAGTAATCCTCTTGTAGTGAATCATCCATCAACATTACATGCAACATCTGAGCACCTTGTTAACAGCAGAGGGCTTCCAGAATAGACTGCAGCTGTCACCAATGCCAAGTCAGAGAGTGCCACAGAAAAATGCACAATAAAAAAACTGTAAAATCCTCATCAGGGCATGGGAGGTTTGTAAACCAAAAGCTTTGCTTTGATTTAATTCAGTGTAATTTTTTTGTCCATCTTCTTTTCTAATGGACACAGGAGTGTGGTCAGTTTGAAATGCTTTTTGAAAAAATCTTGGTTTCTATTACTAAAGAGGAAATCTAAAATTGAGCCGAGGATGGCGTATTATAAAAGGTGCATCAGCGTTCCTAGTCTTTAGGACCATTATCATGTAAACTTAGGCATTTTAATATTTTCAAGAAAAGAGTGACCTAAGGCTTCATGTGCAGGCTTGTCCCCCCCTAAAGGACACCTTGTTTTCCCAGATATCAACAATGAAGCCCTCCTCCAGCACAATTACTGATAACAAACCAAAATGTCTGATTTATGCTGATAGATGTTCTCTATCTAATCTGAATGAGTTTAAACAAACTGGCAAAGAAGAACAGGTTTGTAGATGTGCAAAAGCTAGTAGAAACATACCTGTAATTGTTAAATATTATGATCTCAACAGCCATGAATCTGTTGTGTCTTGCTTTTTTTTAACCATCTGCATAAGCAATGATTTTATAAAAATATCAACTCTTTTGCTGAGAGCAAATGTGAATTTGACTGTCTTTCTTGTGGGGGGATCAGAAAGTTTCTTCCTTGCAGCATCTGCTGCAGCCCTCTGTAACTGAGCTCTCTGGGCTTCAGTGGGTCCCCTCTGAAAACTGCTGTCAAATCAGAAAAACCTTACAGTTAAGTGAAACATGCTGACATAAAGGGCTTTCACATCTTCCCCTCATGAGCAAACAGAAAGCCCACAGTTGTAAGTGAGCTTTCATTTGACCTGGTTTTGGTTTACCTCTTTAAAAAAACCAACAAAGTGCTTCATGTGCTTTGTCTGTGTACATGTATTAACCAGTGTCTTCCTGTAAGATGAAGGACGTCTTTATGGGAACCCAGACTGTTTGATCCGAGGCCAAGGTACTGCAGCTGAGGAGGCGGACAGTTTGTGAGGCCGCTCAGCGAAGACAATCGATTTGCACGTAACTCTAAAATCTGTCGTACAAAAAAAAAGAAAAAAGAATGTTCAATCAGATAGCCATCACTGTGTTGCAACATCTGCCTTTAGTCATTCATGTAAGGACAGAAAAACGTTCCAATAATATAGGTTCCACCATGTGATTCACCTTTGGCATAAAGGGAATCCACTTGATGTAAGGTAATGAAGGAGGAAAATATATATATATTTTTCCTGGTCTGTGTGATTAACTGTGAATCAGCTTTTAGAAATATGTGGAAACTACTGAACCAACGTTTTATCTGATCAACGCAGAGAGCAGCTGCATCACTCTAGTGGAACACAAGAACATGCCTTTAACGTGCTGGGAAGGTTCTCCGCAGGAATTTCTGAGATGAAGTTGACGCTCAAGACCAGTTCCTCCAGCTTTGAGAACTTCAGCAAGCCTTCGTCAATAGTTGATACCTGGAAGAAGTAGAGATAAAATGTTGATCATTATTTATTTTAGTCATTGTAATAGATGTGCCTTCTGATAAAGCTGTGGCTGCACAGTGGAGAAGTTGTTCGGACTGTTGGCTCAAAGCAAGAAGGTCATGGTTTTGAAAAGTAGCCTGGAGTTTTTGTGCATGCAGTTTGCATGTTCTCCCCCATGCATGGAAAGTTTCTCTTTGAGTACTCTGGAACTTCTGCCCACAGTCTATACATATGCATTTAAAATTAAGTGGTTACTCTAAATCGCCCTTTTGGAGAGAATGCATGATGAATGAGGGCTGTGATGGAGAGGCCAAGGTGTACCCCCTCTCTCGCCCAATGACTACTTGAGATCCTACAAGGACAAGGATGGATGGATGGATTATGCAAAGTTAGTGGAGACTGAAAACTGCTAAATAAATTGAATTGCAGGAATTCATGTAGATTATTAGAAATATTAGAAAAAGGAAACAGATCCACGTAGAAACAGTTGTGCGTCCAAACAAACCTTCCTGATCTGAGGATAGAGGTCAGATTGTTCCTCTGTGATTAACAGAAAACAATAGCTCCATTATTGTTTTCCATTTCAACCAAGGTACCAAGGAAAATATCTATGAAAACAACAAACACCTAACCATGAAATAAATGGGCTGCTTCAGTAGAAGCAGCATTTCACTCATGTCAGCTAAGGACAGGACACCATGGGTACAATTTACTTGGGTTGACCAAGATTTGACACTAACAGAGTGGTAAATGTTACCTGGTCTGCTGAGTCTGGATTTCAGCCGAAACCTTTAGATTTAGGGGCAGAATTTGGTGTAAACAACATTAAAGCATTGGATCTACCCTGGTTTGTGTCAGTGATTCTGACTGCTACTGGTGGTGTAACGCTTGGCACATCTAATCCCCTTAGTACTACAGGTAGTTTGCTGCTGTAAAAACATATTTGCCCTCTCTGAGATTTTGAGCTGGGTTTTTTTTCCTCATCTTCCTTTTCCAGCTTTGATTACCCACATTTTTATCAAAAGCTCGTCAAGTCCATGAATGTTACTTTGCTAAAAACATGAATTAGAGGAAAAGATCTGAAAAAAAATCACACTCCGATGTTAAGAATTTTAAGAGAGACAATGAAAAGTTAATTGAAACGTTATTGTCTGGAAAGGATTGTACACACCATTTTATGTTTTGCAGCAAAGGGCATTGGGAACCGTTATCCATAAAATAGAGAAAAACATGGAATAGTATTGAATCTTCAAAAGAGAGACCAGGCTATAAGTTACTCCAATAGAGCATCAGCAACTGTAAAAGACTCACCAAGAAAAATGACCTGGCAGAAAGGCATCTATGGTACATTTCCTAGGCCAAATTCAATGCTGAGCAAAAAAACAAAACAAAAAAACAAAAAAACAACAGACCTAAAACGTAAAACTTGCAGCATTTCAGGAAAAAACATTGACAGGCTATCTTTTTGAGTACAACACAAATTAGTTATTCAGCAGAAAAATTAAACAAACCACATCAACCTCTGCATAACTAAAAAAAAATAGTAGTAAGGAGTGACCTAGTCAAAGTCTGTTTTTGCATATCCTAAAACAAACAATTTATTATGGAAAACACTACAATATGGCTGAATTAAAACAGTTGTGCAAAGAAGACTGGTTCAAAAATCCTGTAGACTCATTGCTATGTATTACAAGAAGTTGATTGCAGTTGCTGCAAAACCAGTTATGAGGTTCAGGTGGCAACTATTTTTTCACACAATCCTAGGCTGGTTTCGGCAGCTGTTTCCCCCCTAGTAATAAACCATTATTTGAAAAATAAAATGTTTTCTTTACATAGACTAATTTCGGATGTAAAAAAACTGTTTGAAAAATGGAAAAAATAGTAAATCTGAATGGGGGAGCAGCTCTGAATTTTATATTGCTTTCCATTTAAACAGCTAACAATATTTCTGTTGGGACCTTTGCTTAAAACACAGCACTGTTGGTATTTTCTTCAGTCATTACTGGTAAATGTCCACACTAATAGACAAACTGCAGTAAAATGTATGTGTATTCCTTGAAAAACTTACACCCGTGCCAAGGATTCTTATGGTAGTAAAATAATTCTGTATGAAATCTGTGTGCAGGCGCGTTGGTTCTCGCACAGCCAGCTCTCTCAGCTCTGAAGCTTGAGGACTCCAGGATTCCCCGCTGTACCTCCATGGAGAGCGAGGGCAGTTCAACAGATCCAAGAGGACGTCTGTTGATTCCGTTTCTGCCCCATCTGGACCATTTCTGGACGCTCGCTAAGATCAAAATCCCATTCAGTTAGATTTTCAATGAAAAGCATTAAACTGGTGCAAACCAGGAAGTGAGAAGTGAGTTGAGCTGAAGACCAAAAACTCACCCAGAAGCCACTTCCACAGGGGAAGTCAGTCAGACAGAGACATCTGACCCGCTTTTCAATCTCAGCAGAGAGACTTTTTGAGTTCATGAGGGTTACCTGAATGTCTGATAGTGAGTCCACCATTCAGCCAGCTTGTCTGTGGTCTGCTGTTTGTTTACAAAGCTTCACCTGTTTCCAGGCAACAGTGCAGACTGTCCATCAGCACTGGAGCAGTTTGGAGCAGAGTGCTGTGCACCCATAAAGAAAAAGCTACACAAACAGGAGCAAGTTATTCTCTCTGTTATAGAAAAATTAACTTCTACATACTTGAAACTACAGACTAACGTCTGTGGACCATTAACTGGGTAATAAAATACTTTCCTTGTGATTAATAAGCAAGCAAAAGAAAAAAAGGTTACAATTATTTCACCATAACTTACAGAACGCGTTGATGGCAATGTTCCTTAGAAGGTCAATCAATCCACATAGGCATTATTGGAAATTTTATTAACTGTGAAATTGAAAAATTATATGGTTTCTTTCTTTCTTTCTTTCTTTCTTTCTTTAAGATTTTTATTTGTGAAACACAAACATTTTTGTTTACAGAAGCTCTCGATCCAGTCTGACGGAGCAAATGTCCAAAGCATTTTTGCAACTTGCAACTTTATTTGCCACTAAATTCTTCTTTTTGTTTATTTTTTTACGAACCGTTAAATCACGTGGCGGAAAACAAATGCACACTGCGATGCAAATACTTTTAAACAACATGTCCTTTTTGTTCCTCTTTACAGTTTTACACATTTTTTCTGTAGCTCTTTTACACAAAACATACCTTTGCGGGGCAATGTACATACTTTATTTAATGTGTATTTACTATTCAGATTAAGGTATTTGAATTTAAATTGAATAATTTCTACTTATGTCTCGGGTGTTTGCTTTATCTTTTCTTTCCACCAGTGATCCAGGTAGCAGTCAACCTAACTGACATAGTCACAAAAAATAAAGTCACTTCTGTTTGATTGTGAAAAATAGTTACTCAAACTCTTGAATGTGCTTATAGTTAAACAGCAACTCTGTATCATAGGAGGAATCGTCCTGTGGTGTGTTATCCTAGTGGAAGGGTGGAGATAAAGGTAGATAGACCAAAACTGACACCCTTTGTGTCACTGGAAATGTTTATGTACCCTTTATTTACACATTTAAAGTCCAAATCTGGATATCTTTAATGTCGTCATGGGTTCATGGAAACAGGAATCACTGCGAAGGAGCACACAATGGGAAAACTTCATATCAATATCTAATAAACAAGAGACAAACTTGGACTGTAGTTGTGACAGCTTTTAAAACATAATTAAAAATATACATATATATATATATATATATATCCCACTAATATCCTAACAAGGTGCCAGCATGTCTGTGTGCGAGATTCTGTTTCACAGTAGAGCAAAGCATTATCAGGCAGTTTCAGTAACGGCTTGAGATGCCTTTGATAACTCTGTGGTAGTTTGCGCTGCCTCCACACAGTAAAACCACTATGGTGAACGGTGCCCTACAACTGCAAAAAAAGATTTACAAAGAGATATTTTCAATGATAATTTCAAGGTGGCGTCATCAACCAGCTGATGGCATGCAAAAAAAAAAGTCCCATCTTGCAACTGACTATATAAGCAGGTTATACCAGGCATGAAAGCATTGACTGAACAGCGACCTGAAACACTTTCCACCATGAAGCTGCAGAAAGGTAAGCTCTTTAGCATTAACTCTTAACCCTGGTTATTGTGCCGTAACCTTACTCCTTTATTGTTTAAAATGCCTAAATGTTACAATTTATGTGTTTAACAACATTTTTACTTTTCTGAGAGATCAGTTTTACATTATCATTTAGATGTTTTTTTGTTTATACTGGTTCTAGTTTCACGTCATTAAGATTTTGGATAACTATCTATGCAGACGACATAATGATGTTCTTTTATGCATGATCCTTTTCAGAACTCCTCCTTTTCCTCATCACAATCATGCACATATCCTTGATGACCTGCAGTCCTATGAGGTCCAAGAGTTGTGAGGAGAAACTGAAAGATTTTAAGATTAAACTTGGGTTTGTTTTATCTGACCTGAAGAACGCAGAATCTGCATTTGTAAGTAGTATGCAGGAAAGATTGTGTGATATGTATTGAGCGCTAAATGCAAATGAAAGTAAATGTAATGAAATCATCACTGTACACTGAATGGAAAAGGTGTTTTAATTTGTGATATGGAAAGAGATATTACATAAAAAAGAGAGGGGGGATGGGGGGTAATCTCACTGAGAAAATTTAAGACTGAACTCTTCCTGTATAGGGCAGTCCAGATTATATTTTTATGTGTTCAATGAAATTAAATCCTTTGGAAGTTTAAATATTTACATGAATTTTTTTCAGTTTTTGGTAGAATTGCCTTTTAAACTACATGACTTTAGCAAAATGCTTTGGGTATCCTTCCCTGAGCTTTTCACAGTAGTTTGGTCCATTTGTCCTGACAGTCCAGTTGTAGCTGAGTCCCTTTTGTTGGCTTTCTTCCTTAATTGCTCACACCTTTTCAGATATGCCCTCAAACTTTTACTAGGACTGCAATGGTAACAATAAAACCCTGACTTTGCTGTCCTTTATCCACTAATTTAGTGGTATACGCTTTGAGACGTCCATTTAGTCACCCAGGCTTTAAACTTATGATGACGTCTTGAGATTTTGCTTCTATATTTCCAAATAATGTTCTTTCCTCATGACAAAATCAGTTTGAAGATGGCAGATCCACACAACATGATGCTGCCACCCCCACATTTGAGCAATGGGATGGTGTTCAGACTTGCAAGTTTTCCCTTTTCCTCCTACCGTAATGATGTTCATTTGCAGAAAACACTTGGCTGTTTGATTTTAGTTTACATGAGACACGTCTCTGAGATTAAGTTGTTGTCCCAAAGGTCAGTTGAAAACTGTAATCTTGCTCTTTATGTGATGGCCTCTTCCTCCACGGGTGGCTTTATGAGACGTCAAGTATGGAGCTTCAGAAGGTCTTTTGCATTTGTTTAATTACTAATATTACACCAAAAAAAAATTCCTGTCGGGAGCATAAAACCAGTCTTCTTCCTAAACAGTATGATGACTGTTTTAAATTCCTTGTATAGAAGACAGCAACACATTGAGGTCCACAATTCTCGTTCTCTCTGCTCATATCTTTTAATTTTCTTGTGATGTCACACAAGGAAGCAGCTAGTTTGAGGTGCTGCTTTTGATTACATCCAGTATTTCGCTTCCAGTTAACTAAAATATTGTGAAATATCCAATGAAAATGTTACAAAGTCATGACATCATTTTCTGGGGTTTCCAAATGTGTTCAAGGGCAACCTTAACAGTCTTAATCTCTGAAAACTGATCACCAGTTTTTTTCCCGGGCATTTAGTAAATAGAATTATGTTTTACTAATGTACCTAACAATGAAAGGTTAGTCTGACTTCATGTCATTCAGTGAAAATATAGGTTAACTTTTCATCTAGAATATCTGGTTTCAGTTGTATCTGGAGGCTGAAATCTCCAAGGCTGTGTGCAGCATTTTTTCTCTCTAATAACTGATCTGTGTTCTTCCACAGGTCAATTACTTTTATGCCAGTGGATCAACTCCATACAGAAATCTGAAGCCGCTGAATGGAATAACATTCCCGGTTGGAAGCACTACTGATCCGAGCACCCTAAACTCTACATGTGCCATCTATGACTACCTCAAAAACCACCTGCCACCAATCATCAATAACCTCACTTTAGACATTGCTGTTAAGGAGCAGATCCTCAACAAGACAAGGGTGTTTCAGCGCTCTGTTGACCGTCTCGCTGAACTGATGAACGAAGACAAGCTGACAAAGTGTTCCAGAGAGTTACCAACTTTAAGGGGTTATGGGATGAAAAAATATGCCTTCCAGATCTTACACTCTGCCGTCAATTGGACTGAAAACTACACAAACAATATGTTAGCATGAGGAACCTGAACCAATTAATTAATACTGCATCTTGACATTTTTATCTGCCTTAAGATATCTATTTATTTATTTATTTATTTATGTATTTATTTATGTATTTATTTATTTATTTAATTTAGGCTATTTTTTATATTCTTGGATACTATTCTTTTTATTTATGGTGAATGATGCCTTAAGCTTTAATGGTTTGTTATTAACAAAAATAAAAAGGTCTGTGCAGAAGATGTAACCTGTTTGTGTTTTTAAAGCTGAGGGGTCTTCAATTTCACAGCAGAAGAAATAATAATAAGATTCGTTGGTTTAAACCAAGTATTAAGGTTTAAATTTCTTTTTTTTTTTGAGGTTTTGGAGAATCCTCTCAGAGATAAACTCTGATAAGTACTCTCTCTACAAGTCATTTTCCTGTAGGATTTTTAGTCAGAGATTCATTAGAAAGGAAAACACTTACAGGCCTGTTGGTATTAATTTGCCTTACGGATCCTCACAGCAGCTCCGTTACCTGCAACGTTCCCACACACTTTCACCATAATGAGACATTTAGACCTATTGTCAATTTATTGCACTATACAGTGAATGTTATATTGATTTAAATTTATGCTCTAGGGTGGAATCGAAAAGTGGGACAAATCTTTATGCTGAAAAAAACAAATAATATAATGTTATCTTTATTCTTCAAATAAACACTTATTTTTTATCATATATTAAAAAAAGACTGCTATTAGAGTCAGTGACACACTGTAAACCCCAATGTTGAGATTACTTAGTTACACTGAGTAGCTGAAACTAGCTCAATATTCTGAAAAAAAATATTCTAACCCAAATATGTTGGGTTAGTTTAGCATATTATTTTGTTTTGAGTACAAGTAACGCCAACATTTTGAGTGACCTAATTATCATATTTCCCAGGGTGCTTATGGGCATGTTTTTGACACTATGAGTGACTTGGAAGTCTGTTGTTCAGTCACAATTTATATCATCATTCAGAGTGGTGTCAATGTTAATACCACATTCACAGTGATTGCAACTCTGCTCATTGTATCAGTTGTGTTGAAAATTATTGTACTTAAGAGAATAAATATATAATGTATTCATGTGAGTTATCTATAAGTTCATGTCTGTTTTATAAAAGTGAATGACACCAACATAAATTAAGGGTAGTGTGTCAATGTGTGTATGAAAATGACAAATTAAAGTTGCATGTACTGAAGAATTTTGAGTTGGCTTAATCGGTAAATTCAATTTAATTATAACTAGAAAATATATTTAACATAAACTCCAAATATTTAAGCTTTAATAGACTCAAATATCTGAGTTTATGAACACAAAAAATATGTGGCAACTGATAGCCTCACATTTTTTGAGTTCTGCCTACTTATTCTTGTTTACAGTGGAGGGGACATCCTTTACTAAACACTTATTATTCTTAATAATATTAGCATTATTTTTCAGATTCAATCATTTATAATTTATTCTGGAGGTTTTAGTCTTAGCAAAAGTCCAGAGAGTAAAACTGAGTCTCTTTTCCTGTGACAAGTCATACGCAGAGGAAAGTATTAATTTAGGTTGTTGATTTTTATCTTGGACGTCCCAATAAAAGTGATCTCCGTAAGATAGACGACAGAAAGTGCAACTTCCGAGCCTGTTGCTGTTGCCGAAATCTCCTCCTGCTATGGATATCCGAGCCGGTAAGTATCTGTAGGTTAATTTTTAGTGTAACCCAGGCGGCCTGATCAAATGCGGGTAAAGTTGTGGAACTCCGCCCGGCTCTGGTACCGGCTGCAGCTCTCGGTCTTCTATCCCAGTCTCTGCTTGTTAACTTTCAATTAATGTTCATCTGTGTTCATGTCTCTCATTGATATAGTCCTTATCCTGCTGTGCATGCTCTATACACAAGCACCGTGCAGACCTGTGGAGAGCGGAGAAATGAGAAGGCTGCTGCTGCAGGAGGTCCGGGACACTCTGCAACACCTGGTAAGGATGTTATTAATACAGCCTACTGCTGATTCATGCAGGAATTCATACATAGATGGCAAAATACGTTTACTTCTAATATTATATTCCGGGTTTTAATTTTCCACCCTCTTAAAATCTCAGATTATGAATTGAAAATGTTTAATTTGGTCCTTTTATGGTGTGATTCCGAAAGTTAGAGGCAAATGTCTCCAGGGACACATCTTTTATTTTAATGGTCTTTTTTTTATTTTTAGCACAAGCAACATGAAAATACAAGGTAAAAATCGGTAGGAATATAGTTAAGAGTAGAAGAAAAAAACAGCTTGAGTTTTTAACAGAATATAAAACATAACTTTAAGGTAAATCCCATTCAATTATAATAGGGAAATTATTTGATTTAACTTAAACTCATGGTTCAATACATCCCCCCCCAATAATCTAGGTTAGGATATTTTATAGTTAATAAATTCCCACAATTTTAAATCTTAGGTAAGAACAAGTAAAATTTAATAAAAAGAAATATATAAAAGTGAGCCAACTTGAATGTGTATCCATGAAATGTACATGCACTTCTGAGTCGAGTCCCCTTTTGCATGAGTTACTGCATCACTGCAGCGTGCCATGGAGGTGATCAGCCTGTTGTTCTACAGTGGTTTCTATCAAAACCTGGGTTGCTATAATATTATAAGACCATCTGCATTATTTCCTCCTGCTTGAGAATACTCCATAGATTCTCTTTAGTGTTTAGATAAGGTCAGTTTGAAGCCGACACCATGGTCATCAAATTAAGTATTGTGACTTTTGGCATATCTATGCAAAAGACATGAGTTGCTGTAAAATGTGCTGGTAGACAGCTACAATCCACAGCATGTGTATCCCCACTCAGCTTTACACAAATAGGCATGAATACAGAACTCTATCGAGAGCCATCTTCTTTAAGTCAACACTCGGTTGAAATATATTCCTCTGTGTTTGACGATTATGTCGATTAGAATCAAATGATTAAAATAAGAAATTCAGTGTTATTCTAAGATGCTGAAAATACTTCCCAGAGATGGAGAGGGGACTTGGGGTCATTAATTGACAAGCATACTGTCTTAAGAATGAAATATAAAAATGGGAAAGAAAATAATTCCAAAAATATTAGAAGTGATATAAAACAGAATTGACAGATTTAATAAAAAAAAACTTACCTGCTGATGGTGTTTGTATTAGGGATTCTACATTACCATTTAAAAAATAAAAAATGATACTTGAATCTGAGAACTTGCAGATAGCGAGTACTGATGGCAATACTTCTACCACACACAAAAAATGCAACGATTTTGAAAAGTTTTATTTTCTTCTCGGCTTGATCTAACAATTGATGGTGAATTAAATTAAAAATATGAATAAAAATGACCACAAATCAAAGATTTCGAGTGAAAAATAAACGTTTTCTGTGAAATCATTGCACCCTCTAACTCTCTGTGTCCCACAGAATAATCCAGAGTTCCTTCCCAACATCTCCTGCTCAACCCTGAACATCACAGAGCTTGTCGGGTTGAAGCAGCAGCCTCTTTCGGCCCACCACCACCCCTCCATCCGTTGCTACATGCAGAAGCTCTCCAAGTTGATCCCAGAGGTGTCGCATAACCTGCTGACAAGCGCCCAATTCATCCAGGACATAGAGCGGCGATTGAATAGCTCACTTGCCCATCATAACTGCAGCCTTCCTGCATTAGAACAGGTTCTTGACGGCTATGTGTTAGCCAGGTGCTTTCTGAAGCTTGTGGAAAACAGACTTGCAAGTTGACTGCAAGAAACAGCGATTAAATCCTCAGGCTGTTGTCTTTTGTTCTCTAATGGAGATATTTTTGTAGGTTATCTTTGCATTAAACAATTAAGATTTATTTAAAACCAAATGCTATTTATTGAAAATCAAAGTCAGACTTTTCTTTAGCTTGTATTTATTGTGATCCAAAGGCATTTTAAAACAAGTTGCATGTAGACCCCTTGGGAAGTTGAACACTTCTCATATAATGCATAAGATATTTCTTAAAAATACCACACAGAAATAACTAATACGCAGATCGTATCTGCAGTGACAAACTGTACAATAAAACACAGAAAGGGTTAATAAAACTGGAAATCCACCTTCCAGTCACAATAAATTTAAAATATTGAATATAACAAACACACACACACACAAACTTGGCTTTGAATGACAAACTTTGTTTCTTTCAAGCAACCAACTTCAAAAAAGAACATTATCACTTGCAGCAGCCACATTCAGACATGCAATGAATAGAGAAGGAAGAAACGATTTTATATCACAAGTAATCATTTAAAGTCCCTGTGTGCACAACATTTAAAGTCTGAGTGTAAATGAGCTTCAAAGCACAGTGTCTCACCAAGTGTCTGGTACAACCACTGCAAACAGCATCTTTAAAAAGTCCTTTTCTTATTTTCCTGAAGTCAAAAAGTGATGTAGAATGATAGCTTGGGTCTGATCGAGTCTGTGAGCTAATCCGACAGGGAAGACCTTTAAAGGAGCAAAACATGCTCCCCTTGTTGCTATTAGTGTAATCCAGCTCATATAAATGGGGACTTTGACATGTACACATGATGCATAGTTGTAGATGGCAGCATTGCAAACTTTTGATCAGTTTTCTGCATTTATGGATGTTACAGGTACATCCTGTATAAATTTTTAAAAAAGGAGAATCCCTTATTAAAAGAGATTCATAATATACATTGAAAGACTTCACACTAACAATGTACAAAGTGTAAACTCTAATGAGATTTTAAATAAAATACACAATACAGGATCTGCATCTGCCTGAGGAGTGGTGAGCAGGGACTGCTAACACCGACACGGCAGACTGCAGCAACCACAAATAAGGACACCTTGACCAGAAGGCTGATGTAGGTCATATATGTCTGTCTTTAGTTTTACTTCCAAGCGCTTATGACTTAATCTCCTCATTGATGTGGCTTTTGTTAATGCGTTATAAATCAAAGTAGCTAAAAAAAAGAAGTTTAAAACAAATCCGTCCGCACAATGCCAGTGTTTTCTTTACGTAAAAGTCGGCTGAAAAGGATAAGTCTTGATTTGTTCACAAAAAGAGGAAAATACACTTCTGCAGAAGTGTAGCCCTGAGTGAACACCAGCATGAAGACAGTCTTCTGTAGAGTAGATCCTGGAATACTGCATGCAAATGTAATGTATACACACATTCTGTACTGCATTGTACTGTCAGTTTTGCTCCCTATGAGGGCTGTAATATGGCTCCATCATGCTGTGAAAACATACAAAATGCAGGTTTGCAACGTACACTTAAACCAAGGAGAAACAAGCACTGTGGAGGCAAAGGCAGAAGCCTGGAACCGTGGACGGAGAAAGTACAAAGGTAGGCATGGGCCCAGTGCCAAGGTTTTAAAGAAATCGCTCAAATCTGCATCACAGTTCCTACTTCTTAAAGTCCCTTTTAAATAACTTGGAAGATAAAGTGCGAGAGTGACCAGAGTTTTTCCCAAGGTGTGTGAGGCATACCCCTCTCCCACCTGTTGCTGCGCACAGTTTGTCAGCTTGTTAAGAACAGCCTCAATGCAATTTCCCCTTGCTTATAAGAGACCCTTTTTTTGGGGGGGGAGGGGGGGGCCCTTTCTGTTCACGCTCTTATTAAGGCAATAATGCTTTAAACTACAACTGTTCAGCTGCATATTATAAACACAGGAGATATGTATAGAAAACTACAACAAAAATGGGTGTTTATTCTGTATTTCTGCATAATTCTATGCATCAAAATCCAAACAGCATTTTAAAAAAAAGTTATAAGTTTACTATAACTTCAATAATGAATAAGTTAATTAAGCGGGTTAATTTAAACGGGTTATCAAACAGGCCCATGCCTACAGTAAGACGAGCAGCAATGATCACTGGCAGGGGGATATTCACCTGAGTCATTAAGGGTAGAAAAAAATCTCTGCTGCGGATAAGGCGCAGACGGATATGAACTGATGCCTGGCTGCAAAAAGCTTAAACCCCAGTTTTATTTTTCCTTCCGGTGCAAACTTGTTCACGCTTTCCCATTTTAACTCTCAGCTTTCAAATCAGAAACCACACGTACCAGCTTACAATGAAGTATTTAGATGATCTCCTAGAGTAGGTGAAATACTGAGTTTTTGTCCCATCAGTCAGTATGCCACTGACCAAATGTAAAGCTGATACATTCAGAGTAAAAGTTATGCCGTCCCACGTCACATTTGTTGGTTCACCGATTTGTCTGGGACGTTGTAGAGCTTTGGAAGAGACGGTGACCATTTCCTGGATGTCTTGCAAGAAAATGATTTTTATGCTGAAAATGTTAAATGGCTTTTGGGTCGCCTCCACTCCGGAGAGGACGGCTACGCGTCTATTTTTGTGGCAGCCTCCATGGCTTCTGAAGGAAGCAGGGAGGGGTCGCTCAGAATGGACGTGGTAGTGCACAGCTGACGGAGTGTACTCAACACCACTGAAAAGGGGGGACAAAAAGAGTGTGTTAATAAACGTGGACATTGACTGTTAGAGTGCAGATTGTTGTTTTTTAAGTATCTGCTTAGTTGCATCATTAATTCAGTACATGCTTCATATCTTTACTGCCTGGTAAAGATGGTTAAAAAGCCTTTTTATTGCAGTAGCATAATCTCAATAAAATGAAAAAAACAAGACAGCCTTAACTTGAGAACAGTAAAAAGAAGTTAAAAGGCAAAAAAATTCCCATTACAAGACTTAATTTTTACATCTCAAGTATAATAATTTGATACTTTTTAAAAATTCAAATAACAATAAATATATCTTAAACAGAATTTATTAATTCTCTAGTTTATTAAGTTCAGTGTCCAAGAACTTCTAATGATTAACCCCAAATTTTCCTTTTTTTAAATTTCCCTGAGGTAGGAATATAATGCTGCACAGACGCAAATAATTATGAGCCTCCTGCTGGACGATTGTTGTAAAGGCGATTATCTTTCAGCTGGAAAAAAGTTATGATCACTTAAATGCATCGTGAAATCAAAGAAGAAGAAATAAACAGTAGAGCTCAGGGTAATGTTTAACAGTGAAACTCAAGATTGTTTTCAGACGAACAGTACGAAGGGAACTGGAGGGTTTTGGACTGAACAGCTGACGAGAAGAACTATCAGTTAGGCTAACCAAAAACAGCTTCACTTTGCTCTGAAGCCAATTATTTCTTAATATGAGGTTTATTTTTCAAGCACTAAATAAAAAAATGAATATAAATGTAGCAGAGCAAAATGTCTTACAGACATTAGGAAAACTGTGCTAAGAGTCTCTTTGTGGTTTCTGAAAACGGCTTCCTCTTTTAGCTGAAGGCAGGATTATTTAGAAAAGCCAACGGATGACAAGGTGAACCTGCAGGCTGCAAGACATGCAACTCCACATCAATAGGCAGAAATACTGAACATTTCCACAGAGAGGATTGGATACTTTGGTAAAAACCCTTCAAGATTTACAGCTCAGACACCTTTTTCCCTTTTATCTGCTAAGAAATGACACCACCTCTAACTCAGACAACAGCACACCACAGAGGGGGAAAGCCATTTATGAAGCTGATGTAAATGACTCATTAATATATTAATATTCATATACCACCCGGTAATAGTTATCTATGTTGATGAGCAACGAATAGATACATATATTAATAAGTTATCCTGAAAATACTGACTACTGAGCAGAAATAGTTTGGGTATTTCAAAGAAAGATTAGATGTTAAATTTTTTTTTTCAGCATAATAATGCTAAATGTTGAAGATAAGCAGAGCATTTACAGAAATGTGCTCCCACAAAGCTCTTTATGATTTTAACCCAATACATCAACAATGCATTTTACAACTACTTAGCAGAGCACAAACCCAGTTGCTCAACACTGCAAAGATAATTAAGGAAGTAAAACTTTCACTTTGAAGAAGGTGCCTCAGCTTGTTACGCCAGTAAAAGTGTCTCCTCTCATCTCATTAAACGAAGTGTGAGGATGCTGCTGCTGTGTGATGTTCTCATAATTACCACGTGTTCCAGCTGCAAGCACTTTTTTCTCACTCCAAAAACTAAACTGAGTTTGCTAGTGACCCGGTTCATGCATCATGGTTGATGACACATAACGGTAAATTTGACCTTTTCCACGGCGGCACAAAACTGCACCAGCTATAATGTGAAATCTGAACAGTGCTGATATGCCTTCATTCAATGCTGAACATTTTAATACATTTAAGTGGAGACAAAAAAAGGAAGCCAATAAAATAATCTTGAGATTTGTTGTGAATTGGCGCTATATAAATAAAGTGAATTGAATAACATATATAAAGAGCCAATAAGGTTGCAACAAAAATGTGAATCCCTCATTTCTAAAGTCAGACTTCGTTTTGAAGCAAACTATCGACAGGGTCTTAGAAAAGTCATTACCGCCACCTAACTTCTCAACATTTTGGCACATTAACCACAAACATCAAAGTATTTTTGGGGGGTTTTATGTGATTGACAAACAAAAAGTAGTGCATAATGTAGAGCAAATGAAATGAGGTTTATTTTTAGTTGAACATGCATTTATATTCAGCCTCCTTGGTCCATTCTGTGCCAAATATATCAATAACAGACTGGAGGGAGCGCTTTGGTGGACATCAATGTTCAAGTCTTGGGTCAGGTTCTAAATAGGATTGAGGTCTAGACTTTGTTGAATGGGCTTTGATCTAAACCTCTCATTGCAGCTCTGTTAGTTTCGGGCCATTGTCTACTGGAAGCTGAACCTCTGGCTGCAGTCTCAAGCTTCTTGAAGCCTCAAACTGGTTTTCTTCCAGTACTGAAATAAAATTGGCGCCATCCTTTGTTTCACCAACTATGACCAGCTTCCCTTTTCCTGTTGAAGAAAGCCATCTTCACACTTTGAAGACCCGTGTTCACTTTGCAGAAAGTTCTTCTTTTGGTTTACATTCAAGATTTTAACAAAATACATATTTTTCCACCTGAGCTATTGACTTCAACATCTCCTCCAGAGTTGTGGGCCTCTTGGCTACTTCCCTCATTACTGCTCACCTTTCCTTTTTACCAGTTAGACGATGTCTTATAGGCGACATATTTATGGCTTCTAAGCTAATAATACTGGAGTTTGAGTTTTAATGCAACCAACTGTGAAAAGTATAAAAGGTCTAACTAACTTTAAAAGCCACCTCATATTAAGGAAAATAAATCTGGCACATTGTAACCGCAGACAAGCATAACCAATGAATTATTACCCAATCACAGTTTGAAGAAGTGATGTTTTACTCACTGGGTCTGAGGACAGGAAGGGAGCAGTGATTGTCAAACCACTGCAGTGTGGTGTGACAAAGCTCTTCTGTGCTCGTTGTTGACACCATCCCACTGAACGACTCAAACAGTGGTTTGATGATGATGCTGAACTGAAGTGTGTTGCAGTTAAGGACAACTTGAACACCATCCATCATCAGAAACATAATGTAATACATTACATCCAAAGCATCCACAAATCAACAATTGTGTGTAGGAAAAAGACAAAATATTTACCAGGGATGCATAATATTATAACTTTACATAAATCACAACAACTACGTGGTTCTTCCATATGTTTCAGCATCCTGGTCACTGAAATCTGGGTAGTGAAAACCCTCAGGTCTAAAGGTCAAGACTGGCACAAATCAGATTGAAGGGCTCCCTCAGGAAAAAGGAGCTGATAAGAAAGAAAGAAAGAAAGAAAGAAAGAAAGAAAGAAAGAAAGAAAGAAAGAAAGAAAGAAAGAAAGAAAGAAAGAAAGAAAGAAAGAAAGAAAGAAAGAAAGAAAGAAAGAAAGAAAGAAAGAAAGAAAGAAAGAAAGAAAGAAAGAAAGAAAGAAAGATAGATCCAAGTAATTAAAAACCAACTGGGTACCATAAGCTCAGTCGTATTCTCGTACTCTTGGTATTATTTTTGAAACGGAAACTTATCTGAAATATTACACCAATCAGTTAATCAATTACTGGTCCTTTTAGCTGTGGAATATCTCAAAATGAAATGCTAATTCATTTGACTCTTCCCATTTAGACTACTGTAATCTTCTAAAGAACATTAGCATTTGGCTACAACCCCAAAGGCTGATCAGAAAGCTCTAAAAAAATTACATTTTTTCTTTGCAAGAGAGTATGATGCAACAGGGAACACTGCAAACGGCACAACTGATTATCGGTCCCTGCAATCTGTTTTTCTGAATATGTATTACTGTGAAGATCAACTGTGGCTACAGAATTACCCAGGAAGGACAAACTGAGTCACTTACGAAATGACTCAGTATAAGAACATGTCTCACCAGCTCCCACACATACATTCATGACAATCTTTACTGAAATAATCTTATATAATGACAGCATTCATTTTTCCATTTGTTATAAAGACAGCTAGAGCATCTATAGACGAACTGTCTACATGGCCTGCCAAGTGTGCGCACAGATCCTTCTGTCTGTATCTAAAAAGTAACTGGAATAACTTTCAAAATTCAATATACTTTAAGTATAAAACTTGAGTATGTTCTCGTTCAAGGATACGATCCAGAACTTCCAGTTCTGGTGAGTGCGGCTCTTCACATATTCATTGAACTTGTCCTGCATGAGATCTGAGCGATTCTTCCTCATCGGCACGCCCGTCGCAGGGAGCTGCTCCTGACACAGGCTGTGGGGACACACAGGGAGTTCATTTCTAAGGCAGGCTTGACTTCAGTGAAATTTAAACATTTTTATTCTACTTTAGTGTTTTGAATGTTTGTGATGTGTGTAAAGCATAATTGGATTCTCAATGGAAGGAATTCAGACGAAAGGGTACCGCTCACAAACTTATAGAGAACAGATAGTTAAAAAATAAACATAAAGTGGAAAGTGCGTGCAGCTGTGCATACTCAAGTTTGATAGATCAAAAAACTTACTAGGTGTAAATAAATAAAAAAGTTGCTGAGCTTAAGTATGGTTTTAGTAAGGAATCTACGCAAAGTTTTATAAAGTAAGAAAAGACACTATTTTGTAAATATGTTATCTGTCATTGGTGTGGAATGGCAATTAAAGTTCAAGGATATTATTTGCATACTGCAATTGCTTAATTAAAAACAAAGTAGTTGACATTCTGTGTTGTTTTTGTTGTTTAGTAGCAGTAATATGCAGTTATCAGCCATGTGCAATGTAGTTGGTTGTTTTCATGAGACGCCTATTGAAATGAACAGGACTCCTAGTCTAAGACAACTGGTGAGGATGGTTACATTTATTAACCATTTAAACCCTTGTGTATCAGTCACACAGTTGCTTGATAATAAACTGCTTCACCCACCCATTAAAAATTACTAAAATAACAGTTTTTGAAGTCCGTAACTTTTTCTGAAAAAACTGTAAAAAAAAAAGTGTTCTTAGAGCAGCTGTAACTCTGACATACCTAATGGATGTATTGAGCTCCTCTATTTCCTCTCGTAGCCTCTTGACCTCGTCCTGCAGTTGCTGCCTCTCCTGCTGGAGCTTCCCAATGTGCTCCACTGTCTTCTGGAGTGTCACTGCATTTGTAATCTAGAGGCAGACAGTAAGGAAACACGTTGGCAGGTAATATTAGAAAGGCATATAACGGATCGGCTTAGTTGAGAAAAACTGAGAACACAGACTTACGTTAGACTGCGACTTAAGAGTGGGAACGAGGTTGCAGAGTGTCTTAAAGCCGATGTTGATATTTGATCGTCTCTTTTGTTCAGCCGATATGTGGCGGTTCTGTTGCACAACATAAGTCATTAGTTGATATTGAACAGAAAAAAGGAATTCAAACTAGTTCTAAGCTTTGATAAAACCGTAACACAGACACGAACCTGATTGTGTTCACTTTTTACCAGAGGTTTGCTGCTGCTGATTATAGACTGAGGACTGGGAACTTTGTCTAAACCACAAGGTGACCCTTGACTGGCTCCTGGCTGACCATGACCTGCCGAGAAAAAAACTCGTGAATTCATACGCAAAAGCTCTCCCACTCTATGAACCTTTTGACATTTTCTTATGCTACAAAGCAAAACTGATGTGACTGCTGGAAATTCTGATGATGGACCAACACAAAGTAGTGAATAGTTAGGAGCTTTTAAAATCATATAAATGTAGCTCCCTCAGAGTGAATATTTTGTAAAACCACCTTCTGTTGCAATAACAGCAAAAATGTCTTCGATGTTTGTCTCTGAAGATGGACCTCTTCAGTAGGTTTTCTTCCAAAACTGTCTCGTATTCACCTCCATCCCATCTTTCATCAAGAGGAAAGGCATGACCACAATAAAATCCTAGCACCACCATGTCCTCCTGGAGATAGTGGGTTTGTTTTCCCCCCTAACGCTCAGGTCAGAAAGTTATATTATCGTCTCTCCTGACATGACTTGTGGCAGACTGCTAGTCTGAATTCTCATTGTTTGCTCTCGTAACTATTCAATAAAAAAAAAAAGATTTGTATGGGGTCAATGAGCAATAATGTTCCTCTCGACATATTCTTCAAACTGAGGTGTGGATCTCTGCACATCTTACTTGCTTCTCTGGGGAGTGCTTCCCTTCCCAAGTTTTGGTAGGTTCGTAGTTGTGCCATGCTCTTTTCATTTTCAGATAATAAATTCATTAAGCGATCTAACTCAGTGGCTTTTGAGGAGAAGAGATTAAACAGAATTGTATTTAGATGTATCACAGTAAATGTAGCAGGACACAAGCATTTACCTAATGTGTCATTATTATTCATCATTAAGAATTACATTGTGCTGGTCAATTATTTAAAACGGAGATAAATGACTGAAAACTGTGGTTAACACACATGAAAAGGTGAGAAATTTTAAAGGAAAGGAAGACGTTTGCAAAGCGCTGTAGTTTAGAGTCTCAGAGAAGGTTTGCTTTGATGGAGAAATCTCACCAACACTTGATAGATCGCTTTGATGTTTTCTAAAACCAGACTTGTCTTCGGGGACAACAGGCTGCTGTGACTTCTGAGACAGAACCTGAAATCCAGGGGCCAGACATGGAGTACAACTTAAATGAGGTAAAATATTTGAATCCAAAATAACTAATAGTGTTTTCACAACCAAAAAAAATTGAAACATTGCCACTATGTAATCTGTAGCCGATCTGGGAAAGATTAAATGAAATGAAACCTTACCGCTCCCAGGTGGGAAGGAGTAATAACCACGCCGGTGGGGGGTGGAGATGTAACAATCACTGCATTAGCATGAGCTGGAAAATGGGCTGAAAAGAGACAAGTGCATTCATAATTAGGAGCAAAAAATTTTTATGTGTTATCACAAAGCAAGAAGATTCTAGGAAATATCAGAAAGGAAGCTGATGGGACACCACAGACCTGGAAGGATGAATTGGGAAGAAGGGAGGGTGTTTGCAGGAGCAATCCTCGGCACAGGACGGACTTTGCTGGAGCTATTCGAGTGGACAGGACGAGGCAGAGCGAAGGCCTGAGGATACTGGATGGGAGTGGAAGACAGCGGAGCGAGGACCTGAAGCTGGGATGGAGGAGGTGAGATGTGGCCGACGGTGCTGGCTGTGTTGCTCGGGGTGACAGTGGAGGGGGCTTTGTGTGTTATGACAGAAGGGGCTACGGTTTCATCCAGCACCGAGCAGCTGTTTAAGGGTGAGGAAATCATTGGTGCTGCGGAGGATAAGTTCTGACCCGGGAGGCACTGTACCCCATGATCGTGGGATAACGGCTGGGAGACAGAGGTAGCAGCTGGTTGATTGCTGGAGACCACCTGGCCGACAAACAGAGGCATGTAGTTCTGTATGTAGGCCCCTCCTCCCCCATCCGTCTGACTGGTCTGGCTATGGATGGGCAGCGAGCCTGAAGGGTTAATCTGGTTGTGTGAAAGCTGCAAAGACGACATTAACGGGCCCTGGCAAAGGATAAAAGAAGGAAACAAACTATTTAGATTTTTCTTACACTGCAACGTCTGAAAGACTTTACAGAGTCCCTTTAAATTTAAAGATGGAGAAAGCGTTCAGTCTTCTGCTGGTTAAGCTCAAGTTCTTCTTTTTTTTTTTTTTAACAGGAATGGCTGTTTAAAAGTATTAATGCTTCAGGCCATCAATCACAAGCAGGTGGCTTGACTTTAATGTTTAGTTTTTCTTTATGGGAGTCTTAGAATATACAAACAGATAGAAAATGATCTGTGGGACAATCAATTAGGTTAAAAATAAAACCAAAGAAACTCAAAGAGCTTGTCTCACAATTATCTCTAATTCCCTACAGTTATTTATACTGCCACAAATGTGTCTATAAATATAAGCACTTTAAACAAAACCTTTATCCAATCATGATCCAGGAAAAGCTCAAGCTGAATTTATTTTAATTGTTTGATTTTTAGATGTGGGCAATGTAGGTCAGAGTTGCTGTACTTCAGTCCTTTCAGCACTACTATCTTGCAACTTTTAGAGCTCTTTGTTCTCCAGTACACGTGAATCTTTAAGATCTGCAAAGGCCTCGCAACAAGCCGTTCATTTGATTCAAGGGGTGTCAAAGAGTTGCAGGACAGTTGCTCTCGAGAACTGGAATCTGGCAACCCCGGATGTAGGCTTTGGAAAGAAATGAGCTGCTATACTGCCTTAACCAAAGTATTCAGACCCCTGAAAGTCTTTTAGATTTTGTCACACAACAATTCACATACTCCAGAGAAAGAATTTAACAGTAAACTAACACAAAGTAGTGCATATTCAAGAAGTGAATGGGGCAATTATATATGGTATTCAAATGTTTTAAAAAAGGACAGATGAAAGATTTTATTATATTATTGCCCTAAATGAAATCCAGTAAAAACTATTTTCTGTAATTTCCTGACCACTGAGCTCACCTGAAAATAAGACGTATCAGATAAATTTCAAAAGAAAATTACTTTGTAGACATATTTATTAATATACCGATACAGAGCTCAGTAGGCAACTTGGGGTTAACTACCTTGCCCAGAGGCACATTGATGTGATAGGAGGAAACTGGAATTGTACCTACGACCCTCAGATCGGAAGATATCCACTCTACCGACTGACCCACAGCCTCCACAGGCTGTATCTGGTCATAAGCAGCGCGTTTTTATGTTGTAACATGAGGTATTTACACAGAAAGACGGGACATGGAAAATCTCTTTTAGCTGCGATTTAAGAGATGCTTTTTTTTTCAAACTCTGCATGAAAAGCTGCAGTACGGCATCATCAAAAAATGAGAGTAAAATGAAACATATTTTAACATTAAAAAAAGTTAATGGTTGCCATCTCCACCTTCCTCTTGCCTCCAACATATCGCCATAGTTTCCTTGATGTCAAGCTTACGTGCAGCAGCTCAATTTCCTTCATTGATGGCCAGCTCGATGGCCTTAAACTTAAAGAGCAACTCTCCCCCTACCAGTTTTACTCCACCTACATTTCCACCTTGAAAAGTATGGAAACATCGATGTTTTTCCAAATCTGACTCGCAACGGAAATGTGACGGAGACCGCTTGTTTTATACTCTACAGCGGCAAAGTGGCGGTCGTCAGCCATCGCTGCAGAGTAAAAAGTGACGCCCGACTCAATTTCAAGTACAAGCTTAGAGTTTTTAACCTGAAGACGGCACTCCACTGATGTTTTTTTAGACAGAAAAATGTATCTTTTTCTTTAAATGTAGCAAAATACCAAAATCAATGACCAGGCATATAGAAAGCACCATCATACGGTTTATCGGCCACAAAAAGTTGATTTGGGGGCTAGTTGCTCTTTAAAAATCAGCATTTTATTCTGGATTTCTTTGAGTGCTTGAAATGATGATGGTGTGTGCATGAAAACTACTGGTAGTGTTTTCGTCGGTACATAATCATTAACCACATGTCTGTCTCAATTTTACACTTCCTACTATAGCGCACCCCCAGAGGCCATTAACAAGTAAAAAAGTCTGTAAATTAACTGCATCGTTGATTAGGACGCAGGGTCCAAAGGGTGTGAAAAAAGCTGCAGAGATCTACAATTTAGGTGGGAGAGTGTGTTGTCAAGACAACTATTAGCTGTACATTTCCCAATTTCCCTGATCTATAGAAAAGAATGCCTAGAAGAAATCAATTGTAAAAAAGAAAATCCTGTTTTCAGTTTGTCACAAAAGATGTAGGGGAACACAAACATGTGGAAGAAGCTGTGCTGGTCAGACGAGAACTAAACTCGTTTTTTTTTTCAATATACAAAACAACATGTGGCAGAAAATGTTCACTGCAAATGACCCTAAACACAGTGACACCAGAATGAAACATGGTGGTGGAAAATTACGACATGGGGATCCTGTCTGTTAACAGGGAGCAGGTCAGAGTCGATGGGTAAATACAGGGCAACGCAGAGAGAAAACTGTTACAGGCCAGCTATTACACAAAGTTACGTTGGAATGGTCTAGATTAGGGCCGGGACTTTAACGCGTTAATTAAGATTAATTAATTACACAAAAATAACGCGTTAAATTTTTTTTACGCATTTTAATCGCACCTATTTATGCACCGCAGCCTTCCAGCGATGGTGCGCAGAGAAAGGCGCAGATCCCGTTTAATGTCCGCTAAGCCGCGTGCTGTCATTCCTCCAGCAGCTGATGGACAGAAATTTAGCTTTCACTACAGTTAAAACTTATGCTGCAGCTATTGCTTCCTGTCATGAAGGTTTTGGTGATGGAGCGGTCTCATCTACTCTGTCACTGCGTGCGCTCTCGTGTTACATGGCGCACACGGCTGCACTGGGGCTGCTTCCAGCTATTTCCTCAAGACTGGATCCCCCAGAGAACCTCAGAACTTATTCCACGAGACGGATTTCATCCTCCACAGCTCTACAAGGAGGGATGATGGTGGTGCGCTGCAGCTTCCTGGTCATCACCGTATTAATTTATCTATTTCTATCTGAGAGACATTTCCGCTTTCTCCCTGATTCTCTTATCGGTGTTCTGACGGAATGATTTTTTCTGATAACTTAAACGTATGTATTCAGTCATTATTCATACTAAAAATCCATGTAAAGAAAATTCTCACTGTTCTCAGATCAAATATTTATGTGTGATTAAAATGCGATTAATTTCGATTAATCAATTACAAAGCCCGTAATTAATTAGATTAAAAATGTTAATCGAGTCCCGGCCCTAAAGAGAAAAACAAGCACAAATGTAAGCTTCTTGATTTGTATAGCTGGTAGGGAAATTCCCAAAACTGCCTCCAGTAGTGGCTGGCGGGGAATCATGCTTCTACAAAATATGGATTTAGTCAGGCTGCCAATCAAGAATGTTTTCGTAATCATGTATATTCTTTGTCCTACTTCCTAATTATTCACAAATCTGTGTTGGTGTATAAAAAATAAAGTACTCACACATTTGTGGTCACAACCTGCCAAAATGTGAAAAGGCTCTAGTGGTATTAATACTTTTGAAGTGCACTGTACATTGAAGACATCATATAATATAGGAGGGAAGGGATATTATGTAAAGGTTGAACATGGAACAATTTTATAAAAAGCTATATTTAAAAAAATAATACCTCCATTGGAGATTTAGTGGGGTGCAGAATGAAAGTACCGCATTTCTTAAAAAAAAAAAGAAAAAAAGAATTAAAATAAATGTTAATTACCAAGATAATCAAGTTTTTCACAAGAAGTGGCTGAGTGGACTATTTTATATATCCTGTTGTGACATACTGCCAAGATAACCGGCTCTGGCTGCAGAACCTGCAGCTTGGTTGCATGCAGCTGCTATATAATGCCTAATCAGTGGAGGGATGTGAGATAATTGTGTTATCCTTTCCTGTTTTTTTTCTTAACTATTGCCGGGGGGGGGATAGGGATATCCGTCTTCTCAGGGGCTGAAGTATCTTTTCCTATGGGGTGAATTCCCCAGAATTAGCTCAGCAGTCTTTGAGGTGGAGGCACAGAAATACACACGCGCTTTTTTAAAAGTCGATCACAGATAATTTAGAACAATCAGGCTATTTGTTCAGCTCTTTTTTTTTTTTTTATAGTTGTCCTATAACACCTTTTAAAAGGACGCCCTGCAGCCAGTCAGAATCCTCTTCAATACACGTGTCTCTGGAGATGCTGCAGGCTGGTCACTGGAAGTATGAGCAGTGAACCTGGCAATGCTTTTTTTTCTGTCATTGCAACTACAACCTAGACACACTAGATGTCGCTATTGTGTTTGCATTCCATATCTAACCTTTAAAATATATTATTGGCTAAACTTCAAACCATTCAGACCATTTATAAGAGGCCAATACAAGCTACTGTTACGAATAAGGTTTGAACAATCCAAATCAGATATGTGCAACAACTCGATTATTGAATAGTTTAGCCAGTCACGCGTAAAACTGGTAAACTAAGTTTAGTATTGTTATTCTGTTAAGCTATTTTTATATGTAGCTACATGAAGACAGAAAAGTGATAGAAGTCTGTAATGGTTCCCATAAATTCTACCTTAGAAAAGTTTACAAAGCCCAAAATAAAATAAATGTTCTTCTGTAGCGTGTCAGGGACTAAGCCTTGGATTGGTGTTTACCTGAGAGCTGCTGCTGGGTTGAGGGGTGACAGATGTTGCAGTGGGGGAAACAGAGGGAAGGACAGGCTGACGGAGGCTGTGAAATAAGTCTGGAAGAAGAAGCTCTATGTTAGCCGGAGGTTAGTATAATCACACTACGTTTTATGTTAGGCTGACTATACTACTGCAGTGCTACTAGAACATGTGAGCGCCTGGTTCCTATACTTTGTGCTCTATTAGTTTAGCGGCACTGCTGCTGGGGTTGGAACTGTACCGCAACCTTGCAGTGGATCGAAAGAGTCCATGAAGTCCAGGTTGGGCTGTAAAGGGATCAGTCCGGGTTGGATCATGTCTGCATTCCCCGCATGAGCTGCAGACATTGAAGAGAGAGTCGGGGTTTAGAACCGAAAGCCTAAACGTAATTGATGTGTGTCCTTAAGGGAAATTCCTCACCAATCTCCCTTGGGTTGGGCAAGCCCAAAGGCTGGTGTGCAGCCAGCGTGGAGAACAGCGTGTCTGAAAACTCAGACATCAGAACGTCCATGTCAAAGAGGGTGTCCATCTCCATGGGGGCTGGCGTTTCCATATGCCTGCGACTCATTCGACGCACAGCAGCCTCTTCATCCTGACAAAAGGAAGTACGGAGCATGTCTGGAAAGACTTCTCCAAACAGCGATAACTGCTCCTCTGGCCCCTTTAAATATTCAAAATGCAACCACCAAGCGGGTTAATGTCACACAAGCATGCAGCGTGGTGCACAGCCACCAAGAAGTGAAAACAATCTTAAGTCAAGCACCAATCTTAAATTAGTATTTGCTGTGGAAACCTTCAAGCTATTTAAGTGTTCATCACCAGGAAGTAATCTGATTAGGCATGAGCCAGTTATTGATAAAAGGCTATATCAGGGTCTTAAAAGGTTAGGTCCTACAATTCAGACACTTTTTAATGAGACAGCAGAAAAAGTGACAGAGTTCTCCACCTACTGTTTGTGAAGCATTGAGAAAAGCCCCTGCTATTCTTTTTAAGTGACAGAGACAAATTTGACTTTAAGTCAAGTCAAATGTTTTTTTACGGCCAATGTGGTAAAAATCACCAACAGTAAAAGGTAAATAGCGCAGTGCATTAAGACGGGCTTCTAGGGACACCAAGCGTGAGAAGCAAAGCAAATATAGTAGGAGTTTGTGGGAGTGGAGGGCTCCTCTGCCTCTGGATATTTATCATTTACCCAATAGTTTTTTTACTTTTTCCTAACAACAAAAACATATTAGTATTAGTACAGTGTGGTGGGTCTTAAGCCCTCTTTCTCTGTTAAGGAAATGGTAGTTCTACGTGTCTGATTAAATAAGTTTAAACAAACGCTTCTGACTGTATTTTCTCAACTGCCATATGAGTGTTTATGGATTAAAATATGAATAAATAAATAAATTCATTATTTGAAGCTTTTTAATCAATATCTTGTATCAATTTAGCAAGAGCCAGGAAAATATTTTTGTTCCAATACTGTGTAACCTACTGTTGGTTTCCGTTTTTACTTTCAAATTAAAAATTAAACCTTGCAGGTGTCATTGTCATGTCTGGGGTGTGAAAAGATCAGCAGTAGTTCTCAACCTTTGGAGTATTATCTTTTACTGGAGCAGTGAGCATCAAGGCAGATGTTTGTCTCAATTTCTTTTACTTAAATACAATGAATACTGCAGCATTTTCACTCAACAGGAATAACCTCAAACTGGCCCATGCCTAGGTCAGACGGGTCACAATTTTATTAATGCATCAATAACCGTGATCACTTTAATTCATCAAGCAACATTCCTGAGAATACACGGGAAATGACCACTCAAGTCTTGTAATCACAGTTGAGACTATAAAGTTAGCTACAACAGGAGAAGCTTATTGTCAAAACGAAACTCCAGGCAAACACTGTATGTTTTTGCTTACACTGACAACATGACTATGCTAACACACTAAATGCTGACACTGTGTTCAACAAAAAAAAAAATCATTTTTCAGAACAAAACGTCACCATTGTGACATGAACTACATACATGGGACTATCAAACAGGAACTTAGAAGAAAAGGTTAATTTTATTCAGTTTGTGTCTTTAAGTGGCCTCAGTCTTTTGTTCAACTGTGTATGTGAACATGCTGAGTCAACAAGCAAATAACATTCCTCCAATGTTTCCACTTTAATATTTTTGTTTCTCCACCAGTTTTCTAAGATATTATGAACCCTTCAATTACAAAATAAATAAATAAAATAATTTTAAAAACTTTATTGAGTATGTTATTTTTATTATTTTCCACTAATAATTCAAATAACTAAATTATTAAAATCCTACTTTGTCATGAGTTAAAAAAAGGGAAGGTCAGTACATGCTTTGTGCTTCGGCAACGAAGCTGAACCAAGTTGATCAACCTTGGATTTAATTTAAAGCCAGAAATAGAAGGATCAAAATATCCAAAAGATTTTTTTTTTATGAAAGTGTGTTTGTTGCCAAAGGTCATAAATTCTTTTTTTATTAATCTAAAAAGCCCCTCTTTTGTTTTTAAATTAAAAATGTGTATTTTTTTAGATAACGGCATAAAAAATATATATATATATATATCTGGAAACTTAAAATTTTAATTTTTTTCCTACTTATTACGGCTTGAAGAAAAAAATGTTTTTGTAAAAACCCTAGCAGTAGCAGCACATATATTTTTGACTGTACAGTCAGAAAAAATATCAATCATAAAGTAAAAATAAATGTGAGCGTAAAATAGTAATTTGTGTCTGATATTAGAACTGCTTAATTGAGTTTAACATGATTATCATCTCCATACCTTAAGTAAGCTGGAAAGATCATCATCTTTGTGTTTCTGTAGCTGCAAAACAGTAAAAGAAACATAGATTTAAAAAAATAAAATAAAAGAAAACAGGAAGTTACTAAATTCATTTTCCAATTTCTAAAGCCTTGCAACTTGTTATAAAAAGAACATAATACCCTTTTTTTGAAGTATGTTCTCCATTTGTGATATTCTCTTATCACAATTTCAATTCTTCTTTTCCAGTTTTTTCCGTCTGAAGCAACAGCCTGGAGAAGAAAGAAGAAACAGGAAGCTGAAGTCAGCAAAAGGTTTAAAGCTCCTCACAATGAGGTGGCAGAAAAAGCATCAAGCTAAATGGGCAAAAGAATATATAGAAAGATTTGGTCACATTTGCCACAATATTCTGTCCTGACCTCTGCAGGACGATGGACATCCAAATCCATATTTCCATCTAGTGGAGTTACAAAGTGACAAACTGGATTTCCCCTTTTCTCCACATCTGGGGAAAGAAAACAAAATAAAATAAAAAACTACATTTTCTTCTATTCCAACTATAGATATTGGCTAAAAAATAGGGAACCTGACAAAGCAGGTTCATCAAGAATACACACTTAAGTTTCAAAAAGAAATGCAGACTGAAGACACCTTAGGAAAAAGTAATAAATTAGCTCATCCATTAAACGGAGCTCAAACAAGTTTAAGATGAAAAAGAACCCAATTCACTAGCGGTGCATTAAAGCTTTAAAGATGCACCAATATTTATATTTGTAAAGTAACAAGAAAAATAGTTGTATAGTTAAAACAGTCATAGGTAATGCTAATCAAATTACCGTGTTGACCTGAATGTAGGACAAGGTTTTTTCCCGTTAAAAACAATGTAAAAATGCAGGGGCATCTTATAATTCGGGGTCTAACCACTGACACATGCCGATAGTTGTTGCTACATGACCGCAATAGAAAAGGGCACCAGAGGGACTTCTCTCCAGTGATCAAGCACTCAAACCATCTGGAAAAATTAAAAAACCAGCTGTACTTCAGCTTTGTAAATGGATCCTCCTGGTATGTAACACCAGAAAGCATCAATGGCTGTAAAAGGGGCTTCATATCAAATGAATTGGATGGTAGTGAGGATGATGTTCTGTGGGAGGAGACAGGACCGCAGCATGACAATGAGCACAGCGAAGCAGAGGATGTATGTGAGTAAAAGCCTCAAGCAGACTTTTAATTTGACATGTCATGAGCAAAGTTTTGACAGTTTGCATTATTAATAGATACATATTAAAGCTGTATTTAATTATTATATAAATGACTTCTCAAATTTTCAAAAAAAAAATATTTTCCTTTAAGTGAATTTAGTCTTTTTCTGAAGATTAGTCATGGAAAATGGGGGTCGTCCTTTAATAGGGGTCATCCTATATTCGGGTCAATACGATGGATGAAAGGGTAAAATGAATAAAACTAAAGAGAGAAAACAATCTAAACAATAGGTTGAATTAGATCCTGATTTCAGTCAAGAAGTATTTTAAATCAAAGCTTAAACAATTTAACCACATGCAGAATCCTAGAGTGTAGAGCTCTTACACTGGATATACCAGGCTCTCCATATGGCGTTGTTCAGCCGGATCTTGTCTCTCCAGAGCAGCTTTAGACCTTTAAAGTTCTTCCATTTGGGAGACACCAATTTACCACTGGAAAAAGAAAAGATCAAGGTTAGAGGATCAACAGCGGAACCAGTCACTCATGCGATCTACTCCAATCAAATCAACAGCTTGAAACAAAATGTAGGTGTCCTTACAAAAGTGTCACCATCCCTCAACCAAACTTTAAATCTACTTTTGCTACTGTTCTGACATAAATCCAACGTAGAATCTGTGACTAGACATGAAAACTCATTTTCACAGACGCTCTTCATCCAATCTGAGTGAGCTGGACCTGTAGGGAAAAACCCAAAAGGACTTGCACCTGCGTTTGCAGCTACAGGTGGTTCTACACAACACTGACTCAAGAACCCTGAGCATAGATGCATGCCACACATTTCAGATTTTGTTGGAAATATTAAAATTCCAAGTACCGCAACAACTGGGAGGAGCGATTACGGCTAAAATGATTTGCTGCGGACAAGGCTGTTTGTCATCTGGGGACGTCAAGCAGGAAACCACATAACAGATTGAAACCTGGACACTCTGAAGAGTAGGCAAAGGTTAAATTCATGATTTTATAGTCATCTAAGGTGTTTTTGACACAACCCAAAGACTGATCTGTCTTTCCCCCCTTTTTTTATTAACCATCTGTCCATCCTGTCAACTTTTTTTTAGGTTTTCCTTAAGAATTTGCCGAGTAAACAAACTGCATGACTGTTACTGTGGGAGTTCTCGGGATGAGGCTGATTTGCAGCAGCAAAAGGAAACTGGACATGAGCACTCTCACAGAGAGAAGACAGCAGTGTTTGTTCATTCAGTGGTCCTGTTGCTGCTAGAAAATGTTGTTCATTCAAAAAAAAAATCCAAAAGTTACCTCACTGCTAACAACAAATAAACAGTGACTGCTCTATTAATAGCTGTTCCAGTGAGGCTAGTTTAGAGGGGAATCCTCCGTGCAGCTGGCAGCGACGCAACAACTGTAAATGGAGAACCACGGGTAATGTGAGCCTCATGGTTTATTTTTATTTTTATTTATCTTACTACCTGTGAACATGATCTGCAACTGAACTTTTATTTACAATGCTGAGCACGCAGCTAAACGATTATGAACACTTTACCTCGTTCAATGACTATGTGGGGTACAGTAAATACGACATATTTTTATCGGAAATACAAGCAGAGAGACAAGATTGGATATTTATTTACTCTGTACTAGGAGCATTTGTTGCCCTTTTTTTTCCATATTTTACACTCGACAGTTACTGGACTTCTGAAACCTGCTTACATTTTAAACGGCAGTGAAAACGCTGGTTCTGATGGGACACATGAGATTCTATTGGAATCAGAACATCGTGTAAAAATAGCTTGTTTAATAAAACATTTAAAAACCAATAAACTTGGTCTTATTGCTTTCATTTAGAGCACAGAAGCATGGATATTTTAAAATAGTAAACATATTGATTAGTATAGTAATATGAACCTTTCCGACCAGGTGACATGAAATGATCCGCTGATTATTATTTTTCTCAGCAGTGGAAATCTGATCTATTTAGATTTCATTTTTGTTACAGTTAAAGGCAATTTTACCAAGTATTGTGGTCTCTATTTTATGTTCTTTTTTTCCTATTTTGTTTATCATTGATGTATTTAGCTTTTTTATTATTACTTTTCTGTTTATATAGATTTTTTCTAATTATGTATCCTCTTTGTTTCCTCATTAAAATCCATTATTACATTTCCAGGGTTCAATTTTGAATGTGTCTTTCTATGTCGGTTCATTTGTTTAACCAGGATTTTTTTCTGTTTTTCCCTGCCACTCACTGATACAAAGCACAGTGTAACTACTAAAATTGCGTGACTATGGTGCTGTTTTATGAGGTAAAACCTCTGTCCACGGATACTGATCTGTTCTGGTGAGTTCATAACGAGTTTTAGGTCTCATAACTCCACAAATGTGTGGCTCAGATTAAACTGTCAATTTAATGTCTAAATAATAATGTTACTTATTCATGGTTTCTGTGAGGTTACAGAAATGTCAACAGAACTTTGGAAATAGTTTTAGCACCTTGTAAAATGGCTCACTCTTTGACGTCCCTATGCATCGATGTGGATGTAAAGTGGATTGGGATCACATCATTCAATTCTAATAACAGGTACGAATGGCCATTGTAAGGCTGATATACAGTGTGCAGCAACATGTAGATAAAGGGCAATGTGGCACTTTTCTATGCTCCATATAGCCTTGAGAAACTCTGGTAACTTTACAACTTTAATTGTTTTATCCATAAACCGACTCTGAACTCTAGAAACTGTAACTCAGAAACTAATCAAGAGACTTAAGTAACATCAGTAAATACAAATAAAATTAATTTAACCATTATATTATACATATTTTTTAATTATGTTAGTAATTTAAATTAAAGTCTTATCTTGATGCTTTTTAATCTTTTAAACATTTTATGACACTTTATAATATTAATGGCTGAAACCTTTGGTTGAGTTTGTCAATAAAGCTTATTCAAATTCAGTTAAGCTTTTAGCTAAAGCTAACCAGCTCGTGATCAGAGTGTTGACGGAGCCCAGAACACTGCAGTCCAATCAGTCACTGAGAGCTGAAGCCAGCAGGTCTATCCAACCCTGTTGTTTTTTAAAGCGTTTTTTGCTTCTGAAGACCAGGAGCAGAACTGAGGGCAGATTTTAAAAGCCACAGGTGTTGTTAGCAGCACAACCCGGTAAGTTTCCTGTCTCTCTGTAACAGTGATTGACAGCGAGCTGGGAGAGGGGAGTCCTGCTTAATGATCGTAGTTTTATATTTCGTTCATTATCGCTACGTTTAGTGTTTTAGTGCGTCGAGGATCTGTTAAAAACAGGACAAAACCTTTACCTGAGCCACTGAAACATTTATCCAGAACAATGTCCTCCGCTGCTCCCTTGCTGTGAGATCTGACCGTGGCGAAGTTACGGCGATGGTTCGCTTAGGGACAATCAAAAAATTCCTTTTCAGCTCAAATCATTTCATCCTTTTTGTGATTTGAAAGGAGAGGGTGGCTAACAGAGCTGCGTGAGTCAACGATAATAATTCGTTTGGAGTAAGTAATGATTTTTGTATTAAACTACCTGATAGGCTATAATTTAAAAATGAGGGGGAACTTTTTTTATCGACCCCTTTTTTCCCCCCTATCGCACCAAATGTCAATCGATCGATATATATTTCTATCGAATTATCATCCAGCCCTTGTGTGAATTATTATTAAAACCAGAATGAAACACATAACAGAAAATAGCTGAAAATGTGTTGGAACATGATTTAAGAAATAATTTAACTGAATAGGAACAGTTTCAATTCTTTAAAAAGTAGTTATATTAACTTACGTGTATATATATATATTTTTTTTTTTACCATTTTCTATGTATTATACGGCTGCTGATCGGCGAATGAGTGAGACTTCAGGTTAGTCTCGTTCGTGGAACAGAATCTGGGGAAATTGAGCCAAGATTGTCAAAGCAAGCCTGGCTTTTGGAGTCGGGTCGCTTCATGGAATACCCCTCAGGAGTTGGCAATAAAAAATAAGCCTTCAAGGGAGAAACTTTAATTGATGTTTGCAAACTCATAAAACTCATCACATCTTTGGTCTTCGGGGTTGTTACTTCTGCTGTCAGAGCAACCTCTCAACTAGTTTTTTTAGACATGAGCCGGTTTTGGTATAAAAGTATCCCGAGGTTTTAAAAATGTTTCGTTCCATAACAGCTACAGTTTTCTCTCATGCCAACACTGTTAAGTTAAAATGCCTTTAATGAGACATAACAAAAAAATTGTAATGTGTTTTTTTTTTCTCAAAACGTATGGAACAAAGAGTAACGGCATTCGGCGAGTGTTGCTGTGCACAATTGTCATTTGCCCCGATAAGACAACGATTCTCCTGTCGTGTGTGGTGGGTTCAGGGCGCTCTGGTCTGCTAGGAAGGACACTGGGAGCAGTCTGATTTGAAATCGGGGATGTTCAACATGTTGGATTGTCTTGGCTCAATATTACAGCATGTTGCGACGACAAACGAGCATTTCATCCTGTTAAATGTGAGCTGTAGCCAATCAGAAAGCGAAGTGACAGGCAGCGATACACCTTGGAAGCATCGATTATCATTTCAAAATGACTGCTCACTTGACAAAGTGTGTAACAATGTTTCCCAGTGAAAAAACGAACAAAACAACAACTATAATTCACCTCCATATTTTTCGTATAAAGAGAAGAGCTCATGTGTCCACTCCTTTATTTAATGTCAGAATTTCTTGTTTTTCCCCCTTCCTACTCTGCAAACTATTGCCCATGCCATATTCTATGCATCCATATTCATTTACTCCTTTGACTTTATTCACATTTTATATCATTAGAATTTGTGAGATTTCCCACCTGAACTTGGACTGTTAGAGAGTAAAATTGGAATATTTCTGCATGTGCGGGTCTGAAACTCTTACGACAACTTTAAAATCCTGCAGTGTGACCCAGCCCTAGGTTACAGGAAAGATAAACTCTTCTCTTTGGAAATGTTTCAAGATGTGAAACCTAAACAGTCACCATTCTTTCTCTGAAAGACTGGGCAAGACCGTTTTTAAAAGAGCAGTAAGCAACAGTACGCCTGTTAGTCGACTGCAGACTGGCTACCCTGACATGATCACTGTGATCGCCCATCTCCTATTCAGCTCGTTACGTCTCAGTTCTTGTATATTCTGCACAATAAGCATGTTTACCTGAAGGCTGAGAAAAGTTACTGGGTATTTATAATTCTGCGTTTTATTCCAAGTTAAAGTATAAATTGATCTAGATGATATAACTGCTTCATCAAATAAAGTTTTAGCAGTAGTAGTAATATTTTTTTTCCTTCTACTTGTTGAAAGTAAAGACAATTTGATAAACATGTTTTTTTTATGTTGTACAAATGTGGTTAAGCTATTATATTTTACCACAAGCTTATCATGCGAGTATTACATACAGACCTACAGATGCATAGCTAGTTCCATGAGAAGCTCAGTAAATGTAGTATTAATGTTTTAAAATGTATATATATATATATTTTAACTAGTAAAACAAGGGAAGTAGCCCAATTGACAAGTTTACTATTTACATTAATAGTTGGGTTTTGCAAAAAAAAAAAAAAAGAAAGAAAGTTTGGATCCCCAACTTTAACCTCATCGTCCAATTATATTACAAAATACAGTACTAAACCTTTGAGACCAAATGGCCCATCTATCCAAGAGAAACTCGAACTGAAGAACCAATCAGCAGTGTAGGAAACATTTAACATAATCTAAGTCCTAATCATTGTGATCGTCTCCCTCCTATTCAGATGTGACTGGGGCTGTGTTCATCAGTGTTACTTCAGCGTCAGCCTGTCCTTAAAGAATGAATGTGCTTGTTCACCTCAGTAAGGTTTTATAACCAGGGATAAAAGCTCTGGTGCAAGATTGTGTTAGCACACATTCATCATACAACCTGGTGTGAAAAAAGCGTCCCAAAATGGGAAATCTAACAAAAATAGGAACAATCTGATATCAGCTTTAACAATTAATTTAAATGCTAACTTTGTGTTGAGGTTTTGATTTGTAAGCCATTAGAAGAAAAGTACAATAAATCCAGCTTCATAAGATTTAGAAACGTGCAGCCTAAACTAAACCTGAAAAGGTCAGATTTCAAAGGAGGCTACACGTGTAAAATGGACCATTTCTGTTTGAAGAGCAATGTTATTTTGCTGATAATGCTTCCTTGCTGCAGCCTCCATAGCTGGGCACTAATAAATGCTGAGGGGAAAAAATGTTTCACAGCTAAACGAAGCTCACTTCAGATTATGACACGGCAATGCGGGACACGTTTATTTGTTTAGCAAAACTGAAACACAAGGAAAAGTGATTTAGTGCAAGTCAAAGATTTGTGCAACAGGAAATTATGAGAAGGGAAGACTCGTGACTGCAGCTGACTGGAGAGGAGAGCTGAACATGAGGTTGTTAACATTAAGGGCTAAAGTAAAAATGAATGTGCCATTAACACACAGCAAGCAGGACTAGCTGCTGCTTACCTATAAGCGAGGGTCATGCACTCAAAAAGTTTAGTCAACGAGGCGTCTATCGAGAGGTGCGACGTGCTCGTCTTGCCAAAGTGATAGGTCTGACAGGTTTGTTTGTTGACAGTGTCGAAGTCGTAGCCCTTCTTCGGTGGGTGCTCGCTGTGCGGCGACGACACCATGAAGTGTCCGCTGTGGATGATCTGGGACTCCAGCCCGTCTGCCCTCCGTAGCCCAATGGGATTCTCCTCCACGTCCGAGTCGTCATCTTGCTCCTGCTTTATGCTGGCTGCCGTCCGCCGGTAAGTTTGCCGCTGACATGTCTCTCTGGTAGCCATATCGGCGATTTAACAAACAAATAGCTAACGTTAGCCAGCGAGCTAGGACAATAACGCGCTTCCCTTCATGAGGCTCGTCGTAAAAGTGTTTTATGTCCGGTTGTTAAAGGCTACCAGCTTGCCAACTTTATGTCGAGAAAAGAAAGTCCTCGTTTCAGTCATGCTTTGTCGCTGCTTATTAACAGCCCAACTTAAGCTGTCGTTATCTTGTTATAAAGTTGACGCAGCTGACAAAACACTTCTGCTCCTTCTGTAGTACCAAATACATGTTATAACTGTGTTAAGCTATAGCTGATTGGCCAGTTGCAAGCTTGCTCTATAAGAGCGCTGTTGATTGGTCAGCTTTAGAGCCCCGCCCACAATGGACAAGCTAAAATAGATTGAAGGGCGTCTTTTTAACAGTCTATGTATAAAACGCATCAGTGCTTTTTAAGTGGCGGATGTTGCATTATAATGGCGCCCTGAGCCGGGCAGTCCATCCTTACATGTTTCTTTTGTTTGTTTTTTACAACAATAGCCTCATTTTTCGTTGAGTATTTTCCATCGGTATTTTCACAAAGGGTTTTACAAAACAAGACTGAATCAATAAATCTAATAGTGATCCGATGCATGAAAAACAAGAATATATATTTATGTATATTTTCAACAACAAAATAATCGCATCAACAAAAAAAAAACGTTTCAGGAATTTTCATTGTAGCATTACCCATTTAAAAGTGTAGACCGTCTCTGTATTTTAGAATTTGAAATAGAGATGATCAAAGTTTCCAGCGTTTTTGAAAACCTGTGAAGCAGCCCTTTAGCCTCATCACCTCATCACAGTGAAGGGATTATAGTTTCTTAACGGTGCTTTCATCATGAGGAATACAATACTCTAAATAACATAAAACTCTGGATGCAATACAAATTTTATTCACAGGGTAGGTGCCACCTACTGAACTCAACTCACCTAAATTATAAAACAACAACACTTGATTCCTGTATTTTCATCAGTTCATATTTTCCAATCAATACATTAAAATAAGTAATTAATCTTTTTGTATCCTTTACTGGATTATAGAATATGTGCAGTCAACAAATAAGATACCCGTAGACAGAAGGAAACCACCTTTGTAAAAACGTACTTGTTCAAAAATTCAACCTAGATTGTGTCATTAGGTTAAGATCTTCACATTTTTGATCTAAGACTCAATTTTTAAATTATACCTTATGTAAAAGTACTAGTTACCTTCACCAAAGAGGTTATGTTTTTGCAGGGTTTTTCTGTTTGTTTGTTTGTTAGCAAATAACTCAAAGTTATAAATGGATTATAAGACGGGGCGTCTGAGATGCCTTGGCAGAGGTCTGTGCTCTCCAACTGATTTAATTAGCAAAAAAAGAAACAGTCTCACAAGAGTTTTGAACTTCACTGAACTAAAATAGTTGTAAAAGTTAAATAGACTAAATGCATTTAGTCTGGATTGAAAGTATTATAAGATGTTTTAATAGTAAATTGATATTTACCTCCACCAAGGAGGCTATGTTTTCACCAGGGTTTGCTGGTTTGTCTTTATTGTTAGTTCGCAAAATAACTCAAAATGTAAAAGGTAGATTTTGCTGAATCATTTCTGCAATGGGACCAGGAAAAAATAATTTTTGTGAATAACTACCAAATTAATATGGACACCAGTGTGAATCCAGCTGCTAAAGGAATGTTTTCATGGTCCTAGAAAAATGTAAGAATTAGTAGTTTTCCTAATTTATGGTCATTTGATGTATTTCTTCAATGAAATAAGCAGTCTTTTTTGTTTTAAGTTGCTATATTTTGCAAAGAAAGGGTGGAAATCTAAAAGAAGCAAGCCACTATGAGCTTTTGCTGCGGAAGGAAGCTGTATGCCCAGAGGTCAGACTCTGTCTGATATGAAAAGACATTCCAGGCTAGAGACTGGAGGTGTCCTTCACATATTTGTATACAGCTGCTTCAGTTCAGAGCAAACAGAGGCCTGCAGACACGGAGTCATCTGGCATCGGTTGAGGTCATCTGTGGGGGAGTAATGAACGGAGAATCTTTCCCGAACAAGAATCCAAGGAGATGGTTTGAAGTGAGATACGCTCAGAAGAAGTGGAAAGGAACTCTAAAAAAGCAGTGGATTGTTGCACCAATACTTCCTCCTTCTGCTCAGAGACTGGTCAGAGAATCGGCCTGCATTTACTAATTTTTCTCAAATTCTCTCACATCTTCTATCATCCTACAATAAAGGGTCTAAGCCTTAGAGTAACCTGTGATCAAGAATGTCACCCACTTTGGTAAACTTGTTTCAGATAATTGATTTTTCACATATGTCGAATATCTGGGGCCAGATAAAGGGGGCTCAACTGAGAGGTCTGAAGTGAATAACCATAAGTGCACAAGCTTAGATTTGGCAGATTTGGTACAATCTTGGGTCAGAGTCAACTTAGTAAGTGGTTGACTCTTCAATTTTCAATGTCTTTGTAATAAACTTTGTTCTCAAAAAAGAGCTACATTTCACACTAATCTGAAGTAACTATAATTGTCTAAAAGATGGAATGCATAGTGGTGCAGTGCATAGCACTTTTGCCTTGCAGCCAGAATGTCCAGGGTTCAAATACCGACCCAGGGTTTTTCTGCATGGAGTTTGCATGTTCTCCCTGTGCATGCAATGGTTCCCTCCGAGTACTCCGGCTTCCTCCCACAGTCCAAAAAATATGACTGTTAAGTTAATTTTCCCCTAGCTGTGTGTGTGGGTGTGTGTTGTATGTGTGTGCATGGGTGTTTGTCGTATTTGTCTCTATGTTGCCCTGCGATGGATTGGCGACCTGTCCAGGGTGTACCCCACTTCTTGCCTGTTGAACACTGGAGATAGGGACCCACTCCCCCGCGACCCCTTAAGGATAACTGGTATAGATACTGGATGAATGACTTCAAAAAGAACATTTATTCTTTTAGATCAAATCATGTAAATAAACTTTTAGTAACAATAGTAACAATAAAAACATACTATATTCTGAAATCCTTACAGAGTTTCTTTCAGAGGTAAGATCTTGAACTCATCTTCTTCAGGACCAGCTGGCAGGCTGTTGGTGTTATCATTCCGGAGGGGAGGTGCTGGTTCTCTGCTCGTTCGTCAACGGTAATCCAAGGATGTGACGTGTAAATGTCTCCACAGATATCTCATCTGGGATCACACTCTCCAGTGAATATTCCTCACCTGTGCAGACACAAACAGGAGTTAGTATTTTTTTAGATTTTTGTTGTTGTTGATTATGGCTTCTATGATTTCTGTTGTCATGCTCTCTGGTTTGCTCACAGGGTGTCTCTTCTTCTGCTTTTTCTTCACAGACCCCTAAAAGGGTGGCAAAATACTCTGCTACCTCTTCTTCTGTCATGTGTTCTCCTGTTGGTCATATCACAGATCAGAGGAGGATTTCCTTTTTCATGCAAAAGTTACACAGTGAAAACAGAGAGAGACTGGAAGACGTGAAGCAACCTGCTTCATACCTCGAGCCTGTAGAAGTCCTAGCACGTCTTTTTTATGGAGAACAGGCTCCCCTGTACTGTCCTTTTCTCCGAGGACATGAAAAGCTTGGACAAGCTCATCACTGGAGATGCCAAAGGCTGGCCGATGGTTGATATACAGCTTGATAAACTCCTCCAGGTCAATGTCAGTCACATATTTTCCAGTTTCAGCATATTTGCTGAATTTTACCTCATTCTGCATGTCTTCTATCTGGTAAAAGTAACACACTGAACAGTAATTACAGTTTTTTTTAAAGAAAAAATATTATTTTGTGTTGTTGTTGTAGTACCTCTTGTTCTGTAGGAAAGCAGCCTAAAGCTCTCATTAAATAGGGAACTTCTGATAGAGGAATTTTGGTAGATACTTCTGTTTTCTTCATTGTTTCAGTGCCTTGATGACGAATTTGGCAGTAATAGAAAAAATCCTCCATCTCCTAAAGATACAATCACTTTAAACATTAAAAATCTGTACCTTAAATAAAAAAATAAATGCTGTTATGAACTAAAAAATCTATTAAAAAATGTAGAAATGTACATCTCTGTCTCTATGTTGTGGAGTCCAGAAATTCAACTTCATAGGTGAGAATGAGCATTGAGTTTCAAATGAAGACTGAATCTCTTCCCAAATGTATCAAGTGAAAAAAACTTGTCACACACATTAGCTTTTATAGAGTTATACAACTTTCTGATTACGTATTTTTGTTGCATCATACATGGTTAAAATTCACGCCAGTAACAACTATTTGGCCCTTTGTGGTTTTCTTATGGTTTGCTTTTTGTTTTACAACCCAAGCCTGATTACTGTCAGGCCTGTAGAGTTATTAATTTCCCAAGTAGCTGTCTGTCAACAGGAAGTGGTCTGAAAGATCTCAAAAATTACTGCAACATGTACCACCAAACCAAAGAAATTCAAAAACAGATGAGAAACAAAGTCACTGACACATCTTAGTCTGGAACAAGCCACTTCTAAAGCCTTGGGACTCCAACAAACCACAATGAGAGCCATTATCAACAAATGGAGAAAACATGGAACCATGGTGAACCCTCCTGGGAGTGGCCAGCCTACCACAATTACTCTGAGAGCACACCAAAGACTTATCCAGGAGGTAATGGAAAACACAGAACATCTTAAGCACTACAGGGTTTATTTGTCTCAATTAAAGTTTGTGTCCATGATTCAACAATAAGAAGAAGCATAGGGCCAAAACTGCTGCTGACAAAAATAAAATAAAAAAATGGTAGAAAACTCCACATGCCCGTCTCAGATTTTTATCTCCAACATTTTATATTTTTGGGAAAATATCTGCTTTAATGAGAAAAAACAAGGAGGCCCTAGTGATCTGAATATGTCTGACAATTTAGTTCATTTGACAAAAAATAGTATAAAAATGAAAGAAAGAAATCTGTAAGAACAAAATGATGCTCTCATTAGAAGAGACTTACTGGAAATTATGCTTCTCTGTTGCTAGAGAAATAAAGAGGTAACGCAATCTGTGTTTCTTGAAATTATGGAACAATATAATTTTTTTCCCGAAATGCCAAGAGTTTTTTTAACATGACAGGGTTAAAACAGCATCTGTTGCTAAAATGGGGGCATTGTTCATGCATATCTCACTGAAAATAATTAATTACAAAAGAGTCACAAACGTAGCTTTGTCACCACATATTTAAATTACTGATAAATTACACTGCTAGTCTAGTGACCACTAAAATGCTTATTTTTATACAAAGAATGATTGTGTCTTCTGTAGATCTGCTTTCACACATCAATGAACACTTCAGGAGTAGTCTGTGGTTTAGTGGTAATACGATGTTCTTACATACTAGATGTTAAGCTGTGTTAGCTCCTCCCCAGATCACATTTTAAATGTATGTAATTGAAACTATTCTGCTGATAAGCCAATGAAAGACTCAGTGTTTGCTTAAACTTTAACTCACCTTATAAAACCTTCCATCTCTTCCACCCTCGAGAAGAGAATAAAAAGGCAGCATGTCCTTTCCACCCAATGCAGCGGCTGCTTCCAGCACCCTGCAGTAACAGGACACAGAGCCAGGATGAGGACAAATCGTTGCAATGTTCATGCATTCTCTCTGGTTGCCAGACTAGTAGAGGCGAACCTTACTCTAAGTTAACTTTCCATGACAGGGCACAACAGTCAGATCCTCCTGCAGTAAAGACAAACGTGCCATCATGGGAGCAGGCAAAGGAAGAGACGCCTGTCGAATGGCAGATCAAAGCACTGGACTTGTATGGGCTCCCGTCCAGCGGCAAAATCTGGAGACCCAACTGCAGGATGCAACAAATCACTGCTTCAGTTTGAAAAAAATCTTCCAATTAACTGCAGAAGGTGTCACAAATAATATTGCTCCAGCACTGACCTTGTCCTCTGTTAGGAATGCCAGGTGATATGAGTTTATCTCCAGTTCTTTTGAATTGGGAAGAACCACGATTCGCTTAACTGGAGAACCATACGTTGGGCCAAGAAACGTCTTCCTGTTTTTTTTTTTGCAGAACATGCGTTATGAAATTTGAAGCGACAAATTAGATTTTGTTCCATAATTATGCAGACCTGCACATCTTGGTTGTGCTGTTGAAAAGCTTCATCTTGTATTGGTCTGAGGCGACGAGAAGGAACTGCTCAGTGCTGAGAGGAGGATACCAAGTCATGCACTGTGGCACAGCACTTTGCTCAATCCGCTCAGAGCTGAGGATGAGGAGCTTGTTTGCCTCACTGTTTTCCAGGTCATACTCCACCTGTTGCTCCATACAACACAGAGTTATGTAAAGGTGTGTCTTTTTAGATCAGAATATTATCAAAAAAGTTAATTCATTTCAGTAACTAAATTCAAAAAGTAAAGTTAAATAAATTCTTCACATTCAGTGAAATACAAGCAATCATTTCTGGCTAGGGTTGATGATTATGAGTTAAAGCGGAATAAAAGCAAAAAGTTAAGTTTCTGAAATTATTTTCATTTGATATAAGACTGATAAATGGTAAATGGTCTACACAGAAATAAGGAAGCCATTCGATCAGTGCCATCGGGCCCTCTGACCCCCACTAGCAAACATTGCGGGTGAAGTGTTTTGCCCAATGACACAATGACTACCAGTTATTAAACCTCTATACCTCCTGAGACACTGCTGCTCGATTCAAAAAATAATTTTAAGTGAAGAAATATTAGTTTAAGGTCGTTTTATGGCTTATTCAATCATTGGGAAGACTGCTGACATCTGTCCAGAAGACAGCCACTGACAACCTCCAGAGGAAGGGTAAGCAATTGCTAAAGAAGTGTTTTGTCTTTTTTCTGGAGGGCTATATCAGTGATAATAGGGGAAGGTTGAGGGGAAGGAAAAAAATGGTAGAAGAAGTATGCACAATCAACAAGGATAACTAAAGCCTTGAGAGATTTTTGATGTAATGTTCATTCTACCGTTTGGAGGACGCACACAAGTTGATGAACGGGAGCAACTCAAGCCTGATGCAAATTAAACAGAGAATCACTGAAGTAATGTTCTGAAAGCAGATGAGCTGAAGGCCACTATCAAGGCAACCTGGGCTATGGAATTAAATTTCAGTCATTAAAAACCGAGCTAGAATTTCAGCAACCGCTCGTGCCTCCTCGCTCGTGCATCCGCGCATAACTTGCTACTGCAGACATCAATATGGTTTGTGTTTGAATGTTTCCAAACTGCACTAACTGACTAAGTTCAGCTTCTACAGGCTACCTTTCCACAACCTACGCAAACTACAGCTTTAATAGTGGACTATTGTGATGTCAATGAACTCCCAGGTTACTGTAAGTTAAAAGTTGTTGCATTAAAAGTCTTTTAAGCAACTCTGAGACCTTCTGAACTCACAGGGGAGCTGTGCTAACTACTTATAACAAAGCATGGCTAAATGAAGGCGTTTTGGGTCAGAAAATGACTTATAACAGGTGGCCGATCTCCTGCCCCCATTGACTCCCATTATATGGATATGCGCTGATTGCAACTGGATAATAACTTTTCCCAAAGCACCCCGAGTGGTTCAGAACTTGTCTGAGTGAGTAACTAAACGTAATAATCTCTAAAAATAAGGTTTAGGTTGAAAATAAACAACTTCTCCTTTAATGCTCGGCCGGGGCCCCTTTTACTTGAATTACTACAACAAAGCAGTGTGGCACTGAGGTGGTCATCCTGCGCTTCTGCAAAGGCGTAATGGAAGCCCAGTATGGAATTAGTACTGCTCAGACTACACCTGGAATCGAGCACAGCAGTGACATAATTGAAATCGTGCGATAGTGCAGTTGTATTATAGCCTCTAAATCACACCGGAACAGAACAGATAAGCACTTCCAAGATGTTCTGGACTCCGAGGGGAGTTTTACTAACGTTTAATAACAAAACATGGTTAAATTAGGAAGTTTTGCGTCAGATAATGACTTATTACAGGCGGCCGATCTCCTGCCCCCACTGACTCCCATTATATGGGTATACGCTGATCGCGACTGAATCCACCAAATGACTCCAAACTTGTCTCGTGTCCTATTTACATTTTCTGTGAAATTGAATTTTGGGATTTCATTGGCTTTAAGCCATAGTCATAAGAATTCTCTCAAATAAATATTGAAAATATATCACTGTGTATAAAGAAGCTAAAAATAATTTAAGAAAAAAAAACTTTTTTGAATTTAATTAATAAAATAAAGACATTTTTCTGTGGTATTCTAATTCATTGAGCTGCACCTATACAGCCAACAGAAATGCCACAATAACTAGAACAGAAAATATTCAAATAAAGTATGTCAGCTAACCAGTAGGCGGTCCAGTCCCAGGGAGAGCAGTCGTGGCTGGTTGCTGTCCAGATGAACGCCAAAAAGAAGGTCTTGGATGGGCTTGTAGTGAGAGCGGTACCTGCCCACATACATCCACTGAGGCGATGAGCTTTTGCTTCGCTGAGAGCAAAAAACTGTCACTGCTTTACCAGCATCCTAAAAGTGAAGAGACACAAGAAGGATCAAGCCCAGTTTTTGTGAGAAAATCAATTATCTATGATTAGTATATTTTTTATTGAGCCTAATTGCAACTTTAATAGTTAATTAAAACTTTGTTAGAGGTTTCACTGAGTATAAACCTAATGAGACAAAAGTTACATAATTACTTACTGCAGTGGCAAGGTACTGTGAGTCTGGGGAGAAGGTGATCAGATTGATGCTGTCAGTCGTGCAGTGGAAACATTCCTTGAGGCTATCTTGCAAAGTGCTAGCATCCAGTATGTAAACAGCTCCGGTGTCAAAGCCCACTGCCAAGTGTAATCCTGTTCAGAGGCAAAAAGATAAATAATTGAGGTTACATACTAAAAACAGTAGATAAAACAGAATACAGGAACCTGATCCTCATCCTTCTTTCAGAAAGCAGATTTGCTCACCTTTTGGGTCAAAAGTAAGGCAGTGAATGGACTTGTCTTTCTCAAAGACCCTGTTGCCAATTATTTTGTTGCGATCATAATCCCATAGTTTTAAAATCCCACACTGGTTGCCCAAGGCTACAGCTGGTTGAGAAGGGTGGCATGCCACTGCATGGAGAGGATCATAATCATTCTGCAGAAGAGTTTGAATGACGCCGCTCTGTGTGTTCACGTGTATGACTTTGGCATTGACTGTGGAAATTATGAAATTCCTGCAAGGAAGGAAACAAAAATATTAAAAAGCTGTGCATTGCTAAAGACCTTTGAACTTTTTTCACATTTTGTTAAATTAGAACCGCAATTTTCAAATGTATTTTGTGGAGATCTTATGTGATTGACCAACACAAAGTGGTCCATAGCTTTGACTTGGATTGAAAATGATACATTATACATGATTTTCAAATGTTTTGCTGATAAATATCTAAAAACTTTATGGTGCATATGCATTCAACCTCTTTAACTCCGTAGTGCTCCTGTGTTTCATTTAATTTCATTACAAACCCAGCTGCTCTCTGCAGGCCTCACAGGTTTCTTTGAGTATATAGTGGGCATATGGCACCATGAAGACAGATCATAGATAGGTTCTAAACTATATTCCAAGCTTTAAATCCACATCTTATTTAGATTCAATTTACCTCAGTTTAACTGAGATTCCATGGAAAGACTTGGAAACTAATACTCACATATGCTCTACCTTCAGTCTGAGCTGATGAATGGGACAAAATGTTCATCCTTCAGTCATCTGCTATTTTGTGTTGCTTTTTTCTATAAAATCTCACAATAACACATGAAAGTTTTGGTTTTTAAAACGGCAAACGATAACAGATTTTAAGAGGTATGCCTGCCTTTGCAAGGCTTCATAATCTGGTTTTTCAGTTTGTCAACCAAAACATTGTAAAATGCATTAGACTAGGGATGCAACGATACCATTTTTTTCTAACCAATACGGTACCGATCCTTGGATCTGAGTACTTGCCGATACAGAGTACTTCTTCTACACAAAAAAAGCAATGAACTGGAAGACAGGTTTTATTCTCTTATCTGCCTGCTACAACAAATAATGGTGAATTAAATAAAAAAAATGCAATGGTAATAAAAATAACCCAAAAAATAAAATTTCAAGCGAAAAATAAACATTTCTATAAAATTATTGCAGAAGTTCAACGTTTTAAGTATCAGTTCATGGGATCGGCTAACTTTTAACGATTATGAGCACATTATAACGGTATTGGCCCGGTACCAGTAGGCCTATCGATATTGGTGCATCCCTACATTATAATGTACATCGTCTACCTGATAACCAATGGGTTCGCCTCCAGAGTACAGTCCTCCAGAAAGCCCTCTGTAGGTGTATCTTTGGAAAACGAAATAGAAACTACAGGATCCTGGTTGAAATCGGTGTACCAGCTGACAAGCAGGAAGTTTTCGTCGTAAAACCGGACATGTCCTTGTAAGTCACCAGTTACTACATAGCTGTAAGATTACATGACATAAACAAAGTGGTTACAGAGTCAATTTAAGGTACAAGTGAATGTCAAAAACAATGAATAGTCACGGTTCAGGATACCCATCAGTTGTGGTGAGAACAGTGATTGGTTCTTTTTGGATGCGGATTATCTTGACTTTATCAAAGGACGGGCATTGTGTTTCAACCAAGTCTTCATCAATGTCCCACACCACAATCCAGTCCGCAATGGCTTTCAGGACCTGAGGCTTTCTCCAGTGAAACACGGAACGACTCAGGCACATGTTGGTAAAGGGGTTGCTTTTACTGGGATCATTGGAAGGCTTAGTAAATACATCAGCATCAGTTACATGGGTGAACTGCAACACATAAAACGACACTCAGACAAAAAAAGACAGACAATGTATCATATATACAACTTCAACAAATATATCTACCTTCTTGAGTTTAAGTGCAGAGTATTGCAAGCTTCTATTGGCCTGAAAAGAGGCAAAAAGATTTACAAACAGATTTGTTTTCACCAGGTGTGTCTCCATGTTTTTTTTAAGCTAAAAAGTTACCCTGCTGTAGATCAACAGATGACTTTTACTGCCACTGAGAAGCTGTGTGCTTTCATTTGGGTTAAAAAGGATATAATCCTGCAAAACAAATCAATATTATAACCCAATGTCTCCTCAGTACAAGATATATAAATGAGTGTGGAAAGGAAAGCATGCTTACTTGACTGCCAAGTTTAGGATTGAGTTCAGCAGAGCAAAGGGGTTTACGTGCCTCATCAGTCCAATCCCAAATACACACACTCTGGTACAATCATTATAAAAAACAAGAAGATATACGTTTGAATATATCCAATATTTAAGAAATAACTTAAAGGTTGCACTGATAATATTAGTTAAACTCCTTTCAAAAGCAAAATGACTTGGTTTTTAAAACAAGGAGATAAGGCTCCATATTTCTTTATTTACATTTTGCTTTTTAATTAACTGTATTTTATTGAAAAAACTAGCTGGAATTAATTGTTTTTCTATAACTCTGTCTACGCGTATAATCTTTTCATACTCACTTGAAATTCTCCTTTTCCAAGAGTTGCCAGGTATTTTGTGTCGCTTGAAAACGCCACAGCAGCCACACCGCTGGCAGGATGGCAGTCAAACAATGTATTCACAGGAATACTGGAAGATTTATCACAAACAGAATTATCCTCATGAGTCATATAGGACAGAAGTAAAGGTTCATGCCTTCATATATATAAAAATGAAGCGTTACCCAGAGTACGAATCCCATATAATCACCATGCTCCTTGGCCCACTGTCTCCTGTTGCAATCCAGCGTCTGTTTTCACTCGCACACATGCATGAGATGGGATTGGAGTGACCCTAAAAAAAATGAAAAATTTCACCATGCATTTTTTTTTTTTTTTTAATTAAAGCAGTGAAAGAAACACTTTTTAATAATTATTAAAAAGATTTACCAAAATATTTTTTGTCATAATTTGAGCCTAATATCTAATAATGTAAATGAATCTGAGAGTACTTTGCATTTGTTTGCAGCAATCTTGTAAATTAACAAAAAAAGATAATTCACGATGACGCAGCAACAGCTGGAATAAAACTACAGAGCTTCTCGCCTATTGATTTGTCATAATCCCAAAGGCAAAGTAGTAAAAAAATTTTGTTTCAAACCTAAATATTCTGTCTGTGACACTTTACTCCACTACATTGCATTACAAAACTATTAATGGCCCTTTATATTTTTTCAGATTTTGGCATATTACAACAAAAACCTCACAGTTTATTGGGATTTTATCTGATAGACCTTCAAGAGAAGTGCAATAGTCGTAGAATTTCCCAGATATGCTGCCACGGCTTGATTGTTTTGAAAACTGTCTGAAAGGTAGTCTCTTTTAAGTCATGTCAACAATTTTGCCACTCTTTCATATAGGTGTCCTCACCCTAAAATATTAATGCTTAGGATATTGTTTAATCAAGTTTAATCACCAACAAAATGTGTTTCTCATAAATATATATATATATACACACACCTTGTCATTCAGTGCGTTTCCATTATTTTATATAGATTCACACTGAAGGCATCTAAACTATGAATGAACACATATGGAATTATGTACTACTTTTACAAAAAGTGTGAAATAACATGGCCTCCAAAGTCACTGGACCTGAACTCAATCGTGATGATTTGGGGTGAGCTGAACCGCAGAGTGAAGGCAAAAGGGCCAAAAAGTACTAAGCCTCTCTGGGAACTCCTCCAAGACTGTTGGAAAACCATTTCTGGTGACTACCTCATGAAGCTCAAGAGAATGCAAAGCAGTAATCAGAGCAAAGGGTGGCTACTTTGAGGAATCTAAACTATAACATGTATTCAGTTAATTCACCTCTTTTTGTTTAAGTACATACAGTAATTCCATACATCATGTGTTCAGTCATAATTTGGATGCCCTTAATTGAAAATCTACAATGTAGTCATGGACTTACCTGCAGAATGTGCTGGGAATTTGAGCCATGACTAAATATGACCCCAACATGAGCTGTAGCATACAGGAAAATAATCTGACTGTGATCTTGCAGACTGAAGACAGGCAGGGCAGGATTCATCCCGAAGACCCTCTCCGGTGACTGAACAAGAGGAAGTAGAGAACCGATAACTCTAAGTTACATTTTAATTAATTAATATATGTGGGATATTTTCATTGAAAGAAATACAGTATGGACATTGTTTACATATTTTTTATATGATTGTATACAGCCACATACAGTTGCATTTCAGAAGCTGAGGAGATAGCTCCAAATTTTATTTCAATTATCTTTGTTTTTTTCAGATCACACACAGGGATATTCTTTAGGTGATTTTTTTCCTGTTAATTTTAAAACTTATTGCTCATAAAAATCAGTTTTAAAAGAACTTAATTTGATTCATTTCTTAAGTTTGCCACATGTTACTGCCTAGTAACCGGTGCACTCTTTGCTCCGGTCAAGCTTTTCAAATCAAAGGTTTAATTGACCATTAAATTGCCTTCCACTTAACTTCCAATTGATCTACGCTAATAAAGCACTCTTTAAATTGTCAGGTTCTTTACCTAAAACCTAAGAACTGTCATGTCATATTTGTGGTTCCTGATACAGTATATTGTTGTTTTTCATTAGGTTGTCAGCCATAGTAAAATAAATAAACGCTTGAAATATATCCAACTGTGTGTACTAAACCTAAACAATAGGCTTAGTTTCACTCTGTGAATTTCAAGGTTATGTTACTGAGATATGTCTGAAGACTCAACAAAGTATACTTACCAAAGCATGAATTGCAGAGTGAGTATTCTCCTTCGAGAAAAGTGTGCTTTTGGTAGCTGTGTAGACTTGAGACTGTCCATGCAACTTGCTTTTGTCAGGGGACGTTTGGACATTTTCGACCCCCTGACAGCTTTGGGCTTCACCTCCACTCTTCGTATTGTCTGTAATCTCACCTTTAAGCTCACTACTTTGCTGGTCTGTTGCACTCACCAAGGTTGGCTGCTGTTCGGATTTGCAGCTTGTGGAGGAGTCCCTGCTCTTTTTATTAGCGTCTGACATTATGTTTTATGGCTCTAATATTTTCTCTTTTTTCCAGTCATCAACTTTGAAGAGTTGTTTCTGGATTCTTCTAACCTTAAAAGTTAAGTCTGCTCAACTTTAAGCTTAAATTGACCAAACCGTTTGGTAGTTTTGTGGCAGAAATAAGAACAAAAAACATTTGGACTAAATCTTCCTACCGAAGCGTTTCGTTGCCTAGTAACCGGTGCACCTCTTGTTCCGGTCAAGCTTTTCAAATCAAAGGTTTAATTTACCATTAAAAACATATTTTCTATAATTAAGGAACTATGATTTCCTAGTGCATCACGGTAAATCAAAAACATATTAGACATATGTATTCATTTTTAATAGTTCAATTCAAAATATTAAACTAATATACAGATTCACAACACAAGGTGACAATTTTAAGCGTTCATTTCTGCTGGTTGCAATTGTTATAACTCACAGTTAATAGAAACCCAGAACAAAATCCTTCTTGAAATTATTAATTTATTATTATTTGTTTAGCCCTACAAATTAAATTAAATGTTGTTTAATAGCCTTACGGTGAATGACCAGTACAATCATTGGGAAGATTGCTGAAAAGACAGTTGTCCAGCAAAGAGACAAAAAGGTATTTGCTAAAGAAGCTAAAACTGTTGGCGGATTGCTGGATTAATGGAAGGTTAAAGGAAGAAGCGTTGTTAGAAATGTTTTTGGGGTTTTTTCCATTTCAATTTTGCCACATTTTTTTCTTTTGTCTTGTTTTTGTATTTTTAATTCCTAACTAGATTTATTTGACTGTTAAATTTAAATACTCGCGTATTTTCACAGTCATTGTCATTTCACTAGCATCATAAATGCAGCATATTGCAGACAATTTATCCACTTTAAAGTGACAATTGATGATGTAAACAACTCTATGTACGTTTGCTTATTTGCTTCTTGTACTTTTATTTGGCGCTTATCTCTTTTATTTATTTATGTTTTTCATTAGAATTTTTTATTAGATTTTATTGTATTAGAACAACTTCCTGTGTGCAATCCAGCTAAATGACAATAAAAAGACGGAGAAAACGTTGCGATGGAGCAGATAAAAAGTATTTTCTTATTAGCATCCCTTTCGATAAATGCACAAGGCATGTTTATGTGGTAAATACGTAAATGTTTTAATTGTTTTTTTGTGACCTAAGGGTTATATAATAAACGTAATTATTTGCAATTATTGCTCATAAAAAGTAACTGACACTTAGCATTGTATTGGTGTTTTGTATTTATTTTTAAACACTAATACAATACGCGTCACCTACAACTGGTTTATGTCGTTCTGTAATGTTCAATTTATAAATGTCTTACACTTTCTTTCAAAATAAAAGTCATTTGTTGAGAGACTATTAGCTCAGCTAAGACGGTCTTAAATAGCCATTTAGGATATTCTGTTTGCAGCTAATGTAAAGATGTATTATTGTTTAAAGGGAAAGAGATTTTTGTGACAATTGTGGCTGATTTAAAAAGGCACCCCACAAAGTTTTATTTTGAAAGCTTGATTTTATCTTAAAGTGTCTCAAAGTTTACGGCGTTTCCCTCCTACGTTCTTCCGGTTCCACAGGTTTCCGAAGTGGACGAACTTCTGATTGCGTCAAAAATTATTTAACTTTTAATATCCCAAACACATTTTTATTTTTATTGTTTCATATCAGACTTTGTCCCGTGTCATTAATCAAGTTCTTAAAAGGTTGTTGCTGGGATTGAGTAAATTATGAAGAGTTTTTGACAGAAGATGGTCAAGAAACTGTTGTTTAGGTGAAGAAAAGTGATGAAGCCTGCGATGAATTTGGCCTCTCGTTGACTGTCAGGTGAGAAGCAGTGGTTTATTAACGGGTTTATCGATTGTTTCAATGCAAAAGGTTGTTGGTTGGGAGTTAGCTAGCATTAGCACCAGCACCGTCAGCTGACAGTCAGCCGCTCTGACATTACAGCGACTAGCTAACAGCTAACAGCAAGCGGAGTTCATTGGAGCTTTAACTGCTGTTCAACCAAATACTCTGCAATACATTTGTTCATATATCCATAGCAACACGAATAATTTTAGCTAGAGTAAAAAGAAACACAACCCTTAAACATTTTTTAAATGTAAACTAATTAGAAGTTGCTTCTGTCCGTTTTCTCTCTGAGGCTGAGTGCACAGGTGCATTTGGTTGCGGCTTCTTTAATATGAACTACTTCATTAATGTGCTGATTTCTCCATTGTGGCATGGAGGTGATCAGCCTCAGGTTCTGCTGAGGTGAAACGCCCTTCAGGTCATCTGGATTTCCTGCTGTCTCTACTTCATGGTGACAATATCCACATATCCTCCATGGCACAGCAACGCCATGGTCATTCAACCCGTTTTTGAATGAAATCAGCATCTTCACAAAACTCGTCATCAGAAGGAAGCATGACGTTCCTTAAACATGTCTGGTTGCTGTTTTTATTTTTTATTTGATGAAACACAGTGAGCCAACACCAGCTGATAATATGGCATCCCATCTGAATGTGTAAACGTCACATTTGACTCTCGAGAAACTCCGGTTTTGTGCCTCGACCAATCTGGAACCATGATTCCCAAATTCAATGCAAACTTGGGACCACTGAGCAACAGTCTCAGTGCGGCCAATCATTTGTGCACCTTCTTTGACACTTAGTCCTTCCACTCAACTTTCAGATGTTATACTTTGATCCAGCACTCTTTGAACAACCAGCATTTTTAGCAATTAGATGGAGTAAAAATGTTTCCAACATGGGTAGTTTCAATTTTAGAAGAAAATAATTAGTCGTAGTCTCTCTCAGAGGAACAAAGGAACAAAATTAAACCATAACATTTTGATACTTCAATGAATGGATGGATTTCTAAACCTCCACCCAAAGAATAGGATCAAAGCTAGCAAACACTGGGCCTGCAACTCTTTTGACACTTTGTCCTTCCACTCAACTTTCAGATGTTATACTTTGATCCAGCAGTCTTTGAACAACCAGCATTTTTAGCAACGACCTTTTGTGGCTCAACCTCCTTAGGCAGGTTGTCAGTGACTGTTGGACCGCCGTCAAGTCTTTACTATAAATAGTAGGACATATTAACATCCTCAGAAAATCTAACTTTTGGGGCTTTATTGTAAGATTGCAGGAATAAATTAAAAGTTGCAACGATACTCATATTCATTGAGACGCATATTTTCCATAAACATAAAGCTGTTAGTACTTATTCCAAAAATAAAGTAGAAACAATGATTTTTTAAATTTTATTTTATCCTTCAGCAAAAGAAAACAAAAAAGATATTTAACCCTTACAGTTTTAGATGCGTTGATGACGCATTTTTGCAATTTAATGCTGTTTTTTGGAGCAAATTGTGAAGTGGATAAACATTCCTGAATTTTTATATTGTACAACCAGGTTGACATTAAGAGATTTTAGATTTTATAAATACAATAACTGGAAAATCTAACTCTCCAAGGGATTATGGAAAAACTGGAGTATAGATGGAGTAAAAATGTTTCCAACATGGGTAGTTTCAATTTTAGAAGAAAATAATTAGTCGTAGTCTCTCTCAGAGGAACAAAGGAACAAAATTAAACCATAACATTTTGATACTTCAATGGATGGATGGATTTCTAAACCTCCACCCAAACAATAGGATCAAAGCTTGCAAACACTGGGCCTGCTCAGGATTAATCAGGTAATCATTATGTCATAGCTCATTTTTGTATGCTAGTAAAAAGATTACTCACACCCAACTTATAAATCTGAAATGCAGTAAATGAATTTCTTGCTGTAAATGATTTATTTACCAGTTTAATCATTAAAATACTTTAATGTCCAAGAAAACTGCTTCGTTTTGTTATAATAATGAAAATTGTTACTACTCGTTACCCTAATTCTGTTGAAGCCCACGTAGTTCCCTTTCCACCTACAAATCCAAAGTTGGATTGCTGCCCACACATCTTCAGTCGAATGTGTAGTCAATGAGATGATGTCTTAATTGGATCATCTTTTGTCTTTTTGTAATAACCGGAGCAGATTATTCTGTCTGATTTTTACTAAATCAATCTTAATTGATTAAATTAACTTTTTAGAGCTACTTAAAATGTCTTATTTTTCATTTTAAACTCTCCCAGTTGAATACAAACCCTTGTGCTATGTCATGGTAGTAAGTATAAAAGGATCTGGCATTAATCAGGTTTGCATAAATTAGAACAGAGGAAATAAAAACATAGAAAAAAATGTTTTTAGATATATTTCCTGTCTTATTATTACATCCATCTGACCATCATCCCTCTACCTATTTGTCAATCTCCCTGTCTGTCCCTCCCTCTCCATCCATTTTTTTGATTTGAAGAAAAAAAAGTTTTTTTCAATTTGAGATAACCTGGAATATTTAGTTATCCTTTGTCAATCAATTAAATTTAAATTCAATTTATTTATATAGAGCTAATTCACAGCACATGTTATAACATTTTCTATCTAATCAATACGCCTTAACAAAATTCACTTGAAAGAAACTTGTCTCTTTCAATCAAAACTGCAACAAATATATATAATATTTTTATTAGGTAATAATTTCAAATGAGTAGGCTACTAAAGTAAAACTAAATACTTTTATTATTTATGCATCAGAGAAAGGCTTCTTGTTTCCATCCACAATCAATGAAACTCAGAAGGAACATTCCGTAACTTTTTCCTGTTAACTCATAAATATAAGTGAAATCCTGCTTGCAGCGTTTACTTCGAGAGGCAGATGGCTCTGATGCTGGATGGATGAAGAATTAATGCAAATAGTTCTTTCTATTCATCTTCAAGCAGTGTATTTTCTTTGTCCGCTGTTTTTTTAGCAGCATATTTGGAGCATATTTCCCCCATTAGAGTAATGTACTGCTCGAATTTGAAAGTAAAGCGTCTCGCTCATGCAGCGCCGCCGTGACGTGCGCGTGACAGTCACAGCGTGTTGATCGTATGGAGAGGACCGATCCGTTGCCCTGACACTGAGCGGGCACACGGGGATCTTGTGGTTTTTGGTTATTTATATGGAGCGCATACAATACCGCCTGCCTCAGTATGAAAGCGTGAATATGGTGAAAGAACCGCGGCTTCAGGGCCAGACATAGGCGGTTTAGGGGCCGGCCCATTGAAAGACGCAAGTATAGAGTTTAATCTGTGGTTTCTGTTGCCTTTTGCCATTTAATTTCTAATATTAACACTTTTTTTTTTTACCATTTACAATTTACCTATTAAGGTTACCCAAGAAAGCTCCATCATGTGGACAGACAAACAAAGAGGACTCAGAGTCTCCCAGGAGGAGCTGCTCTGTAAGAACGCCTGTGGGTATTATGGAAACCCAGCATGGAAAGGCTTCTGCTCCAAGTGCTGGAGAGAGAGATCACGTCCGCCTGGATCGCAAGGACAAGACACAAGGTGGACGCGGTACTCGGTGCCTCACCATCAGCTCTTCTGTTTTACAAACGTTGTTCCAACGCATTATCATACTGTTGTTTCTTGCAGACCCAGCAGCGACGGAGCCCCACCCACTTTCTCCAAATTTGAGGAGAAGAAAAACATTGAGAAGGGTCGGCGAATAAACACCGTGAGGAGGCTGTTCTGGGGCAGCTCCTCGCCTCCTAAACCTCAAGGTTGGTCCTCTGAGATTCCTTTGCTTAGTCTAAGGCTTGCATTCAATCACCATAAGACATTAAAAAAAACGAATAAGATCTTAAGACCACAAACTTCTGTGTGTTTTATTAAAAGTGCTGAAAATTTGGATGGTAACATCCATCCTGATTAACCCATGTTTTTGGGAGTCTTTATTTTCTTTACCATATACCCACCACTCTAGGCAAGGTAATTTTATTTGTAAAGCTCATCTTCAACAAGGTAATTCAAGGTGCTTGAGTTGCCTCCACATCACGGTTAGCATCTTAGTCCCTAAAAACATGTATTAAGCGTGGGAAATAAGAACTAAATAGATTGAAATAGGCAAAGTGTGAATGATTCACACCAAAATTACCCAGATTTTGCACTGAAGCAGTCTTTGATTAAAATGTTGCCCATGCTGATATTGCTATGGCGACTGTGATTCAATATAAAGTGCAGCTGTTGAGGAGACCAGGCCCAGCTGTGTCTGATTAGACTGATGGTGCTGGTGAGCATCAGTTTCCATGTCTTTCACAGATTCTCCTTTGGATTTGGGTCTGGACTTTGACTGGGCCATTCTAACACCCGGATATTTTCGGATTCAAAACCTTCCATTGGAGCTGAAGGTTTTAGGACTGTTTTCCTGCGGTAAAGCAAACTTCCCCCCAGTGAACAGATTTTATTTTTTCATGGATTCTGACCAGCTTCCTGGTCCTTGTTGGGGAAAACAAAAACATTCCCCCAGTATGATGCTGCCACCTCCATGTTTACTGTCAGAATGGTGTGTTTAGAGTAATTATGGTTTTCCTCCACGCATAGCGTCTTGCTTGGTGGCCAAAACAGGGTAATGTTCTTCCCATCAAAGTCTGTGGTTGTAGCGTTGAAAAAGGAAAACTGCTTTTGCAATTCCTACTCCTCCTACACCAGCTTGTAAGTTGTTAGACAGGGACTATAATTTGTTTTCAAAGTTGCAGAAATAGTCTTGCGTATGATGTCAGCCTGTCTTATTTATTCCACCTTGCTTTCCCTTTTTTGTCTCTCCAGAGACCTCTGAAAGCCACACAAAGATGTTGAAAGCCTACGAGAGCCTTGAGCGTGGAGACTTCACCGGTTTTCTGAAGATACTTCGCAGTCCATCTTCTCAGCGTCTGCAGTCCCGCTGTACAGCTTTCCTCAACACAATGGAAGCTTATCATGTAACTATTTCCATGAATGTCTGTATTTAAAGTTGGATATTTTGTCAAATGAGACGTTCTTATCAAAGCCTTTACACCATTCTCAGGATCTGCCGATACAGAAGCAGTCAGACTTTGTGCAGGATTTCTATCAGTCTTTTGCAGAATATTTTAGAAGTAAGTACGGATTGTTCCAGCGTGTTTCAATTTGTTCTTTCTTAAACCAAGAAGAATGATTTTTGAATCATTTTATTTTCTATCTTCAGGCTCTCCTGAGGCTCAGGTCGCTCAGATAATGGAGCACGTAGAGAAGCTCATAATGACTCGGTTGCACAAATGGGTTTTCTGCCACGACAGCTGTGATGATGAACAGAAAGACCTGGCGCTTCAGCGACGAATACGGTAACGCTGTTAAGAATTCAATAATTTATCACTGATTGTCATTTTTGAAGCCCATCTTCATTGCTTATAAACTCAGCGTTCATACACAGCCTGGAAAAGGATGGAATTTTTTCACGTTTAATAATAATGAATTTTAATTTGAAGCGCCTTTCAGAACTCTCAAGAACACTGCAGAATATATTCAGCCCAAAAAAAAAATCTCAGAAATACTTTATAGAAAAAGATCACTGTAGTAAGCAGGCCATCACAATCACACAACAAAATAAATAAAATCAGATTTAAAAATTACAAGGAAAATGCCAGTGTAAAAAGATGGGTTTTGAGACGTGATATAAAAATTGAAAGAGTCAATGTTCCTGAGATCTGGTGGAAAAGAAATCCACAACTGCCACCCAGGCTACTGAGTGGGATGATGGGAACAACGAAATGTGGAGAGGTTCTAAAACAAATTTATTGGCAGGAATAAGCAACTTGAAGCAGACTTGATAAATAAGGCGGAGCATGATTATGAAGTATTTTACAGGTGTATAACACAAGTTTGTATTCTAAAAATGTGCGGTAACCAATTAAGTTAGTTCAGGACGGGACTGATGTAGTGAAGTTTGGATCTGTTTGTAAAACTGATTAAAATATAAAAGCTTTTTTTGCATTTTCTGCTAAACTATAAATATAAATCTTATTTGAAATTCTGCTCCTTGCATACGTTAAACTATTCATACATATATATTGTTCCTGCTTACGTGCAACTAGTTTGCAATGTTTGAATCTAACTCTGTAGAAAGTCTTTAAACATCAAAGCTTGCATCATGTTCCTCATTGATGTTTTTCCTTTTCAGCTCCCTAAACTGGGTCACTCCACAGATGCTGAGTGTGCCTTTTCCAGATGAAAAAACCCCTGTCACAGGTGACCCTTTCCTGCCTGCCATAACAGGTGATTGAACTCCAGATTTGGGAAGCTTTCAGTCCTAAACTAACTTGAGTAAAACTATTATCTATTAGGTACAAATCAAATATAAAGTCCAGTGATAAAACCTTTGAGATTTAGAAATCACATAGAAGGTGTCTATTTCGGCTGCAGTCCATGTAGCTCCGAGGTTGCAACTTGAATCCAGCAATGATTTCAAATTCAGTTTATGTGTCAGTTTTTCCGAAAAACTATGGCAACTAGTTGTTGCACTCATAATCAGACTAGTTGTCATTACTAATACAAGTTTATAACCCATGTCTGTGTTTATGCATTCAAAAGAACAGATTTACCAGTAGAGGTTTTATATGTATCATTGATCTACAGTCTGACAGAAATGTAAATAGACTATTTTATTTTTATGTAGCCTTTACTGTGGTTTGTTGATCTCGGTGGGAAATCTTATTTTTTCATCCTAGATTTCAAAGGCCTATTTTTAATTTTACTTGCTTTGAAGTCAATTTTTTTTCCTTGAAATATTTACAGTTTTTTTTTTACTTTCAACTCAGAAAATGACACAAATCCTGCTGCTTCTGGTAGTACCATTTTAAATATCGGGACAGTGTTGTGGTTCTGGTCATAAAGACTTTGAGGACAACTGGTCTAAAATATTGTCATGCTTCACTCACCTTGTTTTATTAAATCAGCCATTATAGAAATGGACGCCAAGCGAGCTCCACAGGACAAGCTTGCCTGTGTGTCCAAATGCAGTCAGCACATCTTTGAAGCGCTCTCCACCTCCAACGATGAGCCTGCGAACGCTGATGACTTCCTGACGAGCCTGGTGTACGTGCTGCTGAAAGCCAATCCGCCCCGCCTCCACTCCAACATGCAGTACATGATTCGTTTTGGCCTCCCTCACAGTCTCATGGCTGGAGAAAGCGGCTACTATTTCACAAACTTGGTGAGTTGCGCTTGAAAGCGCTCGTGCTTCGTACACCACAGAGTTGGGGCGGTGGTAACCCAAGCTTGTGTCTATGACCTCTGCTTTAGTCCTGCGCGGTGGCCTTCATGGAGAAGCTGGATGGACCAGCGCTCAACCTCAGCCCAGAAGAGTTCGAAGGCTACATGCGAGGTCAGCGCACTCCTGCTGCGTTAACTAAGAGGCAGCAGATGGCCAGTGATGCACAGAAGCTGCTGGAAGAGCTACAAGGAAGACAGGAGAAGCTGCACCAAGGTGTGGGTGCTCTCAACATGCAGCTGCAGAAGTGGGTCCAAGTAGTTCATTCCCAGCTGGATGAGGCAACAAGCCAGTTTGACAAGGTACAGAAGGAATTACCGGCTCAGGCTGAGGCCGCTCAGGTGGAGTCCTCTTCTGCTCAGGATGGATCCCAGCAAAGGGAGGAGGAGCAGCCCCCTGAGCTCCTGCCAAATTATGACAGTGAAGCTCTTAAAGATCAGGGATCAGAAACCCCTGGCATGATAGTTAATGATCAGCGCTAACAGACCAAGGCTGCTGGACAAACACCTACATTCCACTGAAAGATTTGCACAAGTTTAAAAACAAATAGAAGTGATTCATGAGGTGAAGAAATGAGGATGAAGGAAAAACCTACCGAAGGAAACGTTGGGCGTGTTAATCCTGAGACATCTGAAGGGCTTACATACTTTTATTAAATATTCTAGCTTTTGTTATTGTTCTCTGGGTCATTAAAACACATTCCAGTTTAGGTAAGAAAATATATTAAGACACACAACACTTAAAGGTGCTAAGCACAAAATATTTTCCCTTACGTTGCATACCGCTATGACTTTATAGTGACCAGTCAAAATGTGAACTAGTAACAACCACTACAAGTTTACAAGAGGACATCTGTTAAAAAAAAGTTTCTCAGAGCTGTCTAACTTATAAAATGTTTTCCTTTACAGTTTTGTGTAACACGTTTCTAGCTGATATGTTGTGCAAAAGATTTTTACAGTTGAATGATTTATGAAGAGAATTAAAGTTTTATTTTTGTTCAATAATTGAATCAAATGATAGATTAAAGGTGTTTGATTTGTATATTATAATGTGTGACTTTTTGATTTTGTAATTTATCCAGATTTGACTTTTTGCTGGGCCAACAATCGGGGTGTAGGTACATCAGTTTTTTACATTTAAAATTAGGTTAATATAAAAAAAAAAAACAACAGATGGAATAATGAAGGTGTGCATTCTGCTGATTCTGTGCAGTTGAAGTGAGTTCAAAAGAGCAGCAGTATTGAGTTTTAGTGAGCCCATTAATGCTGATATTAAACAGAAGGCTCTTGGTGAGATTTTCTCTAAAAATCTGATCTGCAAGTACTGTTAAGAGGAATAAGGTGATTTAATAAAAAATGTAGACGAGAGGAAACCATGGTAACCAAGGAAAGAATTAGGGAACCATGTGAAGAAGTGCAGAAAAATGCAGGCTGGTTAGCTAAAGTTATCTTTTGTGCATTAAAAAATGAAGGAAACATGGAAACCATTCCAATGGATCAAAAGTGTTTGAAATGGGAATGACTCAGTCAAAGATCAGCTTCAGAGCTACCCAAGAAGCTGTACAGTTACATGTGAGTATTCTAACAATTAGAGACCTATTAAATAACCCTGAAAATTCCAGCTGTTGGGAAATTTTTTTTTTAGGAAATTCTAGTTTTTCTAAGAACATGATGGACCTTGAAGGAAATTCATGTGGTTCCGGTGGTATTGCATAGGGATGATTCTCATACTGGGGCTTCAGGCCTCTTTATTGCACAAAAGGGGATCTGTTTGAATTAATCTAATTTGTCTAAGGCCATATTTTATTTTGTCAAAGAGGAAATGCCATTTAGATAAGTGTTAAAGCAAAAAAACAAAGGAGAAAGTAAGCAGCATTTTCCCTTTCAGACCATCAAGACACCCTGAAAGTTAAGACTGTAGAAATCATACATATAATTTAAGTTTAATCATCCTGGGCCTTGAACGCCTGCTTACAGGTGACTATGTTGGTCCACTCCACTGTAGAATCAGTTCTCATCAACAGTGTTTAGAAAATAATACATATTAAATACAATATTTTCAGTGATTCACAGAAAAACTAAATCTGCAAGAAATTTTCAGTTTATACAGTAAGTGTTTGAGTTTGTAAATAAAACTAAAGATGCCATTTTAAATGCCTAATTTTCCTTTTAGCATACTTTCTGTAGAGTACTTGCTACTGAAAAGTGCTGGTGGAAGAGCGAAGCAGCACATTTGCTTATCAGATGCAGCAGATTGATCAAAGTCCAGAATGTGGTGCCTCATTTGGGGAGATATGCTTTTAAACAAACAAGTGAAACCTGCTTGTAAAGGAGATTGGAGATGGTGTTACTCTGCTTCACATCATAAACACAAAGCGCAGATTTATTACAGAACTAACTAATTTCCCTCCAAGCCTGTTTTGGCTTAGACCAAAACCAACAATTACCTCCAAATAAACTACTGCTCTATTATTACAATGCTTAGCATAATAGATTAATTTAATAGACTAATTTATTTCTGTATCTTAATTATAAGAAAGCAATATTAATTAATAAACTTGGCTTTTTTGATTTCTACAAGTGTTTTTTTTGGCAGTGTCCGTGTTTGGACACTTGGGGGCGCTCAACCAGAAATACATTCACAGGAACGTTTGTAGCCGGAAGAGAAAGATTGTAGCAGCCATGAAGATGACGGGAGAAAACAGAGCGGAGGGCTCCGAAATAACAATGGACGATGTGAATAACCTTATCAAAAAGAAAGATGAAATCGAAGAACAGATAAAGGCTTACCATGACGTGTTAGAGGACGTAAGTTGGACTCCCACACCGCAAAGTTATCCGGGTCTGTGCGGCGATGAACGTGTTTCTCCTGTTCTTTACAGCAAGGTGTCGGAGTTGAGGGTCCCCTGGTTGACGCTGAAGGCTACCCCCGAGCAGATATTAATCTGTACACCATCAGGGACGCCAGGCACAATATTTCATGTAAGCAACTGTTTGCTTTTGCGTTTCTAGGTGGACTACAGCTGAAAGTCTCTTCACTCGTCTTGTAATGTGTGATGTTTCTGTTCTGCACTTTCCATCCAGTCTTACTGAGCTTGAACTACGCAGCGTTATTTTCAGTTTTTGCCCTTCATCCCTAAAGTTATTGGCATTCCACTTGTTTTTAGTCTTAATGAAACTCTGTCTCTAAGCAGTTTTGCCGTTTTCTGGAAGGTGCTGTCTGATGTGCTGTATTTTCCTAGTTCCAGTGAGAATGTGAGTAGCAGCGATCTGGATCAGCTGCCGCTGTCTGGTTAAAGGATACATATTATGACTATTTTCCCACTATTTAAAATAGTTGTATGAGTTCCAGAAAACGTGTTTCTGAAGTTGTTTTTTGGAAATAGCTTGTAGGAAACAATAGTTACCAACCTGTATTTCTCTCTGTTTCAGCCCCTTGCAAATTGGGCTGTTTTCTGCTGCTCATTACATTATTAATGAGCTGCTGCTCATTGCCCCAGATATTTGTTCACCTTTCCAAACTCATTTAATCCAGATGTTTTAAGTCCAGCCCCTTTTTGGAAGTAGAGAGTGACAAATCATGCATCTCTGTTTAAGAGTTTAATAGACGACTGTGAGTTTGGCCATTTCCAGGAGAACAACACCTGTCTCACTGCTTTGTGTCAGGTGCAAAGTTTGGTGCAGAGAGGATTACGGCGTGCTGCATGGTATCAGTGATTTTAAAGAAGTCTCATCCATGTATTTATCTTTACATTGACTGATTACTGCAACATTATTGTCCTTCAAGGCACATCAACTGTATTTGGTGATTCTTGATTTTGAACAAATAAAATGTGCTTCTGTTTCTGCTTCAGGCCTTCAGAATGACCACAAAGCCATCATGGCAGAGATAGAAGAAGCTCTGCACCGGCTGCACGCTCGAGAGAAAGCCAAGCGGGAGCAAGATGTGGCGGAAAGCCAGGAGGAGGCGATGGAGCAGCAGGTCACTCTGCCTCCTCCTTTCGCTCGAGTGGATGCTGTCACCGACGGCTCGCCAGCCTCTGGAGCGGTGAGGGACGATTTCTCTGCTCTTTAAACCCTTCTGATAAACCACCAAATATCATTTATGTTGATATTATGGATGCTCGGAACTGAGTACTTTCTGATACCGAGTACCAATGCTAATATTTCTTCCACACAAAAAAAGGCAACGAATTGGAAGACAGGTTTTATTTTCTTCTCTGCTTGTTAATATAATGTTGAATTAGAGAAAAAATAACATTTCAATAAAAATGACCACAAAACTAACATTTTAAGTGAAAAATAAAGATTTTCTGTGAAATGATTGCAAAGTTTCCACATTTTAACTGGCATTGATTAACTACCTGATGCTGATACGAGTGCATTAGGACCGTATCGGTCCCAATACTAGCATCTGTGCATCCCTAGTTTATATTCAGTAGGGCTGGGCGGTACGGCCTCAAATATATATTGCAATATAATCTAAAGCATCTGCGGTAGTGATATGTAGTGCGGTATTTCCTTTTTTTAAAACATGTCAAAATTCTCTGTGTCCAGACATGTTGCAGCAGAACAACTTCAAAAAGTTTTAGAATGCAATAAAAAAAAAACTTTGGTGGAAACATTTATTTAAAAAATAGCCAATTCTTTTTCCAAAATAATCCCAAAAATTTCTCACAAAATAAATAAAGATAAATATGTTTTATATAAAATAAAAAAGCTAAATATCTGTCTGATTTCCTGCTTACTTATTTATACATTTAATATTTCACAAAAAGAAAACTACATATATTTGAATAAAAATGTTTCAAGTTCAACAGATTTCCTTTCTGTTATTTGACAAAAAAACAAACTTTAAACTTTGAATATCTTATGTGAAGACAAACACTGAACATTAGTATCATTGTGTACCTGGTAGAATGTATGTAGGCACAGTCTGATGACATCATCAAAATACATAACTGCGATATGGCGGTATAGACAAACTCTTCACCTTCGGCTTGACTTCATTTTTACCTTATACGTTTTATATTGCCCATTACTAATATTCATGTTTTCTTTCATTTATTTGAGCATATTTCTTCTTTTTTTTTCACAGGGGCTCACAGTGGGAGATGAAGTCATTGAGTTTGGCTCTGTGAACACAGACAACTTTCAGAACCTGCAGAATATTGCTGCAGTCGTACAACACAGTGAAGGAGTAAGTTTGATTTTTATTTGGTGTAATTTTATCTGGAAAATAAAGGGTTCCAAGTGTTCTTGAGCTTGCAGCTGATTGTAGCTTAACGTTATTCTGATTTTATATCTGATTTTACTTTTAGCAAAAGATGCCATCCCTGACACTTTGACCATGATGAACTTGCCTGTCACCCAATGTAAACAGCAGCTTAATGTTGGTTTTCAGAAACCTTTGCGGGTTGCTGTGATCAGAGGCGGCCAAAAGGTTCAGATGAGCCTTACTCCACAGCGGTGGTCTGGCAGGGGCCTGTTGGGGTGAGTAAACAAGACGAAAAATAAAAACGGTCAGACATCAGAAGCAGTTCATGAGTCTGAGCTTTTTGGTGATATTACTACAATCAGCTTTGTAGTACACACATGATTTGTGATTAAGATGTTAAAACTACAATAATTTTTTTATTTTTTTATTCAGTTGCAACATCGTTCCAGTCCAGCGATAATCCACACCAACTTTTTTCAGATTTAAACATTGGAATCTGATTCTCCATCTCCCTCCCTGAGGGTTTTCTACTCTGTACAGCAGAAGTTTGGAACTATTTTCATTCTTTCAGTTTCTTAATGAAAACCTTAAACACCTTCTGCATACAATGACCAAGAATGGAATATGATAAAGTGTTGCACCAAATTGGATCGTTCTGAACCTGCGACTAAGAACTGGATAAACTCTTCTTCACTACATGTTTTTTCTCAGTATGTAGGACGGTCAAGATTATTGAAGGTAGTAGGCTTCAATAAATCCTAATCTTTGTGTGCGCACGATTATTCTGATCGAATAAAGATGTTCATGAAGAAAATCAGTAAGAATATTTCATCCACCCTCATGGGAGAAACTGAAGAAAGATTTATTTTGGATTAAACTTCTACAGATTAATTATCAAAATATATCGTTCAGAAATACTAGTCATCAATTTATGCAGAGATGATCAATAACTGGTTGCTATTTGGTGTGAGATTCCCTTCTTTGTGTGGATTTGCCTTTTTGAGCTTTTCTTCAGTTCTGTTAGAAATTCACATTTTAATGTGGATGTGGTGTACATAAAGCACAGGAGAATAAAGATGAACAGAATGAAATAGACTTTATTGTCATTTCCATAGCAACAAGACTGAAGTGTTTCTGTAAATAAGTAATAACAAAAGGCTATAAAATACAGATGCTTTCAAGCAAAATCAGGGAATCTATTTTCAGTTGAAAAATAAATGTATTAAAGCAGTTGTTCTTCCTTTCCTGTATCTTTTACATGAAGGTGGAAGCTGGAACGAACCTTATTGGGTATCTTGCACCTTTTTTGCTTTCCAAGGATAACATGAATGAACAGGGAGCAGCCAATAATTTCCTGGTCAGTGGTAATAACCCATCTGGAGTGCCTGTATGTGGTCTAATATTTGATTCCAGAGAAGTCATGCAGGTGTGGCAGTACCTGAAGTATCCAAAGTTCTGGACATTTACAGCGCAGGTCATTATTTAGTCATCGTCTGCACAACACCCTGACGAAAAAAAAGACCTTTGGTAGAGGTAGATATCCACACAATCCCCTCCAATGATTGTTTAAATGTTTGTGACGTTGCACCTGACTCACCAACTTTTTTTTATTTCTGGCATAATTCTGGATGGATTCTTGACCACTCCTTGTAGTAGAAACCTTACAGTTTCCTGGCATCTATACTATTAAAACACACAGAAAAAAAAAAGTTCTCAAAGCTGGTTTGGGCCAATTTGAAATTGAAACATGTTAGAGTTCCTCCTCAAAAAAAACCTTAAAAAATAAAATGGGCTTAAAAAGAGGACATAAAGGCTCAACAATCTGACGACGAAGGCTTGTTCTGTTGTGGGAGTTTACTGTAAAACCACTGGAGATGATAATGATCAGAAGGATTTTTGTTATAAAATCATAAAAGTTATGGACAACCCTCTGCATCCGTTTCACAAGACTATCCAGACAGTGTCTTCAGTCGGAGGCTTCTTAACTGTTGCTGCAACAGACTGCTACAGGAAATCTTTCCTGCCCACAGCCATCATAATCTACAACAGTGCCTTGGAAAATGTATTAGTTTGAACAACAATACTTAATTTCTCTCTGGAATGAAAGTATTTTTTAATTTCCAATTCATTGTTCCACCCACTGTCTAATCCATTATTACTAATAGAAGGGAAACAATGCCCCAGCATGATACCACCACCACCATACTGGACAGTTAGAACACTGTTCTTAGGGTTGAAAGCCTCACCTTGAGAATGTGCATCTCAACATGGTGACAAAAAAAGCTAAATCTTCATGTTGTCGGACAAAAACAATTCTTGAGAAGACCTTTGGTCAGCAGCAAATTTGGGTCATGGTTGAAGGTGTGGACATTGGACCAGAAGGTTCTTTGTTTGGTCGACACTTCCTGACTCCATTTTAGATCTTAGGACTGGTACACAGCTGTTCCAGTATGTTCTGTTTGGCTCCCGTTTTGTTTTTCAGCATCTTAACCAATTTATTTGAGTTAGGAGAATGATACCAAACACCCATCAGTGTTTTGATTAAACAGGATATCCTCAATCAGAATCAGAATCAGTTTATTGGCCAAGTATGTCACATACAAGGAATTTGACTCCGGCAAACTTTTTCCTCCAGTACAGAACTTGAATAAGTGAAATAAAAAAAGAAAAAAAAGAAAAATATGAACAAAAATTAGTAAAAATACAAATAAATATCAGATCGTAAATAATAAAGGATAATATATACACCAAGCCGGGGTTATTTTACAGTGAGTATGTACAGAAGTGCAGAGTTATAGTTTATTGTTATGTGAGTGCACTCACACACTGTGACTAGACAGAGTTCGTCAGAGCGACAGCCTGGGGGAAAAAACTGTTTTTGTGTCGGGTGGTTTTGGCGTACAACGCTCTGTAACGCCGACCTGAGGGGAGGAGCCTAAACAGATTGTGGCCAGGGTGTGAGGGGTCAGTGGTGATTTTCCTGGCCCGCTTCCTGACCCTGGCCCGGAATAGGTCCTGAATGGAGGGAAGATCGGTTCCTATGATCCTCTCTGCAGTCCTGACTGTTCTCTGCAGTCTGTCCTTGTCTTGCCTGGTGGCGGATCCGAACCAGACAGAGATGGATGAGGTCAGGACAGACTGGACTATTGCTGTGTAGAAGATGATCAGCAGCTCCTGGGGCAGGTTGAACTTCCTGAGCTGACGCAGAAAGTACAGCCTTTGCTGGGCCTTTTTCCTTATTATGTTGATGTGTGAGGTCCACTTCAGGTCCCGTGTGATGGTGGATCCTAGGAACCTGAAAGACTCCACTGTGGGGACTGGCTTGTTGAGGATCATGAGAGGAGATGTTGATGGTGGTCTCTTCCTGAAGTCCACTGTCATCTCCACAGTTTTGAGCGGGTTTAGCTCCAGGTGGTTCTGACTGCACCAGAGAACCAGCTGTTCCACTTCCTTTCTGTACACAGACTCGTCGCCGTCGCGGATGAGTCCAATGACGGTGGTGTCATCTGCAAACTTCAGGAGTTTCACAGAAGGGTCCCTCGACGTGCAGTCAGTGGTGTAAAGGGAGAAGAGCAGTGGGGAGAGAACACATCCCTGGGGGGCGCCGATGCTGAGGGAACGGGAGCTGGATGTGAACTTACCCAGTTTCACCTGCTGCCTCCTGTCAGTCAGGAAACTGGTAATCCACTGACAGGTGGAGGGAGGCACGGTGAGCTGGGACAGTTTTTGGTGGAGGAGCTCTGGTACAATGGTGTTAAACGCAGAGCTGAAGTCCACAAACAGGACCCGAGCGTAGGTACCTGCAGAGTCTAGGTGGTGCAGGATGTAGTGTAGAGCCATGTTGACGGCATCATCCACTGACCTGTTTGATCTGTAGGCGAACTGCAGGGGGTCTAGCAGGGGATCTGTGATGTCCTTCAGGTGGGTCAGTACCAGACGCTCAAAGGATTTCATGACCACAGATGTTAGGGCAACTGGTCTGTAGTCATTTAATCCAGTGACTGGGGACTTCTTGGGAACCGGTATGATGGTGGAGCGTTTGAGGCAGGAGGGGACCTCACACAGCTCCAGGGAGTTATTGAAGATCTGGGTGAAGATGGGAGCCAGCTGGTCAGCACAGAATTTCAGAGAGGCTGGGGACACTCCGTCTGGTCCCTGAGCCTTTTTAATTTTCTGTCTCTGAAATAGCTGGCGCACGTCCTGTTCGCAGATCGTCAAGGCAGGTACGTGGGTGGTTTGGGGTGAAGCTGGGTCTTTTGTGATGGAGATGGTGGGGGAGGTGGGAGGTGTGAAAGTCCTTTCAAACCTGGAAAAGAAGTCGTTGAGGTCCTCAGCCAGGCGGGGGCTCTCCACAGGGTGGGGGGATGGTCTCCTACAGTTAGTAATGGTCTGCAGGTAGCTCCAAACTGCAGAGGGGTCGTTAGCAGAAAAACGGTCCTTAAGCTTAGCACTGTAGTTCCTCTTTGCTGCTTTGATCCCTCTTGTCAGCTGGTTCCTGGCCTGTTTGTACAGGTCACAAACAGGCCAGTATCAGCCGTATCAAGCTTCTGATACGGCCTTGACCTCCATCCTATGAAAGTTATGGACTCTGCTCAAATACTGGCGTTTATTTAAATGAGTTCCACTAATAATAAGAAGTCACATATTCAGCCAGAAGTATGTCAGAACCTACAAGAGGTCGGTGGTTTTCATTGCAACCTGGGAATCTAATGTGGGGGATGTATGTAAAATATTTGATCACGCATGTATAATTAAAAAAAAAAAATAGATTGGAGGAAATGTTACAATAGATTCCCAACAATTAAGCCATTGTCTAGTGACGCTGATCTTTACAGGGTCACTGGTTACAATCTAAGAACAATTTGAAGAGACCACCTATGATTTTGGACTGTGAGAGGAAGTATTTGAAGAGAACACACACACGCACAGAGAGAACATACAAACTCCATGCCGGACGACAGCATGGAGTTGAACCCAGGACCTTCCTGGTACGAAGCAACAGTCAATGACCCAGGAATTGAACCTATCTGGTGGTCTCTAACAATATTTCATTCCTATCTTCTTTTTGTTGGTATGCTTTGTTTGAACTTTGATTTTTTTATATGAATAAAAAAAAATAGAGCTTTCAGATCTTTAAAATGGCTGATATTGTTTAATTTATGAAAAAGACAACATATTTATAGAAACAAGAGTTTTATTATGTAAAAAACACAACTGTATCCCAACTCTTTAAATTAGCTGGTCTCAATCATTTTTTCCCCAACATGAAGAAAACTGAGGATAAAAACAAACAAACATTTTTCAGCTATGAGTTTGAAGGTCAAACAATCTTCCAAGATTTCTTGATAGGTTGACTGAGAAATCTTTGCCCTCACATTTTACCCAGGATGCTTAGAGGTGAGGTGCTTCCTCTGGAGGGGGGAGTTCTTCTTCTAACAAAACAGATGTGCCTAAATGGCATTAAAAGTACAGGATAACCGTCATTAGGCAGCTTGCTTTAGTTTCTTCTTTTTGGGTTTGACCATCTGGGGAAGTTGGATTTTAAAGGCCGTCCTAGAAACAAAAGGATATGAAATTATTACTGCCAACCAAACTGCAAAGGAAATACATTCTCCCTGACAATATGGTGATGTCAAAATAATCAACTTACTCGCATGTTGTGCAAATAGGACTGAAGTTGCAGAATACTTGAAGCAAAGAAGAGAAAAATCATCACCATGAATAAAACTTTATGTCTCTGAAATGAATCAGTTTGCTGTGTACAGTGTACGGTACTCACTCGACAGACAAACCGAGCAGACGTAGCCGATTTCGATGAGGTTACGGTGGCAGAAACAGGCGGCTCTGTAGTCCACGTGAGCAGGCGGGGGCAGCACCAGCTGGGCCCGCTGGTCCGAGTCGGGCAGGAACACCCACTGTTCACAAAACACACACGTTCTGACTTCACCTTCAAGCTGCGACAACCGTGATCGGCAGGAGCAACACTCACCAGAAGATACTGAGCCAGAGCTACTTTCTGTGGTATTTTCAGGTACAAGCCTCCTGTTATGTCACAAGCCTAGAACATATCACATCACTCCTGGTGGTACCACTTAACATTCACATAAACACAGATATCTTAGCCCTTTATAACACGTTCCCAGTTGTAATGCTGCATGAATTAGCCTGTGTTAGATTTACCTGCTCAAGGAGTCCTGAGTCTGAGTCCAGCACACACGCATCTATCAGGATGTTCTGGTAGAAATAGAAGTGGAGAAAAGTATGTTTTTGGTGATTTGAAGAAATTCATCAGTGAAGGACGAATATTAGAGCAGAGGAGTTTGACTTTTACCTGCTTTTGTGCGGCAAAAATCACGTTCATGAAGTTCATGTACTGGAGAGCGCAGTCATCGGCTGCTTTTATCACCTAATCAAGACGAGCAGAACAAAACATCAGCCCCAAACGGAGACGGTCATTTAGACCCTTCGCTAATTTGTGCCTGTCCACTTCTATTCTTTCTTTTAGCAGACTTCTACAACTACAAAGAACCATCCATTATGGTATGTTGTATATTAACCAGAACTGCTCTCAGGAAGCTATGTATATGTATGTAATTGTTTTATATTTTGCTCATACATGCAAGTAAATAATATCCAATAGCAAGAAGTCGTTCAAAGTTCATTTGGTTTGATCAGGGGGTTCATAAACATAAAAACTTGGATCAGAACAACAATGAATAAAGAATAATGTTGGAAAATGAAGCTTTATGATAAAATTATGCAAGCATTGAGCTTTCTATGAGCTGCTAATTCTTTTTATATAGTTGTTTAGTAGCTACACCAGAGGTGTCCAACTCCAGGCCTCAAGGACAGTTTTAGATGATTCTCTGCTCCAATACAGTTGATTTCAATGGTCCAGCTCAATTTAATTCAATTCAGTTTATTTAAATAGCGGCAATACACACCAGATGTCATCTCAACACTTTACACGAAAAGTCATTTCAATTCAATCATGCAAACATTAGGGTCAGTTTGAAAGTTTTCTATTTAAGGAATCCAAGCAGGTCGAGTCATTGACTTGCAGTTGTGCCCCTCCTGAGCACGTCATGAAGTTCTGCAGAGACCTGCTAACGAACCATCATTTCAGTCTGGATTTTTGATGTATGGAATCGGAACAAAATAACTAAAACCTGCAGGATAACAGCCATGGAGGAACGACTTTGGACACCTCTGAGCTACACAATCATTGTGGCTGTAACTATTGGTTGGAAAATGGGAATAGACTTGAGTAAAAGAGTCTGTGGCTTTTTGCCTGGACTTCACATCGGTGCAGCAAGAAAGTCACAGGTTCAAATCCGTGCTGGAGATGGATGAACATTTCTAAGACTATTTATTGCTATAAGACATCAAAATAAGTAACCAGAGAAACAAACTGATATGAAATTTTTACGTATGTGAGAACAAAGCAACAGTAGGTGGGAGAGTGAATTGGCAAGCGGCTGAACTGATGGTTACGTTATAAAAAAATAGGGGAAAAGACAAAAGCAAGTAAGAAATAAAGTAAAACCTTACCAATATTCTTGATTTCATCTCCTGTCCAACTAAAGAGAAAATGTCACATTGTAGCGTACTAACAGAAGAAATTAATGAAATAAAGAAAGAGGAAGATTAATCTGACATTACCTTCTAACTCTTTTGAGACTCTGTGAATATCTGTGTGGTAAAGTTTTAAGGACAATTTGCAAAGCAGCTCGAACTTTAACTAACAAATTCGGGCCATTTCTTTAGACCAAAAGAGCAAATTAAAGCTGCACATATTACAAAGTGTTACTGCCAAGTCCTTTAAACAACTAATTTTTGAATTGTTAACAGAATTAGAACCGCTGAATAAAATTTAAAGCAACCAAAGACAAAAGTGGGAATGGCTGTAACTCCAGTCCTGTAGAGCTGCCCTCCTGCATGTTTTAGATGTTCGCCTGGTTCATCACACCTGAATCAGAACTATGCTCCATTACCAGACCTTTTTGACCAACTGAGGAGGTCATTCAGCCATTCACCTCTGTTGGAAACAACTATAAGATACAGCACACTGCCTTCTGAGGACTGGAGATGGGAAATAAGGTAATTTTTCAGTATTTGACCAGCTCTTTTTTTTTTTGAAACCCGATTCAAATAATAATAACAATAACAATCACTTTAATTTCTAAGCACATTTGTCCCTAAGATCATGGAGTTACTTCAGAAGAGTCACTCATAAATTGCATGAATGTTCTCATATAAATAATTAACCTTTTCTCACCCGAATCAGTTCCCTGAATACTGAATGATCAAATATGTTTTCTTGAAAGGATACAGCAGAGGGCTTTAGCAAGAGATCCTGCCAACAGGGTGTCCGTTGAATTCCCTGTCACTTCAGCTGCAAGAACAAGACTGATAATTAATAACTAAATATCTGAAAATAAATCTAAATAAAAAGCTACAAAGTCTTTATTAGTATGATACAGAAGTTTATCAGACAAATCTGTGTAGCCTCTGGATTACCTTTAACCACACACAGTAAAATCCAGACATTTATACCCACTTTTTGTCATAATATTCCTAATCTCTTCAGCAATGAGGTTGTTGGCGACAGACAAGAGTTCATATTTTCCATCCCGGTTGGAGGAAGTGTCATCCACACCACTGTCTCCATTTTGCCAACTCTTACTGGGATACAAGAAGTGACTGGATGAAAGAGAAAAGTGGAGAGTTTGAGGCCTGAACCATTAAAAAATGTCTACACTGTACAGCTAAAAAGAAAACTAAGCAGTCGCAGTAATTTAAATTTAACACAATTTCTGCAAAGATGGATATATCCTGGCAACTAAATATTAAAGAAACAAAAAATGATGTAAAACAATAGATTAAAAATAAGTTTAAGAGCTTAATCAAGGTTCTTTAAATAGATATCCGTTAACTAAACATATACATGATTAGGCTTCTTTGAGTGAAACCAAGGCAGATTTTTAAAATAATTTTTAAAAGAAGAAAATGTTCTGTAATTTTTTAAGATTTTGTCTCGCAGTGGATACTATAGAAGTGGGGGATACATATGACAAAGGTCCACAAAGATGACTCGAACCTGGGAAGACCACGTTGAGGACTGAGTCCTCTGTACATGAGGAACTAACCACTACACTACGCCCCTTCTGTAGGTTCTTTGATAAAGGTTTTAGTTTTCAATCCATCAATAAATTAAGGATTATCAGATTAGACTGAGGGATGGGTGTGTGGGCAGGAAGGAGGGGTACAAATCTACAATATTTTATTAATCACACGTTCTAATTCGAGTATACAACTTTATTTATAATAACTGCACAATATTTTGTTTGTGTCCTTAACTTACAAATATTATTCTTAATTCTGTTTTTATACTTTTTTCTGACTTTCTTGTGTGATCCTTCTATCATCCATCACTTTGCTTCTGTGACAGCTGAATTTCCCCTTTTGTTGGTCAATAAAGGGTTATTCTATTCTTTTTTTTTATTATTCTATGAGGCAAACTAAGTCTTGTTGTAACTCATATTAAACATGTATCTTAAAATAATCGATCTAGATGGTGATCCCTATGAGCAGGAAGCATCTCCTGTAGCAGTCTGTATTACATTGAATCTGAAGAAGTGTCTGACAGAAGACAGTCTGTTGTTTTATGACAATCTGATTGGGTGGATGCTCCTCATACTTTTTATCTTGAATTTTTTTTTTTCATTTTATTGAGAAGTTTACTTTGTATCATCTCTGGATGCTCCACAGTTCAACAGTAGCCCCCAAAAACAGAACCTTCTTTATCAGCTCGTTTACCTTCTCTTAGCCACTGACTCTGATGCTGCTACACGGACAGATGAAGGCTGAAGAGATTGCACTTTCCACAACAGATGCATAGATCTGCAGCATCATGCAACAAACGCTGATTAGATAGATAGACAAACAGATGGATAGGTGGGTGGATGAATAAAGAATTTCCATGGATGGATGGACCCATGAATAGTAAGTGGATGGATGGATCTTTTAGTCAATACGAAGGGGAAATCTCAGCATGATCATTCTAAAAACTGTTTGGAACTGTCACACATCAACTTACACCAACACCCTAACAGGGCTAAAGAGCATAAACTGTGGTTACCTGTCTTGACAGTGACTGGCGATGACAGCCAGTTTGTTTGTCCTCGTCATCGCCATGTGGGAGTTTCCCATCACCATGACCGCATCCAGACATTTAGACAACGTGAACTTAAAAAGAAACAGATAACACTGTGCTCAGAGACATTTGTGTTCAAATAATAATCTCAAACATACTGATTCATAACTTTCATTGTTTGATGTAATACATATGTGAAATGTTAAAGATCAAACCTCATTTGGACCGTATGGAAAAAGGGACTAGTCTTAATGTTTTACCATTTGCATTGTGAAATCTGAGCATTTTTATGTGCAAATAGCATACCTAATCTCTACATAGTAAAGAAAACATGTGACTGAACCAGAAATAAAGAAGAGGGTACCTCTGGCTCACGCTGACCCTGCTGACCCCACCAGATGGGATTTACATCCACCACGATGACCAGGAGATTTGATTCATCCTCTGCAGAAAACATGACAACATATCAGCCAAGTGCAAAGGAAATGATCCAGCATCACAACTATGCAAAACATAATATTTGTCACTAAACGACCTATTATGAGCAGCACAGACCTGAAGCCATTTCGTTATCTGTCTGAAACCAAAGGAGAATATGTTATATATTCCTCTAACTTTATCTGCTGATGATTTCCATCTCTACCAAAAATCCGCCGCACTGATGGCGTATAAAACGTAGAAAATGTTGCTAATTTCTTGTTTTCCTCCTCATAGCGTCCCACATCTTCTTCTACTGCCTGTTCGACTAAAGAACACAAGGCGCCCTGCTTCCCCCTAGCGCCAGAGTTTATTCTGCACAAGACGAGACATTCAAAACCTTTTAGCTTCACTCCGCAAAAAATGTTGAGGAAAACATTTTTGAAATTGTAAAATAAATAAATAAAGTTATTTAACTAGTACATCGAAAATAAATATGCCATGAAAATACAATTTAAGATAAATAAAAACACTAAGTAAATATAACTTTGATTTAGGCTATAAATGAATAGCCTACCTTTGTTCACTAATGAGGTATGAAAGAAGTAAACTATGAAGAGATTTGCTGTAGATATTGTAAGAATAACAGGTTGATGCTGCCTGATATCATCTCAACCTTCTGTCATACAAGGCTATAAGCCTACTGCACATGTTGAACTATTGACAAGTTGCAGTTTTACACACCCAAATTCTGGACATTCGAGAACCATCAAGATACACACATGTAGAAATATGCTTCTGATTTTCAGTGTGGCCATTTCACTGCCTTTTTTTGTGTTTGGACTCAATTGGGATATATTGACAATGTCCATTATTGTCCCTCAGTAGGGATTTTTGTAAACAAACTATAAAGTGAAAGGTAAATTGAAGCAGGCAGATTCACAAAGATATAAAACATAACAAAATATTCAGAAATAAGGGCACATTTACGATGTTAGAAAAAATAGCATTGGTGAGTCATTAAAGAGGGAATACTCAGGATCACAGTAATATGCAACTTAGGAAGATAATTTCAAACGTTCACAAGCTAAACGTGAAAGTGTGGGGTCCTGTTGCTATGGATCTGAAAGATGATCTGCCCTGGCCCTTTGCCCATCCAGCCACGGTTTGGCTGGTTGTTTAGCATGCATGATTCTAAGCCGGGAGTCTGGGGACTCAATCCCGCCTGGGTCCTTTTTTGTACACCTTGCCAAATAGGAGTATTATTTTTTTTATTAAGAAAATAAGACATTTTACAAGAATAGGGGGGAAATGGGCAACTGTAGGAATGTAAAAAATTTACTGAGCAAGGGTTTGACGGTAGAAGTAATAGTTTTAAATTCTTACAGCTGGTGGGAGAAAGGACCTGTGATTTTGCTTCTTTTTGCATCTAGGATGCAGCAGTCTATCACTGAAGGAGGTCTTGAGTCTGTCTCTCACCATCTGCGCTGGATCGGGTGCTTTCCAGGACAAATCTGACCTTCCTGTAGAGCTTATCTAATCCCTATATTAACTCTATTTCAAAACAGGCAACGCTCATCCCGGTAAACCAATGAATGCAGCATCCTACATTAAATTAAGAGTCTCTACAGCACAGTTTGTGAACTTCTGAAGTTTTAATCTGCAGGTGTTTTAGTGTTTTCTTTAGTATTTTAGCGAGTATCAGTTTGAACATGAACATAAAGATACCCCCCCCCCCCCAAAAAAAAATGAGAAGAAACATTTTTTTAATGTTTAGATTATTCTTAGGATCAGATCCAAAAATACTGACAGTGAAATGTTAGATTAAAGGTGTAAATCGGCAAAGGGAAGATTAACAATGCTTTAGAAAATGGAAAGAGATATCATACTGACCACTCCAGACCTGAAAAAAGCAAAAAAAAATCTAGACTTTTGACGAGTGTGTTTCTGGGACACTGGAATGCAGCAATGGGGTTCCACAGGGGACTGTTTTGGCTCCCTTTCTGTTCACACTCTACAGCTCAGACTTCAAATGCAACTCAGAGTCCTTCCATCCAGAAGTGTTCAGAATAGGCCATAGAATCGTACAAATACCAGAAACTGGAGTGAACCACCAACACAGATGCAGCATGCAGGAATGGACAGAGTCGTCTTTCTTCCTCAGATGGCTGCAGATGTTCAACCACACGGCCATCGAAAGGTTGCTTCTGTATCTTGTTGTCTGCTGGGGAAGTAGCACTGTGGACAAAACCTGCAGACGTTTGGACAAACTGTTCAAAAAGGCCAGTTCTTTGCTGGGTCAGAAGCTGAACCCTGTAAGAACTGTGGTGGAGAAGCAGATGAAGAGGAAGCTGGATAATACCCCCCATCCATCCATACATCTTATAATCATAACAAAAGGTCGTCCATTCATACTTATAGTTTCATTTTAAAACACCATACAACAGATTCCACAAATTAAATTTAAGGCTGTTGTACGAAATCCTAGTTTTAACAAATATATTTAGAAATACAGTATACAGGGAGGAAAATAAAAATGGCAATATTTAGAATATTGTGAAAAGATAAATAAATACCCAAAAATGATTAAATGTAAAATTATTTAATATTTAAAAAATGTTTTTCATCCTAAAGCAGATTTGATCCATTCTTTGACAGGTTTTGTTTCTCCTTTAAAGTAAAAAAAAAAAAAAACATTTTTAGAATGTAAAACCAGGATATTATTGACATGATATCGAAAAAGGAACATTCAGTTAATGCATCAAACAACTTTTGTAAACAGAAAGATTTTTGGAAATAAAACAGTAAGATTATTAAAGTTCCTTATATTTTTCCTATCACTTGGGTTTGAGCTGTGCATCGAGGGAAACTGTTCTGTATTTCTCAGTCTGGTAGACATCAGACTCGATGGCCTCACTGGAGTCATTCAGGGTTATGTAAACATCCCCGCTGACTTCGGCGACTTTATGAATCCTTTGTTTGACTCCCTTGGAGCGCCAGTGAGTCCTTAGTGGTCTAACTGTAGGATCGTCCACAGCTTGGTAAAGTCCTTCCCCTTCTGCTAGGGTAATCTTGTACTTGTGCCAAGGACAGACGATGCACAGCCGTCCGTTGAACTCCTAATGGAGATGATGGGAAAACGTGTAAATTTGTTATTACAATAACAACTAACATTTATGATAGAAATATACAACCAAAAAGATATTTCACACACATAAAGCTTGAATGTGGAACATATTTAAATGTATTAAACATTGAGTATTCAATATCCCTGAACTTTTTAATTTGTAGCTTTAGATTTTGCCCATAATTTTTTGTAAATAGCCCAAGCTCACTTAGATTGGATGGAGAACATCCATCCATCCAATGACAGTAAGAGGGTAGACCAACCAGTGAACCCAGAGCTTCGCCTTTTCGCTCCGATCTCTCGTCACCACGACAGACTGAACAGCTGAACCCATCCTGTTGGAAGCTTCTGTGATAAATGTTCTCTTGTTTTTATAATCAGATCTTGCTTTTAATGACTACACAGTTTTATATTTGTCCTAATATGTGTTTCTTGATCTTCGTGATGCTGTTTGTTCAGCAATGTGCTCTAACAAACCTCTGAAGTCTTCACAAAACAGCTGTATTAGCACTGACACTTATTTATTAATTACATACATTCAGAGGGCAATTGGTGGCACTGAATTATATTCAAGTGTATCAGAATAAAGGGAACAAATTATCATTAGTAGGGATGCAACAATACCACTTTTTTCAAACTGATACAATACCAATAGTTGGATCTGAGTACTTACCGATACGGAGTACCAATGCCGATACTTCTACCACATAAAAAAATGTAATGAATTGGAAGACAGTTACAAAAAATGTTGGTGAATTAGATAAAAAATTATATTAATAACAATGACCACAAAAACAAAAATGTCAACTGTAAAATAAAAATGTTCTGTAAAATTATTGCAGACTTTCCACATTTTAAGTATCGGTTCATGGTATAAGTTAACCAATACGGATACAGTACATAAGAACGATATCGGCTGATAATGGTATCAGTATCGGTGCATCCCTAATTATTAGTAAAACCCATTTTCCTGTGAGAACACTTACTAATTTGTGTTGGTTTATCACATAAAATAAGAGGAAATGTAACTAATGGGGGGGGGAAACTTCTGCGAAGCACTATAAAAACATTGTAAAATCCTTCACAGCTACTTTCAGGCATTATGTATTGTTGTATAAAACACAAAAAACCAACCTCAATGTCTCCGTTCGATAATATACCACCTGCATCTGTCAGGAGGAGAAAAAAAACAACAACCATGTTTCTAACATTTTTCAACTGTGCTTGCAAGGCACAGCTTTACTCTTTACATAAAATCACGCACAAACACACACAGGTCTCATTTAGTTAGAGCTTACGATAGCAACGCATGTCCAGTGCATAAAGCTGCCCCTGGTGGTACACGACAAGTACATCCCTGCATCCATTCACCCGCTTCATCACACGGCCAGCCTGAACAATATCTGCCTTCTTTCCAATGAAATGCATAGTAGGAGAGGAGGAAGGGGGGATCTTCTCCTCAGATGACATCCTGATTTTACTGCTGTGAAAAAAAGCACAATTTGTTTAACAGATTATTTGCAAACTACAAAAGGCAATACCGTCATAAAATGTTAATACCGACACGGTAATTCCTAAGCAGCAATTGGCTGAAAACAACATAACAAAAGACCAAGAATTAAACCTGGTTAAACTTATATAATATATTTTCTACAATTTCAAGAACAGAATGTATCTAAATTGTCTAGGGTCTACCAACGACATCATTTGCAAACCATCCAACTGCTTATTCGGACAATGCAAGAGGTTAAAGTTTTGTTTTGTCACACATGAGCCTCATGGTAGAAATTATACTAAAACAGCTGGCAGCTCTCTCCACCAATGCTGTCTTTTTATTAGAGGCATAGGTGGGGTCAGAGCACATATTTACATCTTCAGGAGGCTATAGAGAGGCCTCTGTAACAGTAATCTGGAAACAGAAGATGAACCAAATGTTTTAAAGTACTGAAATGACAACTGGTTTCTTTTGAGGAATGGAACAGTCAGTGGAGTACCAGGATGCTGTACAGTAAGTTCGCCTTGCAGTTTAACTTTTGCTTTAGTTTGTTTGATGCAAATAGCTGCTGCTTAAAATGGGCCATGCACACAAGCGGCTGGTTTTCAAGAAAAATTATTAACCAGCTATTTGGTACTTAAAGGCTGCTTTTCCCTCTTTTTTAAAAGCTGTCATCTTTATCGTTGTTCTGTATATATATATATTGCTTGCTTTGCCTGTTTTAGCTGATTAATTCTCTTGAGTATTTTTATGCTTAATGTTTCTTAATAGTGTGAAGCACTTTGGTTCACTCATGGCTGATGGTAAAGTGTTATACAAATAAAGATTAGTTGATTGATTGAACTATTTTTTCTCTACCTACGACTTTAAAATAGACAGCTATAAGAAAACCCCGACTGTTTTAACACCGACTACCAACATGAAACACACACATTTCATTCTTACCTCTACAAATATGTTGGCAATTCACTGTGCTCTTTTGGAACAACTCTGTAAAGTAAAAAGCAAAATATAATGTATAATCATATGTCAGCTGTTCCATTGAGTTTAGCTTTTGTATATATATCAAATTAATTCCTAGATTTGTGTTAATAAACATATCAATTCTATTTTCTAAATGAGATATGGACTCAAACTGAGTGAAATGCAGCTGAGATTCAAAGAAAAACTGTAAGAGGGCTTTAGAAAACCAATGGATACTACTTCTGAAAATTTGTTTCAGATGTAAGTAAACCTAACTTCTGGAACGCAAAATGTAAAAGATACGAATTGGCACTGACACTCTATTCTGCCAAGATATATCCATGCTGAGTCATTCAGATCATGCAACATTCTTTTATATTTTTTTACAAACATTTCTAAACTCTGAAATAGTTTTAATGCTTAACTGCCTGATACAGACATTAAACAAACCTATAGCCTATATTATACTTCGGTTCACATTAAATTATCCTGGGTTAAAGGGACTACTAGACCATGACCCCAGGCAGCTTTATTTGGACCTCAAACTGCTTACTGTACATCGATTCAAGTCGGCGAATTATCTCACCAAAAGCGAACGCAGAACCGCGTTATCTTCACCCAACAGACTTACTCAAAAATGTGGACGTAAATCAACAAATAACGTAAACTACAACACGCCAAGCAGGGGAAAGAACAAATGTTTTTGTCCTATGCTAAATAACGTCCCCCGAGAAACACAAAACGATGTACTAAACTGACAAACTTTCCGCGTCGTATTTTACTCATTGTTTGTTATAAACTTGATTTCAATGCACCAAAATCATATAGATATCTGTATACCTGTTCATTTTGCTGACAGATAACACAAAACTGTGTCAATATATATTCAAAAATTATTTTCCGAAGTTGTAATGTAGCCTATTTACAAATATATGTAAGGTTTATGTATTTTCATTACTGACTATTGTTTTTTCACCTTATTTTGTTGCCAAATAAATTCTCAGACGTTCTGTTTTTTAAGAATATAGGCTAATGACGCTTAAAATCTGTTTTTTTTTCTTTACACAAATATAATTACAAAAAATGGCAGAAAATATAATTTAAGTAAGAATACTTCGTTTCTTAGTAGTTCTATTTTTAAGCTATTTCATACAGTCTAGTCGTTTTCTTAAGCAAACATTGTAAATCTACCTCTACCTACTGCTCCCAGTTCCCCATTTAGCTGACCAGTGCTTTGAAATGGTTCAGTGTGTGGCCTTCTTAGTGGTTTAAGCCTCTGACGGATTATCGCTCAGTGTTTTTGCTGAACTCAATGTTATTAGATCGGTTGTAGCTGTAAAGGGTGCTTTTATGTGCTTATATTTCATTAGGTTAAATTTGACAAAGGCTGCTCTCCAGCAAGAAGAGAAAGCGCTGCACTGTTTCCGTCGTTATGGTGACCCACTCTGTGTACGGAAATGTCATTCAGGCTGGCTACTTTGTGAAATATTAATGTCAGTTAAACGTCCCGTTCTTGGTCATCTTTGCTGCCATAACGCCTTGCGTAAGTATTAGTTTTTCTTCAGTGTTTTTACATTTAGATGTGAAGCGTTTTGCAGCTACCCAAATGATTAAAAAAACATGTCAAGCTGACAGGCAGGCAATTAGCGTAGGAGAAAATCCATTTCTATTTTCTTTTTTGTGCTGCTATTATAAGGAAACATTTGGACTTGAACCTGTATCAGATATTACTTTATTTAAGTTTAACAAAATAAGAGTTGGACTGAAATCCGACCTACTGAATCGTGCAAACTACTGCACTTCAACAACAACAAAAACAAATTTAAACTAATTTCATGTCTGCTGGTTATGTACGAGTGGTTGGAGGATACAGTCTGATCATGTATTCAGTTTTTATTCAGAAGTTGGCAGGAAGATCCCAGGACATCAGCTTTCTTCACCAAGCCCAATTTCAATACCCAACGTGACTGTAAAACTTAGTGATAGCTTCAGTAAAAACAGTTCATTTGCATTCCTGATGATTTATACCTCAATACATGCTTGACACGCACATAGTTCTGTACAGCCTTCTTTAACAAATTATGTTCCGAAGAAGCAAATGCAGAGAATTTGTTTAAAGTCACAACAAATAGATTATTTTGCCAATAGCAGTTGGTGTCTGAGCAGTTTTCATAATCGTAACTTGGACACTATTAACCTGGGTTTAATGTCATTCTGAGATCGGAGTTCTGCTTTCAGAACAAAATGAACGCAGAAACACCAGAACTTCTCCTTGGATCTAGTTCATATTTGATTTGGCTTAGCTTTTATGTCAGATGCCTTTTCTAACACAACCCTCTGCGTTTTCTCAGACTCGGAAACGGCACAAGAGATCACTAGCTCGTGAACACTTATGGGACCCTTATGGAAGCAGAACCGGAGGTTGCAGAGTCTCTTAGAGAGTGACAAGGATGGATAGGATCAGGCAGAGTACATCAGAGGGACAGCTCATGTTAAATGTTTTGGAGATAATATCAGAGAGGTCAGACTGCGATGGTTTGGACCTGTTCACAGGAGAAACAACGATTACGTCGGTAGAAGGTTGGAGCTATGATGCAGGAGGCAAAAAGGAAGACCAAAAAAGAGATTTATGGTTGTGGTATAAGAGGAATTGAAGCTAGTTGGTGTTAGGGCAGAGGATAGGACTAAATGGAGACACATGATTTGCTGTAGCAACTCCTGATGGAAGAAGCTGAAAGAGAAGAAGCAGACATCATCAATGTAGCACTGGTTTAAGAGTAACGTTACTGGTAACTTAACCAGTTGACAGAAGCCAGGTGCAGAGGGTAAAACTATGAAGTATTTCTCAGAAATCAGGCAGGACAGAAACACAAATACTACTTCACAGAGAACCCTCAGCAGCAGTAAAAGCTTTCAGAAATCATGATAATAAATTCATGACAATCTTTCAGCAAATCTATCCCTCTCATAAGGTGCCATGAAGTAATTGCTTGATAGATGTTAAAGTGCATTTTGGGAGACCACAAAAGTATCCAATGGGTCTGGCGACCCGTCCAGGGGGTACACTGCCTCCGAGCCAGTGACAGCTGGAGATAAGCACCACCCCCTGCAGTCTTGCAAGGATTAAGCAGGTATAGAAAATGGCTGGAGGTCTAATAATGTCGTCTGAGTGTTTAAATGTAGGAGAATGTGGATCAGTAATACTACAGGATGGGTGCAGCTGTCATGCAATGTACAGTAGAAGCCAACAGTTGCTCAGCCTGTGTTTTCTATATTTATCACATTTGCAGCTATAGAGAAATGGGTTGCGGCTTCACTGGTGTATGCCATGTCTCTACCCTGCAACGGTATCAGGTTTCAGCATCATCCTGCAGTCCAGTGCTTTGCTTTCCAATCAACAGGGCATGCTGGTAGTAATGACACAGTGAGCAACCACTGGTCATCATTCTCACTGGATAGGACATTGTTTTACATTGTTGCTGTGGTTGTTTCAGTAACACAGAATAACACTAGCTGCTCACTTTATGTACTATTCATTTTCAAACAGAAAAAGGCTAAACTGACAAATCCACTTGGCAAGATGGTGTGAAGGACTAAACAGAGAGAAAAGCTGAGGGAGGAAATGACAGTTTGCCTGTACAAATGTCTTACAGTGGCTGGGCTGCAGCGTCATTATGCAAGGTAAGCAGACAGGGCATTCAAATCCACATGGCTTCCTTGATTTCTTTAATATTATACTTATCTTTTTCTGCTTTTTGTCTCTCAGGTTCACCGTGATGGGCATTTACCGGGCGGCCCACCTTTCAACACTAAGGATGGATGACTACCCGAAACTCGGAGTTTGCTCTATGGAGGACAGAGCTCGCCTTTATCAGCTTGTCCAACTGGTTAAAAGTCTTGATCCAAGGAGCCTGACATATGACGACATTGGAATTTACAATGAGTCAGAATATGAAGGAAGTAATGAGATATTTCCTGCTAATAATAATAGTCCTGATGGTTATGGAAACCCTGATGGAGATGTGAGAAGGGATAAGAATGAAAGTGGAACTTTTACGGGTATTTCTAATGCATCCCATTATAGACCTTCATTTGCTCGCAGAAGGCTGGATTTCTCTGCTGAAAACACAAATCAGAGATTGTGTTCTCAGTTCGAAGACCCCATTCACGTTTATGCAAGTCGTAGCAGGAAAGATGTTCCAGTTCATGCAAACGGATCAGCCACACCCATTCAACTAGGGCGTGAAAGCAGAAGCACCGTGGCGTGTGACCTTCGACTGAACAGTAGGCTAAATGAGTGCAGCTGTTCATGTGATCCTCACAATGGAGAAAGCATCAAGCTGCACATCACACGGGGATCTTCAGTGTTCAACTCTCACATCAGATTAGTACCAAAGAATGAGACATTCGGCAAATTAAATACCAGTTCAGCAGCAGTAACATCAGAAACATTTACCAATAAGCCATCAGCACAGAAAGACAGAAAATCAATCTCCAGTAGGAAAAACTGCTTTATACATGTTACCAAGCCCATCCCTACTTATGAAGCAAAAAGAACAGCCGGATACAACTATGGACTACCTCTGAGTTCTCCTCAGGCTGCAAAGTAAATATTCCTCTTTTACGGTTTCGTTCCATTACAACCTCCAGATTTTATTTGACAGACCCACAAAATTTAGTGCATAATTGAGAAGTGGAAACAAAAGATAAAATAAATGATATATTAAAAATATTTGATGGATTAAAATTTTTTTTGGGAAGAGTGACATGCATTTCTATTTCGCCCAGGCATGGTCACTGCATAGTACCTTTGGTATATCTTTTTATTTTTATTTTACCACCTTTGAAAATCAAGGGGCTGGAATATTTGCAGATTCTTCTTAGCCAAGGTATATCAGCTCATTCGGATTGGATAGAAATGGTTTCTGGACCATAATATTTACTAGGTCTATGGTCTGGACCTGCTATTCCATATATTATCTAAATTCTACTTAAAAAAAATTACACAGTATTAGTTTTCGAGGTGAATTCTGTGGAAATTTGTTTGCACCGGATTTTATTTATGGGTATCATAGTAAAGATGTCTGAAAACAAATGCACTTTAAATTTTTCAGATTTTAATCTAAAATACTTTGTCCGTCCATCATATAAAACAACATTAAATCGCTGTGAAGTTTTTGGTTCTGAGGGGTATTAATACTTTTGTAAGCAGCTTCAGTTATAACATGTAATAACAATGATTTTGTGTGTTTTGTAGCAGACATGTGGAAGGACCTCAGATTAACGTGTGTGTGAGGAAACGACCTTTGAGACCTGCAGAGTGCAGAAGAGGACAAGCAGATGCTGTGACAACTCCAAGTGGAGAGTGTGTGGTTGTGCATGAAAGCAAAGAGGCTGTGGATCTCACAGAGTACATACTACAGGTAGTTATGAAGGGGGAGGTGGGGGGGGGGGGAATCTCATTCCTCTATTTTGTAATTCAAAAATGTATACATTTTTATGCTCAATATGTTCTTGTTCTCTCTTGTGTTCCAGCACAGGTTCCACTTTGATCAGGTTTTTGGGGAGGAGAGCACCAATGAAGAGGTCTATCAGAAAACAGCATACCCTTTGGTACAGCACATGCTCCGTGGGTACGTGTTTACTGCTAAACTGCATACGCGTTGTAGGCATGGGTCAGTTAACAGTATGAAAGAATACCAAAGTTTAAACAGCAAAAGCTTTTCATCCTAGCTTCGCTCCAAGCACCCACTTTGTTCTCCAGCTGTATGGCAAATAGAGTAATGTAGTGCTACCTCTGCCCCACAGGCTGCTGTGCACTGCCAGTCAACTTGCACAAAGAAACCTCCTACTATTCTTCTCCTGCTTACATAAAAGACAAATTTATCCTTTTAGAAATAATTCTGGTAAAGAAAAACATGGACAGTCATGGTGTGGAAACGGAATGAGCACCTCCCGTGACATTCATTAAGGTCACACTGTTTTAAAATGATATGTGGGGAGCAGTGGGCATGTTCAGCAGCCAGCCCATACACTGGTTAACAGAGTTTACTTCCATTATTGGTTAAGAAAGAGCAGAAAATGTATACTATTCCAGGGGGTGGCAATGTGGTTTGTGTGGGGTCATTTTAATCTGTAAAGCACTGAAATGCTATTTTATATAAAAAGTGCTTTGTAAATAAAGTTATACTTGATTTGATTTGAACCTGTTTCACATGTACTACATCCAGTTGTATTGCTAGATCTAGTTGATCCACTGGAGCAAAGGTGAAAACAGACACCAACTACCATTCAGTCTTTTAATTTTACTACAAAAATGCCTGTGCTCATTAATGGTTCCATTCACATTCTAACCTCGCCACTAGGGATGCAACGATACCACTTTTTTTCAAAACCGATACCATACCGATAGTTGGATCAGAGTATTTACCGATACCAAGTACCAATGCGGATACTTCTATCACACAAAAAAGTGCTATCAATTGGGAGGTTTCATTTTCTTCTCTGCTTGTTACAAGAAATGATGGTGAATTAGATAAAAAATAAAATATTAATAAAAATGACCAGAGAACTTCAATTTAAAAGTTAAAAACGAATATTGTCAGTGAAATTATTGTGGGATTTCCACATCTGAAGTATCGGTTCATGGTATTGGATGATGTTAGCCGATACCGATACCAGTACGTTAGGCAGTATCGGGGCCGATACCCAATACCAGTATCGGTATCGGTGCATCCCTACTCGCCACCATACATTGCTTCGATGCATCGATGCAATATCGTGAAATGAAATATCAACATAATATCGTCAGCGTGTTATTTTCTTATATCCCTTGTCATTTCACTGTAGATTATCATACCATCACTCCTCCACTTTCATATAATGAAGCATCATTAACTGTTTAAGCTCCTGCTCTTTAGAGTATCTTTCTCTTTAACATATTTGTGTTGTACGTATCCACAGAGGCAAGGCCACCTGCTTTGCATACGGACAGACTGGTGCAGGAAAGACCTACACCATGCTGGGTTCATCCCATGGAGGAACTGGGTTATATGCTCTGGCAGTTCAGGACATTTTCACTCACCTGTCTGCAACACGCGCATCACTACGGGTTTATGTCAGCTTTTTCGAAATCTACTGCGGTCATCTATACGATTTGTTGGAACACAGAAAAAGGTTTTGTCATCCACTTTGTTAAAAAAAATTTGCAAAGATAATTAAATGTTTTATCTGGCTTTTGTTCTCACTACAACCTGTCTACTCCATGCTTTCTCGGTTGGACTGTGTTTTTTTCCCCACAATGACCAGAATAACTACTTTTTCTTTTTTTTACTCCATCGAAGGTTATTTGCCAGGGAAGATGAAAAGAAAGTGGTTCACATTTCAGGTCTGCGGGATGTCAGAGTGGATTCAGTCAGCTCGCTGCTGGAGGTTTGCTCCTTGTGTTTCATAAAGTTAGTTAATCCCCCAATATGTTGGGCAGAGTGATGCTAATAACAAATTAGCCAGGTATGAGCTTTAAATCAAATTTTCCAACTAAAATCAGATACCTTATAATTTAAAGATAAGAATGGTTATTTTAAATGTCAATATGTCTAAAATATTTATTCTGGGGGAGAAAAAATGAATGTATATACTATGACTTGTATATTTTCTTTGCACTTCATGTAGGAATAACTCCTTCTTGTCCCTCTCTCTCTTTCTCTCTTTCATACTTTTTTCTGCCTGCTTGGTTGCTTAAAGGTAATTTCACAGGGAACAGCTGAACGAACACAAGGGATGAGTGGCGTGAATCCACTTTCCTCTCGATCCCACGCCTTGCTTCAGATTCAGCTCAGGGATCTCAATCAGAAGATGGCTGGAAGGTGAGAGAGTTAATCTTTCTTTTTCTTAGTATGAATGTGCAAAGCATACCTGGCTTGCCATCAAAGGGGACAGTAGAGAAAAAGATTGCCAATCACCTGTGGTTAAATGCCACGTATGATTGTTTTTTTTTGTTTTTTTAAGAAATTAAAGTGTCTTGTCAAATACCTCTTAATTTGTTAATCATTTTTAGAACCTTGCGGCTTTTTTCCTTTCACTTCACAACTATGCTCTACTTTTTGTTACTCTGTCACATTAAATGTTTTTGGTTGTGTTCCGATCAAATCTGAAGAAAATCTTGCTACTTTTATTAAAAACTATACCTGTTTGTTTTTAAAATGTCACCCTATAGTATGATTTTTTTAAATGATCTATTGTAGGTTTTAATCGCGTTTATGTATTTTCATCTTGTGATCTTCGGCTTTTAGATCTGTTTGTCTGTACATCTAATCAAAGTTAACTGGGATAGCAACAAACCGGTGTTATAGTTACACTTTGATCTATCAAAACCAAACAGGAAAGAATGGATTTCAGGCACCAATACAATGGACACAGAGAAGTCACTTAACCATAGGATGCTTCAATAATAAGTGTTGCCTGTTTCTCTGTGTTACTGATTAGCAAATTAAATGTGTAGGGAACTAATAGGTATGGTAAATGCCAAATGTTCCCACAGTGGCTAAGCTGAATTTTAATTGATAATGCTATCAACTTCCATATTATTTAATATTTCCTTTGAAGCTGAGAGAACTTGAGCTGATAATCAGAAAGGGCCAGTGTTTCGTGGAAAATTTATGGAACTAATTGATCCCTGCTTGTGTGTGTATGTGACCAGAATGTGGTTTGTGGACCTGGCCGGAAGTGAGAGGGCATCAGATGCCAAAGAACCAAACAAACGGAGCCGCATGGAGGGAGCTGAGATCAACCAAAGTCTGCTGGCTGTAAGGAACTTTCTCGCAAACTCGAGTATTCCTCAATATATTTAAACATTTAAAAACTAAGCACACCTCCTTACTCAGTGACTTTTAAAAACTCACTTTAGTATCAATAGGTTTATGTAACTATTTTAAGATTTTGGCTAACTCTACTATGCAGTTTTACTTTAGCTTGGTTGTTCATTTCTGCACAGCAGTATAATGTTCTTAAAGTCTGAGCTTTGATGAGACTTTTGTTACTCTTGCTTTTCATCAGTTCTTTCTTTCTCTTGCCGACTTGCTGCTGTGTTTTGTACCGTTTTCTTGTTGACGAGGCAACTTTACTCAAGATGTTGCCATTGCATTTATGGTCACACATTTGCCTCTAAAATACTTTGGTATCCAGAAGAGTCTGTGCTCAGTTGCAAGGTGACCTGATCCTGACTGCAAAATAAGCCCAAATCATCACTTCTCCACCACCGTGCTTGAGTTTTTGTGTTAGATGTTTGTGCCCATAAGGTCTAGTGTTTGTTATATTTCAAACAAACATGCCTCTATGGTCCTTTCTGCCAAAGATCCTCGTTGCAGGTGTTTTATGGCTGATTCATGAGCTCTAATATTCAACATTTTGAAGCTTGTAGACTCTGTGATACAGCTCTGGGTGTTTTGTAATATCTCTGAGCATTGTATGGTCAGATCTTGGGATAAAATAGCTGGTAGGTTTGCAGATGTCATGAAAAATGTTTTATGGTGAACACTATTTTTCATTGTAAAATAATAACCCTCAAATTGTTGTAATAAGATCTTAAGAAAATTCTCAAAGTGATGGGTAGTAACCATAGACTGTAAAAAAGAATAGACAGCGCCTCCTCACTCCTCCCCGTTTACCAGAATGACACACTTTCATGGGGGAATTCATGGCGGATTCACAGACTCCTCCTCCCCATGTCTGACGAAACATGTTCCTAAAAAGGGCATGGGGCGGGATCTTCACTGTAGACTCTGTCCTCGCGGGGGCGTGTATGGGCGTGTAGTTCGGTTGTAATCATGCCCATTCTGTAAGCTCTGATGGTAAATTTGGCTCGGCCCCCTCATTAATTATGCAAGATTTCAAACAATTATCTTACGAAAACCAGCCTGGTGACCAGGTTTTTTATGAGCCCAGCGTTATCTCAGGACGAATATGTAGCCATATAAAGTTTTTTAAAAATGGGCACCAGGCATTAAAGTTGTTTTTAACGTGTCTAAAGTCCAATGCTTTTTAATGGGGGCCTAGCAGCCAAATTGAGGTACTACAGCAGTGGAGGAGCAATGGCGGCCTCCATGGTATGCGGTCACAAAGCAGAGCAGCCAGCGGCCATTGGTAGTACCAATTGCAATGAAATGATTGCTAATCTCTTGCTTCCTTGACATTGTTTTCAAGACGCGCCTGTACACTGCAGACCAAAAACAAACCTGTAAATCTACCTCTTAATATATCTTCTTTTCCTCCCTCAGCTGAAAGAATGTATCCGTTCTCTTGACAAAGAGGAATCTCACACACCTTTCCGACAAAGCAAACTCACCCAGGTGGTTAGACGAATATCATTTAATATTTAAAGGTTATGGATAATTTTATTGTTTTTCCACTTTGACCCTCATGAAATCTTAAATATGTTTTCAAAATAAACAGATTTGTTTCTTTTTAGGTTTTAAAAGACTCATTTGTTGGTGATTCTATGACTTGCATGATTGCCAACATTTCGCCGGGTCACTCAGCAATAGAACACACACTCAATACTCTGAGATATGCAGATCGGTAAGTATTTAAAGGGAAATTATAGAAATTATAAGTGAAATAAAGGGACATTGGACTTATCTGACGAGACACTGGTAGTTATTTGTCATCACAAGCTTACATCTCTTTTGTTAGGATTTTTCTTAAAACATTGTATGTGCTCATTTCCTACAGCGTGAAGGAGTTGAGAGGAAAAAATGGGCTAATGGGAGGAAGAAGAAGCAACAAGGCACACTCTGACAAAAATGACATGTCCGGCAGTAACAAGAGGAACAGAAGAAATGTTGGGACTAAAAATCCAAAGTTAGGAAATCAGAACGAGATTTTTTGCCCCAAAACACATACAAGGCCGCACATATGGGACACCGTTTTCTGCTCAACACCCAAAAAAACTTCTTGTGGAGAGAAAACGCAATCAAGAAATAGAGAAGACATACTACTTGAACATATTAGTCCAATCAGAGATTTAGCACAGAGTGAAGGCAGGTGTTTGCCAAAAGAATCAAAGGTCAGAAAGGATGGGATGATTGAAAATGATCAGTGCAGTGATATTCACAGTCACCGTTTTAAAGTCAAAGTTACCAGACCAGTGGGGAAAATGGGACAACGAAGCATCGGATCCGTTAATCGGTGTGATTTAACTTTTTCTAAAAGGGAATCTGGATTCTACCTCAGAGAACAGGAGAACCATCAGCAGACCATGACAGGGAGGAGGAGAGAGAAGCTGGAATGGACCGAAATGAGACGACAGGTAAAAAGCTGTAGAGAAACATGTGAGAAAGAAGAGGGGCTAAATGAGAGAGAAGTACACAACGGTGACAATAAAGAGAAAGTGAGGCATCTGAGACAGTATCATCAGCAGCTGCAGCAGTTTTTACCTTCACCAGCTTCTTCATTTGTCCATCCCCTCTCATCATCGACATGCCCACTTTTCTCTTCCTCTGTTCAGGGATCCCTCCTTGACTCTTCTCACTTTTTACACTCTACCCTTACGGATCCTTGTTTAGAGGAGACTTTGAATGTACAAACTGAAACCTCTACGAACAAGCCTGATAATGTTGCTGAGGGTGACAAGTGTGCAAGTGAGGGGAAGGGGATGGCTGAGGCAGTGGGTAAAGCAGCTGTGAGGAAAGAAGAGATGACGTTAGCTAAGAGGAAGGGGGAAGAAATTAGGTGCTGTTGGGTGGGAAGCACAGAGATGCAGTCCCAACATATCCCAACAAATACAGAAGAACACCTGTCTGGTTGCTATGATTCAGAAGACAAGAGAGATGTGGATCTGAAGAGACTGCAAACAAGAGACATAGCATGGAGATTTGAGCAAGGAGTATCTGACAGCAGAAATCCTCAGTTTGACTCTCCACAACTGCAAGTTGTTGCTGAGAGCCCCCTTTCCCCGGTTTATGAAGACACCACCCAAATGTCCGTTTTACTTCAAGATAATCTTTCTATAGATTTTTCAAGCGGCATTATGAATCCTCTCCCCATTTCCCAACTTGATGTTGCCCAGCAGGCTCCCACAGCCTCCTTTCTTCAAGCGGGCAACAGCAACACTTCAATCTGTCCATCTAACAGTGAGAGTGCGAAAGTTGAGAGTTGGGAAATTGACAACATGGATGACTTGGTTGAAGATGAAAATGCTGAATTCTTCTTGTCTTCTTTGGAGCTGCCGTACTCAAAGATCTTCCAAATCAATATGTCTGCCGAATCCGACACTGCAACTACAACTGTTCAACACGAGCAACAGAAATGCATCACATCCACTGTCAGTGGAAGAGGTAAGAGAGATACTGCTACTGTGTTTCACCACAACAATCCAAAGTGCAGGTGCATCAAAATAAATTAGAACCATGTAAAGTTAATGAACTTCAGTGATTCCATCCAAAAAGTGAAACTCACTACATACATTTCAACCAGTAAGACTTATAGCGAAATTAAACCAAAATGTCTTTGTTTGTTTTTTTAAGCAAACAAGACTGTTATATAAGACCCCCAAAAAAAGGCTTTTTCGTACAGAAATATCACTGAAATGTGCTAGATTGTGGCTCCTCTCACATGAATTACAGCATCAATCCAGCTCAGCATGGAAATGACATGCATGTGGTTCTGCTGAGGTTTTAAGGAAGCACTCTTATTAGCTTTCAGGCCATCTGCATTTTTGGGTCTGATGACTCAGCTTCCTTTAAACAATTCCTTGCAGCAGATGATGCCTCCCCACATCATCACTGACTGTAGAAACTTTATTTTGGACCCCATGCAAGTTCTCTGTTTGTCCACTTTTCTTCCAGACTCTGGGATTTTTCCCACTGTATCCCCGATTAAACATTTTTGACATTGTCTCCGGTTAAGGTGTGGCTGAATATTGATGAAACAGATGTGGACAACGCTAAAGAAACAGATTGATTTCTTGTTGCCTCTGTCTATCTGCTTTCTGTTTACCATTATATTCAGCACTTTGTAAACAGCCATGTTCTTAAGCAATGATCTTTAGTGACTTAACCTCGTTGTGGAGGGTGTGACTGTCTGATGGACATTTGTCATGTCAGCAGACGTATTACAATTACAACATAACATTTCGTTGTTGAAAATCTTTTTTTATTGTTCCTGTGTAACATAATTTTTTCAAGGAACTGAATAATACGTTTTCATTAAATATGAACCAGGATGATCAAAATGAACCAAAATTATTGCCTAACGTGAATAACTCTTTGTGTAATGAATCTACATTTTATCTAATTTTTGGAGTTGAATTACTCAAATAAATTAGCTTTTTTTATTATAATCTAATTTATTAACCACCTGTATGGAAATGTCTCTTTTTCTTTTACAGTTGGACATAAAGTTTCCTCCATCAAAATCCATGACAACCATAAGAAAAAAGAATTGAGTTTGGAAAAAAATGTAACAGCATCCATAACTAAACCCCAGGCTTCATCTCGGATTCAAAGCACGGATGATTTTGGCTCTTGTTCTTCACACAGTACATTAGAATATGTACACAATATGGACTCAAAATCTTTACCCAACATAAATAAGCGACACTTAAAGCCTCAATCTGGCTGTTTGAACTCAGCACAGCCAAATCATTGCAATAGCTCAAAAAAAGCTCCTGAGACATTTAATCCTGCTGATTTAGGTGGTGAAAAAAGCAGCAACCAGCAAATCAAACCCAAAATACATTTTTTCACCATGGATGGACTGGACTATGCAAGGTAAGTACTAATTGTTGTATTAAATGTGATCCAGAACTCTGATTCATGTATAGAAAAAGAAGTTTAACTGAGTCTGTCCTTAGGTTGTGTATTATTGAGGCACACTTGGATCAACTGAAAGAAATGGAAACCATTTGTCAAAAAGAGGGGGAACTTCTGTGCCAGCAGCATGATATGGTTAGACAAAATCACCTAATATATGACGGCTATAGCAAGTCTTTCTCTTTATTTTTCATTTTCACACATCCTCATTTTTGTCCTCTGGACCAACAGGCATTTGTGGAGTTTGTCCACAAGCTGGCAGAGATCCTGGAGAGAAAGGCTCGATGTGTGCACAACATGAGAACTCAGCTGAGGGCATATCTGAAGACTAACCATCACTCCACAGAAGAAAATTATGAAAATGCTATTATGTAAATTAGAAATGTTTTGTTTTAACAAAAAATGGCATGCTTTAAAGGTGCAGCAAAGAAATGTCTTCTGAAAATCGATGGTACAATATATTTATTTCCACTAATAATACTATAGTATTAGGCAGGTGATTGTAATATTGGGGGATTTGACAGTCATCCATTAGTGTTTATGTTACTTAAGGTTTTTATTTGTTGTTGTTTTGTTTTTTTTGTTTTTTTTGGAGGGGGCTTAAACCTCTATTACTGACAAAACATTGTGAGACAAATATAGATCAAAGAGTCTTATGGAGACTTATGTGTGTCCTTGAAAGTCAACCTATAGAGTGATGTGTGTGTGTGGTATTCTGTTGAGATTTTGAGATTGCACCTGTTTCTGTCTGTATACTATAACATGGAATTATACATAATGTATAAGTGTTGGGTCCCCCCTACAAATCATTGAGTTCAGGTGTTCCATTCACTTCCTTGCTCATGTGTGTACATAACCCAGCACCTAGGCATGCTGACTGCTTTTACAAGCATTAGTGAAAGAATAGGTCGCTCTCAGGAGCTCAGTAAGTCCACTGATAGGATGTCACCTGTCCGTCCAGTGATCAAATTTCCATCCATCCATGGTGTATATCCACTTCTCCTTGCAGGGTCGGGGGGACAAGTGGACAAACGCATACCTAAAGACATGAATTGAGAAACCAGTCAACATAATACTCATGAAGTAGGACTGCTGGAGAAAGATAGGGTACCTACACCTGGATGGGGAGACCACAAAACTTTCAGGACCTTCTTACTGCAAGGCAACAGTGCTACCAACTTCACCACCGTGCAGTGTGAATTTTCTCACTAATATCACACCATCAGCTGTTGGTGATAACAAGCTAAGTGAGAACAAAGGGGAAGCGATTCTACACAACTGCGACTCAGCCATAAAGTGGTATTTAGGCCACCTAAAAGCTTAAGCTATAGAACACCAACCTTCATCTAGTTCTTAGTTAAGATGAACAACAGAATGGGTTTCCATTGCCGGGCAGCTGCATGCAAGTCTTACATTTCCAAGTGAGATGCAAAGTGTCCAAGGCAGGTTTTCTCATTCAACATCAGCGTCTGAAGTTTTGTAATGGGTGTCCAAATGAATGGTCAAACCTTTCTAACACACTTCTAAACTATGTCGAAAGCCTTAGAGGAGCTGAAGCAGTTATAGCAGCGAAGAGTGGGCCATCATCACATTAAACCCTATAAGTTACTCTCGGTAGATGTATCTAAAGGCAGAAAATGTGATACATTTTGTTTCAAAATCTATTATACTGTTAAAAAGCTGCAATGGGTGTTGTTAGGAACTAAGTTATAGTCTATGATTTATTGTCATTTCATCTCAGATGTTTTTTGTTTTCGTGACTTTTCCAGAGTAGACCACCAAACACCAAATTACCACAGATTAGGGTTCAGGTCCGCACGTGTCTTCCAGCTATGATGCATACATCTTTTTTTTCTTTTTTTTGCCAATGTTCTTCAAATTTTAAGCCAAGTTTCTGACAAAGTTAATCTGGCAGTTTTTCAGTGCTACACATGAAAGATTATAAGAGGTGTTTGGCTCGATATAATTTGTAGGATGAGTTTAATATTTAATTGTAATTGTCAAAAGTGTAGTGTTTTTATGTGGCTATTGTGCTTTTCATTTGCATAAAGTATACCTGATATGATAATTTAATAAAAATTCTTTATTTAAACTAAACAAATTAACAGTAGAAACAGCAGAATGAGAAAACCTTCAAAGACAGTTTAAAGTTTTTGGTAATTACTTGTAGCATTTTGTGGTTTGTTAGGGTGAACTTTCTTAGACAAGACCTTTTTTAAATGTCTTCCCCTTGTAGAACATATTTTTTTATGATCAGTAGGATGGCTGATGTAGAAATCTATGGAGACCTGGCCAAGACTCATTGGCTCCTAAAATCTTGTCATGGCCCCAGCCTATGCCGTTTTCAGCATCAGAATCAGTGTTTTTTGCACAAACAACGAATCTGACGTGTTTTAAAGCACTCATTGCTTACAACCATGACATATAAATACTCCCATAGCAAAATATATTTGAAGTTCATTTTATCCAGTATACTTCTGAATATGAACAATTTCCAGTTTGTTGAAGTACACTTCAATATGATCAATGTGATCTACAAGTAGGCTAGAACTTAATATAGAACTTATAATATACTTCTACTCACCATTTTAGTTAAAGTATACTTTAGGGATGCTTTAAGGATACTTCAATAAACTTGAAAATTGTTCCAATTTAGTCCGCAGAGGTAGGCTATACATGATAAAAATACACTTCAAGTTTACTACTTTTTGCTAAGAGCTTAACTTTAAGGTTGATAAGTTTAGATGTACATATAGTTGTTGCACCCTTTTTTTTATTAAGAAAAACTGGGACAACTGGAACAGAAAAATCTAAATGTCTGAGCTTTAAACAGTTCTAACCATGTGGACCTAATGTGATACAACTGTTTGTTTATGCATTTTAAATGGGAGCGGATGTGTGCTTATAACACGTACCACGTTAATTTACGGACTTTGAACATATTATATGTTACTTCTGAATCCTATCAGTAATCTACGGCATAGTAAACACACTATCACACAGGAACGCGCGAGTTGTGCTGTGAAGCTATACCATGTGACCTGGCAGCTGCCTTTGATTGGTTGTAACATTTGTTTGTTGAGCTCAGATCCCTTACGTTGAACAACGGCGCGGTGGGTCACGTGACACAATCTGCTGCTGCCTGCTGGCTGAGCGAAGCGTGTTAGCAGGTAAAAGAAAATCTAATGTTTTGTGAATTATGTTGCAAACCCGTCTGAAAATAAAAATATGTTCCGTTGTGTAGTTTGGTGTCTCCTCTTTAGCGGATGTTGAGCGTTTTATGCGTAGTAAACACGGCTTGAAGAGGTTGCTCGCTGGTTTGCTAACACGCGAGGCTCTATCCAAACTGTGAGCCATTGTATTGCGTTTGGGAAAAGGGCCTTTCACATGCCGGAGCTGATAGCATTTAGCCGCTCATTAGTGCTGTAGCTTAGTGGGCAACTTAAAATTCGACAAAGATATAGCTTCCCTCGTCCGTGGAGTAAAGCATTCATCATGGACACACACGTATACGAATTTTATTGAGACGAGCAATTATGTTTGCTTCCGTTGAAACTGTTAGCTCGCTGCTAATGTTAGCTTTTCGCTCGGGTTTACACAAAGGGGTATGTCGTCGCTCTTGAAGCGTCTGTTTCCCCCTGCCAGCCTTGGTGACCGACTGTAAAACAGCTGCAATGCTGCGTTATGACACGCAGAGCAACCGTACATTTTTGCTCTGTTATTCTCCATGCAGAGCACGGCGGAACTCGGGAATGGCGTAGGGACTGGTGAAAGAACAAAGACGAGCTGCTAGCTAGGCTACAGCTGTCTTGTACGCCACTGAACGCTGGTCTGTATTTTCAGTTTCTTTTTTATTTTCACTTGAGCGCAGTGCATCGTCATTTAATTTGTTTCTGTTAAGTAATCATCGATATGAATCCAGAACACGTAAAAGCCAATAATACTATTATATGACGTTTTTTCCCCCTTTCCAGTCAACTTCCAATAATCAGCCCCTACTCTTATTTCTTATAACGTCATTTGAGCTCTTCTACTTCCTGACATGTTTTGGATGTTTTACTGATAACGGTCTGTTAAAGAGTGTGAAGTCATTATCGTTAACTTTGTGCTTTGTTTTCCCCTGTTTTTGGCCTGCGTATCGGTTCACGGTTGTATTGTTTTAATCCGTTTTCTTTTTTGCGTTAACCTCATGTAGCCTTGTTTTTGAGTGGGGAAAGGGAGGGAGAGCCGTAAGATGACACCCGGACTGCCCCTCTTGGCTGGCTAAATTTAACTGGGGGGGTGACAGGGGGGTTATAGTCTTACATGGTATATAACTCTGTCGGTCTGCCTATATTAACTGTACAGCTTTAGTATTGCGCATTTACCCACAGCCATTTTTTTTTAAAAAGACGCTGCTATTCAGTTGTTCCTTTTCACAAACTCATTCCAATTAGCTTAATTGTATATTTTTCCTCTCCAGATTTTTCTATTTTGTACATTTTTTTTGTATATACTGTATATGATGACTTCCGTGGTGAGCAATCCAGCCCGAGGGACTCGGGAGAAGACGCTGCCCACAACCGCCCAAACAACACAGCCACAGAAACAGATACAGGTGAGATATGGATTGTAATACTTAATATGTAATCTTGTTTTCAATGAAGCATAAAGTTTCCTGAAAACAAAAACAGTTGACCAGAATCGTCAAATTTTGTCTTAATAGCCCTGGTCACCGATTAATCGGCCAGAAACTCTTAATGCCTGATTTTGAATCTATATGATGGCTGACAAGTCTGCTGACAACTACACTTCAGTGTTAATGCTGTTGCTGGGAATAATTTTAAAAAGGATCGCATGGGATGCATAGATGGTCTTTTTTTTATTATTTATTGGTCAACATTATTCACTGATTGCTGCTTATAGGCAAGGCAATTTTATTTATATAGCACACTCTCAACACAAGCTAAATCAAGGTGCGTTACATGATTCGGTGGTAAAGAAACCAAACGCATAATAAAAGCACGAAAAGTAAAAACAGAAAACATTCATAAAAATTAACATTTGATTAAAAACAGCAATTTAGGAGAAGCATAAAAGAAAAAATCGTTTAGCGTTTAAATAAAACAAAAATTCTAATCTATCCACTCCAATTGCTAATATGCTAAGAACAATGTGTTCTCTATTTGTTTTGGAATATTAGTAAAGTCTCTTATTGTATGGTTTACCTAAAATGCTGTTTTAATCATATGCTTTGTTTGTATCTCTACCACCAATTCATGTAAACCGCCTTGAATCACCTTGTTGAAAGTGTGCTATACAAATAAAATGGCCTTGCCTTGTAGCAGGAAGGCAAGAAAAGATGGACAATGCTGCTCTAAGATCCTTGTATCCTCTTAAAAGAGATTTAAATAGGATCAAATGTCTATTGACAGGTCAAAGCTTTAGAAGAAGCTGAAATCAGGAAATAACCTCTACACTCTAATCAGTGGACCCTTACATAAAACTGTTTTAACAGATTAAAGATAAACATATTTTCCTGTTGTTCTTAGTTCTGTTTGCTTCTTTCTTTCCAGGCCACAGCAGAGCAGATGCGTTTAGCACAGGTGATCTATGACAATAATGATGCTGACTTTGAAGACAAGGTCAAACAGGTATGTTCATGCATATGTTTTAAAGAAAATAGTAATCTAGCCTATTTTTATACAACTTCCAAATACAAATAACTTTGTTTTGGTGCACGGTTTACCTTAACATCTTAATTCTCGTTTTGTACACTCAGTTGATCGAGGTTTCTGGAAAGACTCAAGATGAATGTGTAGTAGCCCTCCACGACTGCAATGAAGATGTAAACAGAGCCATTAATTTTCTGCTTGAGAGTACCTCCGACACAGTAAGAGCACAAACGTGTAAACATCAATATACAGAGACAAAAAAAAAAAAAATATACAGAGACAAAAATAAAAATTATAATTCAAAATCATCTGGATATTTTTGTGTGTGTGTTGTTGAAAATGTGTGCTCTATTGGTCTAATCATATATTCATTGTACTTCGTTGCATCAATGTTTATTTTTACTGTTCAGAACTCCTGGGAGACTGTGGGAAAGAAGCGTAGTATTGGTAAAGAAGGAGGATCCTCAGATTTAAAAGAGAGCCGTGAGAAGAAAGGCGAACGGGAGGCCAGCCGCGGACGTGGAGCATCCAACAGGAGAGGCAGAGGAATCAGCCGAGGTCGTGAAGGTGGGAAATGTTAAAAAGGCTGAATAATGTGGACTGTAGGGATTGATGTAGTTTTCTAATTTTCCTCCTGTTTCCTGGTTGCATTCTAGGTCGTACAGAGGAGAATGGGTTTGAGATGTCTCCTGGAGATAGAGGTGCTGACCGTGGGAGCAGGGGCCGAGGCAGAGGTACGCACTAGATCAGCGATTTTAAAACTCATTTTTCTTTTGGGTCACATCAAGATTATTTTTATCCTGAAAGTGTGGGTTGGGACAGAACGTATTGATAAAACTACCTATTAACAAACTCTTAAAGGTGAACTTCTATACCTCTTTAAAAATACACGTTTTTGAAACCTTTTGGCGGCACACCAGCCTTTAAGATGTTCATTTTCACAGCTGTCACTGCCTGGGAGCATCCCACTGCTGAAAATCGCACTATTTAACTTTTGTCTCTCTGGACTTTTCCTTGAAGTACTGAACGAGTTTCCCTTCACAGCATTAGGTCACATGATACTACAGTGTTCCTACAAGGTCTTAAATGTTCTCATAAGCAATGAATTTGGGAATAATACCTTAAAGACTTTTAAAAAGGATTACATTTTGTGATTTGGGCCTTAAAATTTGCGCTTTATTTAACTTCAAAGGTCATAATACTGAGTGTGACATCTTCAGTAAATTAAGACACACTCTATGACTTTGCAGATATTTGCCCTCTCATGGCTTGCAACACAACGTCACTGTTATAAAAACAAATCTCTGGAGTGTTTCTGAACAAGTCTGATGCTTTTACAAGCTCGTTAGCCAAAACAACAGAACATCAAACTAAGGGTGTGTCAGTTGATAAACCAATCAGTTTCCACAGGACTGTATTGTATCATGCCCAAATAACCCTGAAGCATTTATTACTTACCAATACAGCAACACGGCTAGTTCAGCATTCATACATCCTCCTGTATCTCTAAAGTCTCACTCACAGCGACTGACCACACAACACTGAAGTTTTGCAACACTGGACTTTAGAAACTAATTCTACTTTGACCTAAACTGAGCAACAGTATGACAGAAAAGATATTCCACACCAATGAAGGGAAGGAAAAGTTCTCTCACCTGTTTCTTCTATGTTCTAGCTGTGCTACTACTTCCTTACCCCCGATTCATACCGGGGCAAAGAATGGGTTCGCCGCAGTATGAATCAGAGGTTAACTAGCCGTCTGCAGCAGTGAAGCTCCGGCAGCTCTCAGCTGCTTTTGTGGCCAAGTTTCTTTTCCTCGCTTCTTCTGATGGCGTCTTTGGGGCTGAGAAGCTGGCTCAGCCGCAGCGTCCAGCTCCACCACGGGAACATCCGTTCGGCCGCCGGTGTGTAGAGATCATCAAGCCTCCAGTAGTGAAGCTCCAGCAGCCCAGTTTATTTTCCTAACTACTTCTGATAGTGTCTTCTTCGGTAGCTCAAGTGTCAAAACTGTTTTTTTTTAATACCATAAGGTAGCGCGTAGAGTACTGCAGTAAAGCGAAACTCAGTTGGTACATCCAGAGAAGCAGTCCATGGGTGAAAACGATTATAAAAATGGTGGTGTGTCACGTAAACGTTTCAAAAACACGTTCTTATGGTGTAAAAGGTACGGAATGGACCTTTAACAAAAAAAAAACACCTAAGCAATGTTAAAAACTTTGCATTGTTAGGCACATTTTCTTGCTAAAATATCCTTGGATTTTTCACACCTGCTTGGCTTGATTTCGTGTTTTACACCATATTTCTCAGAGAAAGAAAAGCACACATTAAGGATTTTTCCCCCCTTCTCTCTTCTGACAGGGCTGTGAAATGCAATATTTTTTTTCTTTCTTAAAAAGATCGTAAAGACCTTAATGTAACTTAAAGGAATCTGTAGGAACTCTGTACTAAATGATGTAAACAAGCCTGCAGTTTTCGTATGGCTGCCGCACGGACAAAAAAAAAACGAGACTCCAGTCAGAGCATTAACACCCGCTGTGGTGTGGATGAGATGGGGACACGGAGCTCAGTTAAATTTCAGTGTCGGGCCTAATGTTTCTGGACTCCAGATGCAGATTTTCCTGAAGTTAAAGAAATAAACATATTTAGTGGTAACAAAAAATGATCAAAGCAAATAACTTAGGCCCTTTCCTAAATTTAATGCAAGTGGGTTAAACTCCGTTAAACATGATGACATTAAACACCATAAAACCGGAGTGTACTTACTTACCCATTTTAGAACAGCAATATAGATTTAGTTTTATGACATTGATGTTACACCACAAGCCTTGAGACGATGATGGAGGGCAAAGATCCGCAAACACATGGAGTACATCTTTAAAAAATTTGAGCTTTCTCTACTTTCGATGATCGCTTCTTAAAATTGAATATTAAACATCCTTTCGCTTCGATATAGTCTGGAACTGTACAAACAAAAACAGATTTGATTTGGCTGACAAAATATTTCAGTACACAACTGTTCTCCTGAAGTTCCTGTAGAGTCCTAAGGGCCATAAAAATGGTGGTTGTGGGCCGGATTTGATCCGTGGGCCTCGAGTTTGACACACATGCAATACAAAACCAGAGTTTATGTTTTATCAAACTTGAAGGACAAACTGTTTTCACGGATTTATTCTGTTTTTGACCATTTTCTGATTTCTACCAAGTGTTTTTTTCTGACTATTTTTTTTGTAAAGTCATAATTGGAAATTAAGATCGAAGGATTCCAATCAGAACTTCTATGTTTTCCCTTCAGGACTCAGGGGCCGTGGAAGAGGAAGAGGAGCTGTTGGAAACAGGTTCTCTTCACAAGGAATGGGGTAACTATTCATTCTATGCTTAAATCTTAACCCACAAATAAGCAATCTTGAATTGTTGAACACGGTAAAAATATATATGTAAAAACCAAAGTAGAATCCTAACCTCTGTCAAAACATGTGTTCCTTCGCTGCAGGAAGGAGCTTTACTTTAATATTAGCTTATTTTTTTTTATAGCTTCTATTTTATTTCTCTTTTTTTTTACCTTTACAGCACATTCAATCCTGCTGACTACACTCAAAACTCCAGAGCAAACCAGGACAGATTGGAGGGGAATGAGACTGCTGAAGGAACTGGTAAATAAGATAATTAAAAACTAGGGATGTTCCGATCAGGTTTTAGGCTGCCGATCATCGATACCGATCAGCCAAGATGCCGATCATTGCCAATCACCGATACCAATCACATAGTTTGGCTGTTCCTTTTTTAGTTTACTTATGGTGAGATCTACTGCATGTGTTACATGATTCTGAAAAAGGATCAATAAAAATCACCTTAATTTGGAAAAAACATGTTTTGTCTGTTTCAAAAAAAACAAAAAACAAAAAAAACATTGCAAGTACAATGCAGTAACAATTAAGTCAAATGTCAACTGAAGAACACTTCAAATTATGTAATAATTAAAAAGTAATAAAAAAATGTGCTTAGCGTTCTGTCACGCTCATTTGGCGAATGTTTCCAAGCGTAGGCTGCATTATCTGCCTTCTTTTCATTCTCTGCGGTGAGCCTTGAAAACTCACCATGCTCCGTCAAGTGTTTATTCTTTAAATATCGGATCAAATGTGTTGTGTTGAAGCTTTTAGACGTGCTTCCAATGGGGGTATTTTTCCGTTGCAAGTTTTGCAAGATGCAAACTTACTATCATTCCCACCGAACAAAAGTTCAACACGACAGACATGTTTGTTATTGTGGGTTTTCCGCCATGCGCATGCACACTAAGTATAGTGAAGGGGATGGGTAAACTACAGCGCATCTGCCAGCTGGTAAGAGTAAGGGCTTCATAGTCACTACATAGACTTAAAAAAGTAAAGTCAGTACCAGTACTGGTGATCAGGAATGAAAGGCAGTGATCTGCAAACACACTTTTCCATGGAAATCGGAGGATAATTATCTGTGGCCGATCATTCGGAGCACCCCTATTAAAAACTAACCTTCCATGTTGTGATTTATGATTCTGTGTTTTTACAATGGCTGCATCCTCTGTTCGGGGGTGGCAGTCCATTCTTTACGAACAGTATCACAGCTTTCCAAATACAGACCGAGTTATAAAACTAGTGCTGTGGTGAAGTTGTAGTCCTTGGGAGCCTGCTTAGAGGCGCCGCCACGAGGATCTGCAGACCTTTATTAAATGCTACAGTTGTATTCCAACCATTTGATTCAGGGATGCAACAGGACTTTGACTCTTAAAACTGAGGTTGGAGATCCTTGAATATAGCTCATGGTAAATTGAAGCTATGAATAAAGAGCTGAAGAGAACATACCAGCAATAATTTGACATCTTTTTGTTCTTTGTGTCTTTCAGGAACATGGCGTGGCAATCTGGAAGAGTGGACTTCAGAAGAATGGAATGAGGATGTAAGGCATTACTGTCTGATTATGTTTGTGCTATGGTCTTTCAGCCATTAGACCAGGGGTGGGGAACTCCAGTCCTCCAGAGCCACTATCCTACAGGTCTTGGATGTTTCCCTGCTTCTACACACCTGATTCAAATTAAATGGATCAAACAGCATGTTGCCAAGCTCTGCCCAATGAATCAGGTGTGTTAAAGCAGGGAAATTTGTAAGACCTGCAAGATGGTGGCCCCTGAGGACCGGAGTTTTCCACCCCTCTACTAGACAGTAATTGTGTAGGCGGGCTAAAATGGTTCAACCTAAACTGTGGCGAGTTCTTATTGTCTTTCTGGCGTTATGGTTAACACGCAGGGGTCACGTTAACAAAAGTTTTCCTTATTTTACCCTTTAATATGGTGATAAAAAAATCTGAAGGGTGTTGGTCTTTTTTGATTGGTATTCAAACCTTTGACCAGTGGGTGGAAATGTGCAGATGTTTTCAACTCTATGCATAGCTAAATTAATAACACACAGCACGGTAACTAAATTGAGAGACTTGTGAACTGTCGGATGCTCATGACGGCATCTGTGCATCACATCAGACCTAGACACCGTACCCAATGCATCTACCTAACCCGGAGCTGACAGCACATTTAAGAGTTACTGCAGCATCTCTGGCTACACCGGTGGCACAATGTGGGACACAGACTGGCATGGACAGATCGCTGCAGTTTGGGGCTGTTTAGATGACGATGTTGCCGTTTTTGTTTGAATTCGCCGGTGAAAACAACGCTGCGTTTACGCGATATGGAGCACGATCTGATCTCGTTGAAAACATTTTAGTACATATGCCTGGACTTTGGGTGGCTGAAAACCTTTTTGTAAACTGTCCATAAATGTTAGTAAAACTTGTAGCTTATTAATCTGCACAATGTGTAATGTCATTATGTAGATTCTCTTCAATATGAACTAAAATGACTGAAAGTGAAACACTGAACATGTTAATAGTTTTAAAATTAACGCAAAAAAATTTATTATGACTGTATTTATTTAATTTTTTGACCACATTGGACAAAAATGAATGACAATCAAAGATTGGCGTGAGGCATCTGATACAGCACTAAATCTTGAGGTCTAGACTCAAAATGTCTTGACCAAGGGAGGAAACAAATGTGAGTTTGTTTGGTGCAAGCTAAACGAGGCCCGTGTGAATCCACCCCAAGCGCCCTCTTGTTATGTGCTGTTCCTAAACTGTCTGGATCAGTATGGAAACATAAAATGGTGACTGGTTTTTGCAATATTCCTGCCTCATGTCCTTACAAAAAGCACACACTGTTTTTACAGGGAATTTTGCATATTATTCATTTTCTCTGCTGTAAGCTAAAAAGATTGCAGAGAATTACTTAAAATCGTTGGCTATCAAAGCTGGTACAAAAACTCAGGTACGTACAGGCCCTGGTTTAGAAACAAACTACTCTGGGGTTACGTGACCTGCATTTATCTCTTTGTTCTTTGGGTGGCAAGTGCATAATGTAAATGATTATTTTTTTTTTTTTTACATGATACAAGGTTGGAAAGTCATTAGAAATGACCTACAGTGCAAATCATATTCAGGCAACATCTGCTGACTATTTGTGCCCTTTCACAGTTGTCTGAGACCAAAGTGTTCACTGCCTCTTCTGCTCCAGCCAACCACATCACACCTGGACACAAGTAGGTTTTATTGTTCAAAGTGCACCCCTGAAAAGCTTGATGGAATGTACTTTAAAAAAATGATCCCTTTGATACTGATCAAAAACCAACTTCTCAACTACTATTTCTGATCTTTTGTGTGCTGCGTTGGCTCAGTGTGGACCTGGCTAGCATACTGCCTAAGACTGGAGTGACTGTAGGAGGTTCTGTGGACTCTGACTTGGGAGCAATTGTTGATGGTCCCTCAGCCGAGGATTTGGGCCAAAGCCTGGTGTTCACCAACTCCCACCACAATGGACGAACTGCAACACACAGCTACGCACATGCCACCGCCAACAGCTATGCTCACGCCGCCTCGGCTAGCACCACCTATGCACATGCTGCCCTGGTATTCCTTACTATACACATCTCCACCTGTCCAAGAATCTATATTTCCTGAATGTTACTAATCTGTGGTACTAATGCAGTCATTTTGTCCTGTTTCCAGTCCTCAGTCATAGGTTCTGGTTTTGGGTCCCTGAATGCACCTAAGCAGGGTCCAGGCCCGGACATTTGCATGTCGGAGCAACTCAACGGGCCTCTGCTGCCTCAGAGAACCAGTCAGGTGTTGGCAAGTAGCAGCAGTCTCTCCAAAGACCCAGGACAACCCCCAATGCAAAGTCCAGCTCCTGCAGCTTCACCTACTGCAGACACAAAACCTCAGAGGGTTGAGAATGGCCCGATTGTATCCCAAAACTGTAAGTTAATCTTCAAGTGACTAAATGGTGCTTAAAAATTCAAGACATGGATGTTTTATAAATGAACCACGTGTTTGCAGCTACACTAGTTTTTGTTTCTGTGTTCTAAAGTGGAAATGAAGCATCAGCCAGAACCATCTGCAGTGCTCAGCCAGCTTGCTCAAAGGCAGCAGCAGCAATCGTCCATTCTGCCCACGGCAGAGCCTCTGGGCCTGTCTCAGACACACGCACCACAGGTCCCCATACCACCAGGTACAGTCACACAGTACTTCAGTACACACTCTGATAAATTTAGTGTTCAGAGTGTATCCAGTGGTAAAGGTGTGTCTAATATAGAAAACATTACCAGTCTTCCTCTAATTAATCAGAAATCCCTAAAACTATTTGCTACAGTTGACAATTATTTGACCAAAGGACTCTGGGCATTAATGTATAATAAGCAAAAATAAGTGCCAGCTGCTTAACTTGAGGCTCTTGTCCGCTATCAGAACTTGAGGGTAATTTCACCAGACTTCTTATTGGTCCATTCCTCAGCTGCATTTGGGTAGACGTCATATTCATGCCTGCCTCACCATTGAGTGGCGTTACGGAGAACTGCCAAAAGGCGCCCACAACAGCGGAGAATAAGGAGGGATGGAATGGCAGAAGCAAGGATGGTTGCGGCTTTTCTGTTGTTTTGCTATAAACTACTTTGCCAGCAACTTGTCTAATTTCACAAAAGCGGTTGTTTGCCGAGGTCTGCTCATTTACGTCTAAATTACAACCAATCAGAGTGAGTTAACCACAGCTCTCGCCCAGCAACTCTACGGGGTCATTTTCAAGTACATACCCCAAGACTGTTTGTTCCTGAAATGGCCCCCAAAATGTCCCTCTCAGTCCGGTGAAGTGGAGACACGCGCATACTGTGACAGTCCAGTCATGTTACCCTGAAGTTCTGAAAGTGGAAATAGCCAATAGATGCTACACGGAGGTCGCAAACTTCAGTTTTAAAACCGGTCCACTTCAGTAAGTGTGGTGGACGAAGATCTTTTTGCTTCAAGACTGTGACTATGTTTTGTCATAACGGAAATATGTCCTAACATTTTTTTTTTACGTAACCTTTTTTCACCCTGATGATTAGTAGTGTGTAACGTGGGATGTAAACGAGGTTTATAAGCAATGGGAATGGTACAATGGAATTGTTTTTGTTTTTTTATCATTTTTGTGGCTATAGTTTGCTTCATTTTAGTATTTGTCAGGTGCACTTAAATTTTTTTTGTCACCACATTCAAGATGGTAGTTTTATAGGTTCTCTCTTTTTAAATTTGTATTTTTTTTTAACCAAAGTCATGGAGAACAAAGTTCTCTATTTGAAGCACAGGTTTATAAGAAATGTACCTTACTGAGTGTGTTTAAAGTGCTTCAATGTGCTAAAGTTTGGTACCTAAAACATTTCCATTTATATTTGATTCTTTTTTTTCTTTTTTTACCGTAATATGTTTTAAGATTTAAACATCTTTTGAACATCTCAAACTGAACATGTGCTGTAGCCATTTTTCTTATGAATAATTATTTTGCGCTTAAACTATTGGATTAAACTAGGTTATTGTCCCGGCCTCGTCTGATTTATCTACTAAAAGTTGCTTTTTCATAATTGCAATTAGAAATGTATTAGAACCAGTAACTAATGATTTATTGCAGTTGTTGTGCCAAAAAGAAATGGTTTGTGAAAAATGAATTACCTGCCACAGGAGCACACATAGTTTATAAGCTGTTACTACGTATAACTCAAAGTGGTTGCAGCTAAAACTTTGGCGAGTCAAACAATGTTATCACTTTAAAACACCGGTTTGACTGCCAAGGACTTCAGCAGAGGTTTGTCTCCCTAAACCGTTGCTTATTTCCTGTGGTACGCCTTGTTTTTTCTATTTTTGATTTCCTTCACTGTTTCTGATTGGTTGAACCACAATATGTCTATAATGTGTGTCTGTTGTTCAACCACACTGAGAGTTTCCGTGACTCACAATTGTATCATGTTTCTTTTGTTTTTCTTCGACACTTTTATGATTCGGGGCCTGTGACTTCTGTCTGTGTTGTTGAATTTTAGGTCATGAGTCGTCTGGTCTGCCTGTAAGAGATGGATCTTCTCCAGGAAGCAAGCTGTCAGGCCTGGAGCTTTCAATCACTGATCCCCCTCAGCGACAGCTCAAGACCCAGCGGCGCAGAGCTCCTCTTCCTTCAAAGGTAAAACAATGGGACTCTGAAGAACATAAAAATATAGTAAAATTCTGGCATCGACAATATCTGATTGCTACTCATCTTAAAATAGCTAATGTGTAAAGATAATCACAAAGTGAAGTTTAAAACTCTTAACTACTACTCTTATTGAGTTGAAAAACTGAGATTACCATATAGCTTTGGGATTTATTTTTTAACTAACCCTTTAATGGGGAAGTTCTTTGTTTTGTTTTTTAAACCTGGGCCTTATTTTTAGATGCATTACGTTCATTTACTCACCAGACAAGTTTGGAGCCAATTGGAGTCCTCCTGGAGAAGTTTATATTCATATAATGGTTGATGAGGCAACCAAAGTGCCAACTCTAAATGAGGCATTATCTGCAACAAAACTTCGTACACCAATGTACCACTAGCAGTATTCCCATGTGAGTTGGGAGCATCTCGAAGGTGCTTCTGTTTGCAGGGTTTTTTACAGGCTAGTCCAACTTCCTCTAACGATTTCATTAGCCATCCACCATTGAAGCTGTAGTCTGCATAGGTAGCAGAAAAGGAGACTGAACTTAGTCGATTTGGTCCTTTTGTTTGTGCATTTTTTCCCCCCAGCAAGTTCTGTCTAGCCAACTGCCGTTTAGCAAAGATTGAAAGCCCCTTAAACTACAACTAGGTTGCCGCACAGCAGTGACGTTATTGAAATTGCATGTTGGTGCAGTTGGATTAAAAGCCTCTAAAACAGCCTGGAAGACAACAAAGCACCTCAAAGACGTGCTGAAACTAACAGGGGAATAGCGCTAACGATTCATAGCAAAACATTGGTTAAATAAAAGTTTTGTGGCAGATGATGCCTTATTTAGGGACGGCACTCACAACTCCCATTATATGGATATATGCTAATAGCGACTGGATATAAAATGCTTCAAAAGGACTGCAATTGGCCCCAAACTTGTCTGGGTGAGTAAATTAACATTATGCATGCTAAAAATAAGGTCCAGGTTGGGGGAAAAAGAGCTTCCCCCTTTAAATAGGAAGGATACATGATACCAGTGTCAGCTTAATGGCCTTTTCTCCAACACATTCTTTATCGGTTTCAGATTCCATCCTCAGCGGTAGAAATGCCAGGCTCAGCAGACATCTCTGGTCTGAACGTTCAGTTTGGAGCGCTGGACTTTGGATCTGAAGCTGGAAGTGTGACGGCAGACTCTCAGACCGAGCTGGCCCGAGAACATACATCCACCTTGGCCCAGACCAACATGCCTGCTCCTGCAGCTGTTCCCACACAGCAGGTGCAGAACAGCATGTTCCCCAAGTCGGGACATGTGAGGTATGTGTATGCTATTACAGGTAATTGTTGCATGCACAAAAGGAACTACTATAGTCATGCTAAAGGATGCAGGGTCAATAATGCCAAGTTAGCCTTTTATTTTACCCCCATCTCTGTTACTTCCACTAGTGTTGTTTCAGTGCTAGGATGAGCTCTAACAAATATTTCCTCCTTTTGTTTTCTTGTTTGAAAAGTGACCACATGAGCAGCTTACCCTCAGCCGTATCAGATGCCAACTTTCCTTCCCCCTCTCTGGGCCTACCTGGTGCTACTCCCTCCCCCTCACTTGGTCTCCCCAGCGCAGCACCACCACCGTCCTCTTCTGTGTCTACGCCGACCAGTCGAGTGGAGAACAGTGGCTCGAGAACTTTGCCTCCTCATCTTGGCTTCTCGCAGAGCAAAGATGTCCCATCAGGTGTTACCGCTCCTCTGACGGTAAGTACAAGCATTTTGGACCTGGCTCGTTCTAGAAGTCTGTGTGGCTGATGTTGCCTGATGAATTTTAATTTAAAACCCTTTCTTCCTCTTGTAGAATGGATACAGTGCTATGAAGACACAGAGCACTCAGGAAAGTAAGTCCCACCTATTCGGTGCCTACTACTAAAATAATTTATTTTTTAAACACACAACTTAAAGTTCTCTTCTCCACCTTTAAACCAGGTTCTGCATCATCTAGAACGGTGAAAACAGAATCTCCTGTTATGACAAGTGAGGGTGGATCCGGACACCATATTCCTTCTCCTGTAGTTACACCATCCCACTCGACCCCAATCTCATCACTCAGCAGGTAATGACTGCTTCACTCATACTGACAATGAATATGGAGATAATGATGGTTACAAGCACATATCCTAATCCTATAATGTGGAGAAAAAAATCTCTGAATCTCCTAACATCTAAACAGTGTATTCTTTACAAATGAAAATTACATTTGTATCAAATTAAAAAATGTATTCTCTTGTAGTCACATGAGCAGTACTCACTCATCTGGATCAGCCCTTGTCACAAGTTCTTCCCTCACGGTAAGTTTATCTGCATCTTGAGAAGGAGGTGATGGTTCACATTTTTTACATCTGTTTTCTCACACGTTTTTTTTTTTTTTTTCAACTTAGATGACCGAGGAAAGCAGCAGCAACCTCCTATCCTTTACATCTTCATCCTCCAGCCAAACTGCCCCCCCAAGTATTCCCACGATTGTCAGTAGTTCATCTTCCAATGGTCTGCACCAATCAGGAGGAGTAGGACTGACCCACAACGGCACAAACATCGCAATCTCAGCAGCAGCCAGCCGCACAGCGCCCCAAATTACCACCGCTTCTGGTACGGAGTTAGGGTTAGAACATAAGAGTCAACTTGGATCGATATTTCAGATTAGTTGCCTGATTTTGGTAGTCTCACTAAAATTCAAATCAAATAATTTAGTTGCTTTTGACTTTTAATCTTTTCAGACTGATCCGTCCATGTATATGGCTCACACCTCTTTCTTTTGAGAAAACTAAAGTCACATGGTTTTCTGTTCTTCCTCCCCTGCAGGTAAAGCTCCTCCTAATTTGGCCCAAGGAGTGCCGCCGTTACTGGCTAACCAGTACATTATGGGTCCTGGTGGCTTGCTCCCAGCTTACCCGGTAACTTTGTTCTCCTAATTTGTTGTAATTTAACTTAATCCTCCTAATTTTCTTTCACTTTTTACGTCCAGAAATTTAAATGAAATTTATACAGAAGACCAACACAACGTAATGGATAATTGTGAAAGAAAATTATGAATGGTTTGTAAAAACTTTTTATAAATAAGAAAACAGAAAAGTGTGGTGTACAAAGTTGTTTTTTATTTTTTATCCTAAATGGAGTTTGTGGAGGAAAACTAACAATTCACAATTACCCTAAACACCTATTCCCCTATAGTAAACATTAGGGGTGTCACAAAGTTCTGCTAGGAAGTTTCCCTTTCTAACAGCAACCCTAAACTTGATCAGTACTACGATGGAATGATTTAAATCAAAGCATAATGATGTTAGAATAACCCAATCTAAGTTTAAACCTTATTTCAAATGACAGTCCATTAGAAGACTTGCAAGCTGAAGTTCAAAGATGTTTTTGATGCAGTCTGATGGATCTTAAGATATTTTGCTAATACAAAAGGCCAATGAGTCTTTAGATATATAAATAAAATGGGGACATGCCGTTAACGCATTACAGCTTTATTTGTTGGGACAGATGGTCCTACAGAGTATTGATTCGGGATGGGAGATTTAAAATGTACTCCACACTTTTCAGGGTTTTATTTGTAAAATATTTTAAAACCTTTTTTCTTAAATCGCAATTTAAGTTTTGAGTATTCAGTTGAAATGATGACAACCAAGGGATTATTGTATTTCTTATATCATTTGTGCATTCAGTTGATTTACCTTGTGTAATTGTAGTGAATTAAGTATTGGCCACATTAAGATTTTGTAGATATTTCACCATGTTACAAGACATTAATTTACCTTATTCCCTTTATTCCAATAGCAGATCTATGGATATGAAGACTTGCAAATGCTGCAGTCTCGACTGCCTTTGGTGAGTCATTTTTTTTTTTCACTAACACAGCCGAACTAACCGGAATGACTAACTCCCTTATCAAGTCGAAACTTTGTGTTTAATGGTGCTCCGATCTAAATAAAATAGAGCCACATCCGACACCTGTGCTCCATGAAGGTCTTGCACAGTTTCAAAATAAACTCTTGGGATCAGGATATCCCTAGTTTATACCCTTTTCATGACTACTACTGGTTAAAAAAAAAAAAGATTAAGATCTTTGTCGGCTCTTTACCAGCTTTCTTTCTGCTTTACCTGCTCAGCCTTGCAAAAACTACATGACCAAATTATTTTTCTCTCCTTAGTATTACTTTGTAGCACAAAAAATAAAACATGTCACTTTGTAGACATATCAGATTCAGGTCTTTAAAGAGTAACTCACCCCAAAATCAACTTTTTGTTGATAAACTGTATAATTTAATCTATAATAGCACCATCTACATTTCCAGTAAATATTTTATGTGTTTTAGTACATTTTAGTGAAAATTTAAATTTTGTACCAAAAACCATTAGTGCCTGATATGGTTAAACGATTAAACTGTATTGCTATTCACTGGAATTCAAATCCTGTCTTGCCAACTACTAATCTCTGGTTCTTGATGTAGGCTTAGAATAGTGACGACAGCAGTCCGGACCTGATGGGGTATATAACTTGAGCGGTCTCGGCCACACCTCCGTAGCAATGTGCTATGAACTGCCTGTAGCAAAATCGGCTCATAACCTGCGTGCTCCGTTATGCAGGTGGTTACCACTACTTGCTGACATTTGCCAGCAACATGTTAGTCACAGCCCAGACCACGCCCAGCCCTTTATCCCCCCGCGTTTTTCCTGGTCCGCCAGGCAACGCCTCATTTTGAGCTGTTTTTCAAAAATAATTGTGGGCGGGGTTATATTCTGGTAGGGGGGGTGAGTTACTCTTTAAGCAAAACTACTAGTGACTTCAGTTTTTATAAAACTTTAAAAAAAAATTTTGGCCAACAGATCTGCAGCTAAACAGAAACATGTCTTTAGAAAGACAGTTTCTCTTGGATTAAACTACTCATGAGTTTAAGATGTGATTGGATAATTATATTGCATACGGTTTGTATATTTATTTTTCCACAAAATCATCTTTACCCCTTTGATTTGTTTCTGGTTCATCTTATCAGGACTACTATGGTGTAACATTCCCTGGTGCTACAGCTCCAATTCCTGGAAGAGAGAGTCTAGCTAATAATCCATATTCTGGTGAGTAAAACATTGGTTACTTTGAATACTTAAGATAATTAGACTATTTTTCACAGAATTTTATTAATGCATATTTCCCTGTGTGTGTTTTTGTTGTTTTGTTTTGTAAGCAATCCTGCTTTTAACCAGTTATTAAATCTTATTGTATTTCTTGACGATTTGACTTCATGAAGTGTTGTTTGTCATCTCTTTTTTTTACCACGTTTTTCCAACACAGATTAGTCAGACTTCCCTCGAAATTCTACTTTGATACTCAACAATTAGAAAACAGACAACATTTTAGAAATGTTTGTACCCTTACTAAAAATCATCAGCAATTATAGCCTCAAGTCTTGAGTAGGACCTATATTTTATATTGTCATTTTTGTGTGTGAAAATTTTTTAAAATGTTTTTGATCCTCACAATGATAAACTATGCATGGTGTTTACATTTGCTATTTCCTTTGATTCTGTAACAAACTAAAAATGACCAGAGCTGTGAGCATGAAAGCCACAAAGTCAATTCGTCTTGTTAAATATTTAATTGAAATGGAGATATTATTCTAAGTATCCAAAAAATGTTTTTCTTGTGCAGGTGAGGCAACAAAGTTTGGTAGAAATGACTCCTCCTCCCCGGCTCCCCCAACCAGCCTGTCTACGGCCGGGGTCCAGCCGCAGCCCCAACAGACCCAGCAGGCAGGGACCCAAGGCCAAGGACCGGGTCAGAACCAGGGTCAGCAGACACAGAACCAGGCCTTTCTCAACCCTCCTCTACCACCTGGCTATGGATACACTGGTAAAGAAAACCTAAACCTGTCATTGGAAATATTTTAATGAGATTGTTTTATGGGCTGCATGGTGGTATTGTTAGTAGCACTGTTGATTTGCAACAAGAAGGTCCTGGGTTTGAATCCCGGTTGGGTGGTGATGAGTAAACCTGGTGTCCATTAATCAATTAAAATAAAAGGCTCCTTCACTTAGTGCGTGGGTGGCAACAGCTGCAACGTTCACACGAGATACCTAGTGCATTAACTTTGTCCTCTAAAAATGTACATGAACTTGATCAAAGAACTTAATTTTGTCTTTTTTTTTCCCCGCTTCATAAGGCATTCTTAAAGAAATGTCAAATAACTAACAAGAAATTATCAATAACATTTTCTTTCTATATTTTGAGAAAAATAAAATGGTTGTAAAAACGAAAGTTGGTTTTAAATACAGTAAGATTTGGTCTATTGGTAATAAAGTATAATTTGTTCTTGCTACTTTGAGCTTTTGATTTTAAAGCTTGAGATTTACTTCTTCCAATTAACTCATTTTGACTGTAGGATTTACACAAGTTTACAAGTAAATCTTTTTTTTTTTATACCATTTTCATTCATTTAATTTTGTGGCAAAATTAAGAAACAGTGAGTTAAATGCCTATACAGAGTTTGACATGTCGTTTTTTTTTTTTCTGTAAAGGTATTTCACTTGCTTTTTCAATAGATTTGCTGTCGTCTATAGTTTGAATAAATACCTCGAGTTGTTTTCTGGGGGAAAATGCTTGCTTAGCTTCTACTAGCCAAGTTTCTATCTGTGATGCTGCGTTTGAGAGCCCATCCAAACCAGTGGGACGTGGGACTTCTCCTACCTGAAATGTACTACCTCCCACTTCTAAGAGTTCGAGGCAATTGAAGTGGAATGTAAACAGAAAAAATGGACAACCGCCGTGCTAAACAGATAATCACTTTATGAAGAGGCATGCTAACAGATAACATTCACACCATAATATGAAAAACAAGTTGTTAAAATTAGTGTCTAAAACAACACTACAAGCAGAGAAGTACAGTTTTATAGCCCATTCGTTCAAGTTTTACCTCTCACGACGTGAGACTCCGTGGGCGCCGCCATTATCCTCCGATTTAATTTTGGTGAAGTCGGGGTATATCGAAATACCCCGAGTTCGCAGGTAGGAGTTCCACTTAGACAGGCATTCCAGTGCTGTTAGCTTCTACTAGCCGAGACGCTAACTGTTAGCTTCTACTAGCCGAGACGCTAATGGTTAGCTTCTACTAGCCGAGACGAGGTCCACTATGTCCTGGCCACTAAATCAATATGCTTTTCTTTGGTCTCTAGCCAAGGTAAGCAAGACCATGAATACTAATTTTCTCTCTGACATAGAAGGGACTGGCCTATTGTGACTAGATTGTTTTTTTTTTTTTTATCCCTTTCTTTTCTGCTGTTTATTTCGGCTAACACAGTTAATTGGGGATGGAGAAAATGTTCAGGTGTATCATGTAGAAGCAACTCAGACCGACCGTATTTCAAAAAGAACAAGTATTACACGGTTTCTCAGTGAATGTGAGCTTTTAAACTCTGTGTAAAGCTTTGTTTTTGCCCTCTGTACTCTCTTAGGTTTGCCATACTACGCTGGCATGCCTGGCGTTCCTTCAGCCTTCCAGTACGGTCCCACAGTTTTTGTGCCTCCAGCTTCTGCCAAGCAGCCTGCGATGGGCCTTGCCAACCCCTCCAGTCAGTACCACCAACAACATCAGCCAAGTTATGGGCAGCACGCCTACGGCGCAGGTGGGCCACAACTACGCTTTCTGATTCTTAACCCAAACGGTGTTGCACATAGTTTGCAAAAAGCAAATACTGTCATATACTCAATATTTCCTGATTAAATGTAGGTGGCTTCAGAGTCTGATTATGTGTCTAAAAGCTGGTCTCATGTCTGTAGAGGAAAGGGGACCTCCTGCTGCATGCGTTTTTGCCTCTGCTGCTTGCTTAGCTAAAAGCCACTCCTGAAGTTGGACAGATAGTCTCACTTTCCATCACTGTCAGGATACCTTGTATCTCTGACCTGCTCCAATCCCATCTTCTCCACCTATCCATTTTCCTCTTCTTTATGAATTGTATTGCTCATTCCTCTTCTCCTGATTCCCCACCCCTCTCTCTGTCCTGTACTGTTCCTCATCCCTCAGCTTTTGATGACCTGTCTCAAGCCCACGCTGGGGAATACAGTAAGGCAGGGTACGGAGGCTCGGCTCAGTCACAGGCCAAATCAGCAGGCAGCGGCCCAGGGAAAGGTACACACAACACATGTGCATACTGAAGCATCGTTTGTTTACTGCAGTGAAAACACTTACACATGCGATAAAGCAGTGCATTGCAGAGTGGTGAAAAAGTGAGACAACGTGCCTCTGCACCACCTCACCTAATCTGCGTCTTTCTGCGGGCTGGCATCTGTATGACTAACATGGAACCAAACATTCACGATTACTGCTAAATAGTGGTTTATTTTCTTTTAACTCCTTAGGCTTCTTCCTACCCTCGTTTTTCATTGCATTTTTCAAGCATCTGTCTTTACAAGATTGCTTTTCCTCTCTTTTCCCAGCCCCAGGATTATCTGGATCGGGAACTGGGGGTGGAGTTCCTGACATGGCAGCTTCCATATACAGCAAAACACAGGTGGGTTTGTTTTCGTGTTTGTGTGATCAGTGTTTTTTCTTTCAGTTGCTTTTTGTGATGCGTAGGTTTAGACTGGAATATCTGCAGCGTTCAACAGTAGCAAGGGAAGGCGCTTTGGTTTTGTCTTAAAGGGACTATATCATGCTATTTTACAGCTTTCAACGTCTGGAATATACATATATATATGATAAAATGTTACCGTTGGGGTAATGTAGTATTAATGTGTCCTGAAGTTTAATTTGTATCCTGGAGTTATTGTTGGACCAGGAAGTGAGGTGCCTTCTTTCTCTATAACCTCCCCTAACTGTGGGTGCTGCGGCGCTCTCACTGTTTGAGCAGAGATTAAACTGAGCCCGTTCAGACTTTAGATGGAGCCCAAAGCCGTGGGTGTTTGCACCCGTTTACTGAACATTCTGAGATGCTACAGATAAATTAACCACACAGTGCTGTTATAAGATCACATAAGCAGCTTGATAAATGGCTAACACACATTAGCGTCTTTGTTGTTGGAAGTGATCCAGCTGCTGTTTTTTTAGTCATCTACGCAGCCATACGGGCGTTTTCACAGAGACATTTTAGAAAGTAAAATTACAGCTACAAAAAAACGTGGTTCCATCTGCTTTTTTTTTTTTTTTTTGGGGAGAAAATTTCACTACCAGATGTTGAAAACTCCAAAAGCTTGATTTTGCATGATATAGTTTAATCAAAACAACTTTAGATTATACAAAATCAAATCTTTGAATCTATTTAAATTTAAACTTACTTGCTACATATTTAAACCTGCTTTGTGAATTTCTCAGTTTTTAAAATTGGTAACTTAAAATAAAAGAAATAAATTATTAGAAAAGGTTACAGCCTCAGACGTTCTACAAAAACGGACTTCCAGAAGGTCTAAATAAATACTGCTCAAAACCTTTTTCAGTATAACATAAAAATGTCTTTGCTTTACGGCAGGGTACTAATAAATGAGTGGTACCAAACTTTAGTGGTTCACCAAAAGTAATCCTAACTTGTCTTGTTGTTTCAGTCATTTGACAAGCAAGGCTTCCACACAGGGACGCCTCCTCCCTTCAGTCTGCCTTCAGCCCTGGGAGGAACCGGCCCCATGAACCCTGGTGGAGCTCCTGGCTATGCTCCTGCACCCTTCCTGCACATCCTGCCTCCACACCAACAACCCCACTCCCAGCTGCTGCACCATCATCTGACACAAGATGGACAGGTAAACAAATGCCAACAAACCATAAAAACCTGTAACATGGTACATTTATTAAAGTGAACAATATCTAAGCCTGACTAGGACGTCAGATGAAGGATGTTTGGTTGCGAAATTCTAGCTGAGCGAGTATTTGCTTCATTGCAGGGCGGGCCAGGTCAGCGAAATCAGTCCAACAGTATGCAGCAGAAAACCCAAGGCAGCAAGTCCAGCTACGGCAGCTCTCCCTACTGGGCAAACTGAGGAATGCTACCCGTTCCCTTCTCCCCCAAAAGGCTGTGGTTGCATGAGTGTGTAAAGTTGAATCAAAACAAGTGGGAAAAAAACAAAAAACGGCACACTACCCTTACAATGAGCGTTATGCTCTCCCCACCTCCCCAAGTCCTCATAAGTCTTTTGGGTTCTCTTTTCCCCCTTTTCAAAATTGGTTGTACATGTAAGATATTTATGTATGTATTTATATATAAATATATATATATACTGTATATGTAATAGTAGAACATAAAAAGTGGTTGCCGCATTTTATTTTTGAAGGACTTTTTGTTTACTTTTTTCAAAACTGCAGGAAAAATTGTTACATTTAATGAGTGCAGATGATAAATGATCCGATCCTCCTGGAAGAAAAAGGAAAAGTAGAGCTGTAGCACTGATCACATATGAGGACATTTCAGATGGGGGTGGGGTTTGTAATGACTAACTGCATCTGTCTTTTTTTTTTTTTTTTTTTTAATACATCCGGATTGCCTAAGTCATCCTCCTTAAATTTATTTCATATCTACTCCTCCCTTCCATGGAAGCTGCCTTGCCTCCCTGTGTCCGTACCTCCCCTTTTTAAAAACTACAGACCGGACCTTCTCAACCAAATTTTATATTTTAATTTAATTTTAACCCTCGTTTCTCTCAAAATAAAGTTCTGAGCAGTTGGAGCTCCAACTTCTGTCTTGTCTTTTTATCCTTGTGAGCTGTTTTAACGCTAGCTATATCTGAAATCAATTCAACTTTGTTTTTCTTTACATTCAAACCTTTTGCAGCAAGTCAGTCAGTTATGAGGTTCAGTGAGGAGAACCCTGTAGATGGATTTTGAGATAAAATAGAACGACAAAACCAGATGATTCTCGATGAGTGGCAAACATTGTTTCCGCAAAGCTCTCATCAGTAATATGGAAACTTTAAGACTCAAGTTCTCCTGTTTTATCACATTTTCTGAAAGTCTAAATTTTATTTTTTAAATGACTCAACTTAAAAATGTGAATACTAGGACGTATCCTGGCTTTACAAATCTGTGATAGGAAAAATCAAGACATTTTAGCTAAATGGTGGCGCAACTGTAGTGTTTCTTTTCTTTTAAAGGATACGGCAACATTTTTTGTGACAAAATGGAAGATCAGGAAGACTATTGTGGATATCAAGTCTGGTTCCTTCATTAGTCTTATTTCCATGTTTTAGGTTCTGCCAAAGGTACCATTTTTATCAGCTTGATTGAAGGAAATAAACGGTATGTTGTCTTTTCTGACGACAGTAAAGTTCAGTTTGGAAAATCAAGTTACCAGAGTCTGGATGAATAGTGGAGCAGCACAGAATCAGCGTTGCTTAAAATCCAGTGTACAATTCCCCTAATGATCTGCTTTATTTGCTGGTGCTGATCTGTTTTCTGAAGTTCATTTTCCATCTACCAGGAATTTCTATAGCACTTTGTGGTGACTTCTACTTTGAAGCGTTCTGGAGATGCCCCTTTAATTTTCCAGCCTGACTTGGCCCACTGCTAAGGCTGATTCAGTGCCCATGGTGTTGCTGTGCTTGTTTTGCTGGCAAACTGACTTTGCTTGAACCTCCGAATCTGTGGAGTATTTTCAAGAGGAAGATGTCCTGAAGGTGGCTATCAAAGAAACCTGGACTGCACTTACCCCTCATTAAGAACCACAGGCTGCTCTAATCCATATCACAGCGCATTGATGGGCATTCATGCAAACTGAGCTACAACAAAGTATTGAGTGTATAGAAGCAAGTATGTTTTTTTGGAAGCCTGACGTTTCTTAGAATATCCTATTTATCTAATGTATTTTATCATTTTTTAATGTTTATCTGTAAACAAATTTCAAAACTACAACAAATAAAGGCTTAAATGTTATGAATCTGAGTTTCACTTTTTGAAATGAGGTGCTACACATGTGGTACTTTTTCAAAACGTTCTCGTTTTTTTAGATTAACCTTTAACATGATTTACATTCGTTCAGGACTCAGTTTCATCAAAATGTCAACAGGTAAAACATAAGGATGTTTTTACATTTCTAACAATGTGCAAGATTTTCAACTGCAGCTTTTTACCTACGGTAAAAGTTTTTGTGACCACCTTGGAGTAAACACTAATCATCGCGCATCACGAGCTGTTTTTCTAAATTGAACATTGAACAACATTGCTGAGATGGGCACAATTTGAGACTGATCCAACCGACTAGAAGCGCATTGTTTAGTGATGTAATTTCCACTGATTAACAGCAGATGGCAGCATACAACTCGTGAGAAACTGGTCTATTTAAAACAAAGCTTTCTATGCCAATACACGAGCTTAGGTCTTTATAAAACAGATAAGGAGGCAATGCTATAGTATTTGCCTTGCACTGAAAATTGGTGTGTAGATAGATTAGGCAGCCTTTATAAACCCAACAATTTGGCAAAGTTTGAGAATTTTAAGTGGAAGGGATGGTGGAGGATATGAACAGAAAGAACTAAGCTGAGTGACAGGTACCTTTATGGATTTATTGTAGGTGCTAATAACCGCAAGTTTAAAGGGCAAAGTGAAGTTAAAAAGCTGTCCCACAGACCCACTCACAAAAACACAGATACCAGAGTGGTGGGACATGAGGGAAGGACCGGAGGTAGCTGAATGCTACAGGGGTTACTTAGGGTCATTTTAAAGACAAAATGATGAACCAAAGCTGTAATGTAAAAGTATATGTGAGATTTAAAAAGGACAATTCCTAACAATTTTACGGAAAAGTTCACTAGTTGTTTTTATCTAAATGAGTGCCCCCTGTAATGCTCAGCTTGAAATTGAATGAACAAATTAGCCTCAGAGAATAAAACTGGGTGCAGTTTCCCATGGGGGGTCTTCCATTGTAATGATTCACTGGATGCTGTAAATTGTTGGGAGAGCTCTTTTTTTCCTCTGTTTTTGGCACATATACATGATTCCCTCTGTTATTTTATTGAGACGCTGGAATGCACACAGGAATGCCACTAAGAGTGTTTGCTGACACATGTGACCACCCTGTTTGATGTAGACAAAGATGGTTTGTTGGGGTTCACACAGTTCATTCTTTTACCTGGGAGACAGGGGAGCTGTGAAGCAGCCGCAACAGCATATCGCAACACTCACCATCTGAACGGTAACTTGAAACCTATGGTGCTAAAGGAGAACCCCTGATGGAGGGTACTTGATTTGATGCTGAGATTAATTCCTGCTTTGTTTTATTGTTTTCCTCTCTTTATGTGATAAATACTTGCATGCAGCTGAATGGAGAGCTGTTACTGGATTTATTCAGGTCTCTGATACGCTCCCATCTCCCTTATTGTGAAATGTGATGCCGGGGTCCACTCAGCAAGAAAATGTCTCTAATTAGAGCTATTATGCTGATTTTCACTTGTGTCCCGGGCAGAGCAGAGTTTTTTGCTCAGCACTGAGACATCTCTGGAAAATTTCTGCCAAACAAAAAGCCATCAGTCAACAAAGGCCTCGAATGAAACCTCTTCAGCACATAATAGCGGGCACATTCCATGATGACAGCGTTTAGTCAGCTGTGATCCTCACAGCGATGAGGGGCATGGCATCAAGAGCTTTGCTGATTTAATGAACAATGATGTGATAATATGACAGCGATGAAGACACCTGAGTTGTGTCAAGAGATTATTAGTTGACAAACCCTCCTAAATTAGTGTACCCACTTACACATAGATATCTCAAAATAGTCCACCCAACAGAAGGTTATTCATAGGAAAAAAGTGATCAAATTGATTTATCCTCTGTCTTTAGAGAAGATGAAAATAATTTGATGTTTCTATTTTGAATGTGCTGCTGATTTTCACTGGAGGATGACTGAGGTGAAGGTCACAGCTTACTCAACTTTACATTGGTATGTCTTTTGTCAATATTGGTGTACAGAAAGACAAAGCTGGCATTGCACGGCGGAGACGGAAGTGTTTGAAATGTAATCTGTGCTCCCTAGTTGTTTACTTGTGAAACTGTTGAGGCATAAGTGTTTTTATTAGCTTTCCCCATAACAAATGGAAAAATGCATATGCCTCCAGTGTCTGAAAATGGCTAAAATTCTTATATATGTGTTTTACTTCTTGAGAGATGGTTTTTCTTGATAAATCATGTCTTTCTTCACTGCAGACTGTATTGTTAGCTTATTTATTGCGGTGTAAATGGCAAAAATAAATAAATATTACACCCTGGAATGTGTAGAAATGAACAGGACAAACAACTATGCATATTCACAGTTATATTTGAGGACAATTTAGAGAGCTCAATCAACCTAGCATTCATGTTATGGGACTGTGGGAGGAGGCCAGAGTATCCGGAAAGAACCCACAAATTCATGAGGAGAACATGTAAAGTACTTGCAGAAATACCCTGGGCCAGGATTTGAACACAGAAACCTTCTTACAATAAAAACATTTGCACCAACTGGGTAAAATACCCCATCAAAGTAGAAAACCTGTAATTTCCTTTTTCGCTTTAGTGTTCGATTTGAAAGAAAATGTACGTTTAGATTGAGCAGAGGAGCTGGATGTTTGACTTCACAAATTCTCTGGTTATCCTGCTTTTTGCTCTTGTTCCAGTCATTTATTGGACAAGAAGATTCAAGTTTGAAGGAAAAAGAGATAGTGGCAATATAACAATTTATTCATTTAAGAACCAGGTAATTCAGTATGGCATGAGACAACTTTACACAACTATGACAGGAATTTAGATGTTCTGTATCAGAAATACAAAAACACCTCCTTAAATTGGAAATCTGAATTACATTTAAAAAGCAAAAATTACAAAAACAATTTTTTTAGATTTTTTGTAACATTGTCCATACCATCGTCCAAGTACAAAGATGGGAAATAAAAAAAATACATTAGGTTTTTTTCCGGTTTATCTTAGAAAAATGAAAACTCAAAATAAGCACAGAGAGAGGAATAATTCAACTCTTTCTACTTAGAATGTAGGGCTGTATTCTCACCCTGTCACATAACTATAAATGGTAATGGTCTATGTTTTTGTCACTGGGCACACATGAATGCTACCTTTGGAAATACTCTCCTTCTGCAACTATTTCTCATAGCAGAGTTTAAGAATCTGTCATCAAAGTAGATCAAATCGGGTTTAAATAATCATTCATTATGGTTTTCGCAACTGTCTCAATCTGAGGTTTCCCTGTCAGGAAAATGCCTTAGAAATTATGTTTTGCCAAAAAATAAAATAAAAAATAAAATAAAGGTAAAAAAAAGTTTAAGAAAATCTATGATGAGTGTTAAATAATCCTATTGAGGTTCAACCAATCCATCCATCCATCCCTTGGAGGGTCGCGGAGAGAGGAGTGGGGGCTGGTGCCCATTTCCAGCAGTCATTGGCGAGAATCTATTACATGACAAATGCACGGACTCATACGATTGAACTTAACATGTTTTGGATAGTGGAAGGTAGCCAGAGTACCCAGAGAGAAGCCAGACATATACGGAGGAGAAAGACCCCATAGCAGGATTCGAACATGCAGAGCAAAAAGTGCTACCATCTGCTCCATTACACAGCCCATCAAAGATTAAAAAAAAAAAAATCCATGTTAAACGTGTTTTATATATGTTTGTTTTGACGAAACATTAAGTCGGAAACCTCCTTTGACTTTTACTAAAAAAGCGCCCCCTACAGTCACAGTAAAGCGTTCGCCATATGTGATAAAGGGGCCAATTTTTCTTTATATGGTAAACATGAAAAGACAATCAAACCTAATTCAGATTTCTACTCCTCTGTTCTTTTTTTGAAATAAATATCGAGCAGCAGTTCTTCAATTTTTTCCCCACTATGGTCTGACAAAACAAGTACTGGCCTTTAATAGATTAATTAATTAAAACAGAGGAACAACCTCTATGCAATTATATGTATATATCTTATATTTGTTTCCCGTGGGAGGTATTAGTGGAAGAAGCCCTTGAAGTTGCCCCCCCCCCCGTCCCCCGCCTGAGCTGCTTCCCCAAACAGGGTCTCTTTAAGACCCAGCGGAGTCGGGAGGGAAACCCCGCGGCTGTAGTTGTTTCTACACTCCGGACTGTCAACCAGTTATTTGCGGGGAGGCGCTGTAGCCATTTGGCAACATGAAAGCATGATGCGCTGAGCGACCAACATCCGAGGAGTTGGTGGAGAAGAGAAACCAGCGTTGAGAAGCTACGCGCGCGCGTGCACACCGCCCCGCACCGGCTCGCGCGTGATTACGCACGGCGCACAGACACGCACACACTTCCTCCTCGTCCTCCGTGGAAAAAAAAAGGAGTGAGAGAGGAGCAGAGTGAAGAGGGCACACGAACTTCCAACTCTCCCATGTGGAAAGCAGAGGTTTTGAGATAAGGTGTATTTTTCCCCCTCTTTGGGAGCTTCCCCCCCTCTGCCCCCCTCTCTTTGTGTTTTTCCTTTTTTTAAACCTCATCCCGGATATTTTTGTTTCTATGAGAATCTTGCTTGTCGAAAAGAGAAGTTTGGTTGTTTGCCTGGTCGGCCAAGGAGGAGGAGGAGGAGAGTCTGATTAAAAGTGGGGGGAAGATGGTCCACAACGCCGCTTGGAGAAGGAGCTCCCTTTGCGTCCTGGCGTTCTTTCTCGGCTTTGCGTCCCCGCCGTGCAAAGCTCGGATTTTTACGAACCACTGGGCAGTGAGGATAGCCGGCGGACCCGAGGTGGCAGATCGGATAGCGGAAAAATATGGCTATAGGAACATGGGACAGGTAAGTCACTAAATGCCTCTGACCAGAGTTGGGTTTGTGCATTCGTGTTAACTTCAATTTACGCGAGTTGGACGCAGATTTGAAACTAGGCACAAGTCGGAACCTGAACCAGAAATCTCCAACACTTCCCCGGCTCTCCCCGGACATTAGACCAGGAGAAGGGGGCTGCAGGGGAACAAAGGCTTGGGGAGCAGGATGGCACAACAGGTGCGTCCTCTCTGGGTTCCCGCAGATTAGTTTAAGAGACACAGGGAAGTCGCTTTGAGCCTCGCTCACAGCTGTCCCCTGGGTTTGCGCCTCCTGATACAAACGTGAGCGCAGTTTGGCCCTTGATCCTGGAAACCTACAGGTCCGGACGGAGTGTCACGGAGCCGCCTTAACAGGCAGTGCATGTGTGAGCGAGATATAATAATAATAATGTTCCCATGGAGAATTTGGTAAAAACTCTTTTTTTGTCTCCTCCGGAGCATTTTTTTTAATAGAAAGAGAGCACATTATGTTCCAACATAACAAAGTTGGCATGTGGACGTTAATTGTTGCTCTCCTTGTTTCTATCCTGCGAGAAATGTCTGCTTGAACGTTTTCACACATCTTTTCTAGTATGTCAATTGTTTTGTGAGTGATAGTGAAGCATTTTTTGTTATTTAAAACGGCAAAACAAATTGCTTGAAATTCTTGACTGGGTCAACATGTTTTTTTTTTAATTACTAGGTTTAATTAACCTAATTTTGAGTGGAGCATAAAATTATTCATACCCCACTCATATTTAAGTTACATGGGAACCTTTTGATTTGACCAACATGTTTCCCCTGATTGGGAGTAGCATTAACCCCTTGGAGCAGTCCAGAGTTCTGACTTGATTCCTACTGAGGTTCTGTGGAGGATCCCAGCAATAAGACTGATGGCAAATAGGTCTTCCAACCTCAAACTTAGAGCTCATCACCAAAAATAAGTCGTCAAACCCCAGTGGAAAGATTCAAAAAGCTGGTCAGCAATTATAATAATATAAATAATTATATCTAATTAATGTTGGATCTGCTGTTTTTTTTAAATGAAAAAAATTAGTTTTTCTAAATCGATCCTGCACTCATTATTTTGTCTTTTGCCAGCTGCTTTTGTGAATTAGTATCACAAAAATATTTTTGTTAATTGAAAATGATTAAAAAACATTTGTCTACCATAAGCACAAATATTATTTTAGCCTAATTGTGCCGGTACGTGTAATCCAACACCTTAAACTACACTCTGGATTTGACAGGGTAAAGCGGGGTAAAGCATTTGCATAATGTTGTAGAAAATACCTTCCAGCAACGTATCTAAAGAAGTAAAAAAAAAAAAAAAAAGGCAAACTTTAAGTAATTAACTAAAAGGAGTATTTAAATTCAAACTCTAATTAAGAGGAGTAAACATTGACGGTGTAAGGAGGTTCAGCTTTTCTCTTCTACATGCGTTTTGACAAAGTCGAATGAGTGGCCGACAAAATAAACTCCAAATGTGGACCCCACACACTCCTGTACCGCCATCATACATGGGCAGCTCATGCCTGCACTTGCCAGCGTTGAGTGTGCAGACAGCACAGAACACGGGGAGGGGGGCATTCTGACAGGTTGTTGTGGGGTAGCCTAGTCAACAGCTATTGAATCCCCACCACCATCCCCTCCCTCGCCACCTTACCCCGCCTGCCCACCCACCGTATTCCCGGAGAGAGCGGGCCTTAATGGCCTCGTTTATCCCCTCCCTTGACAGCGACTAATGTGTTGAATCTCTTCACCCCACCCCACCTCCCCCTGCACCCCTTTTTCCTCAAACACACTCACACACACGTTCCCAATTTTTCCATACAAACCCCCCGCGCATAGGAATTCCCCGGCAGAGTGGCTCGGCGCCCCCAACCCCCGCCGTTCGCCCTGATTTCCATCTCAATATGGAGCACTCATTGGACTTTGACACCTCTTAGACAAGAGTTTCACTTCACTTCCTTATTTTGGGGTCATCTGAAAGCCGCTCCCATGGGATTGATAGCAGCACGCTGTGATTGCTTAATGTGAACTCTGACATCTCTGCCATTGCTGACCCTCCCCTGTTTATCAGCAAAACAGTAGGACTTCTTTGAAATTAATTTTGGAAAACATGCTTTTAGTTTTAAGTTTAAAGTGCAAGCTTTGCAGTTGTTTAAGCTTGCCTAAAGTGCTCGAGCTGGCAGCTTGTAATAAAGGATAGAACGACGATATGGATGCTAAATTAGTAGAGGGGTTTAATTGGGAGTGGGATCAAGTGCTTAAAGGAAGACAAGGGGGGGGATGGGAAGGGAAATATGCCACATACGGACAATATGGTCTTCTTCCCAGGGTTGGGAAGAGGAAATCCGACAAAGATAAGCACACACTGAGAGATGGCAGAATGAGGGACTGAAAGCTGGGATCGTAGACGGATGGATGAAAAGAGTTGGCATGGAGTACGAGAGCACCTCGTTGGGGAATTCTGGGTAATCCTCTTAGCCGTGGAGCCCCCTTCCCAGACCGAGACACTGGCCCAAATTGAGTCTAAATCAGCTGATGAGGCCCCAGACGTGGCTATCCGTCCAAATGGGTGTTTAGAAGGGATGGGAGAGGATGTTGATCACATTGAGTGGGATGGTCAGAACCTGGAGCCAGACAGAGACTTGGAGACGCTTGGATCAATAACGACTGAAGAGGGTTATTTCCACTGTGTTTTGTTTGTTGTTTGTTTCTTTTCGAGATCATAAGGCCCGCAGCATGTTGTGTTGGAAGATTCTGCCTTGCAGAGCCTCCGTAGAGGAAGATTATATGTTTGACGGTTATCAGGTTAAGGGAAGAGAGATTCTGGGTGCTCAGAGTTTGGCAACATTTTGGGAAAACGCATCTGAGTACAACAACTGAAGTCTAAAAAGTAAAGGAAATTTTCATATAAAAACTAAGTTTGGTTGTTGCTTTAAATGTATCTTCCCAACCAAGAGGAGGAAAGAAAGGAATCCAGAAAATATTTCAGATTAAATTATTGAAAAGGCAACTTTTTTGTGAAATAAAACACTTTCCACAACCATTGTGGTTAAGGTTTCCCTGTTTTCTCAGGCTCTGTTGTATTTGCTCAATTTCCCAGGAAGTTGTTAAACACACTCTGCTGTCTTTACTTGTATTTGTTCACTGTTTTATTCTAATTTTGATGCACAAGCAGAATACGGTGCTGGTCATTTTGCCAATTTGGGATTTTGTGACACTGCAGTTTTGTTAGTCTAGAGCTTAAGTTTTTTGCCACAAAAGGGAGCCAGTATGTCAAATTGATGCATAAAGTAATATCCAGTAATCTCATCATAGTCTTTTGTAAAGAAAGGTGGTCATCTACTTCCAGCCTGGTAGCAGGAGGTTGCTCAAAGGCAACACTGATTGACGAGATAAACTGAGTGAAAAAAAAATGTATGCTCCTCATAGATTTTTGATTTTTGCCCCAGTTGAATTCTTTGCTGAATTGTTTTTTATTTAAAGCCACATAGGAGAGCTGTTTAAGGTAATGCCCCTGCAGCTCAGTTATGTCCAGACTTTGACAAAGCGTCTTTAAAAATGTCATACTAGTTTTTATTATTCATTTTTTACTCGCTAATATGCGCCTGTTGTCTTGTGGCCGGAGTTTTCTGCTAGAGATCAGAATTCCATGTTCCATCGTTTAAGGCAATTTCCTGATTCTTAAGAAGCAAAGCAGCCCCAAGCAGTAAATCACATTACCACATCCATAGTTAACTGTCCATATGATGGGTTTTTTTCTGAAACACTGTCATTTTTACTCCATATACAGCCGTTCAAACGCCTCCAAAAAGTCAGTAGAATACTAGTTTTGGGCATTTTGAAGATTTTCTTGGGTAAATGTGAGGCTGGCTTTCATTTGTCTTCTTTTTAGCCAGCCTATTAGTGGTTTTCAGCTTGGATTTCTTCCCTGGATCCCTTTTTTTGTTCTACTCTTTCTTATTGTTAAATCATGAAAATTCTCCAATCTGAGACAAATTAGGTCTACTGGGCTTTAGATGCTGTTTTGCGTGCATTTTTTGAACCCCTGGATGAGTTTTTGGATGTACTCTGCCTGATTTCTGCTCTGTAGAAGGTTGAGCATGGTTCCATATTTTCTGTATTTGTAGATAATCGGTACCCTTACAAGCCTATCTAAATCAAGCTTTTTTTGAATTAATTGTACTAAGGGCTTGCCCCCTGTTGAAAGACGAGTCCCAGTTATCAAATTATTAGATTAAGTACATTTGACTCCGGAACGATAGATGGCGACATGCACCCATTCGTGTTTGCATTCTACTGCTTAGTCTGGAGCAGCACACATACAGTAAACAGAGGCTGGTGGGAGTGAAGCAGACAGTCAAAGCAGGACATTCCCAATCACAAAGCACCGCCTTTTAGGCCACGTCCACACTAAGCCGGATAATGCCTTAAACGTATAAGTATTTAGTCTACACCCCCCTATCGTCCACACTAAGGCGGCTTTGTTTGTGGTCTGTGGCCGGATAAGTATTAGCCGGGTAAGAGAGCTGTCTAATTGTTATCTCAACGGCTAAAAGAGCACGTCTGGACACAACTTATCCGGTCCCGGCTAAATCAGAGCAGCAACGTCAATCAAATGCTGCATCCTAAATTGATGACGACAACAACGCGACAGCATATAATGACAACAGCAAAGATGGAGACGAGTCTCGCAATGCTACTTCTTCTTTTGCAAATTCAGACATTTGCAAAGTTAACCCTAACCTACTTGCGGATGAGAAGGCGACACAGGAGGCGATCCAGGAGGCGCCGACAGCGACATAGATTATATGCGTCAATCTGTTTTCTTTTTGTTTTTCCCCGCGCATGCCAGTACATGCATAGGTAGGCATTGGATTGCGCAATCATGGGACCTTAAACGGACCGTAAACGGACCGTAAACGGGGCGTAAATGCTCGTGTTGAGTGGATAACATTAGGCGTCTAACTCCCCGTATAACCTTATCCGGCTTAGGGTGGACGTAGCCTTAGTCAGTCCAAAAGAGGACTCGTATGCCGCTTATGTTCATCTTATACTACTACTGTGTTGTTTTTGATTTGCACTTCAGCATCTCATCAGTTGCGCGTCTACGGGCGGTTGCGGGGGGTTGGTTGGAGAGAAATGCCATTCTTAATCATATTATCTGGATAGCCTAGTCTGATTTGTGAAACTCCAGCTCGATTTCGATTCAAGTTGGACTAAGTTATATACTTGAGTTTCAAAAGTCTGATTTCAGTCAGACCAAAGTAGTAATTGGACTTTCTCTTGCTGCATGTGAACACACTGATTGGCTCTCACCGTGGTTAGCTGGAGCCCAAAATGCTTTAGAAATAACTTTGTAACCCTTTCCAGATTGGTATTGTCAGCAACTTTGTTTCTCGTTTGTTGTTGAATATCTCAAGATTGGGACCTTTTTGAGGACTGTTGGCCTACTTCACGTTTTCAGAAAGGTTCAATTTGAGTGATTTCTTGATTCTATAGAGCTGATGAGCTCGTGGTTAATCACATTTAATGTGAATCTAAAAAGCAACCACGACTCCAAGGTGCTGTGTGATACAGTTCTTTTTAAACCTGTTCTCTTCAGATAACAGGAAAGGACAAAATGGCAACTGAAGGATCTGTCAGATTCCCTGAATATGATTGTTTTCATATTCTGTTTGATATATATGCAAAGGAATAATCTGATTAAAACACAAATCTCTAGCTGCTGAACTTTATTCGGGCAATGTGTGTGTTTTTTTTGAATTCCCAAGAGGACTCTGCAGAACAGATGAACATTTAATTAATCTGGGGGGGAAATCAGGGTTACATAGCATTGAATATCCGAGATGCACATGTTTTCTCACTGTCATTCGATCTCCACATATTCCTGTTTTCGTTGAGGACTTGTGGTAGATTGTTGTTGTTGGATAACATCTGTTGCCTGCAGATGTACCTGCATGCCTGTGATCACAGGCCGTCATACCTAAGGTGACAACTCCAGCCTTTAACCATGAAACGAGGGGCATTAAGGACATGTTGAAGCTTTACTGAGGGGTGTAGATGGGGAGCTGTTTGGAGTCACTCGCTTCTCATCTTCTCACAGTGTAAGCTGGAAAATGCGGGCGTGTGTTGGAGTTGAAAGCTGATCTAATGGACTCTGTGGTGGTGGATCTCTGCTGTGGAGCAGTGATGCACCACAGGATCCCTGGCAGCCATGACAGTTTGATCATCTGAGGGACTGAATGGTCTTTATCAATTATTAAAACTAATCACCTTACAGCAGCTCGCCGGCTGTATACCGTTGTTGTTGCTGTGTTTTATTTGTCTCCATTCCCCTTTAGTTATTCCAAGGTCGTGTTTCAATTTGTCCCTTTCTTTTTTTTTGCCATTTATAGTTCTTTTTAAACTTTAGGGTGCGGGAAATATGAGTGACCTATTATAAAAAACAAGAATCCTTGGGGGTCATTTCCAGAGTACATTTCTCATAATACCCTATGGATTGCTTACATTGTGTACTCCAGCTCTGGGTGCATAAATTTAGACACCACCATAAATTCACCTGGTCAGATCTTCATTCACTCTGTAACATTGCAGCAAACTCGGGCAAGAAGTTAAGGAGAAATTAGTTTCATCCTCCATTATGTCTAAGTCCATACTTCACATTCTCGTGGAGAGAAAAAGGAGATTTTCTGTTCCCTAGGGCAGAAGCCCTCTATCTTTTTTTATTATAGATTTTTCCCTCCTGGAGCTCATCAGAATCAAATGAATGGGTGATTATCGTTCTCCTGCACGTATCACACTTAGGAGATGATCAAGTTACTTGATACAGATTTGCTGGGGGGCATCTACAATCTGTATGATGCTAGCACCTGATGAATGGAATCGATTGATCTAAATCGATTGATCTAACATGAGGGGAAGGAGAACCAATTTCACAAAGTATCTCTGGGTACAGACAGTTTATCTACAGAATTCGCATTATCTATCTTAGATCACTGCAAACTGATGCCTTGATATCCAAGACAAGCTGATTTTGTGAATGCCTCATAGTCCAACCCTTAAATGCTGAAAGAACTGTGCCTTTCTCAGTTTATTATCTTCAATTAGGTAAAGCAAAAGCGAAATCAACTCAAGAGTTGTGAATTTTGTGCTAACCACACTTTGATTGTTGATCCCCATGAGCTCCAGGTCCAGATAGCAAGTGATTATTTACTGTGGCTCAGCTCTGAGAGTGTTCAATGTGTGCATTATCACAGTATCATGGTACTGCTTGGATATTTGGCAGAATAATTTGCGCGTTGATAATATATTTGGTCAGTGGGGTAGGCTTTAACTGTCCCTTATGTCCACACCTAATAGTGTTTTAATGGTTGAGATGCTAAAGCGTATGAAGAGCTGGTTGTCTATAGCTGGGATCACACAGTGAGATTTCGGCCATCCTAGACCTTTTACTTTGACGTGAAACTAATAGTGATTAAAAACTGTGCGTGTTATTTGCAGCTCTGTGGCCGTGCTCCGGTTTGTATAGTGCTCGTACGACCAGAACCAGCCCTCGGCGGTCTTCAGACAGCGTCAGACATTCCACAACCACTGGTCCGTCATTGACCAATGAAAATGCACCCTGGGAATGAGAGGGAGACGTTGTGCGGTTTGACCCCACTGAAAACTTGGGGCGTTCAGTGTGACACACCACAAGAGCTCAGTCGAGCTCCCACAGTATGGCATCAAGTGGTGTGAACAGGCATTAAAGGCTTCACAATATTTTGCAAATGTACCATTCACTGTCAGCAATATGAATATTGTGAACCGAGTTGCAATAAAGATTTTTGCTATAATATATTGGTCTTCTGTTTTTCCTTTAAATTTTAATGCAGTGTAAGACGTTTTAGAAGATAGTCAAGCGATACACACAAAAAAAACAGCAGCCCTCAGCCAGAAGCAACTTTTTCAATAAAACCTTTTTTCAGATATGTAGGTCTCTCAGTAGTTTAATGTAAATGCGGGTGAATGTTTGCAGAACAAAAAGACATAAACATAATTTGCTTTTTTACGTACCACAAGTCGTATCGTTCATAGATATTACAGCATATTGCAAGTTTTCCTAATATCATGCAGCCCTAGTGAGGACAGTATGTTATAATAAAAAACAAAAGGAGAATGCGGATGAACTATTTTCCACTTAAGTCACTAATATTTTCCTTACATGAAAGAATAGCCCTCGAAGAGAAAAAAACTCAGCAATTCTTACAGTATTTCTAAATCCCATTTTAATCAGTTCATTATACATTTGTGAAATTGAAATTAGGGAAATGCAAACTTTTATGTCTGTCTTAAAGCAGTCTAATTTAGCTCGCTTTTATTTAAAACAAACTCTTGGGCAAAGTTCACTATTGATAGGTCATATGTATGTAGCTGTATGAAAGTTTGTTGTCCGTAAATTTTTCACTATTACCAATTTCATTTCAGCATCAATGTAACCATTATTTCTGGCTGCTCTTAAGTCAAATTTTTCAGCAATCCACCCAGCATTCAGAAAAATTAAGTGTTTTTATGAGCATACTGGATACTGTAAGCACTTTTAATCAGCTTTATAGTATTTAATGTTCAAAGTAATACCTGGATAATGTTCATTTTGGGAGTTTTTTCTGTATTGATGCATTTTTCCATACCCTGGTCATTAGGGAACACTGCTCTGCTTATTTTAGTTGTTGCCATGCTTCAGCAAACCTGCTTTCAATTGAGCTCTGATTCCCAGACTTTTCAGGTGCATTCACTCCAGCTCTGTTTAGTCCACTTGAAACAAACTCTAGTTCATTTGCCTGGAAAGTCTGCCTCATTTGGGCAGGTGTGAATGGGCAATCGAACTCTGATTCGGACCAACCGAACGAACTCTAGTCCGCTTAAAAACTTAGGTCTTGGTTCGATTGAAACAAACTCTGCTTCGGTTTGATTGCAGGTGTGAATAGTAAACTGACTGGGACGGCACCAAAACCAGGAAGCAGAATACTGTACAGGGCACCCTGGGTAAATACAATCTAAACAACCACTGATCCTGGCGAGGTAAATGCTGGATCTTGTACATACCTTGCTCAAGGTCTGTATAAGGAGGCCATCTGAAGTTGTATTTAGGCGGTGCAACTCATTGCACAATGCTCATATGGAGCCGTCTCAGCCGTCTTGTATAAAAAAACAGCATTCTCCATAGTCCTCTGCCTCATTCTATGTTCATCCTGAGTTACTGCTGCAGTTTTTATCAGGCACATTTGCCAAACACAACAGATCAATCCTAAAACTATGGCAATCTGCTGCTCTTCCATGTTTGTTTACATTCAACTGTACCGGAAGTTCTCCCGTGGCAGAAGGAAACACAGCTCTGCAACAGCGCTACCACAGGTGGAGAGGTAAAATTGTTGCTCAAAACTTGGGACTTTCTGATTATAAAAAGCCAGTGTGAATGCGAACCGCACCACTTTAAAACGGCAACAATGTTGCAATGTTGTTCCCCAGTCAAATCGACTCTACTGGACAATCAGGTCTCAATGCAGCCTTAATGAACTCAATCATCTGAATCAGGTGTGTTAAAGCAGAGAACCTAAATCCAAAAGATGCAGTGCTGGAAAAAAAACGACTACTAATGAGCATTGAACTACATTGTACAGAAGGCACCTTACAGGCAGTTTAATGAGCTCTATGGTTTGCCACAATTCATACATCATATTGTCCACCCATTTCTGGTACTGTACAGAAAAAGGTAATGATATGCATGTAATCATGTCTGCATTTGTGCTTTGCAGATTGGGGACCTCAAAGACCACTATCACTTCTTCCACAGTCGGACTATCAAGAGATCAACTTTATCTAGCCGTGGTCGCCATAGTTTCATCTCCATGGAGCCCAAGGTGAGTACATTACAATGTTCCTGTTTATTGTTTTGTGTCCACGGATAGGTTAAGGCAAGGCATTTTTGTTTGTATAGCACACTTTTAACACAAGGTAATTCAAGGTGCTTTACATGATTCGGGGGTAAAGAAACCAAACAAATGATAAAAGCATGGAAAGTAAAAACAGGAATGGTATGAACATTTTAAACTGAAAGCATAAGAATCATTAAAATAAAACATTTAGCATTTGATTAAAACAGCAATGTAAGAAGAGCATAAAAAGAAAACTTTTGTCCATCTTTTTCTGTGTTTAATTTGCTCAGTCGTCCCAGTTGAGGATACACCATGTGTTAGCTGGAATCATGCAGGTTGACCTTGTCAGGTTTTATCAGATCATTATGCAGATGAAGAATGTTCCTTCAATATGGGGTTTTGTCTGACTGAAAGGCTGAACATTTTTTTTTCTTCTGTTTTTTCCAGAAAATATTTACCAAATGAAGTATGAGGAAAAAAGGCTGTATGTCCGATTCTGCATAATTATAGAAATGATTAAGTTTATGTAACACAAGAAATACCATTACACAATTAAACCAAAAAGTCATTCATACTGCTTGCGGATTTGGATTTTACACTATTTTAATTCATCCAAGAATATAAAATGATAGAACAATTTGGTTACATTTTATTTAGGGAGGCACAGATACCATTACTTGTGTTGGGTATTGAATTGATATTGGTATTAAATTGACCATCATTTGTTTATAACAAGCAGAGAAGAAAATAAAACCTGTCTTCCGATTTATTGCATTTTCTGTGTGTGGTAGAAGTATCTGCATTCGTACTCAGTATTGGTAAGTACTCAGATCCAACTGTTTGTATCGTATCGGTTTGAAGAAAGTGGTATCCAAGCATTCTAGTGCCTTTTTGGCATGGCACAGTTTATGCAATTCAGTACTGTTTGGATTGGTATCGGCAGATTATGAAACTCAGATATCTGTATCGGTATTGGAAACGAAAAAGTGGATCGGTGCCTCCCTAAATTGAATAAAAAACGACTTAATAAAAATTAAGACAAGACAGCAATAAAACACTTCTTTTACTTGCTGACCAGGTTTTTGAAAATTTCTACAGGTAATTTGATGATTTATCTTTGCGTTCCAATTTTTGAAGGCCTTTGTTTCAATGAAAACCTTTCAATGATGGGTCTCCAACCCTAGTCCCTGAGACGTTCTACCCTGCACCCTTTAAGCCTAGTTTATACTTCTTTGTCTATGTCGGAATGGATAGACGCAACGGGATTATCCGTTGATGCAAGGGCTGTCCATGCCATGTGCAGCAGCGCACAGAGTAGAGCCCACTTTTCTAACTATCCGTCTCCGTCAATGGAGAGCGTATGCCTGTGATCGGTCAGCTAAACAACAGCCAGAGATCATTTCACTAGAACGGTGCTCTATAGTGGATACATTCATTAGTCAATGCTAGTGCTGGGCGATATGGCCTAAAATACATTCCTCACTGGACACAGTTCAGGTTGGTCACAGGGCGTATCGGCAGTGAACCAAGCAACGCAACAGCTGGAATTATGTTTTTGTTGTTGTAACTACAAACTAGATAAACTAGATATCGCTCAATTTCAATATCCAACCTTGAAATACAGCTACAGTGTGCAGCTTAATGATAAGAATCACACTTCTTTATGTAGTTTGTGTCCTGTAGAAGGATATTTATTTATTTATTTATTTTCATGTATGTTTGTGTTTCATGTATGTTTGTGTTTACGGGGCTTGAGCAGCAGCCACAAAAAGGCCTTCAAAGAAGCTGAAAATCTTTTTCTTAAATCATTATCACAATAATAAATATACCACATGATATTGTGAATGAAATTTTAAGCTTGTATTTCACATCCCTAACTCAAAGATCCAACTCCTATAAAACATTATGCTGACAAATTTATTTATAATTTGTGTTCCAAACATACGGATTTTGCAGGTTTCATTTTTGAGTTTTGGGCTTTAGTTCAGTTTTATGTTAAAGGGAACCAGAAATATAACCCTGTTAAATCAAATCAGTCTCTACCCTTGAACCCAGCTGTGCATCAAACTGAGTTTATCACTCAGAATGATTTGGCTTTTGCTACAGTTTGACCCAGAATGCAGTCACAACAAAAATAAAAGCTTTCACTTAAGTTCAGTTGGATGAAACCTTAAAAAATACTAACCTGCATCAAACTAGCTCTCTGCTACTACTCCAAAAATCTTTGGTCCTAGCTTGTTTATGGATGAACATTTTAATAAGAATTCCCCTGCTATTCAGGCAAATCTGTGTTTAAATATTTATTTAAAAAAATTTAGTTTACTGAGATCATATCATATTTACTAATGGTGCATTAAAGTAAATGATAGCTTGTAAAACAAAAGTGTTGAAACACCTGATAAGAGTGCAGTTATCAATTAAAAAAAAATTATGTGCTTTGATACGGAGTTACGTTTTTTTTAAAGTAAGGATAACAAAAAATCACTGTTAAACACAATGTATGCGTATTCAATTTTATGGTTTTATGTTATGTGTGTCAAACTTGACCTGTTGATAGGCTTGAAAATCATTAAACCTCGTTCCTTAGCTGGTATTACTCAGTCACAACCATGAAAAGAATAAGAAAATGTATTATTGTGACAGTTTTTTTTAGATGAGGTTCTAATTATAACTAGATTAAAGCAGTCACTTATCTTCAGTTAAACACTTAATTAAACACTGAACATGAAGATTAAATTCAGCAGTTTCTACAAGCATTTTTAACTGTTTGTACACCATAACATTTGTCTTGTCGGTGTTGTTGTATCTCCACAAATGTTACTAAAGATATTTTGGCTCTTTTTTCAATGGGAGAGATGTAGAGTCACATACCCTTTTTCTCCACAACATCCCGAAGAACCTCAAATTGTGATTGTGTGGTGGATTGTGTAGTGGAGGGTTAATGTGAGTAAATCGACTTCTGTGCTCTCAGAGCAATCCTTTAGCATTTTAGGGTTGCTTTCTCACATTTTGAATAAGCCAATAATATCTTGTCATTGCAATGCAGTTATGTGGAATATTAATATTACAGAGCTTTGGGATATCATATTTGTTTGCTGTTATTTTCCAAGTCTCATGATTTACCCCTTTTCATGCCAATAGCATATTTTACTCAAATTACACAATATATTAAATAGCAGTTGTCATTATAACATCAACCTGTGCACTGTTGTAATCCCAAGGGAATGTTTGTGATATTTCAAACATTACAACTCTGCTTTTCCCTAACATTTCTGCGCACCTGAACGACTTTTCACCGACCACTATGTCCAATGCTGATTTAGATTTTAGCAACCAAATCAGAATGCTCAGGCTGAATGTGGCAGAGATTGTAATGATGACAGAGAGTTGTGGGAGAAACGATCATCAGTATTCCAATAATAGGCAAAGCGGTTTTATTTGTATAGCACATTTCAGTAACAGGGCAATTCAAAGTGCTTTATGTATTCAATAAAATTAAACAGAGAAGCAAAGATTGCATTGTAGTGGACAAAGAGCAAAATAATGGCAGGCTAAAAAACTGTTATTCATCAAGCTCTAATTTTTTGTTGTTGTTTTTAACTTAAAGATAGATTAGATAGCTAGATTAATCCTTTAATTGTCGCACAAGAGGAAATTTGGTTGTAACAGCAGCAAAAAACAGATGTACAAAAAGAACATGACAGAACAGGAACACACACAATTTTTTTTACAGAAGAAAAATATTTACATCCCGTACTAAAGTTACACAAGCAGCGTACTGTGTAGCTAAAGTAATTAAAAAATATTTAGAATAGTACGGATTGTTTGTTGAGCTGTGCAATTAAAGAGATGGCGTGCAATTTTTTTTATGTTACTATATACAGTCTGTTAAGTAATGTGCAAGTTATAACAGTGTTGTTGTTTAGTGCAATTTAATAGCGCTGGTGTAAAAATCTGTAGGTTAGGGATAGGGACTATAAAGGGACTATATATAAGAATGTAAAATTTGATTTTAATACATGCTCCAGAAATGTCCTGGTCAGTAGAATGAGCCCCGGCCTTTTCACCATGGTCTTCTATATATCCCTTTAAACTCACTTAAATATCGAGTATTCGGGTCGAACAAGCAGATCTCCCGAGTGCTTTCCAGGGGCAGCTTAATGCGTAATGGAGTCATGTGCTATAACACCCAGGTGTAGCATTCGCTATCTCCATCATAAAAAACCATAGAGGAAGAGATAACTGAAGGACGGATTCAGCTGAGCATAAGCGAGGCGACTGTGGCTTGTGGCTTTCGATTTCCTTGTAATCGAAAGGTTGCCGGTTCAAGCCCTGGCTCCGACGGTCTCAGTCGTTGTGTCCTTGGTCAAGACACTTCACCCGTTGCCTACTGGTTGTGGTCAGAGGGCCCGGTGGCGCGAGTGTCCGGCAGCCTCGCCTCTGTCAGTGTGCCCCAGGACAGCTGTGGCTACAACGTAGCTTGCGGACATCAGTGTGTGAATGTGTGCGTGAATGGTAGGATGACTGAATATAGTGTAAAGCGCTTTTGGAGTCTGTAGGGACTGAGTAAAGCACCATTTACCATTTATAAGAAGACTTTTAGCACCAGCAAAACTCCAGCCCAGGCCCCAACTAAACTTACACAACACTAACATTTTAAGTCATGCCTGCAAATCTGTAAATTGTCCAGGACGGGACTGACTCAGCTGTTGTTTCTGTTCATTTTTGAGTGAGCTCAACATATGTGAGCCTCATACACCAGCTTATAGTTCAGGCTGCAGTTATGCATTTGGTCTGAGGGGGCACTCATGAGCACAAAACTTTCACATTCATATAGTCCCTTTAACATAAAAGGAACTCAGTTTTTCAGCACTTTCTCAGTTTTCTGAAAGTTTGTTTCATATACGGGGAGAAAAAAAAGTGCTGCTTTTTTATGTTTTGATCAGATTCTAGTAATGCAGAGTATAACCAGAATATCAGACTGGTTTGGAACCTTAATAGGACAACATATATTTAATATATTTGTTGCCAATTCATTCAGGGATTTATAAACTAACAAAAAGTATTTTAATGTCTACTCTGAGCAACAGTGTAACATTATGTTTACATGTACTCAGTTTGAGTTATGAAGTATATAGGTTTAGATAGATTTCAAGACCAATGTTCTATTGGACAGTTTTGATTATTGATGTGAAAAATGTAGGAGCAGGACATTTTATGGACATGTTGCCTAACTGCCCATTTTGGGACAACCTATCAAAATTAAAGCCTAATTTAAAACTTCTTTAAGAAGGTAAAAGGTAGAAATTACTGTGTCCATTGAATTTATACTGTAGTGAGCCCTGTCCTTGTACATTCCTTTGGCAAGTATTCTTGTAGCACATCATCTTTATTAATTCATTTGAATTCATCTTCACTATGCTCAATTGAATAAGGGATTTCTTCTCTTTTCCTCCTTAAAGAGGCCTAGAGTCAGACTAAATCCCACGTGTTGGTAGACTAACATCTACAGAGTATTAATATGGTCTGAACTTTATTTTACTACAACCAACAACAAAAAAATCTGGTACGTTTCTAAAGATCACAGCAATATCATGACAGTAGTGTGATAATGGAAATGGTATCCCCTTGGAAATGTTAAATACCTTAACACACAAACTCCCATTCAGTTCGATTGTTGGAGTGTGGGATATGATCCTTCCCCATTATAATCAATGAAAGAGAGGGTTTTTAAAGCTGCTCTGGGGACACCATAATAGTGCACTGCAAAATCAAGCCATTTGATCAAATGCAGTACCTATTTCTTTCAAACTAGAAGGAACAGGAAATTACTTTTTTTCAGACTTTTTGTAAAGTGAAATATCAAAGCTGTTTCCTTATTTTAAATAAAAAATTAATAAGCAAAAAGCCCGTTGCTGAATGCCTCGATCTTACACAGGTTCATTTAAGTATTTCAAGAGTTAACGGTATTTGTTGGGGAGCTGTTGCAGACACAATATGATACTTTAGACAATTAAGCACACCCATACAAAATTTTCTTTTGTGGGTATAAAATGGAAGTAGATTGGGACGAAATTACATCATATGGGTACTAGATAAGGGCAGAGAGAAGGAAAAGTTCCAATCTTGTACTTTTACCATATTTTTCTTTCATCTTTCACACTCAAGCTCGTTTATGGTTGCTTACTTTATGAAGTGGGTTGCATTTTCATACAAGCTGAGACTTGACTTGTAACACTAGAGACATGAATGCACGTTGAGCAGTAATTATCCTTCAGTGTTTATAAAAAGGATGATGAAATAGAAGTAAACTATAGAGGGGGAAAAATTTGACACCACCTGCCACTTCCTTTTCTATATTCACCTTGTCGTCATGTTTTTCATGTAAATGTTTGAATGTTTTTTTTATTTTTTTTATTCATCTTTTTACATACATCTATTGTCCTTTACCTCCTTTGAATCTCTCTTCTGCTTCCAGCATACATGTCTCCCTCCCCGTTTCTTCTGTCTTCTTGCCCTCTTGGGCCTGGCTGTGTCCTGGTGGAGGCAGGTCGGCTGCCAGCTGGCTGAGATACAGATTTTAACAGACTGGAGCAGGAGGAGGAGGTTAACTGAGAGAAAACTGAAAGGGAGATGGACTAGAGAAACTAAATGAAGAAGGCCTGGACCGTACAGTAATTGAGCTGTCAGCCGTTATTCTTTCAGAGCAATCTGCGGACCGGTCTGTGTTTGGAGCTCAAACTAATGGCCAGAGTCTGGCGCACTGCTAATGATGTTTTGCAATCAGGTTTTGTGATGACAGCCGTGCGCGTGTTTTGTGTGTACGAGTGAGTCAGACGGGTGTAGCGGAGCCATGAAAAGACGCACCCTGCCATCCCTAGTACTTACTGGCACGCATGTTTCCATGGCGATGCAGCACAGATTACCAGTTTGTCACCTGACTATTGCGGTGTCATTCGCCTGTCAGGTCATTTTCCAGAATAAGAAGAGGTCACATTGCTGTGCAGAAGTGTATATTTTCAAAGATTATATGTGGCAGAAATAAGTTTATGGGTTGTTGTCATTTACACTCTTCAAAAACTTACTGTAGATTGTAAACTGAGGAAATGTCCAAAACGGTTCATTTGGTTTGCTGCATTGTTGTACAATGTTTAGCTTTTTAAATTTTCATTAAATCGACTATTTTTGAAGCTACACCACTAGATTCTGAACTAAATCAAAAAGTTGCATGGTTTATGTCACTATTGGGAAGTAATCTGGTCCTAGGAAAGAGTTGGTGAGAGTAGAACACGGTTTTTATTTATTTCTCTTGATAATTAAGTTTTAACGTTGGTAATTAAAATGAAGAAGAAAGAAGTGTTTGGCACTACCGCTGAGCTAGAATGTCTTTGCTGGAAAATCCCCCCCAGGAAGTGCAAATGGAAATTTTATGGCATCTTAGACTCAAAAGATAAACCTGTCAGAATATGTTGCTCAAAGATCAAAGTCTTTTAGGCTTGATAAGACTCTTCGGAGAAACAACTGTGCATGCTAGCACTTGAGATACAATTAGAAACATTAGTTATCCTAGATGTGTATTTTTTGGACTTTCGGTAATTCCTAAAAGTTCCTGTATTTGGTGATCCTAACAGTCCCAGTGCTTTGCTGGTGTTATATTTTCCCACAGTAAGTTGACATACACTACTCTCCCCCCTAATTTTGTTTTTGTTGTTTTAATAAATGCTCAGGAGGAGTTTTCATTTGCAGTAGTGACAAAAAATTTGACAAAACAGTTCATTTGTTGTTTAACTATACATCTGATGGAAAAACAATTAATTAAGCCCGTTTTCATTTTTACATTCTTCAACTTGTGGACCAAATAGAACGTTTTTGGCTATACATTTTTATGAATAATTGCTTAGGGCAGTTATTGGGGAAAAAAATTATTCCAAAATTACCAAGTTTGGGGCACCATCCTGGTATAATGGGACTAGTTAAAACCTTCTGGTTTGTGTTCAAAAAACCAATTCACAATGCAAAAGCAAAAGTGAAGACAAACATTATTTCAATGAAGTAATGTTTCATTACCTGCCGGGTTGAATCCCCCGGGCAGACTGTGCGGACCCCACCCGTTTATCTCTTAAACGTTTCTCGCCCTCTTCAACTCTGTCCTCTCAGTTCTGTCTATTTTTCCTTAAGATAGTTGTCGACTATCGGTCTCGTGCCGGTATTTAGCCTTAGATGGAGTTTACCACCCACTTTGGGCTGCATTCTCAACTAACCTGTTTTCTATTATAGTAGGTGCTCCGGATTAGCCCTGCTTGACGACCCTGACTAAGATGGCATTGCAGTGACGGAAAATTCTCCACGTCCTGCAACAACCTTGTGCATCAGTTCTATTGCTCTTTCTGTGTCTCTGTTCTGTATTCTCCAAACCACAGACGGTCGCGGCAGATAACCGCTTGTGCTGAGCCTGGTTCTGCCGGAGGTTTCTTCCTGTTAAAAGGGAGTTTTTCCTTCCCACTGTCGCTGCATGCTTGCTCAGTATGAGGGATTGCTGAGAATTCCACGACGCAATCTTCTGTGGTTCTGTAATTTCTACACTAAACATTGTATTGTAATAACTCTTTTTGTAAAGTGCCTTGAGATGACATCTGTTGTGAAATGGCGCTATATAAATAAACTGAATTGAATTGAATTAAATTGTTGACTTAGAAATCAATAACATATTGAGAATTCTATTTTATGGATCAGTCAACGCAGTGATTGATCTATTTTGGCTTACTAAAATATGGGCCGGTTTCACAAACAACGTATTAGTTTTCGGTGTTTAAACCATCTATTTTAAATTCAATCTATATTTTCAATAGAATAAATAAACACGTGTTTTTTGTTTATAAAGGCAGACAGGGTGCTAAAAAAAGACTGCGGTCAAACAGAGTAACTCATGTTGCATGATTAAAAGGACTCTTTATCTGTCAAAATCTTTGAAAACCTTTTGTACGCAAAAAATTGAAAAATGAAATCTTACAAATGCAGAAAAAACACATCAAAACATTGCTTAAATTGTTTACCCTAAATTATTATAAGTCGCAACCTTACTTGAACGATCCTTAGATCTCCATGGAAGCGTCGCTCCGTTGTCTAGAAAGACTGGCGATAATGCAGATTAACCAGGTGATCAATTAGCAGCCGCTAATGTGGTCAAAGCCTGCAGTGAGGCTTCGGGGTGCGAGGCTAGCTAGCCACGTTAGCCAGACTGTGGATCGTCCGGTTCGTCCAGCTCAGTTAGGCTTAGCAATCTTCTTCCTGGTCCTTTTTAATGGACAGCTACCAGTTTGGCAGCTTTGGCAAACCAGCTCTTGGTACAGCTGGTGTCAGTGACGGAGAAGCCCTCTCTCTGTTCAGGTGGAATCTGTAAATCTGATTCTTTCTGCAGAGTTTCGAACAATTCAGGTTCAGGATTTATTCATCTGGAAACAGTTACTTGATCTACGATCAGTATTTTGGATCCAATCCCTCCCCTCAACACCAAAGGAAAGGTAGTTTAAATCCCTGAGCTTTCTCCTGATGCAACTACTGCGCTGGCTTACGGGTACAAAGAGGAAGAACGGATAGGAGCTTGGTGCTTATATAGGGGTGATGATTTCGCATGTAGACTACCTTTTCCTGTTGAAACTGAAATGCATTGTGGGATTATCCTACCGAATGGAGGTCTGTGTTTGGTCCTGTCACCATGGTTGTGGCCGAACATACCGCTGACAGTTTTCTTAGTTAAAAACATTACTCTCCATTACTTTAGTTATTTTAGTCTATCAGTCTCCACTAACTCCATATGACTTGTCCTTTTCTGCAAGTCGTTGTGTGCAGGGCCATTTGTTGCTGCATTAATATTCCAAAAGTGAAAGCTTGAGATTCATTACAGGAATTTGTAACTGTTTTGTTAAACCGCTAAATTAAGAAGACAACTTTTATTTTTTATTTATCTCAGCTCATAGGATCAGAGAAAAGTGAGGGATTAACCGATAACTACATGTGGAGGAGCTTTCTTAGCGACATGAAGGCCCTGGGAACCACAGTCAACTAGAACACTATTGGTAACACAAAATGCTAGGGACTGAAATGTTGTTGCCTTGGGTTGTAGAAGGCTCGAATCAGAGCCTGTCTTAAATAGGTGAGCCCTTTCCAGTGAACATTTAAATGATTAGGAGAAAGTGCTATGGTCATATGAGTCAAAAATTTTAGCGCTACGGCATCAACTTGTACCACAACGTTTGATGGATCAATACTGTCTAGCTTGGGGTTTGAGCAATTATTGTTCAGTCAAGAACCTTTTTCCCTTCAGCCAGAACAATAAAGATGGGTCATGAATGGGTCTTACAGGATGACCGTTACCTAAAACTTACTGGCAAGGCAACAAAGCAGAGGCTAAAAAGGAAGCACATTAAGGTAAAGGGCTTACCTTGGTCTCTACAGAAAATCCATGGAGGAAGCAAAACTTGAGTTCTCAAGTGGCAGTCTAGAAACCTAAAGAATTTAGAGTGTTTATGCAAGTGGATAAAAATTCCTTCTGAGATCTGTGCAAACTTAAAGACCAACTACAAAAAACATTGTACCCAGCTGTGCAATGGAAGGTTTTGCTCACTGACGGGCAAATCACATTGTAGCTTTTATTAAAGAGGTTTTTCTGGTTATTTTATTCAGCCGTCCCATCTAGTCTGAGGAACTTGGGTCCTGTGTTTCATCAGTCCATGTCTCTAAGAAATCGCACAGGACAGCTGGTACGAAACGGTTTCTTTCACTTGCGAAATATTTCTAAATTAAGAAGACTGGTGTTAAAACATGATTTACAGAAGATCCTCTGTGCTTTTCTTTATTCTCATTTATATTACTCTGCAGCGTCAATTTCTTACAAGAACCAGCAGGAGGACACACACATCTTTCTTAATGTTTGTGGCTGGCTTAAAGGTACTTTTAGAGTTCACTTAAACATGTTGCTGTCATCCTTTACAGCTTTGCAGGGTCAAGCTCCTTATTTGCACATCTGATCTGTTAAAGGCATACACATTCGGATTCAAATCTGAATTGAATCTAATTCAAACAAATAACTCATTCCTCTTGTCAGGTCCCCCCCCCCCCCCCCCCCCCCTACTTTAAAAATTATAAAACTACTCCTTAAAAAGAACAACCTGGACAACATGTTGATGCAGAGCTAAAGGCCAATCTCTAATCTTCCATTCATCGACAGGATATTTTTGTGAGCACTTCCGTGCACCAGCTTGATGTCCACCAGCAGTCCATAGAGGTGATGCTTTATATTGGTTAACTCTTCTCTTTCCTCTCAGGAGAAACATTTAGATGCACAGTTTTAATTGAGCTAGAATTTGACCTAACATAGTTGTTACATTTCATCACTGTAGCATTTTGGACAATTTTTTAATATTCTGTCATATTTTTAAAATTGAAAAAAAAATTCTGGACCATTTGACCTAACTTTTGCTCTTTTCTGTTTTGAACTAACTGCAATTGTTTTAATTCAGCAACCCATTAAAGTCGTTTTGCTGTTTAAGTGTATCGTTTTGCCCTTAATATTTTTCTTTTCTGACTCTCATTGAGAGTGGAGTCTATTGACATCGGCTTCATGGAATTATTTGCAAAATCAAACTCCACATCATCGCTGTGTGTTTTAGCTTCAAGCCAAATGTGATAGAACTTGCAGGAGATCTGTCAGATTAAAATGAGAAGTTGGCACTTAAAAGCATGAACAGTACTGTGTTTTACATCGTCTATTATTTTTTAAATCTGAAATTGCATCAGGATACAGAAAGATGTCTGAACTAGACTAAGTCTGCAGAGATTTGAGACTTCCACACGAGAAACACAAATAAAACAATGCATTTTATATAAAGCCTTTGTTCCCACCAATGTGTTTGTTAGAAATATCTGCAGTAATACAGGCCTGAAATCTCTCTCCAGTTGTTAAATGATGATTGTAAGCAATAATTACAGAATTACAGTGATTATTTCTCCTTCTGTTGCCCATTTCAGGTATGCACAGAGATTAGAAAAGAAATACAACTGCTGAGGGCTTCTGCAGCTCTCTGTTTGGGCTCCATTGCTGCTGTAGCATTCCCTTGTTTTTAAATTGGCTTCACAAGGGTTTATATCAAATTACTCATTTGGATGAAATTAGTTTGTGTTTTTTTTCTTAAGTGTTTCATTACGATTTTTGAACTATATTTGGCTGTGAGGTTTACTAAAAATAATATATCTTAATTACTCAATATACCGTTGAAACGGGTTTATTATTTATCCCTTATGTAGTGGCGTGTCCAGACTTTTTTTTCAGGGGTGGCACAGGAAGCTAGTTCTGCTAGGGTAAATCAAGGATCCGCAGTAAAAAAAAAGAAGAAAAAAAAAGAAATGTAGGCTACGTCCCCCGCATTCTTTCTGATAAATGTTTAAAAATAACAGACATTTTTCCCTCTTGTAAAACAATTGCTGAAACTAAATCTATTCTAAAGCATTGAGCTACGACATCTTGCAACAGTCAGCACAAATCACAAATGTAGTATGTCAAATTTCCTATTTAAGAATGTCAAAATTGTAATATTCCTAATCCTTCATATGACAAAACTTATGACATTGGTTTATTGGTTTATTGGTTTATTGGTAAAAGGATCCCCATTAGCTGTCTCCAAGGAGGAACTAGCTAGTCTTCCTGGGGTCCATACAAAAGACAAGACAAAAGACAAATGTACAATACACAAAATACAAATCAAAATCTTACAATGATAATCTAAAAGCTGTGAGACATTGCAGACAGCATTATTAGCCTCTGAAAATCAGTCAGGAAAAGCTTTTACATCATGGGCATAACATTTCTCATTACATACAACAGTAGATGTGTTCATTCAAAAATGTAAATAGTACATTCTCAGATGGTACTTGAAAGATACTTTACTATTTAATTTACGTATATGCAGTGAGATATTATTCCAAAGATCGATAGCACGATAAATAACTGTTTTCTTTAAAGCGTTCGATTTTGGACGTGGCAACATAATCTGTCCATCATCTGCTGACCTAGTGAAATGAAAGTGAACCTGACTACATCTAACAATTTGCTTATGTAGCAAAACAGGTTGAAAAGAAAAGACAATGTTCCTGAAAAATGTAGCTATACTGAAAACCATCCTATTCTCTACAGTTAACCATGAGAGCTGATGATGCATACTGATAGTGTTAGTTCTTATAGTACAATGTAATACTAATCTGGCAGCTCTGTTCTGGGCAGTTTGTAATTTCTTTAGCTGACCTTTAGATGCAGAGGACCATACAGGTGCACAATAATCCAGGTGACATAAAATTAAAGATTTAGCCACCTGTCCCACAATGTGAGAAGGTACATAAAAAAGACATTTTCTTACCACTGAAATGCCACAACCCATCCTCTTCACTATCGTATCAATGTGTTCTGCCCATGACAGCTATCAATTATTATACCCAGTAGTTTTACTTTATCTACCTGTTCTATAGGTTCTCCAGACAGATTTAAACTCATCTTTGGTGTGAATGACAATTTATGTTTCGATCCCAAGATAATTGATTTGGTTTTTGAAATGTTCAGCACCAACTTATTTAGTTTTATCCAGTCAAAGACCATATCTAACTCAGCTGATAAAACATTTTCTAGTTCACTGACCGTGTTTGCAGCATAATACAATGTGGAGTCATCGGCATACATTTGGACAGTTGCTTTATTCAAAACGAATGGTAAATCGTTCGTGAAGATGGCATATAAGAGCGGTCCTAGGCAGCTCCCTTGGGGCACTCCACAGTCCAATGACTTAGAGTCAGACCAGCTTCCATTGTAATAAACCCGTTGTGTCCTTTTTGTGAGATAACACTTCATAAATAATATGGCAGTGGGACTAAATCCATAGCATTCTAGTTTAGCAATGAGCAAATTGACATCATTCAGAACACCACGGGGGGGCACCTGGCCTACAGGGCACCCCCTAGACACGCCACTGCCCTTATGGCCAACATCTTTTTCTAAAATAAACCTACAGTAATCTTAAACAACGGCAGATTTTTTTATTAGTTATTGTGAAGGGTTAAGATGATTATAGGCATACATTTCTTAAATAAAACGGATTTATTTATTTTTTTAGAAATGTTCTTATATTTCATTCACTTTTGGAGAGATGTTTGTCTCATTCTTCTGAGATCTGACTCTGCCAAGATTATAAATATTTTTGGGCCCTGCTTTAAATCCATAGTACAGATTTTCATTCATTTAAAATTATTGCATCACATCTTGCCACTTGTCCTCTCAATTTCTACATAAAATTTTCTTAATAGATGCATAAATAGTCAATGCTCTAGGAACCCACAGTTTTTCCCAATCTAAAGTCTTTATAAAGTTTGAGTTTCTCAAATGTCCTTAAGCAAGCTCAATAACGGGCTTCTTCTCTCAGGCCAAAGGTTTGAGTATCCTGAGTGTTACATTTTTTTTTCTCCTCCAACCCCCAGCTTACATTTTTGTAGCCTGCAGCTCAAACATCATCACACAAACAGCAGCAAAAGTGGATCAATTTGTTCCCATTTGTTCTATTGAAGTGAACTCTTCCCCAGTTTCCCCTGGTTACTGACCCAGCCAGCAAGAGAGCCACCTGCAAACCCTTACACAGAGAGCGGATGAGAGCCGGGGGAAGGAGGGAGGGAGCGGTAGGAATAGGAGAGAGTAAAGCGACAACCATTTGAGGGAGCAAATGGGCATTTGTGGATAAGAGGAGCAGAAAATTTAATAAAAAAGGTGCTTGGAGAGTAGTAAATCAGACCTAGAGATGGGAGGGGTATAAGACTGAGATAACTGAGAGTCAGACTGGAAGAAAAAGCCCAATAGGAACTTTGACATTGGAGCAGAGGTGTTAGCAGACAATCCAGTGTTCAATCAAATTGGAGTTTGGTGGCTAAATTGATTGTCACACCTCAAAGCTGGGCAAGGAGCAGTCACAGCTTGAACAACATATAACCTAGCTTTAGGGGCAAAAAGAACGGCAATGTTGTTGTTTGGATAAACTCTGGCACACAAAATCCAATCATTGTAGATGACAGTCTGTTTTTATCGAAGGCAAAACAAGGCAAGAGCCTTTGGTGGCAAAGAATTATAGGATGGCCTATTTTCCACCTCTGGGTATCAGGAAAAATGAGGATACAACTTTCTTTTTCAGATTTATGACCAGAAAAGAAATGTATCAGCTGTGTAACCTACTTGAATACCTACAATAAAAACTTGGATAACTGCTGTAAATAATAATAAAAAAAAGTTTCTAGGTGAGACATTTAGCATAACCAGCGTCAAATAATTTCTTTCTTTTCTTTTGTTGCTGCTTCATTGATAAATTCACAGAAACAGTTCCAGCTTTTAAAGAAGTATTTTTTTTTAAGTTTCCACGTTTAGTGTAGTTTAAGTTACTCTATCAGTGTGATTGACTGCAAAGGGGACTCCTTCTCAGTAGGAGGTGCCAACTTAGCATTTTGTAGCAAATGTGACTTTTGGCTTCTAGAAGAGACTGTGGATGTTAATATTGTTGCCTTAAATTGACTGTTGAGAGAAGGGAACTGGTACAAAGTAAGTTACGAAAAGCAGCTTACGGTGGTCAGAAACGTCACTAAATTTGTTACTGGGCGCTTTTTGGAAAATAGGTCGTTAAGGGGGTCTGAAAAGTTTTTAGAAATGGCTGCTAAGTCGCGAAGTTGGCAACACTGCCACCAAGTTAAATTGGTTATTTTTTTTTTAAGTGAGCATTAAACTCTCAATGCTGTTAACTAATCAGAGGCGAGACGTTTACGTATGAAAAATGTATGTTACCTTAAGCCTGTGAATATTCTCATTAATCCAGGTCATGGTTATCTCAAGGAAATTTCAATCAAACGCAACTGGACTTGTTAATTTGTCTTGGAAGACGCTTCATCAGTTCATGCTCGCCGCTGACCAGGCTGGGACTGGTCAGCGGCGAGCATGAACTGATGAAGCCTCTTGGATAAGAGGTGAAACGTCTTCCAAGACAAATTAACAAGTTCAGTTGTGTTTGATTGAAATTTCCTTGAGATAGATGTTACCTTGTTTCCCCACTACATAGTGTTTCAACAAACAGGAGCAAGAAAACACCCACCCCGACCCAAAAAAAGGGGCATTGAATAACTGTAGAGATCACAGCTAGTTTATAAAAAAATAGTGAATCAAACCTTTTAATAATAGTATTTTTCATTCCGTACCTGAAAAGTTATATAGATTTCTTAGGCGCTTATAGATAGTTTTTGCTACGTAAGAGTGAAGATTGCTAAATTTTGGGCAGAGTGAGGATTGCAAAATTTTGGATGTTGATGTCCTCTTAAAAAGAAATGAAGCATCTTATTAATAACAGAGACATATATGCTTTTGAGAAATTCAAGGAAGGATGTGGGAAAAGAAAAAAATGTATTTTAGGGCACAAGGTTTTGACTGTCTACAAAAATTTAGGAGCATTTTAGTCAGTCCAGGAGCCTGTGTCCTGCAAACAGCACACCAGTTAAAGTAGTAAAACTATCCAAATTCTTTCCTTCCACAATCTTCAGGTCAAATTAAATCTCTTTAAGAAGATCATTGCATACAAGACCATGATTAACAAAACCAAAGTTGTTTTAAAGCAACATTGTAACATGTCTTTCCTGTGTAATACAAAACTACAAAATTTACTACAAAACGCTTGTTACTGAATTCTGTGGAAAGAGGAAAAAACAACAATATCCTTGGAGGGAAAACTTGATCCTTATCTCAAAATTTGAAAAATCATGTGTTTTTACTTAGATATTTACTGTTGTTTTTTTTGTTTTTTTGTTTAAGTCGACAGGAATAAACCACAAAGTCATTATCAGCTATACTCGTGCTTTTGTGCTCATACCTTTTTAGTTGTATTTCAATTTACAAGATTAATAACTACACTGTAAAAAGTATTTGTCCCTTACAGATATCTTTTGCTTTTCTATTTGTCACACTTAAATGTATTTAAAACATCACAAAAGCCATCCAAACCACTTTCTACAGCAGACTATAGTGTGGATATAACGTTTTATTTCAATCCTTCAGAGGTGCACTTGCTGGTGTGAATTGAGTCACTACATTGCTAAATGATGTACTCCAGCTTAAACATCACAAACGGTTAGACGTCTAGGTTCAGTGTTTCCTGGTAGACAGAATTATTCATGGTTTCAATAATTACAGCAATTCGTCCGCTTCCTGAAGCAGCTAAGCAGACCAAGACCATCACACTGGCAGTGTTTGACTGATCAGTATGATCTCTTTTTGAGCTGCTGTTAGTTTATTTCCAAATCTAAAAAGATACACACCAAACTAATTTCCACTTTTGTCTCGTCAGTCTACAGTATATTTTAGAGTTTGTGGATCAGTAATATGTTTTTTTTGTGAAATGTGTCATGGACCTTTATAGCTTTTTTTTGGCTTTGATTCTTTTCTTTGGAGCCCTCCCATTCATGCCATCTTCACAGTTTTTTATCCAGTCTCTTTACTGTTAAATCATGGACGCTCCCCTTAACTGTATCTGGGTCTTCGCCACTTTAGATGTGTTTCTGGGTATTTTCTGGCCTCCTAGAGAAGACCTTGATGTGTTCCTGGAGTAATTTAGATTAGCTCACCACTCTTGGGAGGGTAATCGCTGTTTGTTTCCTTTTGTTAACATAATGTTACTGTTTTGGTTTAGAGATTCTGTCAGTAATCAGACTTGGGTGTGACCAATGAAGTTGAACTCAGGTTTACAAAAAATATTCTTCATCACATGTAATTAGACAGGTTTAAACAATTCATGTTGAGGATGTAAAGTAACATTTTGACTAAAATCAAATAACGTACATTTATTTTATGTGAAGGTCTGTTTCTTAAATCTCAATTCTTTAACCAGTGATGAATGTGTTAATTTTCTCATGGCCCAGCCAGTAGAGAGAGAGGATGGCACTGACAAACAACAGAAATAAAAATATTAAAGATTTCTGTTATGAATGAGAAGTAAAATACCATTACTGATCCAGAATGAGTTCTACAGCCCAAGGTTTGTGCGAGAATACGAGTTGCACAGAAGAGATGAACAATACAGAGTATAGAACTAAACAGTTGAAACCCTGTGCTGTGAAGTATCAAAATATCTCACTTTTTCCCCCAAAGTATTTGCATAATTTAGCACAATATGATGTACAAAGCTGCTGGTTTATTTTGCAGTAAGACAATCTGAGTGCAACTGCATTTGGATCTGTACAGATGGAGAAACCACAGCATGAAAGCAAATCCATGAGATCAAGTCTCTTTATTGAATAAGTCATCAACCAAAATTTATTTGACCTTGAAGACTTTGCTTATTGTCAAATTATTAAAATTTCCTTTTCAGTTATATACATCCGGGGAAAAAACATTCAAATTAAGAATAAAAGTCCTATCTCTAAATCATAAACTTTGAGTAATATTTTATCATAAAGCAGCAAGCTATTGGTGCAGTTGCACCATCACTCTGTGTACAGACTGGCCTGCTTGATATCAACAAAAAGGCTACAAGCCTCCAAAATCTCAGCTCCATAAAAGGATATGTTTCCGGTAAGCAGCTTGCTTCACTTTAGTTGGAGTCAGACATTCTGGCAATTCCAACAGAAGCTGCTGAGCAGTGTTGGACTTTAGTGGACCAGATCGACTTAAATGAGATGTATGTCTCTTTTAATTGTGAACTCTTTGTAGGGTAAACGCAATGAAATGTTATTCGTACACTAAATATCAGATGTATTTGAAAATGGTGTTTTTATTCCTTTAAAATCTATTAAAAGTATTTGGCTCTCATTTTAGTTGGCAATTTAGCTTTTTTTTCCACATTTGCATATCAGGCAAACATGTGGTGCAATTTGAGTAAATATTTTTTCTTTTTTTCAAAAAGTGCAATTAAAGCTTAGGGAGGTTTCATAAAACTAAGATTTGCAAATTGCAAGAAGGCTCATCCACTACGCGGGAGTAGTTTTGGGGCTAATGGGTTGTGTAAACGCTCAGTTTAAAGCCGGCGGTCCTGATGGAAGTCAGAATTGAAATGAGCTGAAGCCTCTGAACGCGGAGGAAGCTTCAGGCTTTTTTTCTGGACCTCAAAACATTTAGTTTCCCTGTGGCTTAAATCATTGTCTTTCATGTCTTGCTACACTGTGTACAATTATTAAATTACTTCACAAATGGAAATTGTTATTTTTAGCCATTTTTTCAGTACCTTGAAAACACAATATAGTTAAGAAATAAAGATTATTTACTATAAAATCAATTATTTTCCCTCCTCTTGCTGACTTTTGGTCCCTCATGCAATTTGTTTTTCACTTCTCTTCAAGCTCAGGCTTCTTTCCTTCTCTCTCATGGGACTCCTTCTCTTCAGCTCTTTATCGCCTCTCCTTCTCTCATCTTATCTTGTCTTGTTGCCTCGCTCTCTAACTCTCCGGAGATCCCAGTAGATTGTTTCAGTGCGAGAGACCAGATAATCACTCCGCAGTCATCATGTCAGCTTTTCTGTTCCTCTTTTTTGTTCCCTTCTCCTCTTTATTTGAAGAAGTTGTTTTGATGCTGAGAAATGCTTTGCTTTTAAGAGTTACAGTGTGTAGTTTGTTCCAGATCATGGATTTATGAATGTCTGTTGAACTAAACAACAAAAATGTTCTGTCCTTCACTGGTATGTCTTTTTTGTTTTGTCTGAACATTATTTGAACAGTCAGGGACATCTGGCTTCACAACAATACCAAAATGTATGACTGAAAACAGGTCTTTGCAAAATGTGAACTTTATTACATTTTGTCACTGGGATTTATTTGTAATGTAATAAAATTTATGAGACAGCAAGACAAAGCGGCATATAATTCTGAAGGGATTTTTTTTTTTTGCTGATTAGAATTCTAAAAGGGTGTTATGCATGTGTATTCAGATACAGTTACACCTGCAAGTCTTTTGAAGTTTGTCTCTATCTGCTTTGCACATGTAGAAATTGGGAAGTTTTTAGGGATGCACCGATCCGACTTTTTCAGTCCCGATACCGATGGCTGGATTTTGTGTATCTGTCGATACCCGATACCGATCCGATACTATTTGTGACAGTGTGGAGGTCCTGTCACTATGGCTCTGAAAGATCATGTGCCCTGGCTGCTTGGCCACAGGGATATCCCTTTGGCTGACTGGTTAGCGCACATGACCTTCACCTGGGAGTCGTGGGAGTTTACGTTTTTTATGGATTCTTAACTGGATTTAGCCCTGGGCTTTGACTAGCCCGTTCCAACACATCAAAGGTGGGCATTCCTTACCCTCACGGGCTTGCATCTCTTAGCTTTTTTTCCCAGCTTGAATGGAACTGATGTAAATAAATATACTTGCAAGTTTTTTAGCACTCTGCTACAACGAGAGAAGGCAATTTAACAATTTCAATCAGGTTTGTTGAACGATTGACATCCCCACAGCATGATACTGCTAATATCATCTTTGATTGTTGGAAACGTGGGCTCAGGGGGGCATCTTGTGTCTGGTTTTTGCCACATGTCGTATTTTGCATGTAGGTCAGAAAGTTTCACTTTGATCTCATCTGACCGGATCACCTTCTTCCACATGTCTGCTCTGTCTCCTACTTGGAGTGGCTTCTTTTTTCAACTAAATGTTCTTGCTACTTTTCCGTAAAGGCCAGATTTGTGGAGTGCATGATTCGTCCCATCGTCAGATTCTATCAACTAAGTTGTGAATTTCAGCAGCTCCTCCAGAGTTACCATATAAAATATTGGCCGTTTCTCTGATTTTGCTTTTGCATCGCTTTTTTAGTTTAGGTCAACACCCATGGTTTGGTATGTTTGCTGTTATTCTACATTTTCTATTTTCACATGATGCATCAAAAAATGTTTGTGAGATTTTCAAAGCTTGCATATTATTTGAAATCCTAATTTTTTACCTTTCTGCTGTTTCTTGGTCCCCATGATGCTGTTTGTTCCCTTATGTTCTCTAACAAACCCCCTGTCCTTCACAAAGCAGCTGTATTTATCCTGAGATGGGAGTTATCCATACAAGGGCCTTATATACCAATTAGTAGACTTCTATAGGGAGTTATTTAGGGGTTATCAGCGCTTTGGGGCTTAATTGAAACACATGGCACACCTTCAAAATTCATTTTTTCCCCCTGAATTTTTCCACAATCTTTACTAAATATGTTGGTCCGTCTCTTAAAATTCCAATAACATACATTGTAGTTGAAAACTGAGAAAATACCTCCCTGTGGAGGTGTCTTGTATGCCTTTTATTGTCTATACATCCTTTAACAATAGCATTTTTTCTTATTTTTTTAAAAGGATTTTTATCTATGCTTCTTTGGGTTTATGAGGGATTTTTCAATCTTTCTTTGTACACCCCCTGTTTTCTCTAATTAACAAGATTGTTTTTTTAAGCGGTTAAACTCTGGCTTATGAATAGTGAAGTCATAAATACATTTCAAAAGCCCAAGGAATAAACCAGGGTTTTCTACAATTCACAAAGAACCAGCGGTGCACTAATTCATTTCCTGGTAATTGAACTTTTGCCGCTTTCTGTTGATAGGCTCCAACTTGAAATCTGAGGGCTGAATATTGGAAAATCTGATGTAAATCCAATGCATTTATTGCATCAAGAAGGAAAACTTTGTATTTTCTTTGAAGACATGTTCTGTCATGCCTTTTAACTTTGGAAAAAGAATGAATATGATTTGTTACATATGGTTGTGTTATATTACATTTCTGTATTAAAACAAAATGTCTAGCAATCTGTTTCATATTCTGATCTTCACAAAAAAAATCAACAATAGAATCAACAAATAATGTTTTAAATATCTCTATCAGCTGGTAAAGGCCCAATTGATGTTCCTCGATATAGAAAAAAGGTTTAAGCTGACTTGTTTTATTGTTTACAAGTCAAAGACGCTTAATTTGAACTGTTCTTTTCATTTGCATCTATAATAGGGTTTATTACAAGTAATCAGATAAATAAATTGTATGCAGAATTACTTGTTTGTAATTTTTTACTTTGAATAGCAGAAATTGCACTTGTCCAGTTTTTTTCTTTGCAAATGATTGCAAAGAACGTCACCGTAATTTCTTCAGCTAAGCCGTTCAAAAATTAAAATCAGTTCAAATGGCAACTATTTTAGAATTCCTTAAAGATTGATTTTGAGAAATTTTAACAAATGCTAAGTTTAAATCAACCTGTAACACAACAGCTAAAGGTTGGTGTTCAAGTTGACTCCCTGCGTGTGCAGATATATAACTTTAGGTAGTTGCCTTCTGTAAGTGAATTTTATGTCTGTATAGGGTGCATATGAAAATGGATAAAATAACATGAAGACCTTCAGAGAGCCTAGAAACTGTTGCTAAAGATGACTATAGAAGCAAATGAGTTTTCCAAGGTAGAATCTAAATAAATGACAGTCCGTGTTAAGACTTCTACAAAGCAGTGTTATTTGTCTTTTTGGAAGCATATGTTTAGGTGCAAAATTAAATTCTATACTATTTTGCCTTTCTCCTCTGTGCATGTTGTGTCTGGTCTTATTTCAGATTATCTGCTGTGATCTGAGTCTAAACTCTTGACGGAGACCTTTTAGACATATGAAGTCTGCTAGACTAAACAGTAAGAAGCAAAATTCATCAGTGCAAACAAGTGGATCCAGCTGTCCTGCTCAGATCCAGAAAAATACCGTTTTTAAAATAGGAAAATTCCATCTAAAACCTGGACGAGCTTCTTTCCAAAGACTGACGTGTGCTTTGAAGGAAGCCCATAACATTCGAGAGACTGATTTTATTTGGGATACTTTTAAGTTGTTCAAAGCAAAGCATTTTCAATCAGAAAGCACAGAGTGCGACATTTATGACAGAAAGACCACTTTTTATTTATTTGAAATGAGGTTGTTCTGACTTAAAAAAAACCAAAAAAAAAAAACCTTTGAGCTTCACCTCCTTTTTTTGTCTTGATATAATTACCATTATCTGTAATGTTTTTACAATTATGCAAATGGAAATTATTGTGGCTGCAAAAATGTAGTTCATTTAAATATATCACAGGATTAAATTATTTAATATCTCCACCATGGAGATAATGTTTTTGGATCTGTCTCTCTGTCAGCACCATAAAGGTTATGGACAGATTTTGATGTAGTTTTCAGGAAATGTTCGCAATGGGACCAGGAACAACAGATTTACATTTTGGGGTTGATTTGCCAAGACGTGAATATACACCCACTGACTAGTGGTGTTAACGTCTAGTCCTTCGGTGTCAGAGAGCTCATAAGCGGATCCTCTCGCACAGCAGCCTTGCTATGGTTTGACCGTATGCACCGCAGATTAACCATGCATTCGCGAATCTCCCCTCTCTGCTGATAGAGCACAGAGACGGAACGAATACAGCCATGTGTCTCATTAACAGACATTTTATTGGAAAAGTATCAGGAGTTAGAATTGCATCACAACATGGGGGGTTGAGTGGCCCAGGCAGAGGTCTGTGCTCTCGGAGTGCTTTTCTAGTTGCTTATTGTAACAGGTCTGATACAAAATGTAATTTTTTTTAATAACTCCTTTTTCTCAATATCTGATAATAAATCAGACTAAACAATTTTGCTTTTCTTTGTTTGTTAGGATAACTACAGTCATTTTTATTTGCTAACTACTCGATTTAATTGCTTTTTAAACAATTTCTAAAAGCCCAGATGATATGATCGCTTTGTGAGCTTCTAATTAATTCACAACATTTCAGTTAAATTTAGGTAAATCTTTGGCTATATTTCAAGCTGACTCCTGAATAGCACTGCTTCTTTGTATAATATGACGGTAAAATCAAAATCAATCTGTCAAGGAGGGAATGGTGGACCTCTGTAAGTCCAGTTCGCCCTTGAATACAATTTCCAAAAAATACCAACGGGAACATAGAGGTTTTTGTGTCCCAGAAATTGACGTGTTTTAGTGAAATATCAATCCCAGAATCTAAACAAAATATCTTGTGAGGATGCTCGCTTAAACCATTAAAAGAACGCCATTATCCCCAATGAAATGTTGGCTAAAAGAGCGTTCAGCAACGAGGAAGCCATTGCTTCATCAGTATCATAAAGTCACACAACAGTCTGTAAATGACTCTGAGAAAACCTAAAATGAAATGTTTGGATATATTGGCCATCTTTACGGTAAATCTTGACTATCCAACCAGCTGTGAAGTAAAGGGTTGGCTGCATCATGCTGTGTGGTTTTTCTGCTCCTGGAGAAACTGATGCACTGAACAAAAAGAGATGGCCTCATGAGTAAAAACTAAAAAAAAAAAAAAAAGTAGTGCTGAAGCAGCCTCTATGTTTGCAGCAAGTAGGAGCTTGGCAGCAAACTGTTCTTCCAAATGGGCAAAAACCCTAAACATACCTCCAGATCAGTTAAAAAGTGGCTTAAGGAGAACAAAATCGATGTGTTGCTGTGAAACAGGCTTGACCTCAAACGGGAAAAGTTTTCTTTGATTTAATGTCAGAAAGTGATGAAATACAGCATTGATTTGCTTTCATAAAGTTATACCTTTTGAATCCTATGTCAAAATATTTGCTGTGAAAATTAAAGGTTCAACAGCCTGAGGTGTAATTCATTCTCTTGGCTCACAGGTAACTAATAATTTTTCTTTAAAGGCCCATTTGAATGTTTTGTTTGGTATGAAGTTCAGATATGGAAGTTTATTGTGTTTTCTTGTTGGGTTATCTGAGATCCAATTTTCAAGCTGTGTGTAATTATTAGTTGTGATCCCTGCTAAATTACATCTGTGTGTGTATACTTATTTTAGGTGGAGTGGATAGAACAGCAGGTGGTGAAGAGGAGGATCAAGAGGGATTACAAACCTGTCCCACCCCTTTCCCAGACAAGCCCCGCCCACAGCAGCGTGCCCCACAGCAACATTTTCTACAATGACGCCAAGTGGAGCAGTATGTGGTACATTGTAAGTACACTGCATTCGATGTACTGAGTTCTGCTCATTATTCCCCGGTTTGCAGGTTAACGGTCTGGTTGTGTTGTGGTATGACCCTGATTACTGCGGTCAGTGGAGATGAGGGATTTATGCATGTTTTCTCAGAAATAAAACAATCGTGGGTTTTTTGTTTTTTTTCAAATGGAAAAATCAGCCTGCTTTAGTGTACAAAAAAAGACTAGTCTAAGCCTGGATACCAGGTACATTTTGGAGCTTATCACAGCTATCTATTTACAGTACAACTTCAGATCATTGCTCCTTTAGGTATACATTTTCTGTTTGTGTGTGTGTGTGTGTGGACGAAAAGTGTCTTTGACTCTGTCAATTGTTAACTCGATTTAGATAAATCCTCATACTTTGACCAGAGTTTTGGGGGTTTTCAACCAGGGTATGAAAAGTCTATGAACTTTCTGTGTATGTTTTTAGGATGACATTGGGGTTGGTTGGAAAAAAACGTTATGTCATTTCCAGGAAAAAAACTGCAGTTGAAGCAAAACATTTTTTTATTGTGTGTTTTTTTTAATCTAACGCAAGAACAGAAATTTGACAGTTCCTTAAAAGGTTAAGTTATTGTTGACATTAGTGCACTTAAATTACACTTTGACCTGGAAACCAAAAAATTGGACACGTTTAATGCCTATGACTAACATTTTCAGAGCGAGATAAAGGAGCGCCAACACAGACTAAAGGCGCCGTCAGCCTGTGCAGCTACAGCAATCGTGTAACTTTATTACAAGTGTCACACTGTGTGAGATTGCTCCAATAAAAGCCTGGCAATAATGTTTTGTAATTCAACATAATATAATTTTATATTGTCTAGTGAGAAGGTAATTAGTACTTCAAATCTGGCTGTAATCTAAACACAGATAACTGCTTTCAACATTTTATTCATTTTTCCGTCATCTCTAGAGAATTAAATTATGCTTCAGTTTATTTGGACAACTGGAAACACAATTAACATGACTTTTTCTGCAGATAATTCACATGCATATCAGTGCAAGACATTCATCTGCATCAATAATTTGCTGAAAATACAGTTTTCTACATAGGGATGGGGGATTCAAACTTAAATTTGTCTCACAAGATTTGTATTTAAGTTGCTTTAAAAACTTTGATTACAATTCCCATTAGCTCTAATTATCTTCTGTGAAAATGGAAGACATATACATTTATTTTATTTGTATGTATTTCTAGTGTAGAAATGAATATATATACCTATGTTGCCCTTTCCCTCAAAGGGAGCATCTAAAATTAATTTCAGCCGAAAGTGGAAGGTTTGTCTTTCCCTGCCAAATAATAATGATATTTTTAAAATATAGCTGTTGTAAATAAAATCCATATATTGAACAACAGTGTTTACAGACAGCGTCCCTATGTTCCTGTCCACCTAACCTGCTCCCCTTAGTGGACAGACATTTAAAAAGTTAGTGGTTTCATTTCACAGCAACACCTGCCTGTCAGCTACCTTTATTCTAGCCTAGTAGCTTTTTGAAATTCCGGCGCTGTTGGGGATCTGTGTTGTATTTGCTGAAAATAAAAAAACAAAATTTTTGATAGGCAAATAGGAAAAAGGCACACATCTAACTGCAATGTAAAATATTTGCCCAGAAAATTCCCGAACACAAACTGCCTCTGTGCTACCTTTTGCTATTCAAGAAATCACAATTGGAGACAGTGATATCCCGTACAACTGTAAGTGTTCAGAACGACGTGAACTGTGGTGCGGAAGTAATGACAGCAATAAGAATATAAACTATGTTTGCTAGTCTCCCGTAATGTTTCAAAGCAATGATGGATGCTTCAAATTTAGATTAGATATCAGCAAATTGGTGGAAGCATGCCTACTGTGGACATAAGGCACACCGCAACCATGCTTAATGTGAACTGATGATGTGATTTACCTTTCTATTTCAAAAAGTCATTAAAAAGAGACTCAGCGTAGTTGGTTACATTTCTGTAATAGAGTACTCAATATAGTTATTCTGTTACATTTTAAAAGGAGTCCTAGAGCTGCATGGTATTGTGGAAAACTTGTTGGAACCATGAACCCTCGGTATTTGCGGGGGCTGGGACCATGGCTGCTGGCAAATGACTAAAATCTGAGGATCCTTCAGCGCCGTCCTCTAAAAACTCTTATAATTGCCTATTTTAATAGTTCAAACCCCAAATATGCATTAATTTTCATCAATATGCACAGTGGAAACCGTCTTGGCTCTACACAGCCTTCTTTATTTCTGCTCTTGGAGGTATTTCAGAACCAGGCAAAACAACTGGTTCTCCAGGATTGGCTGCATTGGATCACATCGATGCAGGGCACTTGAAATAAAGTAGCGTAGCAATTACTGAACCAATTTATCAAGATGATAACTGATGGAATGATTTGACCAGGTTGGATGAGACGGCCGGGGTGGGGGCACAAAAACCCTCCAAACACGCCTAACATAAACATGTTTGAACTTGTTTATGTCAGATTGTGCAATGATTACACTCCAGCTTGCTGTAAATTATCAATACGTCATGTGGGAATGTTCTCAACCTTTTCCACCTCATACCTCCACCCGTCCCCCCCTTTCCATTTTCTCATGACCTCTCCTCACCACTTGCACCCATTCCCGCAGCACTGCAACGACGACGTCCACAACTGCCAGTCGGACATGAACATCATGGGGGCGTGGAAGAGGGGCTACACGGGTAAAGACGTGGTGGTCACCATACTTGACGACGGGATTGAGAGGAACCACCCGGATCTTTTTCAGAACTACGTGAGTGTGTATGTATGCGCGTGTAGGGCGACTATGAGCAGCAGGGTGTGTGTTTATGTTGAGTTTAATCAGTGACTTGAAATGTTGATCCTTGTAAGTACCGTTGCTTACATATGATCATTAGTGAACAAACCGATTCTTGAAGACCAAGTCTGAAAACAGAAAGGCAAGGCAACTTTATTTGTATAGCACACTTTCAACAAGAATGCAATTCAAGGTGCTCTACATTGTTAGGGGATACAATAAAAGCAGAAATAAACCAACAGTAAAAGCATAAAACAGAACATTAGAGAAACATAACTTATGCCATTCCAGCTATTATCAATCTTTTACTCAAAGGCCGCTCTAAACAGATGAGTTTTCAGCTTTGATTTAAAGGAATTCAGTGTTTCAGCAGATTTGTAGTCGTCAGAAAGTTTGACCCAGATTAGGGGAACGTAGAAACTAAAAGTTGCATCTCCATGTTTGGTTCTGATGCTAGGGGTGATTATATATAGATATATACAAGATATATTGGCCACAGGTCTTCCACATACTTGGGTGCTAAGTCATTCAATGATTTAGAAACTAGTAAGAACATTTTAAGGTCTGTTCTCTGACCTACAGAGAGCCAGTGTAAGGACTTTAGAACTGGGGTGATGTGCTGTACTTTCCTAGTTCTAGTGAGAACGCGGGCAGAGACGTTCTGGTTCAGCTGCAGCTGTCTAATTGACTTTTTAGGCAGACCTGTGAGGACACTGCTGCAGTAATGATGAGGCTATGGAGGTTGTGTTGTGACCTTAGTCGTTTAATCCTAGAAACGTTCTTAAGGTGATAGAAGGCTAATCTGATCAGTAGTTTCTAGCTCTATTTACTGAAGCTGTGTGCTGACTCTTGATCCTTCCTCTTAAGGTCCAAAAATAATTACTTCACTTTTGCTTCTGTTCACCTCGAGAAAGTTAAGGGACATCCAGCTATTGATTTTGCTCATTGCATTCATTTAGGGTATGGATGGGATCAAGGTCACCTGGTGACATGGTAATGTAAAGCTGAGTGTCATCTGAATAGTTATGGTAACTGATCTTATTGGTTTTCACAATCGGAATTAGTGGGAGCATGTAAATATTAAATAGAAGAAGCCCCAGGATGGAGCCCTGGGGGACCCCACATGTGATTTCTGTCTTTTCTGATGAAAAATTGCCTGTTGATATAAAGAAGTTCCCGTTTTTAAGGTAAGACTCAAACCAAACAAGTACTGTACAAAAGAGTCCAACCCATTATTGGACACCTGCAAACCTACCAAAATATGGCCATCCAACTAAACATATCAGGTCCAGGTGAGGAGAGCGTTATCAGTGAAGTCTATCAAATGGGCTCCTTTGTTGTCTTGTCAATTTAATCCTCCTGCTTAGGTCTTTATATCTCCGGTCTGTTGTGGATTATGCAAATTCTTTTCAAGCCATATAGAGAGGACATCAAACATGTGGAAATGTGATGTGTGGATGAAAACTATCTCCTTTAACACACCATGCCAAGCATTAAACATGGTGAGGCAACGTTATGCTGGGGGATGATTTTCTATAGCAAAAACAGAGAAGCTTGTCAGAGTTGATTGGAAGATGAATGGAGAGGAGTTTAGAGCAATACTGGAACAAAAACCCCAGAAAGTTGCAATAGACCAGATACTGAATGAATTTGTTTGGATCAGACCTTATTCTAACTGAGAATATGTGTCAATAAGCTTGAGCTTATAAAAATAGGGAAAAATATATATTTTCTGGATGTGCAAATAAAATAGAGACAAAGCTCAAAAGGGTTGCAGCTGTAAATGCAACAAATGGTGGTCTAAAATGACTCCTTAATGATTTTTTGCAGTCTGCTGGATTTCACAAGAGAGAAAACTTTCAAACTGATTTGAATAATGAACTGAAGATCATTCAGATAGTTTGTATAATTGATTACAATGACTTTTCTTTTAAAGTGCCTTGAGGTGATGTGAATTGGCGCTATAAAAGTAAACAGAATTGAATTTAAAAAGCAAGTTAGAATCGCTGTACGACACACTTTTCAGATTTTCATTTAGAAAACAGAAGCATTTTTACTTCCATTTAACAAGTATGCAGTACTTTGTGTTTTTCTGTTGCATATAATCCCCAATAAAATACAGCGAAATGTGCTTGTGACTAAATCTGAGAAAGTTAAAGCTGTCTGTTCTTCTATAAGGTGCTGTACATGTTATTATATCTACATCTAGTTGCACGCCTGATGCGCCGATCCTGAAGTATGTCTGCCTCCCAGAGCAAGGTCAGATTTTTGGGTAAACAAAAATCTGGCCTTGAGGCTATCAATCAGGATCTGTCTTGTTTGACATGGCCTGTTCTGCAGTTATTAGCTGCTCCTAATGCCAGGAGATGTTTATGCTTAAGGCTGAAATGGTTGACACAGCGGATTAACTACGATTGCATTCAATTTATACAACTGTCATGACTCTAATGAGAACTGTTTGATCGGGCTGGAGAAGCGTTTGATGATCCGTTAACGTGACTGTTTTTGGATTTGGTCAAGATTTATTTATTTTTTCCTTCTGATTTTATTACAAGGTAATAGTAGGTTTCATATACTTGATTTAATTTTGGTGTCTTCTCCAGGATCCTCAAGCAAGCTATGATGTCAACAGCAATGATCTGGATCCCATGCCGCGATATGATGCAACCAATGAGAACAAGTAAGAAAAACTGTTTTTACAATACGTATGAATCGTTTTTGTCTTCTGTGTTGGTTTTCATGGAGTGCTCGCTCAACTTCGCCTTGCAGTTCGTCCATGCTGTTTTTTTTAATTTTTTTTTTATTAATTCAAGAGCTGTGTCCTTCTCATCCTTTAGTTCAGTCTTGACTTTGTTGTGGTTCTTCTGATTGACTTAGAGAATGTGGTTGTGACATTTGTGGGAAGCTTGTGGTTTTTTTCCGTTTGGAAGAATGTGAATGTGTGAGCGTCTGAGTAAGAATGAGGGAGAAAAACAAACTTACTTGTCTATGCACTTGTCTTGTGCCAGCTTGGCTTTGGCTCAGCAAGTGAATCCTCCTCCTCCCCCTTTTTCTTTCTTTGATTGTGTGTTTGGCTGCAGCAACACAAGTGTCGTGGCAGTGGCTCAGTCCCTGCTGGTGATGTCTTAAAGAGACAGACATGAGGGCCATAGATTCAGCTTGATGAGCTCCGGCTTGAATTCTTAGTTTATTATAATTTTCTTGTGTGTTCTGGGTGTTGCTATTTTATGACCTTTCATATTAATATGACGGAGTGGAGTTTTTTTTTCTTAGTTCAACTATTCTTCTTAAAAACATATTTTAACTGGCCTTCATCACAGGGTTTTTTTATGTAGTCTAGAAGAAAACAAAGTGTGGAATCATTTTTGGTTTTGAAAACTTTCTTCCTCCTATTTTATAATTGACAAAGGGGTGAGACTGCCTGATAAATAATTTAATCTTGGATTTATTGATTTGGTTTCTGCTATCTCTGATTTACCAAATCATACGTTGGTTTTATTGTTTTACCCTTTAGTATTTTTTTACTACTGAATACTCACTCAACGATTAGAGCGATTTTAGTATCCACTTTCTCTCTATACAGCTTTAAATTTAAGTTGAAGTGTGCCTATATCTGGATCTATAAGGCAGTTCTATCTTCTCCACTCCCAAATTCAAGAGGTAGTCTCTCATATACCCCTCTAGAGGCAAATATCAACATCTTGGAGGAGAGAGTTTGGTTCCTAAAACTGAAGACATAAGATTGCCATGGGTTGCAAAACCTCAAATCATAGCACCTGAATTATCAAGATTCCTGTTAATGACTGCAAAATTGCGTGCGGTGCTAAAAAATTGCGCCAATGGGTAATTTACTAAGATTGTGTGAGCAATTCTTAACAGGCGCAAGCAGCACTATTCAAATGAGGAGTTTGCGGCCGCAAATGCAGCTCGCAAATGCAGCTCTTTGTGTCTTTGGCACAAAAAATGGAGGGAGGGACAACATATGTATCAGTTCTTTGGCTGTTACAGAATTAATTACTGTTGGGCTTATATGCTGTGAATTCTGTTTTTCGATTGTCAGTAATAAATGTAATTAATGCGGTGTACATGCGCTGCTCTCTGCTGCATGCACACATCGTATTGCAGGGTTAGACTGATTAAAACTGCAGTATGTCTGATTTTGTGCTCAAATTGTCATATATAATGCCAATTATCATTGTGGTATTGTATATGCTTACTACATTTTATTAATTGGACTCCAGGAAGGTTAACCACTACTGGGGAAACTAATGAGGATCCACGAGGATCATGTGCGCTCAGCGCATCTTCACCTAGTGGAGACGTGATGAGCGCGCAGTGAGTTATGATGTGTTTTTTGGGGGAAAACGGGTAAATATTTACATAACGGCATAATGGTTTATTGCCATTAGAGTGTTAATTACCCTAAGGTTATATTGTATATGAAGACATCTTTTGTTTGTCAATAATAAAGTTATGTTGAATGTGGTAGCGCAAAATTAAGACATGCTTTTCAGAAGTGCTAAAAATAGACGCTAAAATAGCTGGCGCAGACATTTTTATCTTTAGTAAATCACAGTGCGCTTAGAACGCCTACTTCTTTGCCTATTCTTCTCCCAATTTTTTGCGTCTTCTTACAGAAATGTCCAGATTGCATATTCATCAAGGGTAAAAGCCCTAAATGGATTTGTGCGTCTTGCTGCAGGTTTAACAGGCGCAATGTGCTCTGCGCCGTGTTGATAGATCAGCCAGAGCCTGTTTTTATGATGCCGTGCGGTTGGCGCGGGTTTTAACAACCTACATGTTAGAGGTGTAAAATATTAGAAAAATATTGCAATGGTGATAATATTAGTAAATATAAAGATATCATTCCTAAAACGCATATTTTCTTCTTTCATGTCTCTGTCATTTGGCTTCCTTCACTCTATGACCTTTATCATTTTGAGAAATGTCATTTTAGTCTAGTGTGAGCATCTGCTGATGTGACAGCTGATGTGACAGTCTGTCAAACTGGCCCAGTATTACATTGACATGTAAAATGTCAGTTCATAACACTTAGAATATATTAGGCAACAATTAATGCACTCAAAACAGTCTTTTTATGATCACTGGACACACTGATATTGCCTCTTCTGATGGGAATAAAAAAAGGCTTTCCATTAGTAAAAGATTTATATCAAAGAATCATAATCAACCAAATATAGATTAGCTCGAGTAATTTCATTACTCTGCCTCTGCAGGAGCACCTGCAGCCACTGTACGTCATTGTCCGAAACAGAAAATGTGTGTTGCAGACAGATGTATCCAAGCATGATGAGAAACATTCAGACATGTGCAAAAAAAAGTTTCACACCATCAAAATTATTCAGTTAAAAATGAAGTTTTAGGCCAGATTTTATTTTCCATTTACTGATATATCAGTTATTCTCTTTATCATAGGTAATGAGCAAATGTCAGCAAGTAGTGGTAACCACCTGTATAACGGAGCACCCAGGTTATGAGCCGATTTTGCTACAGGCAGTTCATAGCACCTCGCTACGGAGGTGTGGCCGAGAACGCTCAAGTTATATACCCCACCACGGCAGGACTGCTGTCGTCACTATTCCAAGCCTACGTCAATAACCCGAGATTAGCCGTTAGCAAGGCAGGATTTGAATTGCAGTGAATTGCAATACAGTTTAATCGTTTAACCACTTGGGGCACTAAACTAACGGTTTTTGGTACAAATTTAATATTTTCACTAAAATACACAAAATAATTACTGTAAATCTAGATAGTGCTATTATAGACTCAATTATACAGTTTATCAACCAAAAAAGTTAATTTTGGCGTGAGTTACTCTTTAATGTTCAGGGGTGAACAGTTTGAATTTTTCTTAATCTTTAAAATTGTGAACAAACAACCCGGATTGTTTATCAAAATAAATGGGAATTATACAACCAACATCAATAAAAAAAGTTGGATCGCCATGGAGATTTTCAGGTGAATGTGTAGATAATTTGCTCTCGAGTTTTCCTGCAGATGCTGTTCACACATGCATTTCACAGCTGGGGATTTTCTGCTGGAGACGTGCTCTCACAGCTGGAAATGTTAGCGAGGTTGTGCGGAGGAGCGAGGTGTCATGATGCTGAAAGCATGACATGGAAATCACTTTCTTTACAACTCGAAGACAGCAGATGAAGCTCATTGTCGTCTTGATGCTATTGCCACATGTATCTTAATGGGAAGAACAGAGCATATTTGTGTTCTTTCCTTCCTTCACAGAGGAAGATCGATTAAATATTGCAGGGCTCCGGTGCATTTAAAAAAGCTATATTCATTTTCGGAACCTTGTAGCATCATTGACATCTAAAAATAAGGGTCATCTAGACTTTCTTGTGAGTGTTGCAGCTCCAGAGTTTTAAACTGACTTTAAAAGTGCTAGAATTGGTTAGAAGGTGGTAGATTTCAGCTCTCTCTATCTCTATTGATGTTCCACAGGATTTGTTTCAGGGCTGAGTGTTAGTTGGTTTGGAGCAGTCGGTCTCCAATTTTTTCAGCAGTTCAGTTCTGCTGTTGGTTTTTATTTTATAACATTGTCTTGCCAAAAGCCATAAGTACTCTATCTCTTGAAATGTTGAAATGATAGTTTTTTTTTTCAGCCAGTAGGACAGTGCAGTCTCATATCATGATAAAATCTGCACCTTGGAACTGAAAAAACCCTGATATACTTTGATTTTCTTGGTCCATTTAAAAAAAGAACGTCACATATTTCATTGTGAATCTTAAGGTATAACTGGAAACTTTCACTCATTTTGACTTCAACATCATCATACTCTTTCTGACACTCATCAGTTAATTAGACTCTAAATGAAGGCTGAGAATAAAGGAATTGTTTAAAGCAAAAAAAATAAAGTTACATTTACTTATACATATGGTTTTTACTAGATTAAAGCCATGTCTCAGTGTAAAGTATACAGTACAAGAAAAAAAAAAAGGCATACATCCACTGGAGTAGAGGGCGTTTTCATTTTTAACTTTCTTTCCTCTCAGATTGTCGTCATAAATGACGGAATTTGAAGAATTCATTTAAGATATTTTAAATTTGCTCATCAGCAGCAAATGAGGATGTTTTAGTGTGTACTCCTGTTAAGTAAAGCTAGTTATGTTTCCGTATTTTTAACCTAAAACCAATTCATGTTAACTTATGATGATTAGTGTTGTACTTTGATCATCCAAAAAGGCTCCTCAGGACTCTTAAACCTCAGTTGCTTTTCTTTGGTGATGAGTTCTTTAGCTAGTTGCTGGTTTTCAATGAGATATATTTTTTTATTTTGTGTCTGTGTGTTAGAGAGAGGGTTGTGATGCAGATGTTCTCTGCAGGAAGTGCGTGTGTATTTGTGTAGATCTAGAAAGTGGTGTTCTGGAGGAGGCAGCAGACACAAACACGCCATGTTTGTGTCATAGTCGCTGACCTGGGTCGATTGTCACTGCTGCACTTACTCAAGGAATGTTACTCTCTCACGCACGTGTCAAACTTATTACTTTCAGACAGTTTTTGAGCCATCTTTGTTTGGTGGCCAGAAGGCGTAGACGGCTTGTGCACCGCTCTGATATATATTTGTAGAAGATACGCTGTGGTTTCAGCTGCACATTTCTAATTTTTTTTTCCTGTCAACACTTTTTATATACATTTCCCTAATCTAGAAGTTCTGTTTTTCCATTAGTATCTATCACTTTTTCTTTAAAATCTGCCAGTTTACATTAGAGTTAGTACAACTTCTCCTGCTGTTAAAAAAACATTTACATTTGTAGATTTCTGCAAATGTCCATCTCAGTTGCATCTACTGAGTGTTTTTGACACTCATAAGCTGTTTCTTCCTGCTCTGTCCTCAGACATGGTACACGGTGTGCAGGTGAAGTCGCAGCAGCTGCAAACAACTCCCACTGCATTGTGGGAATTGCCTACAATGCCAGAATAGGAGGTTCGTAGTATATTATGTTTAACTCTTGTCTTTTTTAAATGTTAATGGTTCAGTGTGCATTGTATATTTTAATTATATTCTCTAATATGTGTTATATTGTATAGGCATTCAGTGTCCCCCAAAGTTATTGATCTGGTTGTTTTTGTAGGGTTAGAAGTAATACATTTCAAGGTATTTTAAATGTTTTATTCTGTTTTGTAGTATTTCTTTATGGTTGAAAATGTATAAAACATAACTGTTTTTAGCTACTGAAAGAAGAAACCAAGAAACACCTGAGTGTTTTCAATTAGATACGCCGTAGAGCTGATTTAACAAAATATATCGACCCCTTAAGAGAGCTAACACAGTATCTGAATATAACAGTTGGATAACAACAATTTTTTAAAAGGCTTTTGAGATGGTTTTCATAGGGGCTGCCAGTAAATATGCTTTGGTTGGATAACCATAGAAACTTGTTTAATTTTCCAGTTTAGTTCATACTGATAAAAGCATTGGGGATGTACAAATCCATGAGTAGTGTATCATTAGAGGTAGGGATGCAACAAAAACACTTTTTTTTAAGATTGATAGAATACCGATACTTGGATCTAAGTACTTGCCGATACAGAGTATGCTTATACTTCTACCATAAAAAATAAATTAAAAAAACTAATGCAATAATTGGAAGACAGGTTTTATTTTCTTCTCTGCTTATTACAACAATTTGTTGTGAATTAGACAAAAAATAAAAATCTTAATAAAAAAGACCACAAAAAAAATTTCAATTGAAAAGGAAACATTTTCTCTGAAATTATTGCAGAGTTTCCCCATTTTAAGTATCGGTTCATGGTATCTGTTTACTAACAGATACCAGTACTAGTACTTTAGAACGGTTTCAGCCCCAATACCTGATGGCGGTATCTGTGCATCCCTAATGATAGAGGACTCTCAGACTACCAAAACTGGATTAAAAGGTCAATAGCACCTACAATTTCTTTTTTCACAGCCAAACGGAGGCAATGCATTTTACAGAAGATTCCTGCTCAGTGTTCATAGCTCATTTTTTTGCCCCACTTTTTTTAGAGATTTGAAGGACCATGTTGCAGAAATGCAGTGCTTGTTTTATAATATGTTATCTTGGGGCAAAAGTGCCACACGTAAATACTTGAAAAGTCTTTTGATTTATAACACAATGATGAGAGGAGACATATCAGTGTCTGCCCTATTAAATGTGTCACAACTTTTTAGTGTAAAGATGAAGTTTAGTTTCTGTTCGTACATTAGGTGTCCGAATGCTGGATGGAGATGTAACGGATATGGTGGAGGCCAGGTCTCTGAGCCTCAACCCACAACACATTGACATTTACAGCGCCAGTTGGGGACCCGATGATGACGGGAAGACCGTGGATGGACCGGCGTCTCTGGCCAGGCAGGCCTTTGAGAATGGCATCCGCATGGTAGGCACATTTGCATTCATGTCCACAATCAGAAATATCTACGGATAAACACTTTCTTCCTTTCCCAGCCAGTACTGGACATTAGCATTTATGTAGCTAGAAGGGATATAAATACACACTCCAAACAGATGGTGTTTTTTGTTTTACCTGCATGCTCTTGATGAAACATATCTGTTGCAAATTTCTACCTTCAAGCCTCCTCCTGAGATTTCAATGCAATGCTTCTTTATTAGCATACATTAATTAGCATATTCATAACCTGTTTTGGCACTTATTGAGTGAGAGGACAGAGTGTCTGAGTCAAGTGGGAACCTGCAATGGAGGTCAATTGGGGTGAAGTGATTTAATGCCTGCATTTCCTAAACATAAGCCTACACATTCACACAGTTTGCTTTAGCTGGCTTTCTCTTAATGAAGCAGATGTTGTAGAGAGTGAGACAAAACAGTCGATGGTGTTTATCTGAATCATGTGTCGTCTGTAATTCCTGGCTGAAAACTGGAAGTATGTGGACAAAAAGCTTCAAGCAGAGAAGAGACAAAATGGAAACATTTAACGGTGGTGATTGTGAATTGAGTCCCTGTTGCTGTTGAAGACCTGGAGTTTAGAGAAGACAGAGGTGAGGAAGGTGGCTGTCCCGCTGTGGGAGCGGGGTAGCGGTGTCTTTGCTCACGTTCCCCTTACAGCTGCGTTAGTGAGGATGAGTGAAAGTGCCGCGGCTGTTAGTGTGACATGTACCTGAGTGACACCCTGAAGAAACGGTTTACTCAGCTCTAAAGTGTTAACAGTAAGACAGACGCTTGTGGTGAGTTACATCCTGTAAGGCGCTGCTATAAATGTGATTTAAGCAGATCTTACCTTGTCTGTACCATGTTAATATAGCATTTAATCATTCTTCTGTCTCCTCTCTTTCACTATCCACCATCCTTTTGTGAATTACCCCCTTTTTCTTTTGTTAACTGCTTGTGAAAATACTCTTCATCACTCTCAGCTGCCAGCCTCTGCTCCCCACTGATCCTCCTCTATCTCACAGAGGGGCTTCATGCACTTATCGCTGTCTGACAGAAGCCTTCTCTTTAAAAACTCCATCCTGCCTTTTATTACCACGTATTAGTGTTTTGTAAGTCCGTGTGTGTTCAGTGTGTATAAACAATTGGTGTGAATTTCAGTGTCGATCAGTTTCTCAAAAGTCTCTTTTTCACTCACTCCTGGCCTCAGTGTTTCTCGATTATGTTCGAGGTTAGGATGATATAATGAAATTAATATTACATTCGCTTCTAATTAATAAATACATTATTTAGACCAGGGGTCCCCAAATCCAGGCCTCAAGGGCCAGTGTCCTGCAGGTTTTAGTTCTTTCCCTGGTTCCAAACACCAGAATCAAATGATGGCTCATTAGCAGGCTTCTGCAGAACGTTGCCATGCTGAGGACGAAGTTGGACAATTTGAATCAGCTGTGTTGGAGCAGAGACACATCTAAAACTGGTAGGGCACCGGCCCTCGAGGCCTGGATTTGGGGACCCATGATTTAGACTGTACCAATTCTTTCTTCTGTAATAACTTCTGACTACCTGCATATGCACTCAATTCAATCATGTGGCAAAATGGGTAGAAAACACATTATAAACATTTTGATTTTCAGTATTTCCCTTGTTTGCATACACACACATGAACTGGAGTGACATGCCATCCGTTATCTACTATTTGCACAGTCAATAGCTTTAACTCCTCCAGGAAGGCCTTACTCAAGGTTTGGCAGTGTACTTGTGGTTATTTTTGTCCATTTTTGTTAAGTGTATCCGCGAGGTCAGACACTGATGTCGGATCAGAAGACCTGCACTACACTATGTAACGCTTGGATGTTGCTACTCAGCCATTAAAACCTATTCCATGAAGCTCTATATGCACCGTTTTTGAGATGATCTGAAGGCCACAGGAAGTTTGGACATCCAATGACTCTACAGGATGTTTTCAACATCTGCACGCTTGTACTTCGGCATCGGCTGACACCACTGTTTTACTTTAATTTAGCCTACCCCTTCCTGGCTGAGTTGGTATACCCAATCCTTTTATGTGCAGTTGACATCCTATCACCGTAGCACCCTGACATTTTCTGAGCTCATGACAGTGACCTATTCTTTCGCAAATGTTTGTAGAAACAGGCTGTCTTTTCTACAACTGTGGAGATGGAGCACCTGAATTCAGTTATTCAGTGGGGTCACATAATGTCTTTGGGTGTACGGTTTACATTTATACAATGTTTCACAAATTTGTAGTGTGGTGGTCTGTTGATATTGGGCTGCTTAGCTTTAATAGACAGAAAAAAGTTTACTCTGTAAACTTACATTCTCAGCCAGTCCTCAATTCTGTTGTGTGGATGTGGTCAGCTTTAAGCAAAATTCAGCTGACCTCCCTAATCTTCAGATCCTTCCTCAAACTCTATTCGATTGACAACTGGACTCTGGCTGACTCGCTTCAAAACGTTAATATTTCTAGTCAGAGTAAAGGTATTTGTAAAAATCACTTTAAACTGGGATCTGCTATTAGTATCAATAATCATGAGTCTACAGCCTACAATCATGAGCAGAGGTTTTTACACCTGCTTCTCAAGATCCAGTTTCCTGCATGTTTTACATGTTTCACTGCCTCCACACGCCTGACTTAAATAAATGGATGATTAACAGCCTTCTGCAGCACTTGAAAGGCTGAGGAAGTAACACAGTCATTTGATTCAGGTGTGCTGGAGCAGAGAAACCTCTAAAAAAACAGTGCTTTAGTCCTGAGAACCGGTGCTTTAGAACTCTTAAGGCTTTTTTAAGAACTTTAAAAAATCTTTACAACCCACTCCATTATTTGGACAGTTTATGCTCCATAATTGTTTTAAAACTTGTTCAGAGACCTTTGAAAGACTGCAGCTGAATTTGGCTGATGCACACTGTGTGCACACTTTGATAGAAACACAATTGCTGATTGGAGGTTGGCGTTTCTGCTCACTTAGCATTTTGTCAGAAAAAGGTTTCATGAAGAAGATGATTCTTCATAGCAAATGATGAGGGGGGTAGATGAACCCTGATGGCATAAAAAGAGAATAATTTTAATAGCAATGGCACTGGATGAGAGCTTTATAAAGAGAAGTACATTTAATATGCATGTTTTTTGTAAGCTGAAGGAAACTCACTATTGACCGCCTACTGATGTGTTGGTAGGCATGCGTTTCCTTGTGAGTTTGCTTTATTCTGTGATTTTACTCTTCTGCATGAGAGATTAATCAAAGGATAATATAAATGGAGCCAAACAAGCAGCAATATATATTTTTTTAATCTTTCAGGGAAGAAAGGGCCGTGGCTCTATTTTTATTTGGGCTTCAGGAAATGGCGGGCGCAGCAGAGACCACTGCTCCTGCGATGGTTACACCAACTCCATCTACACCATCTCCATTTCCAGCACAGCTGAGAGTGGACGAAAGCCCTGGTACTTGGAGGAATGCTCGTCCACCCTGACCACTACCTACAGCAGTGGGGAGAATTATGATAGAAAGATTGTAAGTAACAGATCAGCTTTATATTTGTGGTTTATTTTTATTTTTATCATTATCTGCCGGAGTGCATCTTGTGTTTGTGTGTTTATCTGTATCTAATCCATCCTGTTATCAGAGGAACAAACACCAGCCGAAAAAAAGCATTGAGTTGTTCCCTTCAGGTTTACTAAACAAACTACTGCTAGACGCTTAGTTTATGCTTTTCCATCAGTGGAGTTGTGGAGACACATACAGACGTGGACAACATTGTTGGTACCCTTCATTAAATCAAAGAAAAACTCATAATGGTCACAGAAATAACTTTAATCTGACAAAAGTAATAATAAATAAAAATTATATAAATGTTGACCAATGAAAGTCAGACATTGCTTTTCATCCATGCTTCAACGGAATTATTTAAAAAATAAATGCATGAAACAGGCCTGGACAAAAATGATGGTACCCACAACTTAATATTTGGTTGCACAACCTTTTGAGGCAATCACTGCAATCAAATGATTCCTGTAACTGTCAATGAGACTTCTGCACCTCTCAGCAGGTATTTTGGCCCACTCCTCATGAGCAAACTGTTCTAGTTGTTTCCGGTTTGAAGGGCGCCTTTTCCAGACAGCACGTTTCAGCTCCTTCCAAAGATGCTCAATAGGATTGAGATCAGGGCTCATAGAAGGCCAGTGTTTTCCTCTTAGCCCTTCTTGGGTGTTTTTAGCTGTGTGTTTTGGGTCATTTTCCTGTTGTAAGACCCGTGACCTGCGACTGAGACCATGCTTTCTGACACTGGCCAGCACATTTCTCTCTAGAATCCCCTGATAGTCTTGAGATTTCATTGTACCCTGCACAGATTCAAGACACCCTGTGTCAGATGCAGCAAATCAGCCCCAGAACATAACCGAGCCTCCCCCATGTTTCACAGTAGGGACCGTGTTCTTTTCTAGATATGCTTCATTTTTCCGTCTGTGAACATAGAGCTGATGTGCCTTGGCAAAAAGTTAAATTTTTGTCTCATCTGTCCACAGGACATTCTCCCAGAAGCTTTGTGGCTCGTCAGCATGTAGTTTGGCATACTCCAGTCTGTTTTTTTTAATGATTTGTCCTCTCCTTGTTCGTCTCCCATGTAGCCCTCTTTGGCTCAAACAGCGAAGGATGTTCCGATCTGACACTGATGTTCCTTGAGCATAAAGTTCAGCTTGGATCTATTTTGAAGTCTTTCTAGGCTCTTTTGTTACCATTTGGATTATCCGTCTCTTTGATCTGTCATCAATTTTCCTCCTGCAGCCACGTCCAGGGAGGTTGGCTACAGTCCCATGGATCGTACATTACTGAATGACATGTGCAGCTGTAGTCACAGAAACATCTAGCTGCTTGGAGATGGTCTTATAGCCTTTACAGTTAACATGCTTGTCTATGATTTTCTTTCTCATCTCCTGAGACAACTCTTTCCTTTGCTTCCTCTGGTTTATATTGAGTGTGGTACACACCACGTCACCAAACAACACAGTGACTACCTGGAGTCCTATATATAGGCCCACTGAGTGATTACAGGATTGTAGACACCTAGGATGCTGATTAGTGGACATACCTTGGATTAACATGTCCCTTTGGTCACATTATTTTCATTCTTTTCTAGGGGTACCATCATTTTTGTCCAGGCCTGTTTCATGCATTTATTTTTTTAAATAATTCCGTTGAAGCATGGATGAAAAGCAATGTCTGACTTTCACTGGTCAACATTTATATAATTTTTATTTATTATTACTTTTGTCAGATTAAAGTTATTTCTGTGACCATTATGAGTTTTTCTTTAATTTAATGAAGGGTACCAACAATTTTGTCCACGTCTGTATCGCCATTAACCATCAAAGCAAGGTGTCTCCAACAGGCATGCAAGGATGCATGGAGAACAACCTAATTTTTTAACTATCTTTTGAATGGAACAGAGAGCACATGTCTATGTGGTCTGATTGGTCAGCCCAACATAAGTCCAAAATCATTTCATCCCGAATAGTGCTCTATAGTAGGGGTGACCCCGAATAGTCGAAGATTCGATGCATCTATATAAGGAGCCTGAGTCGACCATCAATCTTAAGATCGAATCTTCGTAGGTGGAACAAGCATCACAACATTTTGGCAATATGGGGTTGCTCAATGTCTATTGTTATATGAAGTTGTATACAGCCTATAAATATGGTAATGCTGTAAAGCCAAACGTGAAAAGAAAGAAGCGTTCAGTAAACATTGTGACGGCACCCATCAAATGAGTCAATGGTGAGAGAATTTTGGTTGCACTCCTCGCGTCCTTTGCACAGCACGAACACGAGGGGGCAGTTTTTGTTGCAGTTCTTGCATTAACACGCAATGACAGACAAAAGCATAACAGTCAGGGCAGACATCCCACTCCTGTGCACGGACAAACACCACTAAGACTGACAACATAACTCAAAGGATAACTAAGGAACCTGACTACATTTGGAACACAACCTATAACAAAAAATAGAGAACTTCTATAATTAACACAAACACAATGCCCATAAGTCTTTGCGGCGTACAACCGTCCCCTGAGCAACGTGCACACATAGATCATTCAGCCATGGGTCGACTAAAGAAAGATTTGACAATTCTGATTGTCAACCCCTACTCTATAACATAAATAAGTAACTTAGTCAGTGTAGCTTTTGGCACTTGATGCTTTATATTGCAAGGTCAGTTTATCTAATATTGTCTTTTGGTAATTTTGAATGCCAGGAGATGTAGAGGGCAACAAAACAGACAGCTGTATCTAAGATTTGCTTTTAGAGAATTCATTGAGCTGTAGTTCTAGTAAAAAGCAAAACTCACTCTTTCACCATTGCTCCTTGAGAGGATGTCTGTTTACAAGCTGAAGTAAATAAACCTTTGTAGACCAGATACATCATTTAATGTGTGTTTGTAGCAAGAGAACATCAAATATTTACCTTGATTTGACTGAAATCAAACTGAACTGCAGTTTCACAAATCAGACTACGTACGCTACACAGATACTGTGATTGGAAATGACACTTCTCTGCAAGCAACCGAGCCATATCCCCCAACACCCCCCCCCCCCCCATACTTGTGCACCTCTCGGGAAGTGACGAGACACGGAAGCACGAATCAACAACACAGTAGTAGTATGAGAAGAATATGGCGGCTAAGACATACACGACGAATTAGTGCATTCTTGGACTGACGAAGAGGCGGTACTTTATGATAGTGAATTTCCCGGTTTGACTCTGTCTGCTTAACTGCCGCCAGCCTCTGTTTACTGCCTGTGTGCCGCTCCACGCTAAGCAGTAGAATGCAAACTCGAAGAGGCGCATTACGCCACCTATTGTCGCAGAGTTGAACATACTTCATTTAATAATTCAATTTTCTGAGTGACCTGTAAACTGGGAATCGACTCAACAGGGGGCAAGCCGTTAGTCTGATTACTCTAAAAAGCTCGAGTTAGATGTGCATGTAAACGTACCGACTGCAATGGTCGGCAGACCTGCCAGAAGAGGTCAACACCCACCCTTCTGTCCTGGTGGGTAATTGCTTCACAACCATGGAGAGGTATAAAAGAAAACTTCTCCAAACGTTTGTTTGTGTGAGTGTAAATATGAACTAGGTGGTGTGTCAGTTTCCAAGCACACCACATTCTTTGAATCCTTATTAAGCCAGCTGGCTGCAGTTGGTCATAAAGCATCTTCTTTATAGCAAGCCATCTAGTATTTTTTTTGTTTTCATAGTGAATGTGCTTAAAGCACTATGACTTTGGCTGACAGCTTTCAACCACATCACTGGGATGACCAGAGATGTCTGACCATGTAGAGCTTGCTTGTTCAGCAGCTTCCTGCTACATTCCTCATACAGATGCCACACACATACACACGCACACACATACACACACACACACACACACACACAACAACAGGATGTCAAGCTATTTAACTTGATGGCTGTTTAAAGTATGCACAATCAGTGAAAATATTACAGCTCTTTAATAACCTTTTACCTTATCTACTTAATACAATGTGCCTTTTGTTTCTTTCATAATGAACTGATGCGTGTGTGTGTTTTCAAATCAAAGCTGCAATATGTGTCTGAAGATATGAGGATCCGGCAGATTCAAACACACTTGATGAAACCCCTCAGTCTGTGTTTTTGTGTCTTCTCCCTCTCAACCTGATGTCACTGACATCTTCCTCCATCTCCACTCTCCTTTTACATTCAGTCATTCATATTCACTGACATTCATTTCTCAGTTGGATCTTCGCTGCATCCTTTCTGTTATATCCATCTTTTTGAAAATCTTCTGTCCCTCTGTCCACAGATCACAACAGACCTGAGACACCGATGCACAGACAGTCACACAGGGACATCGGCCTCGGCTCCCATGGCAGCAGCCATCGTCGCTCTGGCCCTGGAAGCAAAGTAAGATCAACTTAACCTCATCTCCTCATCTCTTTTGACGCGTCACTAACCTCTAATGCTCTCTTGTCCTCTTTTCTCCCCGGTCTATAAGGGGAACACGTGAGATTGTCAACAATAGAAATGCACATAAAGTTATTTGTTTTTACCGTTTAATAAAAGTAGAAATTTTTTTTTTGAGTCCCCTTGATCTTCTCTCAGGTATTTGACCTCTTGGTCTTTGAAATAATAAATGGATTATTCAGTTGTTTGCTTATGGCTTGAAGTGAAGAACAGCTATACAGAGAAGTTCCTGCTGTAGACAACCGTATGGAACTTTTTTACCGTTTTCTTGTTCATCATAATGCTTATTCATTGGTTATCTTGACGAGGTCTTTAACAGGATTAAACTGTTCATTATGAAGCGACAGCTTTTGGGTTTAGCTGCAGTGTTAGGAAACTGTAAGAAGTTTTATTGGGATTATACCTGATGGTCCCTGGTGGTAAATTATGAATACATTCACTGGGATTCTGAGGCAGGTGGATAACTCATTAGCATTTTGTTTTTTTTCTTCTTCATTTTTAACGTGTCCTGTCTGGCAGTGTGGTACTCAGAATTATTGTCTGAGTACTAAGTAGAAGCCCAGCAGATTTACTTTCTCAAGCAGAGTATTACAGCTTTTGCTATAGTACTCAACTTGATATATATGTGTGAAAAAGCATTTTGACTGATTGTTACAGAAATTTGCTGCTGTTATTGATGTTATTTGATGATGCTGTTTGCTTTGTGCCTTTGATTCTGATTATTACCTCTGCAGTTAACTTAAGAGGAAGATATTCAATAAAAAAAGAGAAAACATTACGTTTACAGTACATAATATTTCACTTCAACAAAGTTTTATCTTCACAGAATGTTATTTTCTTATATGAAAAAACTGTGGTAAAATGCTATTAAAAGTTTTGAATGCTTTCATTGCTTTTATTAATATGTTTATATTTTGGAGGATGCCTTTGCACCAGTGTAGTTTGTCCCAAACGTTAAATCTAAACTGACTTTAAATTTCCTTCATCAAAGCAAAAACCCCAAAAAAGTAATTTGTTAATAGGAAATAATTTTTTTCTTTGTTTCGGTTTGTTGAAATAATCTCTTTATCCTCCAGGACCTTTTATTTTTTTCCTTTTAAAGATCTATTAATGCTAGCTGGTTCTTCTTTTAAATCCGTTCAGGGTATCATTATTGTAATAAATTCATGAATTGGCAGCAGTGCGTCGCAGGTGCAGAGCCTGTGAATTAGGCCCATCATCACATGTTGAGCCGCTCAGATAACTGAGGTCACGTCGATTAACCTGAATAATCCGATCCAAATCCTACCGACAGAAAATATTCTCGGTTTCCAGCCAGTGCCGGGCTCGTAAGCCTGTTTTCTCAACAAGATTATCACACACGGTTTCTTCACTGCTTGCTTTCTACATTTCTGTGGTTCTATCACAGCAATAATGCTCTTTGTTAATCCCCTGAGACTCTTCTTTTTTTAGTGACTTTCACTCTGTTGGTTTGTTTTCTTGAGGGATAACCATGCATACAAAAACAATCAAATACCATGCTGCAAAAAATTATGTAGTCCTTTCTTGTGTGTTTTTTTTTTTGGGGGGTCATATTTTAATGTTTCAGATTTGCAGATTTCAAAATCAGACAAAGATATGATGATCAAATGCAAAAAGCATGTTTTAAATGGTGATTTATTTTAATGCATAAAACAAACAACCTGGCTGTGTGGAAAAGGAAAAACAAACTGTTCTAAAAAACAGAACAACTGATTGTGCCACCATGTCTTGCGGACACCTGACCCTTTAAAGGTCAACAAAACCTAAATTATGTTTAAGTATGGATTTTGAAGATGGCCATTCACTAATAAATTGGCTAATATTCTGGAGATCACGTTGTTGCATAAGTATAGGTAGAGTAAGTTGGTCAGGTCTTAAGCCTGGTTTATACTCCATCTACTTCAGAACAGATAGACCCAACACCATTATGTGTCGACGCAAGCTCTATCCGTAGCCTGTGCAAGGACGCAGAGTAGAGAACCATAATAGTGCTCTATAAATGATGTAATCCGTAGTCAATACAGCCGCATAAAAGTCAGCACTCCTTGCTGTCCTGGTGGGGAATTGCTTTGGAATGCTGAGAGACCAACGGAGAACTATAAAAGAAAAACGACTCTGTCAATACGTTTGCATCAGGGTGCAAACTTGCTGACTTAGAAGTATTAACTAGGCATTAGAGCAGCAACATAGGCCCAGAACATCACACTGCCACCATCATGTTCGACTGTCTTTGATGGTGTTTTGTTTCTCAAATTCGGACAGAAAATTTGTTAAATGTAACAGGGCACACACTGTCCAACAAGTTCCACTTTTGTCTCTTCAGTCCACAAAATATTTTCCTAAAGTCTTGTAGATCAAGCTTTGCTTTAGCGTACATCCTGTTGACAGATTTGTTCTGTTTAAATGATTTATGTATTCTAGCAGCCCAGCAGAAATGAGACCTGAGTAATAAAATTAAACAAAAAGCCTGCAGTTAATACGCCGTTGATTTATGATTCCACTAAGAGCGGGACTTTTAGTTTTTCACAGAGGGCCATCCATGTGAAACATTTTTACCTTAATAAATGAAACTATAATTGAAAGGCTGCCTTTTTATGTACCAAGGCAATCTTTAAAGTTATTTGTTTGGTCAGAGCCAAAAAATGTGGCAAAAAAGCAAAAAACAAGAAATCTGTAATGACTTTTTTAGGTACTACTTATGTGGGCAAAGACGTGGTCCTCGTTAATATTATTCAGAAATCATAATATTGGAATTAATTAATGAGAAAACAAATTATTATCCTAAACCAAAACAACTCTGTTCAAAAAGTGTTTTCTTCTAGCATAGAAGTGGACTGAAACAATAAAACACAACATCAAGAAAACAAAACAAGAGCAGATGGGAGAAAATTAAACCTGGATTTTCTCCATGACTCTGAAGCAACAGAAACCCATAAAGAGGAAGGAGAATATTCACAAGTGACAGTTTGATGGGTATCCTTCTATAACTATATTATACGGACATGAAGGTGTGAATGCATCTTTGCCTCCTTCGCTGTTCTTCTCCGCCTCAGGATTTCTTGTTTTCCAGGTTTATTTTCATCCATAATTACACATTAGAGAAACGTATATCAGACTTCTTATTTGCTGCAGATTCCCGCTGTTGGTGAGCTCCTCCATTAATTAGTTTTGGCTTGTTTATGGGAAGGCGGTCATGGCCTAGATAGCGATGCCAAAGTCACTTTTAATTAATGACCATAAAACTTTAATGGAACCATGATTACGCAGTGGCAGCTTAGCCTATTAATATTGATCCAAACATTAATTATTCTGACTTTCTTTCAGGACTTATCTGTGCTTCCACCCCTTATTTATTTTGTTCTTGACATTTTATTTCCTGCCAGTTGTGTTCTAGATGTTGAATATCTTCATGGATTTAATAAGAGTGGAATCATTGTGAACACTAGTCCGTGATAGATTTATTTAGAGCAATACTATGTTATGTTTTTTCTATAAGCAGCAGTCTTTTTTTTTTACTTCATAGAGATTTGATCTGGATATTTTCATAGATGTTTTTCATAGAAAACTTCTACCTCATCTCAACAAACCAGATAGGTCAACAGTCAGTTTTTCTTTCTCATCAAACATAATCCGATTGCAGCCGCACTCTTTGGTGCAGAAGCAATCAAGCTTCAAACCCTTTTACCCTGGATTTTTCCATCTCTTCCAGTGATTCTCAGCATTAAATCACTAATCTTTTCCTTATGGAAGAGATCCCAGGTTAATTTGTGTTTCTTTAGTTTCACAAAAAACCCAAATTGTTAGAATTTCACAGAATGACAAGCACGTGCAAACAACTCTTTGGTTCCCTAACCACTGGAAACATCTGCAACCGCTAAAATGTGACTCTCAGACTCTCTGGCAGATGTTCAGGATTTTAAACATACCTGCTCTTATGTAAGCAACTCAGCAGGAAATGGTCCTGTTATGCCTGGTCTTCCTATCTGTTATTCTACATTGTAATTTTTTAGGTTCTACAACCCAGACTTTGGAGTACAACCATAATATATTACAGTTTCTTCAAGTACTTTGGAGTACTACAAAGTCTGGACGTCTCAGATGGTGAGGGAGTGACACAAGGGAGGGAACAGAGCATCTGGCAAACATATGAGATTGAAGGGAATCCCATGAAACTTAGTGACCCACTTCTTCATGTTTTTTTTGTTTTTTTTTTCTCTTTAATCTTCCGTTTGGGCATCAAAGAACTTCAGCACATGGCTGCTATCTTGTAATAGCGCTCACGTGAGATCTGAAAAAAAAAAAAGGGGATGACTAACTCCAAACCCCAAACGGTCTCTGCAGATGACCGCTTATGCTGAGCCTGGTTCTGCTGGAGGTTTCTTCCTGTTAAAAGGGAGTTTTTCCTCTCCACTGTCACTTCATGCTTGCTCAGTGTGAGGGATTGCTGAGAATTCACGACTCAATCTTTTGTGGTTCTCTAATTCCTAAATTAAACATTGTATTGTAATAACTCTTCTTGTAAACTGCCTTGAGAGGACATCTGTTGTGAAATGGCGCTATATAAATAAACTGAATTGAATTGAACTAAGGGATGCGTGAACAGGCAGCTCTTCATCTGTGCAGTCTGTAATTTGCTCTCTATTCTCAGCTACCATATACAGTATATCACTGGTTTCTTTACCTTATGCCTTTGTAGATCAGTCTTTGGTTCTTCTTTGTGATTTGTCTTTAGACCCTTTTGATCTTGCATCTTTATGTTCCCATTTCATCACCGTCTGCCCTCTGTACTGTTGTCTAAATGTATTCTCTTAACAAGGATGAGTCTGCATACCTTAATGACCATTCTGTCCTTCTAAGTCTTTTGGTTTATCTTCTTATTACTCTAATTTTTTAACAGGACAATCAATCATTCAACATGCTTTTCCACCCCTGTACAAGAATATTTATATGTATGAATATTTTAATAAATGGTTGTTAAACATTTCTAATTAGCTTTTTTCCTCCAACATCATATGTGACATTTGATATGACACCTTATGATTAACCAGTGTTTTTATGTATTTCCCCCTCCAGCCCTTCTTTAACATGGAGAGACGTTCAGCACATCATTGTTAAGACTTCAAGAGCTGGGCATCTTAGCGCTCCTGACTGGAAGACCAATGCTGCTGGTTATAATGGTATGCATATACACATAAACATGAAATTCATAATGTTTATGTAAAACCTGTGTCACCACTGCATTTCAGTGGCCAAAGAAAACGCTCCTATCATATGCATTTTGATCAGCAGATAAGCAAGGCAGCCACAGATTTACCCCTTGTTTACCCCACATCTTTTATATTCTGGAAGGATCGACGCAACTGCTGCTCAGATGACCTCCTTATGACAATCCCTAATGTAATACAGGAACATTACTCGATGTTTAAGATAAAGATTGACTTGCCTCAACATGCTGGATGTTTGAATTTGAAAGAAGAATCGATAGCTTTCCTTAGTTTCTAAACGGCTACTAATCTTAGCATTTGAGGGCACTCATGAAAAAAAAATGTAATTCTCAGATGATCAGCTAATCATTAAATATTAAAAAAATAAACTACCAAATATTGAACACACATGAATATAAGCCGCATCAGCTAAATTTTAATAGAAAATCTTTGTAAATATATACGCCGCATCTGATTATAAGTTGCACGTTATAACATGAGATATTTATACAGAAATCTGGTATATGGGAGATTTTTTTCTTCCACTTTTAATTACTTGTGCCAAAAAGTAATGTTTTTATGCCCGTCTGTCTGATAGCAACATAACTCAAAAAAATAGGAATGGATTTTGATGAAATTTCCAGGAAATGTCTGCATTGTGTGTCTTCATCTTCCTCTTGCCAACTGAAGCCAACGTCTCATAAACAATTAATTGAGGTCAGCCTTATGTGCAGTAGCTCTATTCCTTCTTTGACAGCCAGTTTGATTACCTTTAAATTTGAAGCTGCATTATCTGTATTTATTCTTGTGTTTTTCATAATGAGAATGTGTGCATGATACGCAAAATAACAGTTAAAAATGAAAACTACTGTGTTCTTTGCCGCATAATCTTTCCCCACGTCTTTCTCACCTTTCTGTCCCCCGGTAGCCTTTAGCCAGTACGAAAAAAAAAAAAATTAATTGGCTGCATCGTTGTATAGGATGCAGGATCCAAAGTGTTAGAAAAAAGTAGCGGCTTATAATCTAAAAATGATGGTATATGTGGTAAAGGTATGTTTCCCTATTTTAAAGCAGCAGAATACTATGAATTCTACACCACTTTTCCCGAAAAAATTTACTATTCAGAACGGCTAGATTCTCTTTTATTTTCTCACATTTCAACCGACATGGCACACAGCTTTTACCACACGAGCAAGATAGGAAATAGTATGAAGGCAGCCCAAATAAATTTATACAATAAAATATTTTTAATGTTACAAATTATTTTGTGGATGCAAGTCCTCCTGTACGCTGCATTTACAGTAGGAATGTTTTTATATTATTTTAAGTAATTCTAAATATGAGATCTTTCAGCTTAAAGTGATAAACAGTTATATTTTTTTTATCTAAAGTGGAAAAAAAACTAAATCATCAAAGGAGTATGACCGACTGCAAAATGTTCAAAAATAAAAGAAATTTCACTCTAAAAATCTATAATAAGACAGGCTGTGAAGAAATAATGGCAGTTGAAGACCATTCTTATCCATCTAAGATCAATGAACAAAATTACTTTTGCAGCCAAATGTCCACAAGAAAGCCAAAGACAGATAACTACTAAATTGCCAATGTCAGTCTTAATGAGTCGACCATTGAGAGAACAGTGAACAAAAGAGTGGGTATGGCCAGGCTGCAAAATGAAGGCTTCGATCCGTCAGGAAGAAATCTGCTGTCTGGAGTTTGATAAAGGTCACGTTGTCAGGCCAATCGGAAAAAAATGGTGATGGATAAACAATAAAATTAAACCTTTTGGTTTTAACAATAAAGGGATTCAATTTTCATTCGATTCATAAAAACAATAAATACTGAGAATTATTTTGCACCAGTTTTTTTAACAACAATCTTATATGCTTCATTATGATTGAGATTTGTTTTGTAACTTTCTTTCATCACTTAGATCATTTTGGATACATAACTTTTTTTTTTTACCACAAATTTTCATCAGTGAGATAAAAGATCTCGACCCGTTTCTCCAAAGGTTTAGCTCTTGCTTGCTAAATGGTGTGCCGCCAGCTGCCATCTGTCAGCATCCATTTGGTCTGTGCTGTTTTGTAACTTTCAGTGCATGATTAACGTGTACCTGAATGTGTGAGAGAGAGCGAGAGAGAGAGCGAGAGAGAGAGTGTGTGTGTATGTTGGAGAGAAACCAGGAGAGCGGGCACTAAGGGTCAGCCAGGCAGCAGACTTGGTGTGCCTGGAGATTTTCCAAGTGACAGAGCAAGCCGGAGCGGGGGTAGTGTAGATTTATGAAAGGAATTCATACTGTATTATATGTATCAGTTAAACAGCAGTTTCATAAAAAATAAAAAGAAGATTATTATTATTGCATGACTAATGTAAAATTTATATCTTGGGATCTGCAGGGTATAGGTTACAACAAAAACGTTCTATTTGTATTTCTGTAATGTAATATGCTGGGATGGATAATAGCTGTGCAATATAATAAATTACGGTCGTCAGCAGCATTTTTATTATTATAATAAGATTTAGGTAACATGCATTGACGTTTTGGATGCAAATGACATTGTGGGTCAGCTACATGAAAATATACTGCATCTAATGTCCCAAACTGAAATGCTAAAGTTAAAAGAAAACGTAAAGAACACAAAGAGGATGACTAATATCTCTGCAGTCACATGTTATTAAATTGTACATCTGTTTATCTTACTTTCACATGTTCTCAAGATTAGTTCAAGTATATAATCTGGAATTAACCAACAACACGGAGACAACAACAAATCAACATATTGTTTCCTTGTTTCTGCAGTCAGCCACCTGTACGGCTTTGGCCTGATGGATGCTGAGGCGATGGTGAAGGAGGCGGAGCATTGGAAACAGGTCCCCGCCCAACATGTTTGTGTGGAGACCGCCGACAGACAAATCAGGTACAGCGTAATCACAATCAGGCAGAGCACACACTAATCAAATAAGTCAATATGAAATACAAAGAAAAGAGCATTGGTGAAGTTGGATCTTCTTTGATCATTTTGCAAAATGGTGGACGGTGCAGAAATCAGGATTCCTGTTTATGCTTTTTACAGTTTGTCCGAAGTAAATGGATTTCTTTCCCTTTGTATGCAGAGATATTATAAACCTATTGAACAAGCTTTTTTGTCAAATGTTTCCTAAATATGCGCAGTGATTGAGAAAGTATGGGCGCACTTACAGGTTTCTTCTTTTTGCTCTGTCACACTTGGATGTTTCAGATCAGTTTTCAAGAAATTGAAAAACAAAGTTAACCTGGGGAAATATGAAATGCATTTTCTTAAACGATGCTTTCATTGATTAAGTGGAAAAAGTTGTTACCGCATTACATTTACTCCCTGTAATGCGAAAATATAGTGGTCCCTATTGTTAATCAGAAATATACTGTAATTAACCAAACATAAAATACAGAATTCATAAGACTGAACATCATACCAGCAAACATAGTGGTGGCAGTATGATGGCAAGGGGTTTCTTTATTGCATCAGGAGATTGACGAGTTGCGGTAAACGGTGGATCCTCGAATTCTGCTCTCTACTATAAAATCGTAAAGGAGAATGCCTGGCCTATAAGTTGTGACTTGAAGCTCACATTTGGGTTATGCATCAGGGCAGAGATTTAAAACCCCAGCAAGTCCACATCTAAATCATCTAAATACATAAAAAAAAACTGTAAACATTTTGGAGTGGCTTAGTTATAGTCTGGATTTAAATCTCATGCTGCAATGCTGCATCAAGACTTTATATGTAGTTTGGTATTTTTCATGATGTTGAAAGGATAGGGAAATGTGTATAATGTCATTAAGTATTGGTTATGAACAGGATTAATATTCACATCAATTTTTATATCTGTGCATCCCTGTCAAATACGGCTGCATTATATAGGGGACTAGCTTTTCCTGTACCCTGCTTAGAAACCCCCTTACCCTCTCTCTCTGTTCGTTCCATTCTCTCTCAGCTGCAACGTCTCATTTTTTCTGTCTCCAGTGTTTTGCACCGGCATGTGTTTTAGAGTAAGGTTGTGCAAGCTGTACCTTGATGGGGGCCAAGCATTAGTTCTGGCAGGGTGGTTCTCACATAAGACCTTTACTATGCACACACACTCTTACTCAGAGAGAGCCAGGGCTTCACAGCTTGTTATTCTTGATGCAGCTGGAAGCCTGAGCGCTGTGCTGTATTAAGCTGGCTGAACTCGGGGCCCTGGACTGGTTTGCTTTCAGTCATAGCCTCCGCGACCACAAAGTACAGTGTTATCGCTGTCATTCTGTCTGTTCTGCTCCACTGCACAAGTCACTTCGTATAGGCTCTATGTAAAGTCTGACTCGTGTCAAATGCAGTGATCCTCAAGCCGTCCACAGTTTGAGTAATATATGTTGGCTAAAGCGTGAAATTATTGTCATTTTAGCCTCTTTGTTACTTCTGCTTTATGTTGTTTGACACTTGGAGGTGCTTGATTTTTTTGCTATATAAAAGTGGATATTTATCCCACAGAGGTAAAAAAAAAAAAAGTTTAGTTTTTTTCTGCTATATAGTAGTAGTAGTATAGTGTATAAGTATATGAATTTATGTGAAATATATATATCTTTTGTACATCAGTATTTTAAATGTGAAAGTAGACTATCCATGTTTGTTTGTTGGAAAATATTTCATTGCAGTGGTGGTTCTAGTATAAATGGAGACTAGAGTCAGAGCAGATATCACCTGCCTCTATGCTGCGTTCCTTTACACCCATCTTCTTTAGTATTACAGCTTTGCAGCTGACATTTTGCACTTTGCTTGAAAAAACAATATGATTTTTGTTGAATCAAGCTGGTAGTAATCAGCTGTGCATCTGCTCTTCATCCCACGTGTGCGGCTCGGTTATCTGAGCTGTCTAATAGAGAGGCCAGAGCTGTTATATCGGCTCCAGACTCCCCAGACGGGCATCATAAGAGACGCTTGCTCATTCAGAGGAGACTGCTGCACTTAATGTTTACAGTTTTTTCATTGCTTTTATACCTAAATGGTTATTTACTCCTTTAAAATGACTGGTCAGGCTACTTTGATTTAAGTTAAAAAATGAAGAAAAAAGGACCTTTTTTTTGTCTGTGCTTTAATTTTTCATTTTAAATTGATCAATTACTTTATTAAAACTGATCTAATAAATTTTGCTTATTCAAACAGCTTTTTAAAGTTGGTATTTTTGATTTTAACCTGATTTCTTTTAATCGACAAGCATATTGATGTTGGTATGTTGATCTCATTAAGCTACCGCGTCTCATTTACTCTTTGAAAGACATGTAAACGTGTAATGCCTCATCTTTCAAGTAACTGGATACAAACTACATATTACCTCAGAGGGATTATTGGTTAGGAGATAAATGTCCACGCTCGATTGGTTCATTTGCGTCATCGCTGTGATTGTTACCCAGACAAGAAAGAACTTGATTAAATGATCTCTAAAACAAGATGGGACGGCACATGTCAACGACAATACAAATCAGTAAATAATGTTAATTTACGTCTTGCTTCTTCATCTTTAGTCGATCTGATGCTATGACTTCTCATTCAGTTAATGCATAAAAACCCCCCTGAGCTGGCTTTGCTTTCTTTTCTGGTTCTCTCCATGGTTTTGGTGTTTTGTTGCTGTGGTATTAGATCATACCGCAGATGTTATTCAAGGGGCCATTAAGTGTTTGTCTTGGCTCTTCAGAGGTGGTTCTGCTGCTGAGCGGTGCATAGCAGGCAGAGCAAACAATCCTCTTTATCTTATCTTGTGCAGATTTTTAGCAGGATGGTGATTCAGGGATGGTAAACTTTGTACTTTCTACGCTTAAACAAAGTGTAGGTTATTGTGTTTGTTTAATAAAGATTGTCGACAATTGTAATCGTAAGTCCTCCAGCAGAGCTAGATTGAATAATTTCTAGATTGGAAACTTTCCATGAAAATTTGTGGGAAATAACAGAATTTTATGGTGAAAAATGGTAGTATTTCGAAACATAGAACGGCTAACAACAGGCTCATAAATGTGAGAGTAGAAAGGTTTATTGGGCATTAAGGCATTCCTTAAACTCTCTGAGCCTTACACAGGCCACCCTCTACAGTGGAGTTTGACGTGGAGGAAGTGAGCTTGTATGATGCTGATGAGACCCCGAAAGAGGCTATTGCCTCAAGTTGGAGAAAATACAGAAGATAGGCTTGAGCAGTGGAAGGGGAAGTTCATTTTTGATTTAAACGGCTCATTTCATTTAAAATTTTGTGTAAGAGTTGTTTTTTTTTGTGTTTTTTTTTGAAGGAAGGTGGAGTGGATTTCCATCACTGTTTAAAAACCAATAGGTGAAAGTTACGTTTAAAAAGCCTGCAAAGTCCTGATTTTGCTGCAATCCCACTAACTAAACAAGCATTTGGCAACAGATATAAACCCTAAAAAAATGTTGTGTGTGTTGACTAATCCAATTCTCTCCCTCCACCATTATATTTAAAAAATCCTGTGCTCGTTTTTTATGTTCACCTAATTCCCTCCTTCCTGTCCAGCAGAACCATCCGGCCGGAACACTTGGTGCGCTCCGTGTACAAAGCAACTGGATGTTCGGACAACCCCAATCTCAAAGTGATCTACTTGGAGCATGTGGTTGTACGCATAACAATCACGCACCCTCGTCGTGGGGACCTGTCAATCAACCTGACCTCTCCATCAGGAACCAAGTCTCAGCTGCTTGCCAACAGGTACAGAACAGAAAAAGCTGTGGGTGTTAACAATCTGTGGCATGGCGGATAAGCATAGGGAAAGTGATTATTGTATATTTTTGAAATGCTGTCAAATTTTACCTGATTGTCAAAAGATTCTAGATGTCTTTACTGATGGGGAAATTTATAATATCCTTGTAGCTGGAAAGACTTTTAGAATAATAGAATAGAATAATAACTTACTTACATTTACTTTATTCTTACTTTTTATGAAAAGAGTGGAGGTGATAAAATGTATATATAAATTTATGTCTAAAACATTTTGTTTACCTGTCATTTATCTACATAGAAGTAATTTTGATAATCACAGCTGTCCTACAATGAAAGTATCAGGATTTTTTTTAAATAAAAAATTGCTGATATCAACTAAAAGTTACCAATGTAAATCATTATTATGTTTTCCAGCTTTACTTATCTGTTCGTGTCCCCACCCTCTATGCTGTGGCCCTGTGCCCAGCCAGAGGAGGCTCAGTCCTCTTGTTTTACAACTACAGATGTTGTTAATTTAGAACGAATAACTGGGCCAAGAGTTTTTAAGCATGGAGAGGAGTTTACACTGACTATTTTCAGTTTGAAGACACTGGACCACCTCTAGATGTCTTGCATACACTTCAGACTATATTTGCTGCAGTCTGCCTTATTCTGGATTACCTGCGACCTTTTGACTGGATTTCAAAGATAAATTGGGATTTATTAGGCATTCAGATTTACACTATTCCAGAGAGTGTTTTGATTTGTTGTCAGATTTCACAGATGCAGCTTGTTTCCAGCTTTTAATAATTTTACCTTCAACATCAATGAAAACACTTTAGTTTTAGCTGAATGGTTAGACCTCCTGATTGCTACTTAATTCACTCCTTCCAGACGGAATCCAGAATGCCGTTAGCCACTGCCCTGTTTGTGTCTATTAGAGGCAGTCGTTGTATTTTGCTGAGTTTGAATTGTCCTGATTGCTCTGCTATTTGCTGCACTTGAGTTCATTACTAATCAGACTTGAATCTGTGGGGTTTGTGTGTGTGTTGGGTGTGTATTTTCAATGCACAGGTTGTTTGATCACTCCATGGAGGGCTTTAAGAACTGGGAATTTATGACCACCCACTGCTGGGGAGAGAAGGCAGCGGGCGACTGGATCCTAGAGATCTACGACTCGCCCTCTCAACTCCGCAGCCAAAAAGTGCCTGGTAAAAACGACACTGCTGTCAACTGTTTTTAAAAGGTTCATTTTGGTGGACTCAGCAGGATTTCAACTAAAGTTATATCAGGAATTTGATCAGCAGTAGCTACATCTTACTTTGATGCAGCAAATCTAATCGGTTATGTTGCTAATAACTCATTATTTTGAGCATCAAATAAAAATTTGTGACTTTTTTAGTTTTGTGTACATCCATCCACTGCTCTCTCTCTCTCTTTCTCTTTCTCTCTCTCTCCCACCAAAGAAATATGTGCCTCTAATGCAATGTCAACATTTATTTTTATCCTTTAACTAATGGCTAATGTAATTCTCTGTGGGGTTGATCTTCACCAGGAGTCTGTTTTCACAGGAAAGTTGAAGGAGTGGTCTCTGGTGCTGTATGGCACTTCTGTCCACCCGTACTCTGCTCAAAAGATTCGCTTCCCAGACTCACTGTCGCCTGTTGAAGAGGAGCCCATTGAGGAATACAACGGTAAATGATAAATCTAGAAGCACACAGTAGCACCACCATAAATGTAGAGAAAAATGTTTAATATCCTTTATGATACCGAAGCACATGAGTTTACGTGGTTTAAGAGACTAAAATTAATAATTTGTTTTTAGAAAGTTGGTATTATTGATGCCTGTCCATATGTTATTTTTGGATTTATCCCTGAAGTGCTTCATTCTGTCCATCTCCAGGTCCCTGTGATCCTGAATGCAATGAGAATGGCTGTGAGGGTCCTGGACCACACCACTGTATTAACTGCCTTCACTACTTCCTCAAGTTCAAGAACAACACCAGGTCTGATGTAAACTATTCTAAAATGTTCTTTCTTCCTCTCATAAATAACCTCTCAAGTATAAACTAAGGTCTATGCTTTTTCCACTGTTTGACACTGTAATCTACTTTACTGTGACAGGATGACACTGGTGTTAGTGTGTGAGCTCTATATATTAAAAAATATAAATCTGATTTGTGAATGCGAGACTGTAAATATGCAGAAGTGAGAAGTTGTTTCGTGTTCCTAGGATCCCGTTATGATCAAAGTCTGTGGTAGCTGCCTTTGTGTTGCCTCTCCTCTGTGCAAATAAAAGGCAAAGCAATTGGGTTTACGAGAAGGTTAGCCCTTAACTGAAGCTTAGCTTTAGAGGTGTGCCGGCCTTTTCTGGCCCCACAGTGAGGAATCAATGAGTGAAGATTGGAGGAGAGTAGTAGCAGGAAGGGGCATGACGTTCCAATAAATACAACGTATCAATCAAACTTTATTACGCGTTTTTTTTATTTATACAAAAAATATGTTATTTAAAGTGTTTGAATGATCCCACATATACCAAAACATGCAGACCAATTAAACATACTATAATAAATAATAATCAGTTAAAAGCTATGCTAAAAAGGTGAGTCTTGAGCCTGCTCTTAAAAAACGGACAGGTTCTCTGCAGCCCTGAGGTCCACCGGCAGCCTATGTCAGATGGTCTCTGCTTACCTAAAGGTGCTGGGCCCTTTGATTGGAAGTTTCTTGACATTTTTAAACAAATCCAAATCCTACATCATGAATTTTCTCATTTTTCTTTTGTAGTTCACAATTCCACTCAATAATAATTTCAAACGTGCGTATTAATTTAAAATCATGCATTCCTACATCCTTGTGGGACATTTTTAAGTTCCTATCAGAGTAGAAATCGGATGCATGAATATTAAAACTTTTGTGTGTTGATGTGATTGTCTGATATTGATGTTCCCTTAAAGTGACTTAAACTCTAGATCTTAGAAACATAGGTGGAAATTAATTTTAGTGACTATGATAAATGATAAATAGCTGGATTAGGATAACTCGCGCTGCAAGTCGTCTGTTGGCTTCAGCGTCGTGGAGAAAGCGAGGTCCAATAGTTCGGCACGATTGCATCCAGCATGTGCTTTCACACATAGATTCAGTGTCAGACATGTTCCATATGTGTTTCTTGGCAGAAAATTGTGCAGTGTCAAGGAGGCTTAAACTGAGTGTGTGTGTGTTCTCTGCCGTTGAGGACTTCAGAGGTCTTTCCACCTAAGGAAAGGAGCGTCTGGGTGACGACGCAGGCTGAAGTAATTCAGCAGATATTCACCTGCACGCACACAAACGGGCCCATTATACCTCCACATCTGTCTGTCCTAACTCAATGAAATATGATTATTTCTGGTTCAGTTTAACACATTTAGAGCCTGTGTTTGCCAGATTTTGTTTATGATGTGCCTTAACAACGTGATCCTGTTAATATACCATCAAATTGTGTTATAGTGTTAATCATGCATTCATGAGCTTCAGCTTATGTTTTGACTTATATGGACTTTTATTTTTCGACTGTTGTTTTTTTTATTACTATTACAACTTTACTTTGATTTGCTAAATGCATGAACGTGAGATTTGTTTGGAGATAATTTTTCTTTCTTCAAAGGCGCTTGTTTACACACCATAAAATTACAATGTATTGAAACCATGTGGAATAGCCCAGTTGATGATGATGATGTCATGGCTTTTTAAGCTTCTGATATGTTAGTTCAGATCATTAGAGTTAATTGGAGGAACACCTGTGAATGTATTTTAAGGCAACACCTCAGAAAAACCGCTCCTTTTTGTGACCTTATGGAAATATCTAAGGAATACAATTTCCAGATGACGGAATGATTCTCGTCCATCTGTTCGAACAATTATTTGCAAGTATTAAATAAGTGCTGAACTTGAATACAGCCGGGGAGATCTTTGTGTTAGAGGTAAGCTTGGTTTTCTGTGAGTTGTTTGTGTGTTAACCCTGGGCAAAAAATGTCTATGTCCATAGTTGAATTAGTCCTGGACACATATGGCCTGAAAGGCCAGTCATTGCTCCAATAGCAGCATAAAAAACATCCAGCTTAAAGGTTGCAATTGCATTTGAGGACGAATACTTTCTTTTTGTGAGACATACCATGTAGTGTTTTGTGTTTGGCAATAATGACAATATTTACATTTGGATGAAGACGGATTAATCTTGCAAATCAAATGTAAAGTAAGGGGGTGGCAGTGTCATGTTGTGGGAGTGTTTTGCTGCAAGATCGTCTTCACAAAAAACGAGGAAAGAACAGCTTGTAGATATATTAAAGCAACACCCTAAAACATCTTTCCAGTAAATAGATCTGGTTTCACCTTCGCAAAGCCTTTCGGCCTTTTTCTCACCTGGCTTCCCTGCTCTTCTTTCACTCTTGTCTTGCTTGCAGGATGTGCGTCTCTGAGTGCCCCAGTGGATTTTTCCGCGACGACCGAAAGCGCTGCAAGAAATGCTCCTCCGTGTGCGAGACTTGTGTCGGCAGTCGGAGCGACCAGTGCATCATGTGCAGGGCGGGTTACCACCTCATCGAGGGCTCCAACACATGTGCTGCCAACTGTGCCGATGGCTTCTACCTAGATACTGGTGCGACCCATTATTTTTTATTTTATGGCTTAACTAATGAGTAGGTGGGACGACACATGACTCAGAGGTAGAGTAGGCGCAGCATATGCCGAGGCTACAGTCCTCAATGCAGATTGATTCCTGGGCGATTTGCTGTGTATGTTCCTCTTATCTCTCTGCCCTTCTGTCTGTCAAGTTACTGTCAAATAAAGGCCTTTACAGCCATAAAAAAAACATTTTTTTAAACAAAAAAGCCCTAACAAGCAATGAATTGTGATAGAAGTGTAATGTTTGTTTCCAAACTCTTAGCTTCTTTTAAATTCTTGGGATGCCGCAGCAGATTGCACCCTTCAGCACATAGCCAGATAACTCCTCTGTGTTAATTGTTCAGCCAAGATACTTTTTCTGTCTATTGATCGTTTCAAGGCTCCTGGCTCCTGAGATAAAAGCACGGTGGAGGGTATCGCACAGTGGAAAAGTTTTTTCCAAAGATGGAAACATCTGTCTACCACCTGCTTTAGAAAAAAAAAGTTCTCTGCAAAATTGTTTTTATTCCTCAGCTCAGAGTTGTTGCGTTTTATCCTTGATGTAATGTCTCGCCATTTGTTTATTTTCCTGCACTTGCTGAATCCAATTACTGGGGTAAAAAAAATAAAAAAATAAAAAGCATGTGTAAGGAGCTTTTACTTTCTTGAATAACTGTAAAATAACTAAACTAAAAGGTTAATAGACCCACAGGATTGCCTTTAGATTTTGGTCAGGATCTTTTACCTCGTGTTTTCTGTTCATAGAGCCATTCCAGTACTACCTATTTACATTATAGTGTAAACACTGAAATAATCTACTAATGGATTTTCCTTATGTTTGAGACATATGCCAGTCTTGGAAGTAGATCAAGTACAAAAGACTAAACTTATGTAAATCTTATAATTACAGGTATGTGTTTTAAGACAGGTTAGTGTAAATCCTGGCCACAGATCTGAAATGGTCGGATCCGAATCCCATCTTTATTCTGTCAGGCCAAGTTGACGGGGATGCTGTTTCCTTTGAAATGTTACCACAATTTAATGTTTGGGTTTTAAATGAGCAAACTAGTTTCACTTTTTATCACTCTGGCAGCAAAATCAGGTGCATTTATCCTTCATCCATGTCATTAACAGATTCATTAGTTCATTATTTATTTTTTTCACGTTTCCTGTCTGGCAGTGTGGTTATCAAAAATTGGCCTCTGAGTAAGAAGTACAAGCCCAACGGATTTACTTTCTCAAGCAGAGCATTACAGCCTTTGCTATAGTATTCCACTTGATATATATGTGTGAAAAAGCTGTGGGTTTAATTTCTTGAAGTTATGAACATATGGACACTGAAACTAAAAAAACAAGAGGAAAGAAAGAAGGAAAGATGAAGAACAAATAACCAATAAAACAGCAACATAAACAAGTCAAATAGTATAAACTGATAACTACACATTTACAACAAACAAAAATGGGTATATGAATACAATAACAATGTCACTGAAAAGCTCTTGAAACTAATTATCTGTTCATGATAACCTCAGCCCAAGAATGTATATATAAGCAGCATTGTCCCCACACCTATATATGTGTGGGTTTGTGAGCATAATGATGCAAATAAAGTTACCCCATTAGTTCATCCTTTTTCCTTCTAAAGAGCTTTAAGTGATCATAAAGTTAGATGAGCAAAGGAATTGCATCCGCTGTTTTACTAACAGCGTTTGTACAGTCTTTCTTTGGAGTACAGATGGAAATTAGAAAGAGAGTAAATCCGGTGCATTTATGGCAATATTGTGTGATCATTAATATGCACTGTCTTGTTCAAATAAAATATGAGATTCTGTGGATTTTGAAAAAAACAACAACAAAAAAATCAATATTACATATATGTATTTAGTACATCCATCTGCTCATCCATTCATCCATTCTTCTGTTTGCCATTGTCCATCTTTTCAACTGTGCCTTCCTTCCTTCCTTCTCTCTCTCTGGTGTTTTTCTGATCTAGGCATTTAGTTCTCATTATGTAGGACTTTGTTAAAATTAAAAAAGGGCAAGAGAACTGTGGAAATTTGTGTTTAGCAAAAGGGCATTGTGAAAGGCAAATGTCTCATTGAGATAAGTTATGAAATAAAAACTGTTAACTTTTTCAGCAAGATCACTTGGTGAATACAAACTGTGTTTTTACCTTGTATTTTGATAATCAAATTGATTTATGCTGTTTTCCAATTTTAATCATGTAAAGTACCTTGAATTGCCTTGTGTTGAAAGTGTGCTATACAAATAAAATTGCCTTGCCTAGGAACTTTATCCCCCCCCCCCCCCCCCCCCATGAGATTTTCATGTTCCTTTAATTATGTCTTTATTTTACTCTCTTCATTGGTCTCTGGGGATTGTTTAGAAGTGTGGTATTGCTTTCATTGTCTTTTAGTGTTTACTGAGAGACTTATTTCCTACAGTTCCCAAAAATCTTGAGCATTGATGCTTAGAATACATATTTCTATATCCAAGACATTTACAATTTTTGAGATTTATTGCATGATAATTTATTTAATACTGTGATGTTTTCTAGCTGCCTTTCTAACCACAAATTGTCCTGAGTTCTGTTTCTCCTACACATCTCACAGAATGTACGCAAGAACACCGTTTCCAGTTCAGCCACTAAGCATTATGTGCTCACTATGTGTTTTACAGATTCAAACATTTGCAGAAGATGCCAGGAGAACTGTAAGAGGTGTACAGCTCCCAATATATGCACAGAGTGTAAACCTGGGATGAGGTAAGCAAAGAAAACACTTTAAATCACCTTAACTGTCATCAGTTCTGCTATTTTAACCTCTTGTATTTAGAAAAGAAGGGGTGGTGTAACAGTTATGTGTTTTTCTACTTATTTATGAAGCTAATATGACACATACAGTATGGCTATCATATGTCAAAACTGGGCCTCTGTATGTGAGACAAACATTAGAAAATGTCTTTTCATCTGTTGTGACACTGGTTTTGGTTTTTGACTGAGCCAAAACGTACCTCATGCAAGTTGCACAACATTGTAGCCATTTCAGTCCATCCATCAAGGTAGCTTTTAGATTGCATTATTTTAGAAAATGTTATTGTTGCTTTACTTTCCTTTCTCGTCGTTACATGTTGGCACATTGAAAGAAGTGGAAACTAAACTGCAAATTTATTTGCAAAAAAGAGAAAAATGAAGTTTATTTTCCAAAAATTCCAGAAACTGGAATTGTTTTATAAGTTGGAAACTACTTATAGAAATTATGGAAATTCAAAGAGTTTAAAGTTAATTTGTTGTGATGGAAGGATGAGAGGTACATGTAGGGGATGTGGCCTAAATATTCTGCATTAAGCAGTGTCCTATTTACAGGTTATTGAGGTATAGAATAGGTATATTTTGTCAAAATTATGCTAAAATATATTCTGACCAACTGTATTTAAAATCTACCTTAAGAACCATTTTTTTTCTGAGTTTATTGCAACGTATTTAAATGATTTCCTGTGAGGTGCTGGTTTAGATTCTCATTCATCTAGGACAGGACATGATAGTATTGAGAGTAAAAATGAAGGAAAGGGGACTTTCCTTCTTGTCTTGAAAACAGTCTGTCTCTCATCCAAGAGGCTTTTTCAATTCTGAAAAAAACTGGATTGGGATTATCGGATTTATAAATATAAAAATTAGGGTTTTTAAAGCTCACTGATGCTCACTGTTGTTATTCGTAACGATATGCAATGTTGATAAGGTAAGTGTCTTTAACAGTGAAACGACCCTAATTATGTAACTATGCGCTGTTTTGGTCACCTGCCTTAAGGTGTGAGTTTCTGTAGAACTTCCCAGATAAACAATTCAAAGCTGCTTTATATATGTTGTAAAGGGGGAACCTAAGGCCACCTTCTCTGTTCAAGAGCTTACATACCACTACAGCCTTGTTAGGAATAACAACAGCCTCATCAGTGAGCCTTAACAACACAAACTTTTAGATTTATAAATCTGATAATTCAAACCCAGTCTTTTCAGAGAATCCAGTTGCCTTCATTTTATCTCAAGAATTCCTGTGAACTTCCCATGGTACGTTTCCAATCTTGAAGACTGCTTGAATTTTGCAACCCAAGCGGCAAATCCTGACAGTAGTGGCACATTGTCGGTAGGGATGCACCGAAAATTCGGCCACAGAAAATTTTCGGCCGAAAATGACCCAAAAGTGCATTTTCGGTTTTCGGCCGAAAGACCTAAATCACCGAAACTTTATTAATTTAATTTATATTGTGCATTGTTGTTATGTCAGTGCTAAATAAATATCTTGATAGTTTTGTAACTGATTTATTGTCTTTATTTTAGTGAGGTTAGTACACATCATAGCCATAAATTTTATGGTTCTAATAATTGACAATAATTTCTTTCGGTGTTTCGGTTTTCGGCCAAGAGTTTTCATTTCGGTGCATCCCTAATTGTCAGGGTGTCTCGTTCCAGACACCAAGCTGAGTAGTAAAAAAAAAATAATAATAACAATAAATCGGATCAGATCAAACAGCCGTAGTTAACATCCCTCACCTTTCAAGTTAAACCCTAACTATCAAACAAGAACATGGACAGGTGTCCTCGTTCACTTATTTGGTCTAATTTGAATACAGAATGTTTTGCATTGGGACAATAGTGGTTTGTATGGGAGAACAACTAAAAGCATTGAATAAAAATGTTGAATCTTCACTACAAAAGTATTTTTGTAACAATATGCAAATGTTTGGCTTCTACTTCAGGCTAGTATTCTACAGTAAGCGGTCATTTGTTTTTGAAGCATGAATCAATCAGTCTTGTTTTCCTAAATGTATATATTAAATTATTGTAACTTTCCAATGAGCTGTTCAGGGTCATAAGGGAGAGCATATAACCCCAATTTTAGCATATCTTCCCTAGCTTTCAGTCCGTTTAGATTTCAAAATTCTTTATTTTTAAAAATGTATTTGCGGTCTTGCTCCGCTGTGTCTGTCCGACCTGCTGCAGCCATGCACTCCTTCACTCTCTCTTAGGTCAGCTGCTCCAAAGATAAAGAGGAAGCCGAGAGGGGTCCGTGCATTTTCAGTCAGCGCCCCAAAACTTTGGAAGGCTTTATCCCTGCATATCTGGCAGACAGAATCATTCCATGTTTTTAAATCTTCTCTTAAAGCCCCGTGTGTAAGAATTACCTCCAACTAGTGGTGCCCTCAGTGAATGCAAGTAACTCGCCGTTATAGCATGTCAATACTGCGGAAGCCGCGGAGTAAATTGTCCGAGTTAAACGGAAGATAAAGTATTTGCTGGAATAACCTGTCCTGTGTGAAACATAACGCTAACATAGATGTCATTGTTTCATGTAATTAACTTACCTGTCCTGCAGAAAGCCTGCAACTTCCGCGTCCGTCTTCAAGTTCGTGTCCCTCATGAATATTCTCCATCTGGTAAACGATGTAGATTCTTGTTTTCTCCTGGTTAGTTCTTTTTCTTTTCTGTGGAATAGTTTCCTCCCTCTCATGGGGCATAGACTATGTATGGTCCTCCATTGAAATTGAAAACTATGATCCACGGTCCTCTATGCTCGTTGCTCGTTTCTTCTCTTCACCTCCCCCGATGTGGCGATGCAACATGGCAGCCTCAGATGGGGGGCTGTGCACCCTCTATCTATAAACAACGTATTCTAAGACACGAGAACACTGTCATGATAATGCGATTGTGATTAGACCTCGGTAAAATACGTATTTATGAAAGCAGTACTTGATTTTTATTAATAAAAAGACTAATTTGTTACACACTGGGCCTTTTTCTTTTTCTCACCGGCTTTTGACTCTAACTGAAGCAATGCTTTTATTAATTTATTTATTTTAATAGTAATATTTCATTTATATGTTGATCCTTAGGTTGTCTGTGGATGTTTGTGTATAGCATTTTGGTCAACTGTGTTGTTTTTAAAGTGCTCTATAAATAAAGGTGGATTGGATAATCTCTTCAAAGAAACTAATATAATCTCAAGTGTTGAATTGCTCCATTTCATTTTGTTTGGCCCCTTTCAGAGAGCATATCATGATTTAAGGTGGTGACATTCCTCAGAGGTCATGAGGGAAACTCCTGAGAAACGTTTAAAACACAATGCTGTCTGGAAGTCTCAAACCCAACTTTTAAGTGTTCATTGTAGCCAGAGGTGGAGGTGGAGACACTTGGAGGCCGTAATTTCCTCAGAACGGCTTTGAGATCACAGTAAAAAAAAAAAGAAAAGCCTTTTACACACACATACACATGCTCAGCTTCCCCTCCTCCATTTAGTCTTCTTAAGAGCCAGGGAGGAAGAGGGGACCAGATTGTTTCTGGGAAATTTTTGCTAACGCTTTCCAGCTGTTTTCAACTCAGTGCAGCAGACACACTAACCTGTCCTCACTGTGACTCCACAAAAAGGGACTTTATAACCTCCAAACCTGCTTCCTGACTGACCTCTATCCCTACATCTGGCTCATGGCCAGATTCAATGTACTGTGTCAAAACAGGCTGATTTATATAGGTCCAGAATATGTAGCAAAGTTCTGCGGTTCTTCTGTGCACCACCCAGGAGGAACATGATAATACATTAACCAGTGCTTTAAGTTTTAATCAGATTTTTCATCTATTCTTACAGTCTCCAAGGACATAAATGCCAGATGACCTGTAACCCGGGAACCTATTTCAACGGCCACAGGAGGACATGTGAGCTTTGTCACCGAGCTTGTGCCACCTGTGCAGGTATTCAGTCAAGCAATAAAAAGATAATACTTTATTTTTTTTAACCCTCCCCAAATTAGGCCATGGTAACATGCTTTGTTAAAAAAAATTGTTTGCCTTGTATTTTTCAGGCACGGGTATAGAGGCATGTACCAAATGTGCAGATGGCTACTTCCTTGAGGATTGGCGGTGCGTGTTAACATGCAGCCCTGGCTACTACCTGTCAGAGCAGACGTCAGACAACGGGCAGGTCCAGAGGTCCTGTAAGAAGTGAGTCTACACATCAAACAACTCTACACAGTAGTGTAAAAATAGCAACAAAAAAAGGCTGAGGAATAAAATCTATGAAGGTGATGTCAAAATATTTAGAATGTTATATATTTCAGGTCGGTATTTGTATAGGGTTTATTCACAAATGTCATCACATGGCGCTTCAAACAACCGACTGGTCCAGTTCATGTCCAATTACAAATCACTCCAGTTGATTCTAATATACACAATCTTATATTCAAATCCAATTACTATCAGATCAGTTCAGTCTTAATACAATAGAATCAAACTCTTAAATTTACAGACTGGTAAAACTGTCTACCAAAGCTCACCAAAGTGCATTGAAGTATTGATTTTGTAGCATTCATCCTTCTACAGCTCTTGATGCAGCAATAAACAACAAGTGTCACCAGATATACTGTATGCATAGAGGGCCTGAATGCATGGCACTGAAATAGTTGGCTAGCATTTGTTCTAGGCAGTTCTTTGATACTGCAGTAGTGATAGATTTGCTAAATGTTGTGGATCATAATCAGAGTCTGATCTGTTTTTCTTTTTTTTTAATACAAAAGCGTTTGTAAATCAATTGCTTTAAAGTGTCTGCAACATTTGTTTATTTATGTGAAAAGTTCTTAAAAAATACTCAAAAATAAAAATAATATTTTAACCTATTTAAAATAATAAAATAATAAATATTAATAATAAATTTATTACATTTTTGAAAGACAGAAAAAAAACATATATAGGACTTAAATTGCTGTATTATTGCATTTAAAAATATATTATTCTCCTATTTTAAAGCTTTCAGGTTTTACAAAACGTTTATTTCAGAGCCAAACCTCTCCACAGCGTAGGAAATGTTTTGTGCTTTTTCCTATTACTCGCTGTAATGCATTCCTTGTCTTTCGCTCGCCCACCTTGAATTATTTATTACTCACCCAACCTTTTAACTTTTTTAGTTCTTTCATTTTCTGTCCGCCCCTCTTCTATCAGATTATATATATATATATATATATATATATATATATATAAATAAAGGTTTTCCCTACTTTCATTATTTCAGCAGGGCAAGGGTTTTGTTGCGATCAAGAAGATGCTCTGAATCTTTACCTTCCTACTTTGTCTCATTTACTTGTAAAAAAAACAACTATTGTTTAAAATAATTAAATTTACTTTTTTTTAAATCCCATGTTTTGTCTGCTATTTAAAACTCTTTCTGCAAAGATATTTTTACTTTGGATAATTTTCAGATTTTCTCTCATTTAACTTTGTTGATGAGGAAATCCTGTCAAAATAATGTAAGAAATAATTTAGTATGACTTTAGTAACATAATTATGTATTAAACTCTGGGCAGATGTGACAGTAGCTGCTTTGAGTGTCTGGGACCCGGGGAACTTAACTGCAGCAGCTGCAACAGTGGCTACAACCTGGAGGCGGGGACCTGTGTGGTTAGCACCGTCTGCAAAGATGGTGAGTTGTCAGCTTTCTTATTATCTACATGCTCTTTATGTGTGTGCATTTCTTGTATTATTAGCTCTTATGTACAAATAATTAACGGAATGCATCGGATAGAGTTTTAATATACAACCGTTTAGTGTAGAAAGGGCAGCATTATTAAAGTAGAAAACAAAATGTTGGCTAAGTTTTAGATAAACAAGGAACTAAAACACAATTTCAACGGGAGTAAAATTTATTTAAAAATTATGTCTAAGATGGTTATACAATGCAAAGCGTTCACTTTTGGCTTTTTGATAACATTTAATTTATTTGAGCTTTCTACTAACAACTAACCAACACATCGTTTTATCTCCAAAACAAGTGGCCAGTCTACCTTTGCTTTCATGCCTCTGGCTCAAGTGCTTCGTTGTTACAGCTTAGGCCCTTAACATACAATTTCTTTGAAAACGCTCGCTGACATTATCCTCATGCCTCACTAAAAAGCACTTCTTCCAATTTTCTGTCCACTCTGATTTGAAGTCTACTTGATAACGTCCATTTTCCCTATATGTGTCCTTTCTTGTTGCACATAAAGCTTTTTTTCTATCTCTGCATTTTATGTTCTTTTTTATCACCCAAACTCTGCATGTTGAGTCTCTAACTTACCCACTGACCTCTTACTTCACGGATGCTTTGACTGCAGCTTGTGATTTCCTGCTTATACGAGAATGTTCTAGTTGATCTGAAAACACAGCCGTGTGGTGCGATAAAGCTGAGGAGAAACATGGCTTTGCTGCGTCAACTTTCTGTTGATGGTGATTTTTATTACTTAAAGTGAACCCTCAGTCTGTCTCCTGTCTCCCAATAAAAAACAAACAAAAAAACTGCTGCTTAAAACGGGAATGATAAAAAAAAAAAACAGTTGCAGTGGGTGCAGACAGGGGGTCCACTAGAAGTTTTCTAGTTTGGTGTAATAAAATGAATTTTTTGGGAAAAACAAATATTATTTTACTAATTGTGTGACACTTTTTTCCCCCTCTTTCTCTCTCTTTTCTTTCACCCAAATCCCTTTTTCCGTTTTTCCTGACATTACTCCGCTGGACCAAAATCCTTTTCCACCTCGACGAACATCACCTGTGATTGGATCAAATAAAATCCCCCCCTGTCACCTGAAAATTTTCTTGACCAATCATGCAACTCTGGCTGTCATTTTTAATGGTTCTTCCTTGTGTGTGTTTTTAATGTTTCTTTCCCCCCCCACCTATCCCCGTCCCTCGTCCTCCTGCATCTCCTCTTCCTGGTCTGTGGAAAGCAAATGAAGAATCTTGGGCGGAAGGCGGTTTCTGCGTGCTCGTTAAAAGGAACAATCTCTGCCAGAGGAGAGTGCTGCAGCAGCTGTGCTGCAGAACGTGCTCGCAAAAAGGGTGACGGGACGTAGTCACCGGGCACGAGAGGGAGCGCACGGAGGGGTGGGGACGTGGGGGGCACCACGGGGCAACCCTCTCCTTCTTTTACCCCCCTCCCTCCACCTGCCCGAGCATTCACAGTCGCATAATTTATGAGAAAATCTGTGCCTCTTTAAAGGACTGCATCGGAGGTGCGATGACAGGACTACAACAAACCTACCTTTTTTCAGTACCGGGACAAAAACGTGGTCAGGGGGTGAAACGACTGGGACTTACTTCAAGAAAAATGAGCTATTGGAAACGACAACAAAAAAACAAAAAACAAAAGAAAATACAGGTGTTGGTATTTTGTGACCAAAGCATTGATGCCAAAATAATAGAACCTTCTTTGTATTTGTAGCCAGTGTACAGAGCATAGTTAAAAACAGGAGCCTCTCAGCCTGTGAATCTCTCAATACGTCTGTGTGCATTTTTCTTTTGGCCCCCTCTTTCTCATCTCTTTCCAGTGCTAAAGACCAACAGATGGAGAAAGTGAACATACAGTAGGAAATGCCATGGTTTTTCTGCCTGTAAATATACGTCAAAGGAGGGGAGGGTTAAAAAAGCTAAAAAAAAAAAAAAAATGTAGCTCAGTAATGTGAAAATAAAGCGTGTCTGGGCTGACTTTGGCTGTTTAAGGGGAAAAGAAGACAAATTCACATTTTAATATGTACCACACACAGTGCACTGATATACATTTATATAGATATATATACTCTCGCACACACCATAAACATGAGCGCAGACACATAAATCAGCCGCTACTTGAAGTTACAGACTTAATGTTGGCGTACGGCAAGGCTGATGCACATTACTGAGCAGAACCGACTCTTTTTGTTTACTTTAAACATCCATCTGTCCTTTTGAGTAGTGTGAGTGTATGTGGGTGTGTTTATCTTTATTGCTGTGTCCAGAAGATTGCCATTAATTCTTGATGTAAGCCCAGACGGCATTGATTCATTCAAGAGTCGATAGTCATTCTTTCCAGATCTTTCTGCAGGAAGGGGTGCTCTGCAGTAAGTTATAATGAATTTGCGGTACTAGGGATGTACCGATGCCACGTTTCGACACGCGTGACAATGATTCATGGCCCAAAAACTGAGGGCCGAATTTATCCACTGCAGTGACTTAACAGTTCAAAGCTTCTCTCTTTACTTTGTTGGATATGGAAACTGCAATTTCACTCTGACCTGTTACAGGGATCCGATGTTCATTGAAATGTTGGTTTCTTATTTCCACATGCCCTATATGACACAGCTTAAGGGAATTTTTGTCCAGTAATGATATTGTATCTGTATCAGTGCATCCCTCTATGTTACTGTTCTCAAATAAAATAGAGTTTTAGAAGTTTCTTCTCTCTTTATTCTGTTATAATCGATATGCATATGAACTAAAGTTCTCTTAAGCAATTTGGACATACAGAAGGTCATAAAATACTTGGATGGAAGGTGACGGTCTCACATTTCCATCCTGGTTCTTTTCTCCTAAATTTTGGGCAAATTTGGGTGTGTTTTTTTTTTTTTTCCAATTTAAATCTACAGTCACATATATTTACTGTAAAGGGGAACTGTCTCAAAACTCAAAGCTGTGTCAAAAACTCACATAATTTCAAAACCCTTTTCTGTGTGAAGCAAATAGGTGTCAGAGACCTGTCTTCCCGTCCTGTCTGTCTCTGAGATTTACCTGTTGGAGCTTATAAATTTTCAAGAGATGCTGCCTTTTAAAATTGAATAAGAACAATAATAATAAATAAAAAAACCTGAAAGGAAAAAATAAATCCCTGAATGCTTTTTTGTGGGCGTTAACGTCTGCAGCCTGAAGCATTTACATTGTTCGATGAATTGTTCTACTGTTGACTGGTTATGGTTGTTGGTGAGTTCTCATAAAGATTGAGTCTCCTGTAGGGGTTAAAAGAAGCTTAATCTTGGTCATTGTTTAAGATGATTTTGATTGTGTGTGTGACAGTAGACACACGCATACAGACCCCTCGTATAAAAGCTGGTTTTATTGGGTACTTGTGACATATTTGTGACAATGCATTATTAATGTTACTCAAAGTCCTAGTTTTGAAAATCTTTTTTTTATTGATTTTACTTAAGTGTTCTTATTAAAATGTTTAACCTGTTTACGGTTCTGTTGTCTGGTCAGTTTTCTTTTATTTAAATTTTATTAGCCATATAATTATTACTGTATTAGCATCATTATTATTTTTTTCTTTTTTTGAACCTCTGGAAAAAATTTTTTAACTCTACATTGAGTTAGGTTTTAAAGAAAAAAAATCTTTTAAAATTTCACATCCTTGAGACTGGATGTTCTGGGCAAGATAGAGTTGAAAGCTGATATAGGTGATATATATATATATATATATATATATGTATATATATATGTATGTGTGTGTATGTATGTATGTGTGTGTATGTATGTATGTGTGTGTATGTATATATATATATATGTATGTATGTAACATATACCTGGATCCACAAGTTTTGTTTTTATAAACATTAATTAGATGTAGCGTTTTCCATGCATTTCCTCAGTATTTGGTTGCACTGCCTTAGAATTCCTGTCACTTTGCTGCTGTTACAACTGAATTTCCCCCTTGTGGAAAAACAAAGGATTATTCTATTCTAACTCTATGACTTGGTTCAAGCATTTTGGGTTTCCTTTCACAAGCTGCTCACAGTAATTTGCTGGAATTCTGGCCCAATCCTCATGACCAAGGCCGTGTCAATGGGTAGGCCTGGCGGTGCTTAAGCCCACCCCCTTTGGACAACAGCCCACTCAAATAAATGGCTTTCTCAAAAGAAATTAGAAACAAATTTCAGGTATAATTAAGTTTTAATTTTTTAGGAATGTCCCCTAAAATCGTCATAAAATAATTATAATTACAAATTTGCGAGAGTGGTTGTTCTAAATAATATACCTCACAAACTCTCCAGACAAGCTAGTGCTAGATGTGAGATTCCCTTGTGTAACCAAGTCTAAGATTGTAGTTTTGTATAATATTTGGATTCCGAACGAAACATTCCAGACTTATCCAAGAAAATACAGTGCCATGCATTAAAAACAAATAAATATGAGAATAAATTAATTTATATTGATTAAAACAGTTGTTAGTTTAGGGAGTTTTCTTTGAAACGAATTGCTACTACTTTTGCCATAGGTCCTTGGGAAAAGCTGACCAATCGCTGAGCTCACAGAGCATCCTGCCCCATTTAGTTTCCGCTGCTACCTCTGGTTAGCACAAATGGAGTGATGAGGGAACATAACATAACAGCTTCTAAAACTTTTACTTTCTACATGGTAAGATGTCTTTAATATTAACCCTTGAGGGATTCAAATAATATTTAAAAGCACTGGGTAATTGACAATTGCAATATTGTTATCTTTACACTTTATTGTACAAGTGCAGTGTTCTTTCTTATAAGCTGTTTAAAACTTGCAGTTCCTTTCTGATGTATACAGACATATCTATTAAAGCAACAGTGGAACTTACAAATAAACTTAATTTTAATAACATTTATATGAACCACCCAATTTTTGTTAGGCCCACCTGAAAAAGAATTGCTGGCTAAACCACTGCTACTGACGAACTGATTTAACTGAGTCGGGTCTGTTGGCCTGCTGTTCATATCTGCCCGAAAATTCTCGATAGGATTGAGATTTGGGGGGTAATTCCATGAAGGGAGCTAAAAAAAAATCTAGGCTCATTTGAAATATCCTTATCCAACCAGTTTACTTATTCGACATAGTCGGTTCAACGAATTAAGTTTAGATGAATCCTTAAATGCTAATTCAAGCGAGGCTCATATGCTTCAGCGCTACAATAAAGGCAGGTCCTGTCATTCAATGCTAGATAACTGAGAATGGAAGGAAAGGAAAAAATCACGTCGTTCCCCCTGAGGCTGAGAAAGACGTATTAATGGAAGCCTATGAGCATCACAAATACATTGTAACCAATAAAGGGATAAATACCAACATTTCACTCTTTAGGTTCTTAAGCTCTTCAGGCTGCATTATGTAATCATGTAAACTAGGTGGTGTTGCTACACTGCCTGGAGTGTGACAAGTTAATATTAACTTATTGGGTAGGGCAAGATAATTTAGAGTTTGTTGTGAATTATTAAAATCAGCATATAACACATGACAGAAAAGAGCTGATATATTACATGTGTTAGAACATGATTCAAATAATGAAGTAAAATTATTTAACAACTTAATAAGAAAAGTTTAAAATCTTCACAATGTAAAGAAGCATTCACAATTATTGAACCGCAAAAAGGCGGTAGTTCATTTGAGCCAAAGTTATTAAGAGCCATCGCGGAAGGTCTATAGAGCCAGTTGTGGCTTCAGAACCAACGATTGCAGACCCCTGATTTAGGCATTCTTAGCTGAAGCAACACAATAAAGGATAAGTCTAATGACGCAACTCGAAGTAAAAAAGGTTACCTATTTAATCTTTAAAGTATTGAATAATCTTATTATTCAAAATCTGTTTTTAAGTCAGATGTAGTAAAATGAAGACTTCTATTTAATGGTTGCTTTGATCTGCAATATGCCAAAAAGAAGGCGCTTCACTACTCGTGCAAAATGTATTCAATAACCTGTTTACATTCATAAGTGAAAGTGGAAAACTTTGAATAGTTAATATTCTCTAACTTGTTATTACTATGTACCTCATCTAAATACAGTGTTGACATTGAATGTTCATTATCTAGTCTAAAATAAATTCAAAAGTCTATGATTTGTTTTGTTTCAAAGATTTTGTGGGTATGTTGTGCTGGGTTGACATTTACGCTTGAAAGTCCCATCAGGACTGGAATTTTTAATAAATTCAAGCTGTAGTCTCTGACATCTGATCCATTGGGATTATTAATTAAAAACCCAGTTTTGATCAAGCATGATTTCAATGCAGACAAGTTTGTATAGGGAGCTTGCAGATTTGAAGCACGGTCTACAGATCGCACCTAATTGCTGTCTATAGAGTGCTTCATCAATGTTTGCTCCAAAACTAATTATGTAGGTAATTATAAAGGGTATACGAATACAAAATCCATAAGTGGTTTAATGGTTTAAATTCTTACCTCCCAAATACATGATGGGATTAACATGGTTTTAATAGATGACTGAAGTTAGGGTCCAGGGCAACAACGTAACAGTGTGAAATACAATGCCTTGTAAAATAAATATTACCCCTTTGTTTCTTTGCCACATTACAACCACAAATTAAAATGCATTTTATTTCATTAGGGTTATTAAGACACTCAAATACTAAATAGTGCATCATTATGAAGTGCACACAAAATTATACATGGATTTCAAAATTCCTTATGCTTGAAAATCCCAAAAATGTGGCTTGCATTTGTGTTAAGACCTCTTTATTCAAATACCTCTGAATAAATCTAGAACACACACCTGCCTTCGGGAGTCACTTAATAATTTGATGTATGTATGAATTCATATGTATGTGTAATATATTTGTATAAATTCAGCTGTTATTTGAAGGCCTTGAACATTAGTTAACAAACCGCCTCTTTAAGATCAAGCAACACTAGACTGGTCAGGGGAAGAAAAAGGATTACATTAGAGTTTCCCTAAACTTTAAGCCTTTCATACTTTTTAGTCCATCATTCAGAAAAGTAAATGGTAGGACAGTGGTTTAAATAGCCCTCCATAACAATTAGTTATGCATTCTCTAAAAATCTGCCTTTTTTGGAAGATTGCTAAGAGAAAAGTCTCTGTTAAACTAAACATGTGATTTTATTGTTAATGATTTTAACAGTAGGCTTAAATCTGCTCTCGACCTGCTGGCTCCAATTAAAGTTGTAAACACTCATTCAAAACGTACAGTACCGTGGAGAAATGCAGCTATTAGAAAATTAAAGAGGAGCTGCAGGGTGGCAGAAAGGAAATGGAGGAAAAATAAAATCACAATAAATCATCAGATATACATAGAACATCTCAGATTATATAATAACGCTTTAAGAAATTCCAGAAATACATACTTTTCCAGAATCATCTCAGAACATAAAAATAATCCCAAAATTCTGTTTTCCACCATTGACAACATTCTACATCATAATTCTAATACTTTTCAGAAAACCCCCTCAAACACTCTCCGAGGAGTTTGCAGACCACTTCAAAGGGAAGGTAGACACCATCAGATGTAATATTTTATCCTCTCAAACAAACATGGTTTTAGACAAATCTGAGTGTCTGCCTTTACAAGAGGAAACACTGGACAGTTTTGTCCTGGTAGAAGCTGGGACCCTTGATAAAGTTTTCTCCTCAGTGAGGCCCACCACAAGCGCTTTGGACCCGATTCCCACCAGGTTTTTTAAGCAATTTTATGGTTCTTTTAAAGATGAGATTTTAAACTTTATGAATTGCTCCCTTCAGACGGGGGTTTTTCCTGCTGCCTTTAAAGCGGCGGTAGTGAGGCCCCTGCTGAAGAAGAGCAATTTAGATTTTAATGATTTAAACAACTACCGACCAGTATCTAACTTACCATTTTTAAGCAAAGTTTTAGAAAAAATTGTTTTTATTCAACTTAATGATTTTATTAACGCTCATAATGTCCTAGAGAAATTTCAGTCTAGTTTTAGGATGAACCACAGCACAGAGACGGCGCTTTAAAGATTTTAAATGATTTTAGACTAAGCTATGATGCTAAAAAGGTGACACTGTTGGTTCTTCTGGATCTAAGCGTTGCCTTTGATACAGTAGACCACACTATTCTTTTAACTCGTTTAAAACAGATCGGCCTATCTGGTGCTGTTCACAAATGGTTCACATCCTACCTCACAGACAGGACTTTTATGGTAAATCTGGATACCTGTTCCTCTAAGGTCCATAAGATCACTTGTGGTGTGCCCCAGGGTTCAGTTTTAGGCCCAGTGCTTTTTAACCTGTATATGCTCCGTCTTGGCAGTGTCATCAGGAGACATGGAGTTAGCTTTCACAGTTATGCTGATGATACACAGTTGTACATCTCCATGTCTCCTGATGACACACGGCCAATTGGATGCACTTTTTAACTGCATTTTAGACATTAAATCCTGGATGGCAGACAACTTTCTCCAGCTCAACCAGGACAAAACTGAGGTTTTAGTTAACGGTCCTGAGGCTCAGAGAGATAAACTTTTACCAAAACTACAATCATTGTCTTTTAATCCTTCTTTACAAGTGAAGAACCTGGGTGTGATTTTTGACTCTGAGCTGACTTTTATCCCTCATATTAAAAACATTATTTAAAAAAATTGGTTTTTATCACCTATAGAACATTGCCAGAGTCCGCCCCATTCTCTCTCTGGCCAATACGGAGACGCTAATGCATGCTTTTATCAGCAGTAGAATTAATTATTGTAATGTCCTGCTTTCTGTTCTTCCAAAAAACACTACCTCAAGGTTACAGCTTTTACAGAATTCAGCAGCTCATGTCCTGATGAAGACTAGGAGGCGAGAGCACATTACACCGGTCTTAGAATCACTGCATTGGCTCCCCGTATGTTTTAGGATCGATTTTAAGGTTCTTTTAATGGTTTTTAAGTGTCTTAATGGTCTTGGGCCTTCTTATCTGTCAGAAATGCTTTTACCGTATGAACCCTCGCGGTCTCTGCGCTCCTCTGGCAGCCGTCTCCTTGTCATCCTCAAAGTCAGGACACGGACTCATTGTAAGGCGTCTTTCCATTATTATGGCCCTCACCTCTGGAACAGGCTGCCAGAGGATCTCAGGGCCACAGAGAACGTTCATGTTTTTAAGAGCGGGCTCAAGACTCACCTTTTTAGCTTAGCCTTTAACTAATTATTATTTATTAATGTATTTTTAACCGCTATTTTTACACTTATTGTTTCTTACTTTATATACTTTATATTTTATAAACTTTATATTTTAACGTATTTTAATCTTTCTTGCCAGTGTTTCCTCTCTGGGGGGCCCCCTGCATCGGGGGCGGTGGTCGGCTGTGGCGGCCTGGGTGCCCCCCAGGTAGAGCTTGGGTGGAGGTGGGGGTACCAGCCCTCCCTCCTCTAGGCGCCCTGGGTCGGAGCCTTGGCTGCTGCTGTTGATCTGCTGCTGCTGATGCAGATGGCTCCCATGATGGCATTTCCTCGCTCATCTGTACTCAGCCCGCTTTTTGTAGCTTCTAAATGTGTGAGTGAGTATGGCTGATGGGTTGGGTTGGGAGGGGGTTGTATTTGCATTGATGATTTTATTTTTGAACGGGGGGTTGTGGGGTTATTTTAAATCTGTAAAGCACTTTGAGTAACTTTGTTTGGTTGAAAAGCGCTTTATAAATAAAGTTTGATTGATTGATGAAAATTGTCTGGTCAGACGAGCCTAAAATGAACTTTGTCCCACATGCAACGCACACGTAAGTGTAACAATGCACATTACCATGAAAACATTGTACCTATTTTAAACATGAGGGTGACAGCATCATTCTGTGGGGAGGCTTTTCCTCAGTGGGAACCGGGAAGCTGGTCAGTGTCGATGTAAACAGATAAAATGAATGAAAAAGCAATTTGATCCACCTTCCAGCAGAATGATAGTCAGAGCTGCAACTGAATATTTTAAATTAAATAATGTTAATTTGTTAGAAAAGGAGAGGTGTAAAAAAATGATGTTCAAATATGCTCATTGAGTTTGAGCTATTTTGCAACGATGATCATAGAACAAGTTGTATCTAGATATTTAAAGCTGGTGGAGACATATCTTAACAACCTGCAGTTATAACTGCAGTGAAAGGTGTTTCTACAAAGAGGGGAGAAAAAAAATGCAAATAACACTTTTTCTAGTTTTGTTTGTAAAAAAAAATATCTGAAATTAATAGACTCCTTTCTTTCAACTTCACAATACTTGATTACATAAAATGCCATGATGGGAAAAGCTTATGGGATAGCGATAGATTGCAACAAGCTGCATGCTGTAGCATTACTCTTAACATCGATCAGAACATAAAATATGTTTTCAAAAGAATGTAGAAGATTGAAGGGATCAATATGCTACATAAAAATGGGTTTTGATTATCTGAACTTTGGTCAAGATTTGCACAATCTAAACAATGCCATTATCTGCTGATCACCTGCAGGAAATCAAGTTGTGTTTGTTGTGCTTTCTTGGACTGAGTACAGTGTATGTGAAGATGCTAACAGGCAGAGGAGTCGGGGAGCTGGTAATCAGACTTAAGACGATATAGGCATTGTTTCACAACAGCAACTGTTGGTGACCTTGCAAGCTCAAGCCCATCCATACAGAGCAGATAAGTTTTACTTCCCAGAGTGACACTCTCTCTGTCTCCTGACTGTTAAGGTCCTGGATGGCACGACAGAGTGCAGATTTCTGCTGAGTGGAGCAGTGTGGCCCTCCGTCCCCTGAGAACTTGGCTCTTTGTTTGTTTGCGTGTGGGGGTGGGTGTGAGGATGAGTGACGGCGTTATTCGGGGGGCCGTTTGGCTTCAGCAGAGCTCGGGTGAATAGGAAGCCGCTGCCTGTTGTGTTTGTACACAAAGAAGCTCTTTTGTTTTCCCGAAGAACAATTGAGCTTTTCACAGAAAGCCAGAGAGCACAGACAAACCTCACCACAGCAGAGAAGGATACTTTCACTTTTTACACACACGCAAACATCCTGCTCCATCGTTATGGCTGAACCAGTGTCTGTCACCTTTGTTTAGTTGCAAAGTGATAGGAGACAATGTTTCAGCTTATTTTTATTGGTTGCCTTCTTATTGAAGGTTAATTGAATTGTGGAAAATTTTAGTTTTCTGCCAGCACTCTAAGACAGTTTATATGCATTTTCAGACATTTGCTCTCTTATTCTTGAGGGGTGAAAATATTTGGCAAAGATTGTTTAGGTATGATTACTGTGCAATAAATGTGTTTTTTTTATCTATCTTGTGTGGAATCACAATTTTGTTTTCACTCAGAGTGCAATAATAATTATGACAATGTTTTTGATGCAATGATTCATTGATTAATCTGCCAGGTGTTGAGGTTTCTGGCAACTAAAATTCAATTTCCTGCCCTTCTGAAACCCACGCACATTTTCAGAATTTTTAGCAGTGGAGGATGTAGACCCCAGACGAAAACAAAGCTAGTCTCTGCAGTGTTTCTGCTTTAATAATGATGCTTTCTGTATTTGCTCTCAAAAAAGTATTTAAAGATCATAATTCATGCAACTTTGGTTCAGGGTCCTAGGACCTATTAGTAACCAAAATTGAGAAAATATATAAAAAAAGAATGAAAGATAAAAGAAATTGAATACAAGGCAGCAGAGAACAGAGCCAATAGTTGCTGATTACTAAAAATGTCATGGTTGAATTAAGGCATACCATCTACCCAGGCAGGAGGAGTGATAGCAGATTCTACGACCAAAATTCAAGTTAGTAAAATAATGATTGAATAATTTTTTCCTGTGAAGAGAAGAATTATAGAGATAATGTCTGTTCTGTCAATGGTAGCTAAGAGACCTAACAAACTGCCATGCTATGGTGGTATATAAAAGCACAGTATGCCCAGCCTGCCTGTAATTCACTGCAGTAATAAATGACCATTTGTGACAAAAAAATATAGAGGAACTGTAATTCAAAGCAGACAAATTATACTGGTATTCAGATAATTGAATTGCTGCTCCAGTTTTGACTAGTATTGCTGCACTGATGTGTACATGAGCGCTTCTACTAGCCCAGTGGTTCCCAAACTTACCAGCTTCTGACCCAAAAAAAATTAAAAATGTCCGAGAGTAGTGACCCCACCGCTTGGATGAGCCTGCAAGCCTTTTTTACAGTCAGTTTAAAAGTGGTTTAATCACAGTCAACATCAGCAGCCAATATATTGGCCAACATGTTGACTTTTTTATGTTCCTGTTAATCTTTTGCAGCATTTCTAAAATCCACATACTTTATCGTCATTGTTTTTGACATCCAAGTTTCTGAAGAGGACTTCATGAACCCAGACTTATATTTGTGAGCCAGTGTTGGGTCCGGACCCGAGCTTTGGGAACATGTGCCTCCTTTCTTTCCTCGACTTTAGGTGGTTCTACATTATAAATCTAAAATAAAAATGGTTTAAGAATCCCATAGCAAAACAAATTTTCCCTAGCAAATCTTTTTCAATTATGGATTACCTTGGTAACAAAATTTATTATTTCCTCTGTTCTGTATCACCAATAAGAGGGCTCAAATCTGTTAGGTTTTTTTAATCATTATTTCTTTTCAAAAACATTCATTATCCTTTGAACAAGAGTCCAGATGCTGCTGATCCAGATAACATAGACATCGTGAATAGACAGTGCTTACTTACTATTTTCAAGATATTTTTTTTAATCTCAAAAAGTACTCTTAGAATTCCTTATTAAGGTCAGTTTTGATTTATCTCTTTCATACTTACGGGATTTAGAAGTCTTAATAATTCAAAACTGCAATAAAGTTTGTTCTTTAAAAGTTTCATTTCCACTTTCAATCTTCAGATTTTTTTATTACCTCAGTTATCCCTTTTTTTTGCTGAAAGAAAATCTCCAATTCTAAATAACAGAGAACCATTAAAATCTAAAGGCTTTTGATATCCGGTATAATCAAAAACTGTCATTGTTCAATTTAAAAAAAAGTTGAGTTTGAATTTTGTTCTTATAATATAATCTTTCATCTATGAAACCTAAATTATCTGTGTTTATCTCTGTCTTTGATCCTGTAAACACCAAGCGGAAAATACTTACAGCTTTACAGTGTCTTCTTTTTCTGCAAAAGCGAACAATATATCTGAGTGACTTTTTTAAATATATTTTTGCATATTATAATGCAGAATAAAAAAAGATATAGAGTTACAATCTAGTAGATGTAAAAAGATGAGGATATGCCCTTTGAGCCCTAAGAATTATAAAAATACTATAATAAAAATCAACTGTTGGTTTGCTTTAACAAGGAAATGTCATGTCAAATCTAAGCTTCAAGTTTGATAAGTAGTGTAGAAAAACCCGGAAAGACAAATAAATAAAATAAAACCACGAGGAACCCAGAAGCAAGCAATCTAAATGATCCAAGAATATAGAACAAACAAGACTAGATCAAACACTATTTCTATTAGGGCGAAGAAGTGGAGCTGGTGGCGGAGTATGCAGTCATATTTAATAAACTACATGCATTCTGATGAGGCTCATGCCTTTAGAAAATTAAACTTTTAAGCAGGGATCAAGCATACGAGCATACACTTCTGTAATAAAAATAAATAAATAAAAAATATCACAAGTAAGAGGAATAAAGGCTTGACAATAGTCGATTTGGAAAAGCAAAATTTCCAATAAAGAGTGTAAAATTGCATGCGCAGCAGACATTTTGTGACAGTGGGTTGTCCTTCATTTGTGATCTACTAAGACTGCATGTGCAATTTATAACAGTCGCAGGAGCAGTATTCAAATGAGGACTTTGCGTTCGCTACTCTGTGTGCCAGCTGTTCTGCCCCATGCACTGCGCCGCAGGCAGAGAGACGAGTAAACGCAGTGGATATATGATGTCTTTGGCAAAAAAATAAATAAATAAAAGGGAAAATATAAAACGCATCCCAAGTCTATGGAAGTTAGAGACTTAATTACTATAAGCTAGAATGTTTGTCAGTGATGTTTTTTTACAAGTATTAGAGGACAAAGTGGCATTTATTCTTAAAAAAAGTTTTAAAAACTAATATTCATTTATGATCTACCTGAATGTTTTAGGAATTTTATTTAAGGCTGGAAATGTACAAGTTATTTACATCTAGCTTTTGTATGCATTATGAATGTATGCATATTGTTTTTAAAATGTAATCTATGTAGCCTAATTGTCATTGTGGTTTTCCATCCATTCATTATCTATGCCACTTATTCTTGCGGGGTTGTGGGGGCTGCTGCCTATCTCCAGTGGTCATCGGGGGAGAGGCGGGGTACACACTGGACATGTCGCCAGTCCATCGGAGGTCACTGTGGTATTGTATAAGATTATTACACTTTATTAATTGGACCCTAGGAAGATGAGTAACTACTCGGGTGCACACTTATGAGGATCTATGGGATCACAACTCATTGTAGGTTCAGCGCGTCTGTAGCAGATACGAACGCACTTAGTGCACGGTGAGTTATGATGCACAGTGAGTGAAAATAAGGGAAATATCTGCATAACTGTCAGGCTTATGTTTTTGTATGAATTACTATTAGGTTAGAATATTTTGTGAATTAAATTTTTCATTTGTCAGTCATAAACTTATGTTAAATGTGGTGATGCACAGTTAGGACATGCTTTTCAAAGGCGGTAAATATATCAGCAAAATCAGATGTAGCAAAAAGTTTCAGTTTTGCTAAATCACTCTGTGCCTGGAATGGTTACTTATTTCCATGTTCTCCTCCCAATATTTTGCGTCTTCTAACAGAAATGCCTAAATTAAATATTCATCGAGAGTAAAAGCACTAAAAGGATTGTATGCATCTTGCTGTTGGTTTAACAGGCGCGGTCTTAGCTATGGCTTTGTGTGCTTAGTAAATTAACTGCTGCTCATTTTTGCAGCTGCTGAAAGGTTTGTGCCCATTTTAACAAGCGCAAACCTTTGATAAATTAGAACCTGGATGCAAATAGGGCCGTTGACCAGAACCAGATCCAAGGTTGATTCTATACAAAGGAGAATGCAGAGAGAGGCTCGAAATAGTTGACAAGACAAAAGGGTTTGGAAAGCAGGCAGGCAAGAGGAAAGAAAAATCGTCAATTCTCGCGGAGAAATGTTGGAGCAAATAAAGTATTTTTGAATTAAATTTAAGGAAAATTAATTTTAATTTTACAACAGGTCTATAATGAAACTGTTTTTGAGGTCTTTTTTTGTCTCTGTCTGCAGGGGAGTACTTGAGCACAAAGGGAAAGTGCCATTTATGTGATGTTTCCTGCCTGCAGTGCACGGGTCCAGAGAGTGAGGCCTGCACCAGCTGCGGAGATATGAGGTTACAACCATTCACAACCATTATAACCATTTATTTATATAATTTGATTTTAACTAGGGTGGATCCAGTGGTGACAATATATCAGTGTAGTTTATTTGGGCTTATGTGGATATAAAACGTAGGGGGGGGATGTTAGGGTACTATGATGTTATGTTACATTTTTATGGCATATAATAATAATTGTGGCTTTTTGGTATTAAAAAGCTTAACATTGGCTTCATCAAACCATAACACATTTTTTCTATGTGTTTTAGGAGGATTTATTTATTTATTTGTTTATTTATTTATTCATTCATACATTTTTCTCAAATCTACCAGACTTGCAATGTTGCAAGGATTCCATGTCTTTGCTCTGAAACAGGAAGGTAGCAGGGCAAATTTTGAGCTGTATTTAAGAGATCCAGTTTCGCTGTTACTTTATGCTGACTGAAAAACTTACAAAAAAGTCACCATTGGCACTTCACTAAACATTGAAGGTATGGAGGCAGGCAGAAGCTATTTTTTTTCTAAAAGGCTTAATAAAGCCCTCTATTTAATTACCAAAAGGGCACTTGAATGACTCCCCAGCCATTAGAGTCAATTAAGAATAAAACCTGGCTCTGTATATTGCCGTGGTACTGTCTTTTCAGACTGAAAGTCTGATCAGATTAGAAACATGCATGAAAATATAAAGCAAACTTGACCGAATATATTTCCAAGATCATCTGGATCTCAGTCTGGAACTAAGGTTTAAGTTTCAAGGAGACAATAACAAAAAGCACAGAGCCAAAGAAACAAAGCAATGGCCTCAGACACACTCACGCACACACACACACACACACCCACCCACACACGCACACACACACATGCACACACACATGAGAAAAGGTTTAAGGTCTTGGACTCAGCATGGGTTTGGATCTGAACCCAGTAGAGCTTCTCCAGAGAGAGATGAATTCACTCAGGACTTATTCTGCCAAAAAAAAAAAAAACAGAAGCACCTCCAAAACAAAGGTATGCCAAGCTTGTGAGATATTTCCCAGAAAATTTCTAGCCATCCAAACACTCCTCAGCCAAATAGTTTTTCAGTAATTATGTAAAAAAGCATATTTTATATATAAAAAGTGTTACAAAACGCTCTATTAAACCTACTTTTTGTGAGTCCTTTTTCACTGCTTTGTGTTAATTAATGAAGGAACAAAAACAGACTGGGTCCATGCTGAGACAAACCTGAAACAAAGCAAAAAGTGGAACATTTTCCATCTGCACTGTTCATTTCATGGAAACAGAAGTGATAGTGGTATAAATCAGACTTGAATTCACAAATGGGTGGGTTCAGATAATTAGAAATTCTGCCTATTTCAGGGAATAAATAGAACATCTTAATTCACAGTGTTTATGTCTCAGCTGTAGCTCTGTTTAATATGACCATGTAGGTTCTTGGAGGATGGACAATGTGTTACCCACTGTCAGGAGGGGCGTTATCCCATGGGGAGGCAGTGTCTTTCCTGTCATCACACCTGCAAAGCATGCACCGATGAAGGTCCTGATAACTGCACCAGCTGTAGCACAGGTAAACACGCTGACAGAAATAGACAAAATCTACATGATTAAAATAGAAAACGGTTTGCTTCAGATGCCAAAGTGCAACTAATAATGTTTTTTTTTCTCATGAACTCTATAAGATGAATGTCTCAAATGTTTCACTTTATTGATCCCAGAGGGAAATTAAGTGTTGTTGTAGCTCATACTTATTAATTCTTCAAGGAGTTGTTGTTGATCAATATGGTTGTGGGCTGGAAGGATATCCTGTGGCGTCTGTGTTGCAGCGTAACCGAAGAAGTCTCTGACTTAAGACACTCTGTTAGTGTAGGATAGTATCATGCAGAGGATGCTCAGAGGATGATTAGTGACTGGACAGGCATGTATTGGCACTTGTATATCTTTACACAGGGAGAAGTAAGGAATGGTATCTGTTTCTTAGACTGCAATTCGTAGAGAGCAGGAATAGTCGCTACAATCAAAACAAATCTTTAGTTGTTGTTTCTGTAATAAAAGCTAACTTAGCACAGCTAGCTGCTATAGGAAGTTAGAAAAACACCAGATGAAAATAAACTTCAGTCATTTCTTCTTTAGGGTTGATTGGTGATCCCCCCCCCCCCCCCACCATATTTTAGCAATTGAAGCAGATAATTACTAGAATGGGTGTACTGAGTAGCGACTGAATGCTAGCCAGCGTGATAAAAAAACTGAAGTCTGTCTTGCATATCTATTCAGTCATTGCTCTTCGAATACCCCTAAATTGAACCCGGGGCAACCAAAGGCTTAAGAGGTCATCTAACTAGTAAACTGAATCAGCCTGTATTTATTTTTATCCCAATAGAAATCCAGCCATTCTGTGAAGGCCTCAGGTTTATTTAACAACATTAGTGAACAAATTGTTCACATGAAGCTTTTTCTTCATGAAAACCAAGGAAACACACCAGTCAGGTCAGCAGCGTTGTGTTATAAATCAGTTTCCCAAGCTGTGAACATCTGCAGAGCACTGTTTAATCCCGCATCTAAAAATGAAAGAGTGTGGTAAAAATAAAAATCTACCCAGAGATGGCCCACCCAAACCAACAGGATGCGGAAGGAGAGCAATAATCATAGAAGCAGCCAAGAAGCCATATTGTAACTCTGGGAAGGCTGTAGAGATCGAAAGGTGAACAGGGAGAATCTTTTAACAGGACAAATATTAGTTGTGCACCCAATAAATCTGACCTTTGTGGAAGAGTGACTACAAAAAAGCCAAAGAAAGTTATGTAAAGCATCATTTCTCATTGAAACATGCCATTTGGATGCAGCAAATGTAGGTGCTCTTGTGACACCAAATTGGAAACATGGTGGTGGCAGCATCATGTGGTGGGGATGCTTTTTTTTTCAGCAGGGATACTAAAGATGGAAGATGGATAGAATTAAATACAAGGATATTCTGGAAGAGAACCTGTCAGATGATCAGAGCAGAGGTCCACATTTCAGCAAGAAAATCGTCCAATAAATGAATGTACACAGATCAAGAATTGAGAACTGTTTCAAGTCTGTAGATGTGAAAAGGTAAATGCTCAGCAAAGACTTCTACAGCTGTAGTTGCAGTTAAAGATTGTTCAACAAAATACTTTTAGAGGAGGGCTGAAAAACAAAAACCCATACAACTCGACAAAAAATAAAGAAAAATAAAATTGCACGATTTTGCACTGTCACTTAAGATTTTAAGCAAATCCTCAACAGTTTAAGTTTTTAACCTAAGAAATGGTAGACATCTCGAGGCCTGTGGAAACCCCTACAAGGCTCTATAGATCTAACAGCAGTGTAGACCAAATGTGCTTTTAGACCAAGTCAAGGCTCATTTGTGTCAGACATCACTGATTAATCTTCTGAAAATAAATGGATCTAATTAAGCTATAATGTTGTTGCTGGTAGATGTGTTTAAGATAAGCAGAATCAGTCTTCATATGATGCATCCTGATGTCTTCGCTGCAACGGTGCCTATTTGTCATTTTCTTCCTCTCCTTTTAAAATGAAACATACCCCGACATTAAATACTGTGATCCTCTGATTCGGAGCAGCTAATCCTAACTCCTTTTTCCCCTCATTCTATTCTAAATCTCTGTGGTCATTAACAGACTGCACCTGAAGAAATATTAGTCTGATGGTGGCAGGAGCAACTGTGTTTATCACACTGTTGCAGACAGTATTATGGCTGTCAGAACGAGTCTGTTTACACTGGGGAGATACTGTTACGCACCTACACTCACTCTGAGGAACCAGATGTCCAAGAAAAGAATTAACACCAGATTTTCTCGTCTCACACACCTTCACACACACTTTCAATTAACCAAAAAATTTGTCAGCCGGTGTTTGAAAATGTGGTTCCATTTAATTGCAAGTCTGTCTGAGTCTCAATGAGACATAACAATAACAGCAGGAACAGACCTTCTATCTGTCTCACCCCCCCCCCCCCTTCTGTCTCAAAACAGCAACTCTTATCTATCACACACACAAAGGTATACATCAAGAAGAGCAAGATACGGAGACGATTTTTTGATACTGACCTTTGATAGTGATGCTTTAGATCCCTGCTGCCACTGTTGAATCAGGGAGCATGGCAGAGAGAACAAAAAACGAGATGCAACAGTAAAAAATAATGCAAGAAAGAACTTGGTAGGTATAAATCAAAAGACGTATATATTAATAACGTTATTTGTTTAATGTTTTTGTAAAAATAAATTAACACAAGGCTTAACCACAAACTAAATCCTGGACAGAGAAATCCAACTACACTGGAATAGATAATTTAATAAAACACTTTATTTTTGCAATATTAATCACAATAGATTGTTTTTAATGGAAAATCATACCTTTTTTCAACTGCTGAAAAAAATTGGGGTGGGGGGGGGGTGTGGGGTGGTGGGGGTGTTACTTGTGCGCAACAAAAAGTTTGCTGAACTTAAAAAGTAGCGTTAGAGGAACATTTACAATTTTTTTTTACCATATAGCTTCAAAATTCATTGCAGTTTATTTGCATTAAATCATTTTTAAGTGGAAGGCAAAGGATAAAGTTCATCAAAAACATTTACAAAGCAAATAGGGACAATGCCCTAAAACTTAAAAACCATACAAGTCTCGTTAAATGAAGTATTATATCACATAGATATGTTTTGAACTAGACTTTCCCAGTGTTGCTCTGGCTCTATATTTTTAGGGTTGTACTTAACTTCAGCTATCTTCGTACCTGCCAATTGCAGTTTCCCTTGATCTGTTTAAGACTAGACTAGATTAGACTAAAATAGATTAGAATAGAATATAATATATGGAGGTAAAGCAAATTATTATGGTCTCATCTGACCAGAATTCCCTCTTCCATATTAATTGTGCCCTTACATGACTTCTGGCAAACTGTAAACTGCACTTCTTATTATGGTCTTTCACTAGTGACTTTTTTTCTTGTCACTCATTCACAAGGGATCAATTTGTCAAGGGCTCAACTAATAGCTGATATGTGAACAGATTCTCTCCCCTGGGGTCTGGCTCTTTGAAGCTCCTCCAGTCTCACCGGGGGCCTCTTGGCTGCATCTCTGGCTGATGGCATGTAATCTCTTGGTGGGTTTGTAGTTGTACCAAAGTATTTTAATCTACAGATGACTGATGGATCAGATCAGAGGTCTGTGGTTGTTCAAAGCTTATGATGTTGTTTTATCTAACCCTGCTTTAAACCTTTCTTCAGCTTTATCCCAGCCCAGCCTGCTGTGTTCTTTAATCTTTAGTATATTATTTTTGCATAATTTTTCCCTATACTCATCCCAGAACAGTTAAATTTATACTAAGACTCAATGAATTCATTGGGTAGGTGAGGTGAAATAGCAGCTGGATGCAGTGGATTGTATTTTTGGGTGTATCAGATTGAAATAGGGAGAATGGAAATTCATGCCACACTTTTCAGGATTGATTAAGAAATAAAAATAGAATAATGTAATATTGTCCTGCTCAAAAATAATGAAGTTATTATTCATAAAATTTAGAAAAAACAGTTAATGTGTTTGTAAGGTAACACATTTTTAAAATGTTACAAGAGTAAAAAAACCTTTTGGGAGGCAGATGTGCCTGAACATACTTGAACGATGCTTCACATTCAAGACAGTCGTTTTTAAAATCTAAATTAGTCTTAAATCTCTGTCTGTGAGTCTGGGTCTGACTGCCTTCCTGTATTTTGCATCAGCCTGTTCTTCCCATTAAAAGCGCTCTTATATCTTTTTTCCCCCTATCTCAACTCAGACAGGTTGGGTGTACCCCGGTATCTGTTTCAGAGTCAGTGTCGGGAAGCCTGTCCTGAGGGGTTCTTCCACTCTGCGAGGATGATTTGTGAGCAGTGTCCGGCAGAATGCATCGTTTGTGCTGCTTCAGATCGCTGTGTACAGTGCAGCCCGGGATACAGGCTCAGAAATGGCAACTGTGCTCCACTGGAGTGCAGCTCAGGTTAGAGACACGTATTAGCGACACATGGTCATTTTCTACTGCAAACATCTGCATGAGGAGGTTAACTATGATATACCTCTGAGAGACTTAGTTGGAAAAACGTAAACTATTTCACAGGTATTTTATGTGATAAACTGCATCTTTCTCTAAGGAACACATTAGTGCTCATCACATTAGTTGAGCAATGACATGATGGCCCCTATCTTACTTGTTTCCTAAAAAACAAGGAAAACAATAAAATTATTTGACTTCATCTATGTCCACCTACATTGTTTTTTAATCTCTTATTGATGAACTGTTAAGCAGTGTTTGTGGTTGAAAAGCATATTCTTCCTTTTACTTTAAATGTAATATCTGAGAAGAGCTCAGATGTTCTCAGCATGGTTTTAGTTATATGATTTGAGAGTCCAGGCCATCATTCCACCATATTTGATATGCCAACAAAGGGAAAAAATGTTTGAAGCACAGTCGCTGGCATTCCTTAATTTAGTCCATCTAGCAAGGCCCACATGGTGTAGAGGCACCCTCCCCCTTTTTTCTGATCTTAATCCTCATTTTTATCCTCTGAGAGATTGTGAAAGACGAACACCTCACAGTTTGTATCAAAGCATGAGATCAGCTGGGAATGGCAGCCAAGGGAGAATTGAGAGAAAGCTGGAACTCCTGTTTTTAAGATAAAGAATGGAGGTTTAGCTTTCTGCACCTGTGGGTCTGAAATGAAAGTGAATGGAGGTTTACACTTGAAGAAGAGTTTGCATCATTAAAGTTGATCTGTGAGCATCTTTTCCTTCATTTCCATGTCCTCGAGCAATTTTTGATTCAGTTCATTTGATTTCAACATAATTTGTTATGTTTGTAAAAGTCAAAGGTTAGCGAAGGACTTTTCAGATGATAAGAACTAAAGCCTGTTTAGGATTTTGTTTTTAACGTCAGTTCACATTTATCCTCTGTCAGGTGAAGTTTCAGATGCAGAGGAAGATAATTGTCTCCCCTGTGATGAAGGTTGCAAGAAATGCAAACGCAGTAAGTAGACCTCATCTGTCTCTCCATTTTTCTGTTTCCCTCTCATAAGTAACGAGGAAGTAGGAATTATTACCAGGGTGAAAGAGTATATCTTGGGTAAAGATTTGGAAGAGGCTGCATGTTGATCAACTGCAGCTTGATATCATCAGCTGCTGCTGTACTCTGCAGTTTCCTCCAATGACTAAACAGCACCATATTGAAGTAGGGCATTACAACGTATATTTAAAGAGTCTGAGAAGTGAATGTAAAAGATTTACACAAACTGGCTAATTGTGGTGGAAAAAGTGTGGACCAGTGTTAAATCTTCTGCATCTCTAGCAGGTTCTTTTTGACCGCTGATCTGTATTGAGCTCCATCTTTTGTTACTTTAGCTCTGACCAGCTTCTCTTTCCTGTTGAGCAAAAGCTTCATCGCAGCATGATTCTTCCCCCACCATGCTTCTTCAAGGACTGAGCTCCCGGATTTGTTTTTACCACCAAAACTTAATTTTGGGGGTAATGTGACTACATCACCTTTATCCACATATTTGCTGTGGCTTGTGGCAAACTTCAAACATATTTCTTGCTGTGAAATAAAACTTTTTGTCAAAGTGAGTTCAGGTTTGGAGTCCAGTGGAAGTCTGCCAGCTTTTTGTAAAGGTGACAATGTTGGTTGTTTGTTCCATCCACATGCTTTGGAAAAATTTAGTTAAATCAAATGCCATGTTAGATATAGTCTACTGTGCCACAGAAAGACAAACCTTCCTCTTAGAGATTATTATCACACACCACTGAAAGTTGTTATTGTGAAGTGAACTCATCTGTGGTAGAGACAGGCTGTTATTATGTCATTATGTGTTTCGTCTGGAATATGTTGCTTCAGTCTGGCTCCCAGTAAGGCCGGACTGCCACCCATCATCTCTGCACACTAAACTTATCAGTCAGCAAAGGAGGGATTTAAGATGATCAGCTCTTCTGCTAAACATGATGCTACAGGGTAAAGTTAGAATATAGTGACAGAAGTAGAATGCTTGTTAAAGTTCAAAGTTTGTATCCTGTGTTTGGACAGATTTAAAGACATCTTTATCCTTTTTTGTCATTTACAGGTTTAGATATGAAACCCAATTTAGATGTGGTAAACATCAATGCAGTGCATTGCAATAATATTCATACGACTTGAACTTTAACATATTTATCAATGTTCAATCCCAAATGTGAATGTCTTTAATTAAAGTTTTAGGTTTAAGACATACACATAATTGTGAAATTAGAAAAAGAAATATTGTTTCATAAACAAAAACTGAAAAGGTTTCACAGTCTTTTTACTTAGCCCTCTAAAATCAATGCAGAACCATTTGTAGCTGTAAATTCAGCTTTGAAAAATCAAGAAAAAGAACTTTTTGCTCATTATTCTTTGGAAAATAGGTCAAACTCAGACAGATTTCATTTCATTTAGAGGCATCAGCGTAAAGGATGCTGCGATTAATACTATCTGGAAATGGTTTAGATACATTTAGAAAAAATTAAGAAAACATAATCATTATGTTTGTAACATAAATGCTAAAAATGATAAACAGCAGTTAATCGTTCTTATAAATATGGAAACATTCAAGGCATTTGAATACTCTTGCAAGACGATGTGGATGACTAAATAACTGAACAGGCTTACAGAGATTTTTTTGGAATCGCATCATCTGCAATTTAGGCTTCCTGTTTGGTCTAAGGGTTAATCTTAATGCAACACCAGCTGTGGGTCAGTTTGTTATGCAAGACTATCTTTGCACCCATCACCAGTTTTAGAACCTGTAATCCTCCAAACATGATAATCACATTTTCTAAACCACATGCTAGAGGTTTGGAAATATTCTAGAAGCCCATTGTTTTCATGTTTCTGGTGCTTGGTGTACTTCCAGGAAAGCCTACTTGATGTATTTAGGTTTCTAAGCACTACTTCTACTGACACATCTCTTTTTATTTTGTCTTTATAATAAACTGATGTCAAAACAGAGGAAAAAACCTGAAACTTTGACCTCCCACCATGAGAAGATCGTGCTGCTAAGAGAGGAGGCTTTTGGAGTTCTTGGACATTAATCATTTCGATGCTGCTTTTAGGGATTTTTTCCCCCCATAGAATTGAATTGCTGCTGAAATCAAGAGTGGCCACTAAAACAACAGATTGGTGTTTAAAGGAAGAGGCCTTCAAAGTTATAAGATTCAAAATTAGATGGTTTTCTTGTTTGGACCAAAGTGTGAGAAATCTCTCTTTACCACCAGTGTTAAAGGACAAAGTGAGGGAGTATCTCCTGGAAGATGCCCTCCAGCAGAGCTGCGCGGGCTTGCAGAGTGAATGCCAAGTAGAAGTAGAGACATGTGGAGACCCAGCACCTTTACTGAGGCGCTCTGCTAAGACTCTTTATCAGCTGTATTCTCCAAACCAGATTCCCATGTTTGTTCTTTCTCATTAAAACAGGAATATTGTTTATTATTCATGCTGCCCTTCTTAAAAGCAGAGTAGAGTGAGGATTTTTTTTTCCCCCCAGAGGTTTTTGATGATGATCTTTAAGTGCACGGCTGGTTTAAAACGTTGCTGCTCACTTTGATTCACTTTTAGCCACATCTTTCATTTATCACCCATATTTCCCAACAGTCACGGCGCTGAATGTCAGTTTAACCAGCAGAAGTGATACATTTAGGTGCTGCATTCATCAGTCATCCTCCTTAACTATAGAGCCTTTCATTTTTAATTGAACTGAACCTCCTTAAAGTGTGATTGCACTCACATCACACATCTGTTAATTGCTGACACGACATGCAGCTTTTCATTGCATTTGAAAAAAAAAAAAACTAAAGCGTGATTGCTTGCACATTCCACAAGTCAATACCTCAGGATGTGTACACCGGCTGAAATGTTCCCCTCCTCCTGCTTTGCACTGTTAATATTTATTTTTTCCCTCTCTCATAGACACAGCCTGCAGGCACGATTTCCGGCTCCTCACCCGAGTATTTCTCCTATACCTCAGTCCCTCCCCCATCTCCCCTTTCCCAGTCTTTCTATCCTTGTATGAGTAATTGCTTTCACAGGTTGTGGCTTGTTGACGGATCTGAAGTGCAAACCAGTGCAGTGTTAAGTTAAGGTGCTGGAAGGAGACAGAAAGAGGAATGGGAGATGTGGGGGTCGGTGGAGGGTTTTTCTTGAGAGGATTAATGCCCCAAGGGAAGATCTGCAGAAGCGTCTTTTCAAGCCATCCTTTACCTTCTCTCCCTGCCTGTCTGATCCTTTATTTCTTTTCTTTTACCCACACTGCTCGCTCTCTCAGTCCTTCAAGGTGTTGTGACAATGTTGCATCCAGAGGTGACAGTGAGGGTCCTGTAGAGTCGCTAGTTTAATGGATTGGCAGCTTGGATTAATTAGTTTGATGACAAAGACCTCACTTTCTGGTGTCACTGTGTATAAAAACAACCTCTCACAAACTTACTTGAAATGCTTTTTAGAATCCATTTTAATGGTCCAGTTTGTTTATATCACCTCTGGTAAAGACATGTGGAAATCCTTAAAATATTTGTAACATTCAATATTGCAGCATAATCCCACTTCCCCTAGAATTTTTTCACAAAAAAATCCAGCCTTTTAAATTGGTGAAAATCATACTCAACAGTTATTTCTTTATTTATTATTTAATCTATTGCCGGTGGCACCCGTAACAGTTTACGTGTGTACCTTAGAAGTTTATCACACTGTTTTCCTTGGCTTCCTATTTTCCTTGGACATTTGATGAAGTTAAACAAAGACACATTTTGCCGATCATGAATCAGACAGATTTTTCTTGGGCAGTCTTCAAAACGGAGTGAACACAAGAACATGCGATGTAAGTAACGTAGGAGTTGAATTCAAATCGGCTCCATTCATTTTTATTCAAGCACCAGTTCACAACAAATGTCATCCCAAGAACTTTTACGAGAGCAGTAGATCCAATCTATTTAAAGAAATGCATAATTAGATCAATCTAAACATCAGGAGAGATGCAAAATGGGTTTTCTGTATAAGGAAACCCAGTCAGTTGCATCAAATCATAAACTGTACAGCGATCCCTCATCCTGAGCAAGCATGTGGCAACTGTGAATGCTAACAACTTGCTTTTAACAGGAAGAAACTTTCAGCAGAAACTGGTTCAGTGTGGGCAGCTGAAGCTGACCGGTGGCTCTGTCCATATAAGGAAAAAAAAAAATTACTGCAAAACAAACAAACAAAAAAAGTCCAAACAGCTGGAGGTATAAAAAAGCCTGAACAATTATGCATATTTATCAGGAAAGCCAATAAACGGGACGACTCCTGTACAAGGAGTTTAAAAGACATTTAGCAGAAAAACAACAGGAGACAAAACCCCAGGAGCATCAAACCAGCTTTGAGGTTTTATTGGATTTAATCAAACACATGATATTAATGTAAACTGAAAAGCTGGATTATGTTGATTATATTTGTTTGTTTCTGGATTATTATTTTTTTCTTAGTTCCCCTCTACAAATACTCAGGTGACAACTGAATAAAGCAGATCCATAATTTGTATTCTACAAGAACCTGGACATTCCTGATGTGTGAGATTAGAGTGCCACTTGCTGGTGTTAACAGAAACTGCTTTATCATAACAATGTTTCTTCAACCTCTACAAAGACCCCATTACTTATCTGAATAACATTGTTCTCGATTCAAAAAACCCTCATTTGAGTTATTACATACAGTTGTTATTTAAAGATGCGGACAGAAGAACAGAATAACCCACATATGAAAATCATATGTTTATTTGCCCACATATCAAACATAACAGCTGTTTCTGATTGATTATAATATAATTATTCTTCTCATAAACATTGCATTGCTTTTGGTTTTTACACATTGAATAGTAAGGTGGGCCTGTTTTAGTCTTTTAAATATATAGTATGGTAAATAAACTATTGAAGACGTAACAGCTAACTGAATTAAAGGTTAGGTGGTTATTTAATAAAAGTATAACTTTTTTCTCATGGTGAAGAGATTTTACTAAGTAGTTTTTTTCCTAATGTCTTTTTCCTCTTCTTTGGCGGCTTAGTGATTTAATAACTTCTAAGTGTGTTTTTTCCTCAGCAGTTTTGCTCAAAATAATTTCATAACTACTTATTAGGAATCCGAAAGCCAATAAAACCAGTTGGACGAGAATTTAAGCTTTAACTCAATAGTTAAATGGATTGCAGTTTTTAAAGCATTCCTGTGGGAACTTGATGGCCACCCTGTTGAGCTTAGTGCCACTGGGCTGCTGTGTGTACCCTCTTAATTTATTAACCCATACCCTACTGGTGCTGAAAGCATCTTTTAAATTGAACAAACTTTAAAGCGATCTTTTCCTCCTACTGTTATAAAGATGAAGTTTGTTTGATCCCATGCCATTATTGGTCAAAGTTACATAAACTCACGTGATGAAGGGCCGAGGAGACAGATCTTTTGTTACTGTTTCTTTCAATTTCCAGATGATTCAGGAGATGAGAAACAGAAAACAGTTTGCCTGGAGTGTGAAGATGGATACTATCAGTGAGTGTCTTCATATTGCTGTTCAATTACCATCGTCCAGCTCTAAGCTCCCACACTGATGCAGGCGTTCCCATGCTGCAGGTTTGGTGCTGACTGCCATCAGTTCTGCCCAGATCGGACCTATGATTTGAAGGCAACCATGACATGCTCTTCATGCAATGACCAACACTGTGAAAACTGTGACCAGTACCAGTGTTACTGGTGTGAAGATGGATTCTATGTCTCTGGTAAAATCTTAACCGTGTTTATCTTTGGATTTAGGAGTGCTTGGAATATCAGATAATCAACTCCTAGATTGAAATCTTTTACTAATTGAGTATTTTTATTCACCTCAACTGTTTAGTCACTAGCTTTGAATACATTTAGGGTAAAAGCCCCAAAATGTTGGATTTAGAGAGAACGAATTGATTGTATATAGTATAAATGCAATATAAATTGTGTTCAGATGGAGTGTGTGTGGATCATTGCGTGGAAGGATACTTTGTGGATAAGGAAAGTCAGGAATGTGAACCTTGTCACCGAGACTGTCGCTCCTGTGGAGGGCCCAGATTTGATGACTGTGACTCCTGTGAAGACGGCGTAACGCTAAAAAACGGAGAGTGTCTCAGTGGGAAGCAGCTCGATGCATGTCCTGAGAGAGAGTTCAGAAACAGTGCGTCAGATTTTTTATATTTTCTTTTTATACCATACAAAATATACATTAGCCACTCACTTTGAAATATAAAAACAATCTCTAGCTTTGTTCCTTTATCTATGAGCCAAAATAAACCCTATTGTTCTGTATTCTGTTTTCTTTTTGCATCAGTTCAGGGGAATTGTGAACCATGCCACTTCTCCTGTAAGAACTGCTTTGCTGCGGGGAAGGAAAACTGCAGCAGTTGCAAACCTGGTAAACCAACTCTACATCACACACACTTCTTGTATCCACCCAACACCTTAGATGTTTAACCACCAGAACTCCAGCTCATCATGCTCTCTGTAACAGCAGTTTCCAGCAGCTGCCCACTATCCTTTCTAAAGAAAGGTGTTATGGTCGGACCAGACAAAGATTGGGCTATCTGAGCATAATGATGAGATGATGCTTTGGAGTGAAGATAAAGCTTTAAATATTAGGATTGTGGTAGCAGCATCCATCCATCCACCCAGACAAGTTTGGAACCACTTGGAGTCCTTCAGAAGAAGTTCATATCCAGTCGCTATCATTGTGTATTCATATAATTGGAATCATGAGGGCAGATGAAGTTCCGCCTCTAAATAAGTGATTATATGCCCCAAAACTCCTTCATTGTTTTCTTATGAATCGCTAGTACTATTCCCTTGTGAGTTTGGAACATTTTAGAGGTGCTGTGGTGTAGGCTTCTGGGGTGATTTAGAGGCTTATAATCCATCTACACTAACACGCAATAACAATTACGTCACCGCCGGGCTCCATCCCAGTTGTAGTCTGAGCAGGACTTTCTCTCTGTACTTTACGGCGGTCGGTTAGACGGAACTTGCTACTGCAAACATCAGCAAGGTTGATGTTTGCGTGTTTCCAAATTGCACAAACCGAATGACCAAATTGACTAAGTTCAGCATCCACAAACTTCTGTTCCTCAACCTACGCAGAAAACAGCCTGCAATGGCAGTTGGCTGCATTGAAATTGCCGGTTAGTGTTAAGTTGGAATTGCTTTGATTAAAAGCTTTTAAAAAACCCAGAAGTGTACACTGCAGCACCTCCAAGACGTTTCAAACTCACACGGGAATATTGCTAACAATCATTAACAAAACGTGGTTATGTGAGGGAGTTTTGGGACAGATGATGCCTTATTTAGAGGCGGCACTTCGTCCCATCCCTCACGACTCCCATTTTATGTGTCCACGTTGATCGCGACTGGATATAACCTTCTCCCGAGGACTCCAAGGGGCTCCAAACTTGTTTGGGTGAGTAACTGAATGCAATAAATGCTAAAAAATAAGCTCCATGTTAAAAATAAAAAAAACGTTCCCTTTAACAATTTTTGAAAGTAACAGACTTATAAGTTATTATCAGAACAATTGAACTAATTTGTCCAGTCAGGTCACTAATGGGGCAATTAGAATATGTGAGTCACAGCCTACCCTCTATTCTATGAAGGCGTGATTTTTGTATTACTGTGCTTTTAGAGCGCTTCTTGACTCTGAATCAGACTTGCGTGGGTCATTGTCCATCTGGTACATTTGGCAACAAGACATCTGGACAGTGTGATCTGTGCCTGAGTGGGTGTGTCGTATGCCAGGAAGACCATGCCTGTCAGCGGTGTCGCTCAGGACTTTATCTGCAAAATGGAGCCTGCGTGTTAGAGTGTCAGAGGTACTCATTCTCTCCTCTCCTTTAAAAAATAAAATTGCTCGAAACATACATTATGCACTGATAGCAGTCACTCAGTCATTTGGGCCTCTCTCTGCCTCTTCCTCAGAGGGTTCCCAAGGGATGAAGAATGCCACCCGTGTTCCTCACAGTGTGAATCCTGTAAAGAACATCCTTCCTACTGTTTGAGCTGTGAGAGCCCCTTTCTGCTACTGGACAAGTCCTGTTTGTCCTCCTGTCCAAAGGGCTACTATGACAACAACACAGAGTGCCGCCACTGCCCAAGTCACTGTAGCGAATGCAGTCAGGATGGGCTCTGCAAGAGTAAGAGTGGGGATGGTGGTTGTGTCGAAAAAGATTTAACAGATAGTGCTTTGAAATGGATTTACTTTTGAGCTAAAATAGTTGAAGAAAAGGAGGCATATAAAAAGGTGAAATTGAAATTGTGTTTATTACATACTTTATCTTCTCGGTTTCAGAATGTGCAGATTATTACTTCCTCCACGAGGCTGAGTGTGTGGACAACTGTCCAAAAGGTTACTTTGCCAGTGAGCTGCAGCAGGAGTGTATGCAGTGTCATGCTGACTGTGCCTCATGTGATGGACCGAATGAGGATGACTGTGATGTGTGTCGCAACCCCAATGCGGTCCGATACTATGGAGAATGCCTGGCCAGGTGTCCCAACAACACCTACCTTGATAACAATGCAGATGAATGCAGAGGTAGGGAAGGTGGAGGCTCATCACATAATAAAAGTAAAATTCTAGTCTGTGGGCCTTCTGTTCCACCATGTGTTCTTTCCTTCCACATAGTTTATTCTTGTATACAGCCCTTTAGGAGTCATTTTACTGCTTCTTGATAGTTCTAATAGCTTCTTCTTTTCTGCAGCTTGTGACAAGTCATGTCTGACCTGCTCAGGCCCCAAACCTACCGACTGCCTCAGCTGTGACACCAACAGACGCTTGGACGACAGTGGACGCTGTGTGTGGTACAGGCAGTGCGCCATGGACTCATACATGGACCAGAATGGTGACTGCCAGCAGTGCCACACACGGTGCCGTCGCTGTGACGGTGAAGGCAAAGACCGCTGCCTCAGCTGCAACGAGCCCCACTTCCTACTGAGTGAGTCACCAAGGTGTCAGTCTGGATGCATTCAGTTTAGGATAAACTGCTTTCAACATCTCAATGCTCTTTAGACACCACCTGTGTGAAGAAGTGCCCAGTCGGTTATTACGTCGAGGACAAAGATGAGCGTGTGTGTGAGCGCTGCCACTTCAGCTGTGAGTCCTGCGATGGCCATCACAGTCAACACTGCACCACCTGCAAACCAGGATTTTTTAAACAGGCCAACAGCTGTGTCAAAACCTGCTCAGAGAGGTTGGGAAACATTTCAAAAACCCTTATCTGATCATCGGAATGTGTTCTAAACAGCTGCCTTCTTTCAATTTCAGCCACTTTGGCAACCTGACCACCATGCTTTGTGAGCGATGTGACCCCTCCTGCAGCCAGTGTGTAGGCAGTGGTAACAGACATTGCCTGAGCTGCAGGGAGGGCTACGTGTACATGAGGCAGTCTGGACAGTGTCTGAGGGGCTGCCCTCCAGGATACCATAAAGACAACTGGTCCACAGACTGTCACAAGTGTCACCCCACCTGCAAGACCTGCAACGGTAAACAGAAGCTGTCATGGCTTACTGCTGCTCTGGGGCTTTTAACTCTCTGTCCTGTGTTTCCAGAGGAGTAGTGTTAGAGGCACTGAGTAGAAATATCAGTATTTACTGCAGTCACCTCTGTAAATGAACATAAAAGGATTGGTTTTAGAAGAAACACCTTCATTAGGCCTCTGTTTTAACTAAGAATGGATGCTGAGAAACATATAAGATTTTGATATAATGTACTTCTTTTGGGCTTTTTGAAATTATGGGTCAGGTGTCAAAGATATTGTGTTTTCTGTTATTTCCCTATGTCTCCAGATGAGGGCGCTTTGGCCTGTCTGTCCTGTTATGATGGCTTCACATTTGAAGGTGGCTTCTGCGACAATCCCTGTTTTATAGGCTTTTACCCGGCGTCTAAGGTAACAAGAGAAACACAAACCACTCGTGAAGAACTGAACCCTTTTAATATACTTTAAAAGGGTCTCAATCTTCTCTTTGAAGGTTTTTTTCCAAGTTTTTCTACGGACTTTGGCTGCACCATGATGTGTTTTTCAGTGTGTCCTCATAAAAAACACAAGTCAGTCATTTGAAACTCTAGAGGATATGAACTCCTAGCCTCTTCTGTAAATAATCATTCTCTGTCATGGCCTGTCAGTTTAGGTGGACTGCCATTTCTTAGTATGTTTGCTGTGGTCTTTGGCTCTGTGTTTATACTGGGATTGAATCACTCACAGATGAAATCTGTTTATTAAAGAGCTTTCAGACGGAAATACGTAGCACTCGCATTTTATTTATTTGATTGATTGATTGATTGATTGAACACCATTCTGCAAAAAAAAAATCAAAGGCCATGAGTACTTTTTTGAGCCAGAAACAACCCTTTTTTTAGCCATTGGGTTGTCAGGAGATACATGAAAAAGCAGCCAAAGTCCAGAAAAAAAGCCTGCTATAAACTACTTCTCCAGCAAAAGGTAAACAATCTTAATTTGGGGTGACTTTTTTCCCCTTCAGGATTCAAAGAGGGTTGACCCACTCTGCAGAACTTGTGACCCATCGTGTACTGGCTGCTGGGGCCCCAGCATGTGGCAGTGTACCCTGTGCCCTGCGAGCCAGATCCTGTCTGATGATGGTCGGTGCTTGAGCTGCTGTGGAAATAAGGCGCCACAGGATAATAAACCAATACCCAGAGAGTGCTGCGACTGCGAGGCATCAAACAGTAAACAAAAACACCACACTCCACACCACTAAGACCTCTTCTGTCTTCTCATCAGTGAGAAATTCCTCACCTGGATTTGCGGATGAGGCTGTGCACATTTTTAATGAAATTAATTAAATCATGTGGAAGTCATGTGGCGTCACGCCTTGGGAAGGTTTTCTAAAAGCATGAAAAGGTTCCTTCCAAACAGGTGTTTCCAGTGTTTCTTATATGATCTCTTACCTAAGACTCTTTTAAGCAGTTTTTAGAACTGAACAGTTGTAAAACTAACTTGCCTGTGCTGTGTTGCAAAGAACAGGGAGGTGCTCATGGTGGGTTACAATTGATATTTTAGTAACTGATTAAAAACAGCATCTAAATTAGAGGTTTAACCGGAAGTTTATTAATAATTTGATCATTAAAAGGGAAACCATACTAATTCAAGAAATTTTCTTAGTATGTTTTTGAAGAAATAAGTTCATCATTGAGGGACTAAATCTGCTGTTCCAAAAAATAAAAAACAGATTAGATTTAAGCGTCAGAATTCAGCAACAACTTAAGATCATGCAGATAATAGAAAAAGTGCCAATAACTTTCAGAGTTGTGTTGGTTGTTATTTTATTTAGAGTTTAAAGAAATTAAAAACCATTCACGTTCTTTGAGAAGATTGCATGATTTAGTTGGTCTAGTGGCCAGCAACTTTTAAAATCCAGCTTGCATTTTTCACTCATGAAAAAAAAAAAACTTTTCCAAAGCTGCTAAACATACTTGAATCTAGAAAAAAAAAATTAACTTAGGTAAAGTTCAAAATATTGCTAAACTTACTATCATCACTGACAATATTTGAATTCAGGTGTTCTAGTCACCTTCATGGCCACAGTTCTAAAATATTCAATTCAATTTTCAATTCATTTTTATTTATATAGTGCCAATTCACAACAAATGTAATCTCAAGACACTTTAAAACAAAAGTAATTTCAATACAATTATACAAACATTCCAATCAGTTAAAAGTTTTCTATGTAAGGAATCCCAGCAGATTGCAATGAGTCATCAACGTGAGGTTATGCCCCGATCATGCAGAATCCAACCAGAGCTATTCCTCAGCAATCACTCATACTGAAAAAGCATGCAGCGACAGTGGAGAGGAAAAACTCCCTTTTAACAGGAAAGAACCTCCGGCAGAATCTGGCTCAGTACAAGCGGTCATCTGCCACGACCGTCTGGGGGTCTGAGAAGACAGAGAAGAGACAGCATGGAGGATTCCCAGAGACTTTGAGCATCATCTGGACTGATGTTCCCCATTCAGTCCACTATGTGGAGCTTCTATGGGGAGAACAATACCGAGAGAAAACTGGGTTAACAATCACAATAACAGCAGAAGAAATATAGCTGGAGAGTGGTAGAAGAAAAAATTTGAATATCCAGCATCTAGACATGCAGACTACTTCCATTGATTATTAGTAAATGGAGCTCAGTGAAGTTCAGTGTGGTATCATGAGAGGATCCCATCTGTGCCATAAAAACTAATATCATTTTAGTAAGTATTCCTTAATCAGTTGTTTGTAGTAGGTAGGTAACAGTCACTCAGTTACTTCGAATTGGCACAAAGCTGGATCAGCAGATATTGAGGTGCATATCACCCAGAGGTCACCACCTTTCTGCAGTCATTAGCTACAGACCTCCAAATTTTATGTGGCCATCAGATTAGTTCAAGAGCTAATATTCAATATAAAGAACTTGGAATAGTTTTTTATAGTCTAGCAGCTTCATCCAAATGTGAACATTTCAAGTGCAATGCAAAGCAGTCAATTCAGTGGTGTAAAGAACACCATCACTGGACTCTGGAACAGTGAAGCCATGTTCTCTGTAGTATTGAATCATGCCTCTTTGGCAATCCAATTGACAAGTCTGGATTTGAAGGTTGCTCTAAGAACAGCGTTGCATCAAGTAAAGTTCGGCCTGTCTTTGTCAGGAAATGTGCTCAGTCCCTTAGTTTCAGTGAAATCAAATAAAACTTTATTTATAAAGTGCTTTTCATACAAAAAAAATGCAGTTTAAATTGCTTTACAGAGGAAAAGTAACACCACATATATCAAGCCCGCCCCACACAAGTCTAAACATGAACACATTTATACCTCCCTCCGCCCAGTAGCAAAAGGAGCTCTTATCCTTCAGCACAATTTCATGATCTCAAATCTGACGTGACTGTGCAACAGAGCATAAAGTACATCAGTGTCTGACCTTAGAAGTTTTGTTTAGAGGGAATTGTGAAAGTTTTAACAAACAGACATCTTAACCTTGTGTGAAGAATTTCCAGAAAAGTTGAAGGATGGGCTGCCGTCACATAAAAATCGTATGGATTAAGATAGGATTCTCCATTAACTTCATGTTTGTGTGAAGACACTCGAGTAAATACTATTGGATATTGGGGATCATAGATTTTTTTCATAGAGAAATAAAGAAAGAACAGTTGTTTTCATTTATATTTTTCATGTCTTATAATACATCCAGCACCTATACATGAGGCAAAAAGTAAATGTATGTACAACTACAGCATACTTGTAAACAACTGGGTTCTCTCCATCTAACACAGGTTGCTAACTTTCAAAAAAGAGAGTACATTTCGCCTAAATGACTTAAAAAGACTGAGGAAGAATAGCCCTGGTACAATTGGCACCATTCTGTTGTGTAAATTAGATTTTTAAATCATGGAAAATTATTTTCTGTCATTGTATATGAAATATCTTAAATGGTTGCTGACCCCTAACTTACACATTTTCCCTGCAGCATTATCTAATGTTATAAAAGTGCTCCTTCTTTTTCAGTACAGTGCATCCTCAGCGTCAACTTTGTGATGAGGTCAGCTGAAGATTTAGAGAACAGCGCCAGGCTCACTGTCATGTCCTGTGTCATGATCATCCTTTTTCTGGGTGGAGGGATCTTCCTTTTCCTCTCCGTCCGCTCCAAGTGGTTCACCATCAGGCCTCAGACCAAAGCTGGGGGGTACACAAAAATCAACACGACTGACGATTGTCCACCACAGCCCACCACCTCCTCGCTTGGGGAATACAGCGACAGAATCACAGAGTGTGAGAACAACGATGAGGAGTATGATGATGAGGACATCGTATACATGACTAAAGACGGAACGGTGTATCGGAAATTCAAGTATGGTCTTCTAGATGATGATGATGTTGAGCTAGAATATGATGATGAGAGCTACTCGTTTAGATAAAGCACAAACTTTAAAATGTGCTTAAAACTGTGTAGAAAGGTTATTCACACATATTTTGGTACCACTTTATAATAAAACAGCCTTAATAAATTAAGAATTACAAATGAAATATTTATTATTGAAACTATGAATAATAGATAATTATTGTGTGAAAAGTAATTCAAATCAAATTAGTTTATTTATACAGTGCCAATTCATAACAGATTTCATCTCAAGGCACTTCATGAGAAAAGTAAATTCATTGCAATTCTACAAACATTCCAATCTATTAAAAGTTTTCTATGTAAGGAATACCAGCAGATGTTAAAGGTGTAACGTGCCTTGCTTCATGATTATTCGTTTTGAATCTATGAGAACACTCCTTTAAAAGGCAGCATTAATGTTTTAAATCTATAACAGCCCAATTTTAACACGATTATAATGATTTATGAATATCAGGGCAGTTTTAATTGAAAGCGGTTGTCTTTTTTCCGTTCTAATGTGCTTGTGAATGCATTTCTTGTTTAAAAACTGCTTAAAACAATTCATCAATGTTATAAAGTCTCATGATTGTTCTCTGACCTTGTTCAAATTGGTCTGTAATAAGATTGTTTGCACATTTTATTGTTGAAGCAGGATAATATCTTTTTATTTATTAAAGAATTATGACCAAAATTGTAATAAAAATTCCTTAATCTCTTCCACAAGTTTCCAGTTGTACTTTGTTGCTACTGTTTTTTTTGGCCTGTAAATCATGCAATTCATTTGAAAGATGTATATCATCACATATTTGCTTGACAGCTGAGAGATGGGTTGGACACTATAGGTTGCACAACTTTTCAAGCTCGGTGACAACAGAAATGTGGGCTTAATGGAAACAGAAACTTGAATTAAACAAAAACACCAACTGTTAAAATATATCTTTTTTATCTTTCCTAATTTATTAAAAACATATAAAAGCAAAAACATTTTAGGATTTTTGTACTCCTACATAGATATGAATTAAAACAGAATATTTTTATTATGAATATAAATCTGATTTTACTGTGGATTTTCCCTCTACCCGTACAAGGTCAAAATTATATATACACGCTCCAATACATACATACATACAACACTACTAATATTGATAAATTCCTCTTGATACCACATATTTTTTAAGCCATACAAGTGCTTCTGGTAAAAGTCTGGTTAATTTAAAAAAGTTAATTTAAGCTAAACCAGACTGTGCCTCCACAAAATGTAAGTGATGGACGAGAAATTATAATGTTCACACCAAACCTATCGACCACAAATAAGTTGCTTTGAACATGCATAGTTAGAAGTTGAGTGTCAAATGATTTTACAATAGCAGTGTCTATTTCCCCTTTCATGACACCACTGATTAAAACCCAGTTTTTAATTAGAATCCACAAGAGCGTTTAGATTGGTGCTTTGGGAGGGTGATTTCAATAGCTTAATGTTAGCCTGCTTGATCTAGTTCAGAACCGGTTACAGCAGAGAGATGAGTGGGATGTACAGTTACCGTCACGATGACACATCACAATAGCACTCTATTGCCACACTTTCTGTTTATCAGTCACCTCACTGCAAAATCAAACCTAAATTTAGGAATAACTACTTACAGGAATCAAATCAAACTTTATTTATAAAGCGCTTTTCAAACCAAAGCTTCTCAAAGTTCTTTACAGATTAAAATGACCCCACAAGGCAATTTTATTTGTATAGCACACTGTCAACATAAGACAATTCAAGGTGCTTTACATATGATTAGAATACAAATAAGAAGTTACAATAAGAAAATATTCAAGAAAATACAACAATGTAGGGACAAGTGAGTAAAAAACCGGTTTAGTTCATTAACTGATCTTGCTGAAGAAAGCTCACAGTTTTTAACATAAGAAAGTATTTACAGTAATTAAGACAATAATTTGTGTGACAACTAAAAACAAGCAAGTAAAAACAGTTACTCATAAGCGAGTCTAAATAAGTACGTTTTATTTTATACTTAAAAGAGTTCGGTGTCTCTGCAGCTTTGCGTTCTCCCGGTAATTTGTTCCAGATATGAGGAGCATAGAAACTAAAAGCTGCTTCTCCTTGGTTGGTTCTGGTTCTAGGGACGATCAGTAAACTAGAGCTGGCGGACCTGAGTGATCTGGATGGTTTGTACCATGATAGCAGATCTCTATTGTACTCTGGTGTTAACCCATTCAATGATTTATAAACTAATAAAAGCACTTTGAAGTCTATTCTCTGAGCTACAGGGAGTAAGTGTAAGGACTTTAGAACAGGGGTAATGGGTTCTACTTTCTTGGTTCAAGTGTGAACATGAGCAGCAGCGTTCTGGATCAGCTGCAGCTGTCTGATTGATTTTTTAGGTAGACCTGTAAAGATACTGTTACAGTAATCAAGGCGGCTAGAGATAACGCATGGATGAGATTTTCTAGGTCTCCTTGTGTCATCATTCCTTTAATCATAGAAATGTTCCTCAGGTGATAGAAAGCTGACCTTGTTATTGCCTTTATGTGACCCTAGAGGTCCAGGTCTGAGTCCATTATCAGACATAGATTTCTGGCCTGGTTGGTAGTTTCTAGTTGGACCAACTGAAGCTGTGTACTGATATTTAATCTATCTTTTTTGGGTCCAAAGATAAGCACTTCAGTTTTGGTTTTGTTCAGTTGGAGGAAATTATGGGACATCCAGCTGTCAATTTGCTCAATGCATTTATTGAGGATTTGGATGGGTTCAACATCACCTGGTGAGATTGAGATATAAAGCTGAGTGTCGTCGGCATAGTTGTGGTAGTTAACATTACTGGGGGTTATAATTTGGCTTAGTGGGAGCATGTAGATACTAAATAGGAGGGGCCCTAGGATGGAGCCCTGTGTTTTGTGATGAGAATTGGCTAATCGGCACAAAGAAGTTCCTGTTCTTAAATCAAATCAAATCAAACTTTATTTATAAAGCGCTTTTCAAACAAAGAAAGTTCCTCAAAGTGCTTTACAGATTTAAAATAACCCCACAAACCCCCCCCCCTTCAAAAAATAAAATCATCAGTGCAAATACAACCCCCTCCCAACCCAACCCATCAGCCATACTCACTCACACACACACTTAGAAGCTACAAAAAGCGGGCTGAGTACAGATGAGCCAGGAAATGCCATCATGGGAGCCATCTGCATCAGCAGCAGCAGATCAACAGCAGCAGCCAAGGCTCCAACCCAGGGCGCCCAGAGGAGGGAGGGCTGGTACCCCCACCTCCACCCAAGCGCTACCTGGGGGGCACCCAGGCAGCCACAGCCGACCACCGCCCCCGATGCAGGGGGCTCCCCAGAGAGGAAACACTGGCAAGAAAGATTAAAATACATTAAAATATAAAGTTAATAAAATATAAAGCATATAAAGTATAAAACAATAAGTGTAAAACAAATAATAAAAATGCAAATCAGATTAATAAATAAACAGTTAAAAGCTGAACTAAAAATTGAATCAGGTAAAACATGCTGAGCGATTAAAAATATATTAATAAATAATAATTAGTTAAAGGCTAAGCTAAAAAGGTGAGTCTTGAGTCTGCTCTTAAAAACATTAATGTTCTCTGCGGCCCTGAGGTCCTCTGGCAGCCTGTTCCAGAAGTGAGGGCCATAATAATGGAAAGACGCCTCACCATGAGTCTGTGTCCTGACTTTGGGGATGATAAGGAGACGGCTGCCAGAGGAGCGCAGAGACCGCGAGGGTTCATACGGTAAAAGCATTTCTGACAGATACGAAGGCCCAAGACCATTAAAACACTTAAAGACCATTAAAAGAACCTTAAAATCGATCCTAAAACATACGGGGAGCCAATGCAGTGATTCTAAGACCGGTGTAATGTGCTCCCGCCTCCTAGTCTTCATCAGGACACGAGCTGCTGAATTCTGTAGAAGCTGTAAACCTGAGGTAGTCTTTTTGGAAAGACCAGAAATCATTACAATAATCGATTCTACTGGTGATAAAATCATGCATTAGCGTCTCCGTATTGGCCCGAGAGAGAATGGGGCGGACTCTGGCGATGTTCTTTAGGTGATAAAAACCTATTTTGGTGATGTTTTTAATGTGAGGGATAAAAGTCAGCTCAGAGTCAAAAATCACACCCAGGTTCTTCACTTGTAAAGAAGAATTAAAAGACATGATTGTAGTTTTGGTAAAAGTTTTTCTCTCTGAGCCTCAGGACCGATAACTAAAACCTCAGTTTTGTCCTGGTTGAGCTGGAGAAAGTTTTCTGCCATCCAGGATTTAATGTCTAAAATGCAGTTAAAAAGTGCATCCATTGGCCGTGTGTCATCAGGAGACATAGAGATGTACAACTGTGTATCATCAGCATAACTGTGAAAGTTAACTCCATGTCTCCTGATAACACTGCCAAGAGGGAGCATATACAGGTTAAAAAGCACTGGGCCTAAAACTGAACCCTGGGGAACACCACAAGTGATCTTATCGACCTTAGAGGAAAAGGTATCTAAACTTACCGTAAAAGTCCTGTCTGTGAGGTAGGATGTGAACCAGTTGTGAACAGCACCAGAGAGGCCGATCTGTTTTAAACGAGTTAAAAGAATAGTGTGGTCTACTGTATCAAAGGCAGCGCTTAGATCCAGATGAACCAACACTGTCACCTTTTTAGCATCATAGTTTAATCTAAAATCATTTAAAATCTTTAAAAGCGCCGTCTCTGTGCTGTGGTTCATCCTAAAACCAGACTGAAATTTCTCTAGGACATTATGAGCGTTAATAAAATCATTAAGTTCAATAAAAACAAGTTTTTCTAAAACGTTGTTTAAAAATGGTAAGTTAGATACTGGTCGGTAGTTGTTTAAATCATTAAAATCTAAATTGCTCTTCTTCAGCAGGGGCCTCACTACCGCCGCTTTAAAGGCAGCAGGAAAAACCCCCGTCTGAAGGGAGCAATTCATAAAGTTTAAAATCTCATCTTTAAAAGAACCATAAAATTGCTTAAAAAAACCTGGTGGGAATCGGGTCCAAAGCGCTTGTGGTGGGCCTCACTGAGGAGAAAACTTTATCAAGGGTCCCAGCTTCTACCAGGACAAAACTGTCCAGTGTTTCCTCTGGTGAAGGCAGACACTCAGATTTGTCTAAAACCATGTTTGTTTGAGAGGATAAAATATTACATCTGATGGTGTCTACCTTCCCTCTGAAGTGGTCTGCATACTCCTCACAGAGACTGTTTGAGGGGGTTTTCTGAAAAGTATTAGAATTATGATGTAAAATGTTGTCAATGGTGGAAAACAGAATTTTGGGATTATTTTTATGTTCTGAGATGATTCTGGAAAAGTATGTATTTCTGGAATTTCTTAAAGTGTTATTATATAATCTGAGATGTTCTATGTATATCTGATGATTTATTGTGATTTTATTTTTCCTCCATTTCCTTTCTGCCACCCTGCAGCTCGTCTTTAATTTTCTAATAGCTGCATTTCTCCACGGTACTGTACGTTTTGAATGAGGGTTTATAACTTTAATTGGAGCCAGCAGGTTGAGAGCAGATTTAAGCCTACTGTTAAAATCATTAACGATAAAATCACAGGGGGCGGGTAAAGGTATAGGAGGAAATTTTTTAAAAACTTCAAGAAAACCTGCAGCCACTTCAGGGGTTAGATGACGCTTCCTGACAGTTCTCACAGAGGTCCCTGATTGGATAAAACTGGTGATATTAAAAAACACACAGTAGTGGTCAGAGACAGCCAAGTCAACAACAGAGGACACACTGGTGGACAGGCCATATGTGATGACCAGGTCCAGGTTGTGTCCTCTGTTGTGAGTCGGCTGCATGACATGTTGGCTAAAATCCATATAATTTAAAATATTTAAAAAATCTGTTGATAAAGGATCTAAAAGGTTATCTATATGTAGATTAAAATCACCAGCTAAAATTATCTTCTCATAAGAGTTGTGTAAAATTGATAAAAATTCTGGAATAAAAAGTGCATTCCTTTTCGGAGGCCTATAAACTGTGACACATAAAATCTGAGGAGTGCTAAAAACAGAGGCAGTGTATTCAAACGTGGTAAAATTATTAAATAAAACAGGTTTGGCGGAAAGAGTTGATGAACTAATAAAAGCAGTTCCGCCTCCCCTCTGGCTACTCCTCGTTGAATAAGAAAAGTTATAATTAGGTGGAGAGGCCTCTGTGAGAACAGCAGGGGGATCTGCACTCAGCCATGTCTCTGTTAGAAATAAACACTGAAGGTTATTGTCTAAAATCAAATCATTTATTATAAAAGTTTTATTCAGCAGAGAGCGAACATTTAAAAGAGCCATATTAATAGTGGTTGGTGATGGAGTGACTGTATGACTTACTGTAGGTGGGATTTTTAGTAACTGTTTATGATTATTTGGGTTGCATTTTCTTAGTTTATGATTATTTCTTCGCTCTCTGCTGACAATAACAGGTATGAATGAAGTAGGGTAAGGTCCCAGTCCGATATGTGAGTTACTGTTAAAATCAGGATTGAGTTCATAGGAACAAGGACCAGCTGCACATCAGGATGTTGTGGATGGGGCAGAGAGGACAGGAGCAGCTGAAGCCGGTGCAGGGGACAGGGGTGGGCGAGGGTATGCCAGGCTTAATGCCAGCATGCGGGTACCTTGTCTGTTTAAATGTAGTCCATCTGCCCCCAATAATTGACTCCTACCCCAGAAAATGTTAAAATTGTCTATAAAACCAATGTTGTGCATCACGGTAACAGAGGAAAGCAAAGTGTTGAGAGAGAGTAACCTGCTGAAGCGATTTATTCCTCTGCTTATGGTGGGAGTGGGGCCAGAAATAAAAACAGATAGGGGCTTGTCTTTTAAAAGATTAAAAAGATGAATAAAATCCTGCTTTAAAAGCTCAGACTGCTGTTTACGGATGTCAGTGGTTCCAGCATGAATTATAACTTTACTCACAGTAGGGAAACGTTGGATGGAGTCCAGAATCTGTTCAGATATATCCTTTACTGTAGCTCCAGGAAAACAAAGGGTGACAGCTCCTCTCATCCTAACATGCCGGATAATAGAATCTCCAATGATGAGAGTGCTGGGTGGATGGTGTGCTGGCTGCTGGGCAGAAGACCTCTCGTTATTCAGGACCGGCTGGATGTTGGGCAGCTTGGCATCCACAGGACTGCAGCGGTGTTTAGAGGGCGCCGAGGGCTCGTTCCGTGGATTCGGGGTGTAGTGAAGCACTCCTCGGCGGGTCCCGGCTGTAGTCCTGGGTCTGGCGCGACGTGGGTGGATACCGGAGTCTGACTGCTGCTCTGGCTGCTGGGAGGGGATGGGCCGCGGTCCTGCGGAGCTGCTGGTCTTCGGCGCGGTCGGAGGGATGGTCAGAGGAGGGAAGTCGTCCCCCAGGGCACCGAAGCGGTTCGACAGCGGAAGGCCGGGTGGAGGAGAACGGTGAAAGCCGCTCCGGGCGCCCCCACTGCAACCAGGCCCGACCGTCGACCACGCACCCTGCGGCACCGGAGTGGAGCTGAGGGGGGCTTTTGGCTTAGCCCCCTGCTGGATCCAGCACTCCTCCTCTGCCGTAGATGTTGTACCTCCGCCGGCGTTCGTCTGTCCGAGTCCGCCTGGAGACCCAGCGATGGATTCCCCCTCCGCAGCTTCACCGGGCTGGCAGGGGATTGTGTCGGCCAGCTGGGCGCTGGTGGCAGCAGCGAAAGTTCGGCCAAAGATGATGTCCACGTTGCGCTCGTGGTCCTGGATCAGGTGTAAATTGGTGATCCTCTGCTCCAGTTCCTGGATTTTCTTGGTTAGCCTGGCACAACCATCACACCCGGAGCTACAGGTGAGTGGAGGCATGGCGGAAGTAACAGCGATCCGTGCTTAAGGTACGATTTGAACCAGTCGAGTGCTGTACCAGAGAGTCTGACCCAGCTCTCTAGACGTTCTAGTAATATATCATGATCAACGGTGTCAAACGCAGCACTGAGGTCTAATAGTACCAGTACTGTGGTTTTAACACGGTCAGTATTTCTATGGATATCATTGAAAACTTTGACGAGGGCAGTCTCTGTACTATGGTACCTACGAAAACCAGACTGAGTAATATCAAAGCGGTTGTTCACTGCTAGGAAGCTATTTAATTTTTGGAACACAGCTTTTTCAATAATTTTACTGCTAAATGGGAGATTAGAGATTGGTCTGTAGTTTTGCATCAATGTGCTGTCTAGATTCTTCTTCTTTGGAATTGGTTTGATAACTGCTGTTTTTCAGGCTTTGGGGAAAACACCCCAATGGCAGGTGAGAATGGCAAGACATTAATATGCGCCTCAGTGTTCACAAGGTAATAATAAGTTAACATATGCCTTATTTTTGATAGGCTGACATCAGCCAAATAGGGCCACTTTTTTGTAAATTGCTTGGGACGATAATACAGTACTATATATGCCTTTTCAGTGTGTTTCTATGAGTAATAATGACTGGTTTTGATATTTTTGTGTTGAAATTAGGCAATAAAATATAATTATTCAGGCCCCACAGTTCTTGAAACATCAGCTGTGCCAACTTTTTTGGCATAGGCAGTTTCAGGTAAAATGGGCCAGTCAAACTGCAAATACAATTGCTTATACCGTCACATCAAATTTAAACTGCACTAAACAAACATATGTGTGGCATTAAAAAAAACACATTTTGGGTGCAAACTCACATATTCAAATGTGCAATTAAAAAAGTCAATTTTGGAACAGCATAGATCAGTGAACTGATGTCAGTGGTGTGTGTGTGTGTATCTATCTATATGTGTGTGTGTGTGTGTGTGTGTGTCATTCGGTATGCGAGTGTGTCGGTGTCAGTGTACCCCAGGGATTTCCAAACTTTTTGCTACAAGGGGCAAAATCATCAAGTCGAAAGTGCCCATGGGCCACAAAAATAAAAAATGTTTTGTGTGTAAATATATTTGTGTTTTTTTACCTGCTTAACAATAAATTAACCATATAATATTTTAATGAAACAATAAAGTACTAATTCCAGTAGAAAAGGGATTTTTAAAAGATTGTAGAACGCAGGGCTTTTAAGGTTTGCCTTTTTAAAAGAAATCATAAAATTTTCAAAATATGTCAGAGTGGCTAATTTTAAAGCAAAATTCTTTTTTTTCTAAGCAGAAAAAAACAGTTTTTTTTTGTTAGTGTTGCTTTGAAATTATGTGTTATTTTTAGCAGTGTTTAGTTGTCTCTACATCTTCTCTTGCGTTAGTTGTTTATGCAATGAAATGAAAAAGAAAACAAAAAAAATAGGATTGTTAAAAGATGAATAATTTGTTTTTTGCCATGGAAGATTTTCTAATCCTTTTAATTTGTCAACAACAAAAAAGTCTCCATCTTCATCAACATTTTTTTTTTTGTGATACCAATTTGACGAATGTACCGATCTTAAATGGTGGTCAAGGGCCATGCGAAATCAGTCCAAGGGCCGTAAATGGCCACTGTGCTGCACTTTGGACATCCCTGGTGTACGCACGCACACACACCCCCTCACAGACACACGCTCACACTCAAACACATTTGTATGTTTGTGAGTGGCAAAGATGACGGCCCATTTTACCTCAGTGGGTTAAATTGTGCCACCAAGAAAAACATCAATAGAAAAAAAATGTTTATATTCAATTCAATTCAAAAATACTTTGTTGATCCCAGAGGGAAATTACGCGTTGTAGCACTTTACTAATTAATTTTTTAAGGAGTTTTTGTAGACCATGATGGCTGTGGGGAATAAGTATTTTCTGTAGTGGTCTGTGTTGCAGCGAAACTAAAGAAGCCTCCGACTGACGATACTCTGTTGCTGCAGGATATTCTCATGAAGAGGATGATCAGGGTTGTCCATAATCTTTTTTAATTTTATGAAGAATCCTTCTTTTCATCATTATCTCCACTTTTTCCACAGTTGTCCCCAGAACAGAACCAGCCTTCTTCATTTTGTTGAGCCATTTTAAGTCCCTGGCTCTGATGCTGCTACTCCGAACAGATGATGGACGAAGAGATGACACTCCACAACAGACTTGTAAAAGATTTGTAGCATCTTGCTGCAAACCTTGAAGGACCTCAGCTCCCTAAAAAAGTACAGTCTACTCTGTCCCTTTTTGTTACAGCTTCACTGTTGATTCTCCAGTTCAGTCTGTTGTCCAGGTGAACTCAGAGGTATCTGTACTCCTCAACCACTTCCACTTCTTCTCCCATGATGGAGACAGTATAATATAATGATATAATAATACTTTACCAAACTAACAGCATTATTTCTGATTTACGCCATCAAGACTTATATTATGCATAGTTTTTTTTATAGATTTATCCTCTTTATAATAGTTTAGTTAGAGTTGGTATACCAGGCTTCTTACCACGCAGCCTTCCTGTGCAGTTTTGATTTAATCATTGCCCCAACCACCAGCAACATTTAACCAATCAATTACCTGTTGTCAACGACAGTTATGATAAGTTTGAAATGCTTTGCAGTCATTGGCTCTAAATTCCAGAGCGGCTGGGGCCCCCCAACCTTAAATGGATCATTTTACCTGATATCACCCTACTGATGGTTTGCCATAACTGACTGCAACCTGACACTGAGTCAAGTCAGCAGTAGCACTGCGTTGATCAGTGTAGAGCACAACCGGCCCGTTGTGAGTGATTGAGAGAGCAGTGAGCATTCAGCTGGTGAGTGAAACAACGGACTGAAACCCCGGCTAAATCTTCTGACGGCGCCACTGTGTAAACGTATTTATTGATTTGTTTTTTATTTTAAAGATGTATTTTGGTCTGTAGCCTATATTCTGTCCATATTAACATATATTCAGTAGCAAGACAGGAAACGTGCAGAGCAAGAAGGGGGAAGTCTGCATCAAAGATGTTGGAAGTGTGGTTTGTTTCTACCACTATACCAGCTGCCCCAGTAGAAAATAAAGGGGGCTAATGTGGCTCCGTGTCAATGGAACTCATCTTGCAATCTTAAAGGTCTGGCGATGATTCCAGCTTCCTCTTCCCAAATGCAGATGTTCCCCTGCAACAAGTTTAAACCTGAGTTTTATATTGATTTGCACATAGCTGTATGTGTGACTGGATGAATGCGTATCTATCATAAAGTAGTCTACTTTGAGTGGCCAGTATGACTAGAAAAGCAATGGAATTAAGTAAATGTACCAATTTAAGAACACTCACAAGCCTTTAAAAAAAACTTTCACAAATTTGACCATATGCAAAGATAGTTTGCAAGATGCCATAAAACAAACAAACCATCGAGAGTAGCTTTATAAATCAGACTAAATACATTTAACCTGTACCGGCAGATCAAATGTGATAAGGAGCAACTCCTTAACCGCATTTTCTTACTGTTTTTATTTAACTGAAACATGCTGTAAGAAAACAAAGCAAAATTCCCTTAGAGATGCAATCTGATATAGTTTGGATCATTTAAAGGCTATTCCCACAGAAACCTTTTTTTGTTTTGGCTACAAAGCGAAATGGGCCAGTAAATATCTCAGAGGAGGCTTTTTCCCACAGTTGCAGTTCTTTGGAAACCTACAAGTGTTAATAAAGCTACGAGAGACTAGTATTTGTGGACAAATGACACCTTTGGCTTCTTTATCTGCTCAAAAGAAAGAATTTATTGATACATGCAGTAATACTTTTTCATAACTCACTCCTAGTGATAAAAAAAGCCTTTTTAACATTTTTGAGGCACTGACGAATTTGAGGAAATTGTCAGCGAGAACAAATGGTTTAAAACAAACATAGGGATCTATTGGGAAAAAAAGTTTTTAGATGATCTCAGCATGATAAAAAACAATTAAAACTTTAAAGACCAACCCTTTGATTGTTTTAAGTAACCCGTCTTGTTGAAAAATTTGAAAATTGCTGCAACATAAAGACATCTCTTGCTCAACTGTTGGGATAAATTACACGAAGCAACTCATCTAATTGCTTCAATAAAGTTTTGAACAGTGACTAAAACAAGATTAAAAGACAGTAATAAAAAAAGCTGGATTTGGTTGATGCATCATAGCTTCTGAAATAAAAAAAGACAACTTTCATGACATGGCTTCAATAGATTAATTAAATAGATCTGAAAATCAAATGCAGGCTTAGCATTCACAACAGGTTTAACAGGGGATGTAAAAACTTCACACCCACAGTTCTTTGTCATCTTAGATTTAAAGAGTAAAACCTTCCTCAGAGGTTAAAAACTTTAAGAAAACACCTAATTAAAACTGTATTTATAGGTATTTATAATAGGGCAAAATTTTATCAGTTTTACAACTTTTACATACAATTATGTAGAAAAAATAATGTTCACAACTTAAAAGGATTTCGCTGTATATACACAGAAGATACTTACATCAGCATTTTTTCCTCCTAATCATTAACTTGTTTTACAATATATAAAACAAGGTATAAGTGCTTTGCCATTCAAGCTTAGTGTTTTTTCTTTTTTAGAAATCATTTGCCCCCTTAAATCAGCCTGGTGGGTAACACCAAGGCCTTGGTGTCAAGACATTCAAATCTTGCAGTTTTGTGCTATAACTTATTAAAATTAATTATCCATTTTCTTGGGGGTTTATTCACTAAATAACATTGCGGCAGGTTGTTAAAGTACTCTGTAAATATTAATGGTTGATTTATGATAGTTGACCATAAATAATGTTACATTAACTAACAAGGTCTCAATTTACAGATAACAGAGCTGCAATGTTGAATTACATTTATGAGAGTAACTGAGTCATTTAGTTATCACCGAGTTTATGGTTGATTTAAATAAATGTTTACACAAAGTGGAAAAAAAAGCCTACCTGTTGTCTAAGATAAGTGATTTTCATCTGTCCTTTGTTCTAAAAAAAAATAAATCAAAATTTGCATTAATTGCTGATTTATGATAGGTTTGATAGTGGACCATAAATAATGTTACATCAGCTAACAAGGTCTCAATTTACAGATAACAGAGCTACAATGTTGAGTTACATTTATGAGAGTAACAGAGTCATTTAATTATCAACGAGTTTACGGTTAATTTAAATCAATGTTTACACAAAGTGAACAAAAAAAGTCAACCTGTTGTCTAAGATCAGTGATTTTTATCTATCCTTTGTTCTAAAAAGATTCAAAATATACAGAAGAACCAGATAAGCTGTAGTTATGTACAGTTTAACAGGCTGTGTGCAATTAAACCACAGAGGCCAGTAAACATCACTTGAACACAGATCCACATGAAGAGAAACATGGGTGAGCTGTTTGATTTTACAATAAGGCTGAACATCTTGTGATCTCATCATCTCTGGGTACAAAGCGCCGCCGTCTCCGCCAGCTGTCAGTGACCGTTGATGATGCTCTGAGACGTGGACGCAGTGGACGATGGAGCGACCGGAGACGAGTCGTTCGTACTGGTGAAGAAGTTGTCATCTTTCAGTTTGCGGTGCTCCGGGAGCTCCAGCATTACTTTGGCCTCCTCGATGTCGCTGTTGATGGCCGCGATTAGATCCTCTGTGGTGGGAGAAAAATACAAATTAAGAGCAGTCGAAAGGGAAAGAAATTGTACTTTGATTCTTAAACTGCATTAAGAAAACGACTAACATCCCAGCATAAAAACTAATTTAGATGACAGCATACCGAGTGAGGGATAGCTCTTCTCTGAGCGGATGTAGCCCAACAGAACGACACTCAGAATCTCCCCATAAAAGTCTTCTTTGAATTTGTGAATGATGTGCGTCTCCTACAAAACGAAAAATATTTATGTGAACTTAAATAACTGAACAGGAGCCAAAATGTATCGAACTGCTTCATCAATAACAAATTCCAATCCGAATATTTCGCTCTTGAAGAGCAAAAGCGCCTTGGCACACATAGCCAGCCAACTTTAATAAATGGGATACCTGAAATTATTCGACAGGTCAAACAGGAAAAAAAGTGCTGCCAGAAACCATTGGAACCAGTTTGATGTGGAACGTTGTTTTTCTCAGAATGGCTAACATTTTCAGAATCCAAACCATAAAATAAATAAAGGCACAGGGACAACAAAACACTGTATTGGTTCATGAGAAAGATGAACTTTGCTGACTTGTAATCATTATTCATACTTAAGTGCTGTATTTACATACTGCAAAATATGCATTTAATGTCTTCTACCTTCTTTTATTAAAAGTAATTTCTCTTTTTATGAAGCAAAACATTCCTGGTTAAAATTATAAACAAATCCTCTTTCAGAAGTCACATTGAAAAGTAGCTTTAGTTTTCTTCCTTAACCTCCGTATGTAATGGAGCGAACACACATCTGTCCAGGTAAATGCAGACGGAAAAAAACTTTCATCACTTTATTACCTTGCGTCATGTTAGGCCAAACGTACAATTCAGGTTCTTTACTTTTGTTCTCGCATTAACTGAGAAATACAACTTCCCAAATATGTAAATGAGGAGGTACATCTTACCTCGGTTCCATTTCTGGTTTTATGTGAAGATAACATACCACCTGCTACCAAACAGCTTCAACATGAGGGTATTGTTTCTTCCTGACTCACATGGTTGGCATAAAAAGACACCTGACTTGTGCTTACCATGGACTTCTTTGTGTTTTTGTAGTAAGGGTTCCAGCCGATGCTCATCACCATTTTGTAAACATCGCCGTTCCCGATGCAAGCCCAACCATAGTAGATTCCTGTGCTGATATCTGCTGGAAGGTTGTCGACCACCGAGTCCGGGAAGTTAGCTGTAGATTCGTGTAAGGACAAGAGAGGGGGTAAATACATTAATTTGCTTTCAAGGATCTATTCTGGCTTCAGCTGTGTAGCGTTTTTCCACGCAACAGTTGAATCTGAATGTTTTAGTTTTTTAATGCCTTCTTTGTAATATTTAACGACTTTTAAATATTTTAATTGACAGAAGACAGTCTGATTGGAATGAACGTTAGATAATTAATTCGGATAAAGCATCTCTGTGCAGACGACTTTTTAAAGGGAATCTATTTTAAAACCATTTTCGTATGTAAAAATCTAAAAGCATGTACAGAAATTGAGGGTGAATTGGTTCTGAAATCTACACTGGCTTTTACACTACAGGCTGAATATGCCAAATAAATAAATACAAATATTTTTTTTCTTCCTGCAAATCTTTAAAATGTTCAAATAGGAAATAAAAATGCACCAAGCGAGTCTTTTCCAATAACCATGCACCCAGAAATATGTTTTTGCTTTTACAATAATGATGTCTGCATTAGTGAGATTAAAGTTTAACCATAAAAAAAGTCAAATATAAATTGTGGAATACACTTTCACAAATAAAAAAAAATTCTTAAAGTTCCTTTAGGTTGGATTCAAAGTTACCACCTCTATAAGCTTGACTAATGTAGGCCTATACATTTGATTCATTTTAGTAGCAGTTATTTTGTATGAACAATTGTTTAAATATGAGTGACCTTTAGAATTTCTCTCCATCCTAAAAACAGTAAAAATTAGTGGGCGAGTTGGTCGATTCTTGAGGAAGGTTGTGTGTCCTGCTCTGCCGTTTGCAGAACTCCCTTCTCAAAACATGTCCCAATGCACATAATTTTTTTTTTTTTTTTTAAATACAATCACACAGATTGGACTGAGGTGGATTTAATCAAGTCAGGTGCATGAATTCCAATTGATCCTAGATACCAAACAATGCAGAAACCCAGGCGGCTGATTTGCAGGGTTCACTTCTCCTGAAGGAGGAACAATGGATAAAAAAATAAAAAAGTTACTAAGACGAAAAATACCTTTCCTAACAACAGGAGATATTCAGAAATACTACTTACAAGACAGGGATTTTTTTTATCATTTTAAACTGAAATTAAAGTACATTTCCCAACTCCATACTGCTTTAATGATTAACCAAAAACTGAGCCACAAATAAAACTATGGAGTATTAGGGCCATTGTAAATAAAACAAAAATATTTTGGTGTAAAGTTCTGCAAAAAAACAACAACTAATTTTCCAGAAAAATCTTGAAAATTCTCTGATTTAAAAAAAAGAAGTAAAATTACATTTTAAAAAATCTGAATGAGATTAATTGCATACATTTTCTGTCACATAAGTTGTAATATTATGAGTTAAAAGGCAGAAATTTGAGATTAATTGCAGATATTTTCTAGAAAAACCCCCCGAATTCTCTGATGTAGAAAAGTAGAAAATTTGCGAGAAAAAAAAAAGAAATTTCTCTGATTGAAGGCAATTTCCTGAGTTTATGATGTCAAAAATATCTTAGTTTAGTTATCGAAAATGTATCCCTTTGATCATAGAAGTTTTAGTATTTTCTCAAATATTTTCTACTTTTTTTTCATTAGAGAACTGCGCTTTTTTTCTTAGAAAATATATTCATCTCAAATTTTTTCTTATCTCGTAATTTTATGACTTTTGTGACAGAGAATTTCCGAGTTTTTTTCTAGAAAATGTGCGATTATTCTCAGAAATTCTGAAGTTTTACTCGTAATTTATTGACATCATTTATTTACTCGCTGCTTATTGAGATAAGAGAATTTCTGATCCCCCCCCCCCCGAAAAATATGTGACTTTATATTCAGAGTTTCTGAGTTTTTTGGGCGGAAATTTACTCCAACCTATTTTTATTTAGTTTACAATGGCCCTAATATTCGTATAAAACCTTCTGTGAAGTGATTATTTATTTGAAAAACCTTTTTGGACTATTTTTTAAAATACGTAGTTCTGGGTTTGCTCAGCTTCTTCTGGTTATTTAAGATTATATAAAACACAACTCAACATTATGGAAAGTGACACGAGGCCATATTGAGTCAATAGCAGCACTTTGTATTATTAGTATTTGTCAAGCTCATTTACGAAACTTGCAATTACGTCAAAAAATAAGAGTAGCGTTAACGTAAAAAAACAACGATTTTTACGAATATCGCTCACATAGCCTGCATGATTTATCTAATAACCACTCAGCTATAAGATCTTATCGCGTTAAGATGCACAGCCTTTAGTTGGTCCCGCGAATCATTAAAAAACCCTCATAAGTTAACAAGGACTTTACGTAATTTACGTAGACAGTTATGTATCAGGTTATCAAACTGTAAACTCCATAGGAATCGATGCTAGTTTCTTGTCTCACCCGTGGGAATTCCGAGTTCTTTGCTTCCCCTTCCAAATCCTCGAACGACTTCTCCTCGACAGAAGTAAGGGAGGCTCTTCATAGCGTGTCTCCCGGGATCGGCTGCTTTTAGACAGAGACTACAGAATGACCTCGAACACGGCACAAGGAAGTGAGCCTGGCTGCTCAGCTAGAACGTTTTTAGCGGCTTACAGAAGACCTGTCTATATGTATTACAAAGTTAAGCACCACTATCTGAGTCTGGGTATAAAGTTGGTTGCCTCGTTCAACCAGTTACAGTTGAACCTCAGTCACTAAGCAGAGATAATGATGATGAAAGTTCATGAGCTATGCTAGCGATGCTAACCAGCTTCATCAGCCTCATACGGTTCCTGAAGCGGATAGAACTCGGATAAATTCGAGACAACTGTTTGTACAGCAAGTCGGAGGATGACAGTATGTGTCTCAGGACGGCTGCTCCGCGGCGTGATGAAGAAGATCAGACTCAGAAAAAGCCGGTTACGTTTGTAACATGTGTTTGAACTCTCTCTGCGTCACCTACACTCAATGATGTCAATGAACGCGTGATCATAGATGTGGTGCATTCAGGTACAGTAGGAAATAGGGAAAAATAAAGCATTTATTGAAATAGGACGCTGATTTTACTTTTAATTTCCCCATAACTGTTGAAGCGATTCTAACATTGTGTGTATTTTTGAGATATGAGATATAATATTAGATATGTGCAATTGTTACTTTGAAGACTATAGACGTGGCTCGCTGGTTAACTTTTTTCTACACTTATATTTGGTTGCACTGTGCCGCCATCTAGTGGAGGGAAAATAAACTCCAGAATAAAATTAAGAATTGTTAGGTTCATTAAATAAATAAATAAGTGAAGAGTGGTGAGTAGCACTGCTGCCTTGCAGCAAAATGGTCCTGGGTTTGAATCCTGGCCCAGGGCTTTTCTTCATGCAGTTTGCACATTCTCCCTGCGCATGCACGGGTTTCCTGCGGCTATATATATATATATATATATATATATATATATATATATATATATATATATATATATATAAAAAATGGAAAAACCAAAGAACGAACCATGCACGGATTCGGATTGAGTACATACAGGCAGTTGGTTTTTTGCTTGAATCAAAAAATGGAAAAAACATAAAGACTCTAGTTTTTGGGGTCATTTTAATTTTTTTTTGTGTCAAACGAAAAAAAAATATCATGGATTAAACCCTTACCCAATTTTCCCTTTTAGTTCACAAAACCAAAATAGTAAAAACTTTTAACGACACCTCATTTTCTATTTTGGTATTGTCGTTTTGACAATGCCCCGCACACGCTGTGTAGAGAGCTGCTTGTTTTAACACACACACTGCCCAATCAGACTGGCAGCCAGGGTTGGGCATCTTAAATTAAAAAGATAATTAGTTATAGTTACGAATAACTTTTTCCAAAAAGTAACTACACTGTCAAAGTAATTAGTTATTTAGCAAAGTAGCTGTGACGTTTTTTCTATGTTCTATAACACAGTTTAGCAGTTATGTTTCTTAATACCTATAACATCAGATATTTTTATAACTAAATGATGAACAAAAAAACACCATGTATAGTAGGGCTGGGCGATTATGAAAATAAAATAATCGCAATTTTCACAATATTGAACAATCTTGATTTTCAATTCAATTTTTGTCTTATTAAAACAATAACAATAAAACCATTAAATATATCCTTCACTATTAATGTCAAGCTTATGTCCTGCTACTGTTTTATTGCTAACAAAATCACATAACAAAACCGAGTGCGTCTCTTTGTACCTAGAGGAATGATAGGACTTCAGGTGATTAAATAGATTGGTTGTATTATCTAGCTTTGTTGAAATGGTGCATCCGCAGATTTTACAGATTGGTTTAGTTTCTTTGTGTGTGTTTTCTGTGTCAATTTTTCAAGTTTTCCTGTGTTTCAGCCATAGGTTTCAGCTAGCTGAACTTTTGCGTTGCTTGCATCAAAATGACCTTTATTTTCAACAATGTTTTTTATGGATTTTTCCAAAGATTAATGGTAAAACTACACACTGTCACTTTAAGGAAAATACTATCTGTAACTCATTGGTTATCATTAATATGTTATTTTTTAATAACATTGTAGCACAAAAAAAACAGTCTTGGCTACACTGATAATATATTTGACCCAGAAGAAGAATACGCAACAAAAACAATTGCTTTTCCTTTGCAATCCTTGCCGTTCTGTGCCGACAGTTTAACTTCACTTCAGTTCAGGGTCCTGCAGCACAGAAGATTTGTTTAGTTTAAAACTCTCAAAAACGACCGTGTTAATGTGTTGTGTTTGTAGTATGAACACACAAAAATATTTCAGCTTGAGTTAATCTTGCCATTTTAAGTCATAATGTATAGAATTCACCTTGACAATATCTAAAACAGGTGTCCAAGCTGATCCGTCATTGGCTACAACAGGAAAAAACAGGTTCTGGGGTGACAATCTCAGTCTCGCCACCGCTATATCAATGCGGCAGTTAAAAAAAAGAGAAGTTTTTGTCAGGGAGCCCAATGATTTGCAGGAATTAAAGGCTTTTTGCCAAAAATAGAATTAGGAAATTTGCCATCTGAGAAAATGAAGTATCTTATCCTCAACTGCCACAAAATACATCAACCTGTCATGTTGAGAACTTGTAAATAAAAAGACCAATACCTTTAGTGGAGGTAAGCTGGGTAGATGTTTTAGTCATGCCATAAAAAAAAGCTCAATTGTTTGATGATAAATAGTTTCACCCAACCACTACCAAAGAATTAAAGAAACATATGTCTAATTTATATTCTCTAAAGATGACCACAACAACAAATAAAATTTTTCCAACAACTGTGGTTAGCTAACATTTACTGTAGGGGTGTGCAAAGCAGCCAATATTTATATCTGTATTTGTTGAGGGGGAAAAAGTATTTTTTATTTGTACATGGATTTGACTAAAATTCCAAATAACTGTAAAATTCTTTTTTTTTTCCACGTTACACTTCTAATTTACATTATATTTCATTATCTATTATAATAATTATGGATATGCAATATTGTTTGATGTTTTTGAAATCCAGCAATGAACATGTAACAAGAAACGTCAGTGAAAAGAATGTAACACAATAGCCATTACTTCATACAATGGGGGTTTCACGTAATTATGCATCAGATTTCGACCGATGTTTGATATCCAGCACGTTATTTTTTTGAAATTTTATATACATATACAGTGCTCTGCATAAATGAGTACACCCCCTTTAAAAAGTAGGAGTTTAATCAGTAGCTCAATGAACAAAAGAACAATTTCCAAACTTTCCAGAAGCCGAGTTTTATTTAACACTTTTTTAACTCCATAACATGATATTAAGGTTAATAATCTAATTTAGATCACAAAATCTTCAGTTTTACTCAAATTGGTTGAAGCAAAAACGAATACACCCTGCAACAAAAACTACTACATCTAGTATTTTGTACTAGCACCATGATTTTTAAGGACAGCACCAAGTCTTCTAGGCATGGTCTAGGCAATCTAGACAACATCTATCGTTTTCCACTCTTCAACAAGAACCTATTTTAGAGCCTGTATGCTGGTTGGAGAGGGATTCTCAACTTGTCGCTTCAGAATTCCCCACAGGTGTTCGATTGGGTTCAGATCAAGACACAAACTTGGCCATTCAATCACCTTCACCCTGTTCTGCTTCAGAAATGCAACAGTAGCTTTAAATGTGTCTTTTTGGATTATTGTCGTGTTGGAAAAGTGCACAACGACAAGTGCACAGAGTGATGGCAGCATCTTCTCCTTCAGTATAGAGCAGTACATTTTTGAGTTCATGATGCCATCAATGAACTGCAGCTCCCCAACACCAGCAGCACTCATGCAGCCCCACATAAGGGCACATTAGTTCCAAAAATGGTGATCTTGGTCTCATCACTCCAGAGTATAGAGTCCCAGTGGTCTTCATTATTTCAGCATGGGCCCTAGCAAATTCTAAGTGTACTTTTTTGTGCATGGGCTTTAGGAGAGGCTTCCTTCATGGATGATACCCATGCATGCCATTCCTCTGCGGTGTGCGCCGTATGGTGTCCCGGAAAACGGTCACTCCAGTTTGGCTTTCTACTGCTTTATCTAACTGCAGTGAACTTGCATGGCAATTTTCTTCAACCCTTCTCATCAGAAGAAGCTCCTGTCGAGATGTTAACTTCAGTGGACGGCCTAGACATCTCTGTAAGATGGTTGCACTTCCATCTTTCTCAAATTTTATGATCACTTTTGCTACAGTATTTTGACCGATATGTAAAGCTTTGCTGATCTTCTTGTAGCCCGCACCTTTTTTTGTGTAAAGAAATGATTTCCTTTCTCAGATTTTTCTTCCACAGGGAGCCATTACAAACAGCATGAAACGGGAAGGGCTTTTCTTTGTAAAGAAATGCGCTTTTATTGTCACCTGTCTGCTAGACACCTCTTAAATTAATCATGGAAGCTATATATATATATATATATATATATATATATATATATATATATATATATATATATATATATATATATATAGCTCGGGTTCTCCAGCAGAGGCCTCCGAGCTTGAGGAGCTTGAGGGTCCAGCGCAGGATCTGTGCTGTTCCAAGTACAGCACTTTTCTTGACTGAGATGTCTGAGGTTCTTCCAGGGATCTGCTGGAGCCATTCCTCCAATTTGGGGGTCACTGCCCCAAGTTTTCCTATTACCACGGGCACTATTGTCACCTTTCCCTTCCCAGCCTTCTCTAGCTCCTCTCTGAGCTCTTGGTTATCCTCAAGTTTCTCATGTTCCTTCTTCTTGATGTTACCATCACTTGGTTTTGCAACACCCCCTACAACGGCTTTCCTCTGCTCTTTATCAATGACCACAATGTCTGGTTGGTTCGCCATTACCATCCTGTCTGTCTGGATCTGGAAGTCCCACAGGATCTTTGCTCGGTCATTCTCTACCACCTTTGGAGGTGTTTGCCACTTTGACCTAGGGGTTTCAAGTCCATACTCCACACACATGTTTCTGTATACTATGCCAGCCACTTGGTTATGACGTTCCATGTATGCTTTCCCTGCAAGCATTTTACACTCTGCTGTTATGTATTTTATTGTCTCAGATGACTCTTTGCACAGCCTACACCTTGGATCTTGTCTGGTGTGGTAGATCTGGGCCTCTATCACTCTGGTGCTCAAAGCATGCTCCTGTGCTGCCAGGATGAGTTACTCTGCGGTGTCCTGTATGCCAGCCCTCTCTAGCCATTGATAGGATTTCTTGAGATCAGCCACTTCAGTTATGTTCCGGTGGTACATCCCATGTAGGGGCTTGTCCTCCCATGATGGTTCCTCCTCCAGCACCTCCTTATCTTGCCATTAGGCATTCACTACGTATGTCATCCATTGGAGCCTTGTCCTTGATGTACTTATGGAACTTCAATGTTTCATCCTTGTTAGTGGCTCTCACCCTCATCAGTCCTCGGCCTCCTTCCTTACGGCTTGCGTACAGTCTCAGAGTGCTGGATTTGGGATGGAAACCGCCATGCATAGTTAGGAGCTTTTGTGTCTTAACATCTGTGGTCTGTATCTCATCCCATGCCATTTGCCTGTGGTATTTCCAGGTACTAGTAACTTTCCTCAATGTCTGCTATTGTTCCCTCTGGGAGTGAGACCCCTTCAGTGTGGACTACCTTGCCTTGCTTTGTGACCATCCTACTACATTTGTGAAGCCCGAATGACATCCCAATGTCATTGCTTTAGATACTGGTGGTGTGGATCAGGGAATCTATGTCCCGTTCACTCTTAACATTCAGCTTGATGTCATCCATGTAGAGGAGGTGGCTGATCGTAGCCCCGTTCTTGAGGCTGTATCCATATCCAGTCTTGTTGATTATTTGGGAAATTTATTAATGCATTTGGGGGTTCAGGCCTATGCAGAACAGCAGTGGGACAGAGCATCACCTTGGTATATGCCACTTTTGATGTACATTTGTGTAAGTGGCTTGCCATGGGCCTCAAGGGTGGTTCTCCACAACCTTACCGAGTTCACAATGAATGCTCTAAGAGTCCTATTGATGTACTGCTTCAAGCATTTGTTCATTCATGTGTGGGGCATCGAGTCGTAGGCTTTGTTGTAATAAATCCAGGCAGTACACAGGTTGGTCTTTCAGGATTAGCATACTTGGGCAACTGTTCTGTCAGCCAGGAGCTGGTGTTTAGCCCCTCTGTGCTTTGCTTGTTAATGCATGCTTTTATGACCAGTAGAATCGATTAGTGTAATTCCCTGCCTTTATTTATTTTTTTATTTCTGGTCTTCCCAAAAAGACTATCTCAAGTTTACAGCTTCCACAAAACTCAGCAGCAGGTGTCCTGACGAAGACCAGGAGGTGGCAGCACATTACACTGGTCTTAAAATCACTGCATTGGCTCCCTGTATGTTTTAGAATCCATTTTAAGGTTCTTTTAATGTTTTTTAAGTGTCATTGATCTTGGGCCTTCTTGTCTTTCAAAAATAATTTTACCGTATGAACGTTTGCGGTCTCTGTGCTCCTCTGGCAGCCATTTCCTTGTCATCTCACAAGTCAGGACACACACCTCTGGAACAGGCTGCCGGAACACACACACACCTCTGGACACATCCATTTGGTGTGTCCACACCAAATGGATGAAGCGACCAAAAAAGCACGACACGCTCCTAGCTGTTCGCGTGCATATTTGCACCTTGAAGCTCGTGCAAAGCGAACTGGATGCACTTAAAATACGGCATATTCACGCGCGACCTGGCCATTAGCAGAGCTGGGGCCAGAGTGCAGCTGCCGGTGGATTATGGACTATGGTCTCCAATCTGAGGTAGGACCGAGTGGATATACGTGTTTGGCCTGGCCTGGTTCCCGCGGCATGGGATGCAAATCTCGGCAGGCATGCCGTTCTCGGCATAAGGTCAGTGTCCAATCTGATGATCGAGCGATACCATATGAAGTGAAATATCCAATTGTAAAGCCTTTTTCTATCACATGGTGTCTCAAACATTGTCAATTACATGAAGATGAGTCCCTCCTCTCACTTCCTCACGGTTGAAAACTGCTGCAATGGAATTACTGATCTACACAATTAATTTAGGCGAATTACATATTTGCCAAATAAATAATAAGACAGGCGGGCCTCATTGACAAGTGGGCGGGCCCAGGCCCACCCGTGGCTGCGCCACAGCTCAGGGCTGCAGAGAACGTTCATGTTTGTAAGAGCAGGCTCAAGACTTACCTTTTTAGCCGAGCTTTTAACTTATTATTATTTATTAATATCTGTTTAAATCTCTCTGCATGTATTATTTGATTTAATTTTTAGTTTAGCTTTTGACTGGCTATTATTTATTAATTATTTATCTGTTTTGCATTTTTATTTGATCATATCTTATCATTGTTTTACACTTATAATTTAAAATGCTATCAGTCTTACCATTCTACAGTCATTAATAGTCTACTGTTTATTTTAATATTTTAACTTCTTATTTTAATCATCCTTCCAGTATTTCCTCTGTGGGAGCCCTCTGCATCGGGGGTGGTGGTCAGCAGTAGCTCCCCAGGTATAGCTTGGGTGGTAGCGGGGGTAGCAGCCCTCTCTCCTCTGGGCGCCCTTGGTCAGTGCCTTGGCTGCTGCAGTTGATCTACTGCTGCTGATGCAGATTACTCCCATGATGGGGTTTCCTTGCTAATCTGTACTCAGCCTATTGTTGCTTTTATTTTTCCTGTTATGTGTGTGTGCGCATGGGAGATGCGTTGGGATGGGGGGTGATAGGGGGGTATAGTTGTGACTATGTTTTTATTTTGGGTGGAAAGGGTGGTGTTTGTGGTGTCATTTTAATCTGTAAAGCACTTTTAGAAGCTATGTAGTTTGAAAAACGCTTTATAAATAAAGTTTGACTTGATTTGATTTGATCTGTGGCTGCCTGGGTGCTTTCCAGGTAGTGCTTGGGTGGAGGTGGTGGTCTCAGCCTCCCATCCTCTGGACACCCTAGGTCTGTACCCACACTTAACATGAATCCTAATAATGAAACTTGCCAAAATGCACATCCCTTTTAGTTTTACCATTATTAAATGATAATTTCAAGAAATTGAGACATGGAACACAATTGAAACATGGAAAGAAAACTCCACTTGTGTTTATCTGAAAACATTTTGCATTCTCTACAGAAAGATAAATATCTGCTGACTCATATGTCGTGTGAAGGTTTAAACACTTACAGAGTAACAGCTCATTTTATTAATTAACAAATCAAGTATTAAGTTAAATGTTGGTACACACAAAAATTACAACTTCTTACGCCACAGAACCTCTTTCACTTTTAAGAAGTCAACCAGCTCTGCCTTTTAGAATTCTGCAACTTCAGATCACACTGCTTATAGAATAATATTCAAGGCCAATTTGTTGTTTTCTCCAATGCTTATCAAGTGAGACGGTAGTTTAAAAAGAAAATCATTTAACAGAGACTTCTTGGAGATCGACAACAACACAATACCCCAACGCTAAAGGGAGAGCAGAGGCTTCCTGTGAGCATTTTAGGTTTAAATTTTAACTGTGACTTCAGAAAATACAAAGTAGTATAAGCACTTTTTAACATACAGTTAATAATAGTTGAAAATGTATTAATTATATTTAAATAAACAGAGAAAAAGATGGCGAACATAAGAAGTTGAATATGGAAAAATTTCATTGAAAGCTATGTTAAAAAAAGACAGATGCAGAATGAAAGTACATTTCCTTAAAAAGTTATATTTGAATTAAAATATAATAAAATGTCAATTTTAACAAGCACAACAATGCTGTTATGTTTACTACTATCAGCCAGTACTGGCCGCCATTGTGGGTTGACAGCTGCGGTCTCTATGTTCCAACAATATGTTCAGCACAGCTTGGCTGGCACTGGAAGAAATTGTGGCATCAGCAAGTCAACCAGCTGCTTCAGAGCCCATGATATATTGTTATCTGTCTCATGAGACGACTTACCGGAGAAAAGCAGAAAGTAGAGTAAATTTAGGTGAAGCCTACACTAGATGGACCCACAGAAAACATTTCCACGGCATCAAACAAACACAGAAATACTGACTTTCCTCCTGGACCAGAAATCTAACTTACTTGCCAACTTGGCTAAAGTTAGCTGTCAGTTAAACTACTTTAGCATTCCTCACTGGATACAGTTCAGGTTGGTCACTGGGTGTATCACCAACGAATCGGCAACCAAACAGGTGGAATGGTTTTTCTATTATTGCAACTACGTAGACACAATAGATGTCGCTGTACATGTTCCATATCTAACCTTTAAGCGACATGAAAAAGTTATAAAGCTTCTCCTGTTTCAGCACAGTGACAGTCTCTGCCATCTAGGTATAGCACTACTTTTTGTATGAACTGAGCATGCATATCATTTTGGCTTTAAGGCACCGTCCCCTCTGATCTACCTTTAGTTGTCCCACAACTACGTGCCGTACTCATCATGCTGCAAGTGTATATACTCAGATATGCTGTGGCAGACAAACTGGAGGGAGAAACAAGGCAGCATCCAAGTATCTTCTCAAAAAGCCATTTTTCCTTGTCCACTATGCCAGAGATGTTTGATAAGAAAGAATAGGGGTAAATTTACTGCAGGGTAAAGGCAGATTTGCAAAGCAAATTTTTCTTTGCTCATAAATGCGGTAAAGTGTCAGATCAGCAGGATATGGACACAAATGGCTTTATTCAACTAATAAAATGATAAAATGATAAGGGTTTCAGATCTGACGATGAGCCCATTGGGCATGTTTCAGATCTCACCCGTAAAGTTTGCATTTTCTTCCATTCGCTTATAAGGGGTTTTCAGAGATACTTCTAACATTTTGCACAGTCTAAACACAGTTGCTCTCTTCAAAAATAATGGTTTAAAACATGATGTAGTAATGAGTAGTTTCGTTTTTTACCATGTGGTTTTTTTCCCCCTTCTAAATTTGCATTGGATTTGTGTCTGGCTTGTTTACTGTGGTGATTTTGAACATGGTTTTTCTCTTGAAATAGAGGCAGCGTAATCCAGAACCTATTTCAGTAATGTTTACCTTGTTACCTATTAAACAAGATTTTAGTGTTGCATATTTTACCTCTTACATGCTAAACATTTAGCTGATAAATTAAGTAATGTAGAAGCTTGAGAGAAACTTGAATTCACCGCAACGATTGAAGTATTTTTTTTCATTGTTGTTTATTGATTTTCCAATATATTACAATATCTCAATTTCAAACTCCATTTGATTTACACAGCACTTTAAAACAAGGGCTACACCAAAGTAATTTACAGCTAGCACACAAGATACATATATAAATACATATAGAAACCCAAAATATAGGGACATCTTAGAAACAGAAAATGTACTTTTTCAAAAAGGAGATTTGTCTTTCCAGAGCAGATCTTCAAGGAACTTGCAAGAGTTCTCCAATCTCTTGAACTTTTCCATATTTTTTAATGTTACAACCATGACTTCCGTGCCTTTTGTTTAGATTTTTTTATGTCAGACAAATAGTGTCATGTTCTGTACTATTTTGTGCATCCCCTATTGAGAGGGACAAACATCCACCCAGAGTATAGAAACTGGATTCCACTCAGTCACCACAACAATGCTTTACTTCTTGCTTTTATGTTTATTTTCAGCATGTCAGGTCAGGTAAAACACCTTCAAACAAGCAAACACAGAATTTTAAATTAGCTTTCAAGTTCTTCGTATACTTAATTTATCACTTAAAATGTATTTCAGATAGCATTAATTTTAGACACAATCAAATACTTATGTTAGAAAAATACATAATTCAATCACAATTTGCTTAAATTTCTCTTCAAACATAATTGATTGATCTACCATCTTTGAATTACCACGCCACATAGAATGAATACATATTGGAAGTAGATTCTTCACAAAATGCACTACTGAACAACCCACAGCAATTGATAATATTGTCAAAATCAATTCAGTTACCAAATAGTGTAATCTTACAAATTTGCTGATAACCACAAACAATGTAAGGTTACATCAAAACAAACAAATCAGATCAGCATCTTAATTGTTTGGGCCAAGCCTAGTCAAACAATCAGGTCAACATAGTTTCACCTCCAATAGCCAGTCGACGCTAATGCTCCTATAAATTATTTATAGTGCATTACGGTAATAGAGCATCGGGGTGGCTTTCCATGCAAATACTACGAAGTGGAGGTTAATTTAGAGGTATAACAAGAAAAAAAAGACCTACCTCTTACATTTAAATACTATAGGCAAAGTAAATCTTTTAAGAATTACCAAGTAAAAGTACAGTGTAATGCTTTAGCGTTTAGGTTGGCTATTTGTGTCACTTTCAGGAATTCATTTCTCCAAAATGCTGAGATGTGAAAATAAATATTCTTTGGATTCATGTAGAGGGTCAACTAAACTAAGCAGAATAAATATCTCATAAATTAACTGCTTCTCAATTCATCTGCATTTCCCCCTGAAAGACTCTTTATAACAGCACCGTTTGACTTGACTGCATATTTCCAAGTGTCGGCTCACTTGGCAGCAGTTGCTTAACTGTAGATTTTGCCATGGCAATATTGGTGTGTTCTATTGGTACTCGGAACTCCATAATTACGACTTCCGAGTGGGAATAATCAAATGGAAGGCCCTCTGATGCTGCTATCCATTTGTCTCGCACCTTCATGGAAAATAGATTTGCCCTTACTTTATCTGAATTATTAGTTTCTTTTAAACTTTTAGATTGACCCCTTATTATTTATTATTTATTGTTTAGTTGGTTTTATTTTCTGTTATGTCTGTATATGTCTGTTTTTGATTGTCGAACATGTCTATTTCAATACTGTTGGATGACTTTTTTAATGACTCACGCCATAATTGTTTGTGAAAAACTGTCAATAAAAAAAAAAAAAAAAAAAAAAAAAAAAATTTGTCTCGCACACTCCCGCGTCCGAGTCGCATTCCCCGTGACGTATTCCCCAGTTATAACATTCCAGTTTGTCTTTGTGGCCGCCAAGTTGAAAAGAACTTAGACGCCATCACGGTAGCAGCTGTCATAGTGCTGCAGGGGGCAGGCTAATCATTGTTATTGTTAGCGACACAGCATCTTTAGCAGACCAGCATTAAAAACAAAGCTTTACATTGTATTGCACGCACAGCAAGACCAGGCAATGTATACATTCGTGACCGGATTAAAGCAGCAATGTAGTCAAGCGTGTAAGAGCATTTAAAAAAACACTGAAATGTCCAACATAGTACAAATACAGAGAAAATACACTTAAATTACACCGGCCGTAGCCATGTTTGTTCTCAGGGTAGTCCGCTCTGCTATCAAGAGTTCCGAATTGGAGGTCAAATATTCCGACCTAAAGGGGGCATGTCTCAGCAGTGGCGGCGCCAGAAATGTTTTTTTTTTTGCAGGTGCTATGGGGGTGCTAACCACGTCATTGACGGCGCTCTTAAATTCATGTCCTGCTTTTAATGCCACACCAAGAAACATGACACACAAACATCAATAGCCAATGGAAAAACACAAGTTTGTATTTTACAGCCATTCAGCACATCTTAAACCCCGAATGTTAAAATGTAGAATTCACCTGCCTATGTGGAATCTTACATTAATTAAACACCATTATTAAGAAATAAGCAAAAACAGATGCTGCAACACTGTCGGGTCACCACATTTTAGATACACATGCACATTACAGCTTCAGTTACAAAAATCCACCAGGTTCTGATACAAAATAACACTTCAGCTTCGAAATTAATAAAGGCCTATAAAAGCATTTAAATCTACACACTGCTGCTGCTGAAAAAAAAAAATAAACAAAAAAAAAAAAATACTTTCTTACCGATTGATGCATTCATAACAACACAATCTTTCTGTTGTTATGGTTCAGAGCAAAATTATCTTTTTTCTTGGTCCAAGGATCGAGTTCTGTCTTTGTTTATTGCCAGTAGTGCGAGGTTGCTGTTCCGAGAGTCTCCGCTGCTGTTCCTCAAATAGTTCTTTAAATGACAAAGACATGAGAAACTGCGCTCACAGCTCACTGATGTGACAGGAAGGGTTCAGAGATATGGACAGGAGTTTAAACAAGTTTAAAAAGGCATCATTGTATGGTCTCATGAGCAGTTTTGGGAGTAATGCATTACAAAAGTAATTAGTTACAAGAATACATTACTTTTTTCAGTAACTTAGTAATGTAATGCATTACTTACAAAATACCCAGCAATATATTACTAGTTACAATGTCAGTAACTCAAGTTACAAATGCGTTTAAAAAATTTTCTGGCCAACTAATGAAACAAACCAAATCAAGTTGGATACGGTAGAACAAGATCCACTTCCTGTTGCTCAAAACTAAAACATCAGAGAATCAGGACGGCTGAGGAAAAGATCCGACTGTACATTTAAACATTATTCACAATGTTTTCCTAACCATCTGCTGTAAGACTTCAGACATCTTGTGATGAGCACTTTCAGCACCTTCTTTTGATTAGATTTAACAAGCATTACCATGAAATAGAAGGCATGCAAAGGAGCTAGAGAATTATTTTTAATAAAATCGTGTTTAAAATACAGTATTTGTGGTGTGACACTTGTGTAAAATGTACATTGAAGTTACAGTGGTTAGAAGTCGTGTTGATATTTAAGATGTTTTGCCAAAAGTAACTTAAAGTAATGTAACTCAGTTACATTTTTAAGACAGTAATATGTAATGCAAACATATTATATTTTTGACATTGTAACTAGTAATGTGAAATATATTACAATTTCTTTGTCCAACACTGCTCATGAGAGATAAAAAACTCCTGAGTGGTTCTGATATAATGACCCTGTTCTTCTCTTCTCTTCAGTAACTGGCGAACTTGATAAAGTCCCGCACACAGATTTTCCTTCCGGATTTTCCTCCATAGTGGCGGGCCATGGGCAGGATGAGCTCCTTGTCAAGAAATGATGCATTGAAGCAGTTTGAAGCACGTTTTTGATAAACAAAATGATCCATCTCCACACCTCACTCAATCAAGCTAGCAAAAAATCTGCGCATTAGCCAAAGAGTAGATTAGGGTCAAAGGTTATATGCGTCGTACGTAATTGCATACAAATTTCAGCAAATAGTTTTTAAAAAAATTATTATTCATATTTATTTATAAAAAATGCAGTTTGAATGTGTAACTAACCTGCAAATAGAATGACACTAAATCAAAATAAAATTAAAACACAACATTTTTGGGGGTGCTTTGACCAATTCAGGGGTAGCTGGAGCACACACAAGCCCCTCCCCAGTGTGTCTCGGTGGAATGACACAATACAACTGGGAGATTTCCCACTTTCCAACTCAGAAGATTTAACTGGAAGTCGGATTTCCCACTCGGAAAGTCAGAGATTTTTTTCTTGTTCCCACTTTGACTTTCAATATGGCCGCTCCTCACATCAAGAATTGTAGCTGTGGTGGAAAAATGTCTAATTTACGAGACACGCTAGTAAGAATGTTCTTAACATCCATCTTACATGTAGTGCCTTCAACTCTGTAGAAGTTTCTTACCTGACGTCGCCTCGAGAACACAGTCAAGGTTGAACCTGTCGTTTTTTCCCTAATATTACTCTACAAATATAGGAGTTCAACATTCAGTTTGAAGATTTAGATATCCAAAATGAGACTGTTTGAAATGACTATGAGAGGTAATGATTTAAAAAACCCAACCATTAACATTGTTTAAATGATTAACGTTTCATATTCGATTAGGACAACATAAATAACTGTGATACTATCAACATGGAGTTATGACTTTTTCTTAGTCAACAGGGTTTTTAGGACAGACGACTGTTTACAGTCAAGTAATTTATTACCTTTCTTAAAATCACAAATTAATTAGTGCGGATATTTCTTGAAATAAACCTTGTATCACATTAAAAAATCTATAATTTTATAGATATCATTGGGACCATTTTGTTACTGCCCTTCTCTTCCACCTGTTACTGGCACGTGTCATTAACATAGTGATTTTTATATGGAGTCAACATGTTGACTTAGGTTCAGGAGCGGGGACCGCGTTTCAGATCCATTTCATACATCCTAGTTAGCCTTAATCCAATTCATCCGGCACCCCGCACCTGCCCTACATCTCTAATCACATCACGATACTTTTATAAACTCTGCTTGCCCTTCATCCTCTGTTTGCCTCATTCGTTTCGCCCCATCCCTTCCCCTCCCTAGGTTCCAGGTTCCTGCCGACCCGCTTTTCTCTTTTCCGGGTACCTACGGCCCCGTCGCCGCTCTTTGCAGGGTCTTGCCGACCCACTTTTCTCTTCCAGGTACCTGCCGACCCGCTTCTCTCTTCCGGGTACCTGCCGACCCGCTTCTCCTCTTCCGGGTACCTGCCGACCCGCTTCTCCTCTTCCGGGTACCTACCGACCCTCTTTTTCTCTTCCGGGTACCTGCCGACCCGCCCCTTCGACCCTTCCCCCTTTCTCAGCAGCGTCCATCGGACGCAGCCTCCACGTTCCGTGCCCCTGTTCACTCCTGTACCACCTTTTCTAATCTTTCTTTTAGGTTCCGAGCCGTTCCCGCAGATGTTCCGTCGCGGGCTCGGACTGTTGGAGAACGAATCTCCATCCGGTCTGGTGTCCTGCTCAACTACAATGCCCCCTGCTGTGTGGGGGGGATCCGTCCAGATGCTCTGGGTGGTCGAGCGTCCTCCGTGCTCGCTCTTCTGTCTTCTCAGACTGACAGACGGTCGCGGCAGATGAACGCTTGTTCTGAGCCAGGTTCTGCCGGAGGTTTCTTCCCATTAAAGGGGAGTTTTTCCTCTCCACAGTCGCTACATGCTTGCTCAGTGCGAGGGATTGCTGAGGAATTGCTCAACCCCATGTTGAGGACTCAGCAATCTGCTGGGATTCCTTACTGAGACAAACTTTTAACTGATTGGATTGCAATGACTTTTGTCGTAAAGGGCCTCGAGGTGACTTTCTCAACGCCTTGTACATCGTATAGGCTTTGTCTGAGGGGGTTCCTGAGCAGGCTCGGAAAGACGATTTCTCCAAGACTGCTCCCCTGGGTCTCCGACGATGTCCATCCTCAGACCATTCAATCCTCCACGCCTTCAGTAAACTGTTAAAATTCTAAATCTGTGGTGTGGTCCTTGCTATTGAATTTATTTTAAAGATAAATAGTAAGCTGATAACAGAGCGATTTTTTAACTGTTTTATTTAGTAGTAAAACACTTTTTTCTTTCTTTCTCTACAATCGAAGTAGCTACCTAGTACAACTGGAGGCATTTTACCATGACTTTCAGAATAAATACTGCTGTACTTGTATTAATCTTATGTTTGGTTTTTAATACATTTCATCACACTGTTGCTGAATTTATACAACATTCAAGTTGAACTTTTTTTCTTCTGTTTATACCGGAAAATGTGCTGATACATTATTACTGTTATTAGGCTACTTTTACTGCTAAAATTGCTGCAATTATTGTTTTAAACAATATGAAGACTATAATGTAATTATCATAATATAATTCACACAATGTGAAGACAGTGGAAAATAAGAGAATATTTAGGCAGAATTTAAAGTTTAGTTAAGGAGTTGACGTTTGACCCGCGTTGATGAGCTTCTCAAACGTAGGCTACGTGTCACTTATCCGTCTCATGGTGTGGTGTGACACAATCCACACTTCATATTGGGAAGAGGGATTTCCTCATTAGGCACTGCTGTTCCCAACCCGTCCACACAGAGAGAACGGACAGTCGGAGTGACGGTGAGAGGAGACTAAGTTCAGACCACAGGTAAGAAGCTAATTTATCTATCAAGAACAAACTAGCAAACGCAAAAACGATCATTCTTAGAATTCAGTGCTACTAAATGTATGTAAGTCATAACAGATTTGCCCTCTTATTATATAAGAATGTCTCTTCTTTTTCTGTTGTGGGCGCTAAGTTTAGTCTATGAGCTTTATTATTATTATTATTATTATTAATAATAATAATAATAATAATAATAATAATAATAATAATAATAATAATAATAATAATAATAATAATAATAATAATAATAGGGAAAGGCTTTAATTTAGAAGCAGATGAAGCAATACTTTCCCACTATTTTATAATATGACATCACGCAAGGTCGCATAACATTAAACCTATGATAAAAAAGCGACTTTTTTTATGCATATTTTCGCCACTTTCTGTGCAGTATCTCAGTCATCGTCGTACATGCGTGAGTTTTTTCGAGTAGTTCCTTATCAGGATTTTCATTTCAGGCAAATTTTTTCTTTTTTTTTTTCTTTCAAATGTTCCATTCAGTTTCAATTCTGTTTTATTTAAATAGCGCCGTTTCGCAACAGATGTAATCTCAAAACACGGCACGAAACATTTTAGTCTCAGCACTAAAGCTGGGCGATTCCCTGAATTCTGTGCACTTTGTGTCCCACAGGTTTACCACAAATATTTTCATTTAAAATAAATCACAAAATACATTTGAAAACAAGAAACAGATGGATATATGTTCCTTTGCATTATGACACACAAACCTATTTTAAGAATGACTTCTTTTAAAGGTTTCATAATTTCGATTCATTTCAATTCAGTTTATTTATATAGCACCATTTCACAACAAATGTCATCTCAAGGCACTTTACAAAAATAGTAATTGAAATGCATTTGTAGAAACATTCCAGTCAGTTTTTTTTTAAACATAATAAATCCCAGCAGATTGCGTTAAATCATTTATGTGAGGTTGTGCCCTGAACATGCAGACCCCAACCACAGCAATCCCTCATACTGAGCACGCATACGCTCAAAATAGTCAAACCTTAGATTTACTTAAAAATGTTATGTCAAGTGGTTCTACTCAGCTGTTTTAAGTAACTGTTAAGTAATATGGTTAAGTAACCAAGTTGTTTACTTAACCATATACCTTAACACTTAACAGTGTAGGTAATGAGTCGAAGTAGGCCAAATAAGCATGTCCCCATTTAGCAAAATTGCTATTTCAGTGAATGTGATATAAATGTAAATAGACAATAAGACATTTTTTTCCAGTAATATAGTTATTTGCGAATCCTCTTTAGCTTACATTTCAAAAATATTACAAATGAATTATGTGTAAAACAGCAGAATTTAATAATTTCCCTCAGTCTCGTTCAACCCCATAAAAACACACAAATCTTCTGTTTTTTAAAAATAATTGTTCAGTCAAACTTTCTCAGCACCCAGGAAGTGACATCAGTTAAGTCTTTTCGTGCACTCAAAAAATGACTAATTGGATTAACTTAATTTAATAGATGGCAGCTATTCTATCCAATAAATATATCGCAGTTGACCAAATTAAAATGCATCTGGAAAATGTAATATATTTGAGTCAGCAAAACACATTTGTTAAAAATAGATTTGAAAGGAAAATATCACATATAAAGAATGCAAAAAATTTTTTTTTCCCCTACTCAATTAATTTTAATTCCTTTGAGCTAAATGATATGGAGGTGGTGGCGATATGGAGGCGGTGACAATAAGAAGGCGCTGGGAGTCTGTCACTCATTTTTCGACAGAAAGAGAGGGGAGCTGTGTAGCCATAGTTTTTGTTGACCGCTACACATAAGCACATCAAGTTTAGTTCACCTCCTTTTAACAGATCGTACTATGTTTAAATAGTCTTATCCAAATCGGGATCCGGTCATCTTATTCTGTAAACAGCAAAGTTGTTTAATAATAAAGAAAACCATTCCACCTTCATCACACAAATACACAGAATCCATGCGCCATTTGTGAACGCATGCATGGAGCAATTGACACTGAATGTTTAGAATGCCATTGATTAAAGAGATACTAGTTAGATACTGTAGTCCCTTTGAATATGTCATTTTAGCTAGGACATCTTAGCAGCTAGAATGACGCCTATGCGTAAAACAAAACATCGGTTGTAATTTAGCGTCTCTGTTTATCCTAATGGAAACATGCAGAATTAAACTGACATTTTCCTTTTTGAGGCGTATTCCATTCCCAGTGCGCTTTGTGTGGAATAAAATATGACCATGGTGATAGGCAGTTGTTTGTGACTATGCCTCTATGAAAGTAACAACCTGACCAAAGCTGGCGTACACTTTGCATCGAAACAAGTCCCCTGACTTCAAAATCCGTTTTAAATGTCATGGAGAAAAAACATAATGTCGACACCTGGCAAGCAAAGCTGGAATGTCTTTATATGCAAGTCCGAAGCAAAAACAGAACTAAACTTAACCTCCTAATGCCATTTCCATTCCGAAATTCAGATAAACAGAGAGGCTTATTGCTGGCAGTCATTGCTGTTTGAAAAGCTAGACGAAACACACATTTTATTGATTAAATAAAGATATGCGCAACACTGCATTGCATTTTGCAGTAAAAATGTAGTTGTCCACAGTCGCTGTAGAGGCCGGGGATGGGCTCAGTCTATCTGTAAAATGAGACGCTTTCAACTTTCACAGAAATGTACAGAGGTGGGATGGTTTTCTTGTTTATTAAAATACAGCGCTGTTTACAGAGTAAGACGACCCGCATCACGATTTGGATCATGTGCACCTGAAAATATCTCATGTGCACGAGATAGTAACTGGTGCGTACAAGAAAAATGTTTTATTTTTTGCCCATGTCCCCTAGGGGCTCCATAAAACTTTTTCTTGCATTAAATTAAGTTATTTGTTCTCTAGTAATTTCAATCCCCTGGAGACCAAGACAACACAATTTTATTCACTTATTAGGAGCAGAATCAGATTTTTTAAAAACTTTTTTGTTAACATCTAAGTTACATGGTCAAAGTCCCCATGACAGAAAAATACATTTTCTTGCATTTAACACTAATCTTAAATCTGAAAAGGTTGCACATTTGTACTTTTACACATAAACCAAAAACAAGTCTCTGTCTCCACAATATAAAACTTAAATGTATATACTGGGCTATATAAACTGAAATAAAAAAAAAAATCTGATTTTAAGAATTTGTGTAAATATCACATTTGCAGGTGAGTTTGCTGCAATGCAGCCACAATAACATTTTAAACATGAATCACACAAAAGTTTTGTACACAGTGATTAATTAAAACAACCTGGTAAGACGTGAATACAGACATTGTGTACAGACAAAAGGTTTTTGGTGACAGTTTTGTGTTCCCAAAGGGAAGCATTTTAATGAAAAAACAAGTTTTTTTAGTGAAGTTTTTGAAGAAGCTTACTTCAAATTTAGAATCTTAAAAGCTAAAAAAAACTTCAACACCTCCTCTAAAACACTGGAGGATGATGCAGTTCTCAACATTCACTCTCAATTTTCATTTAAAATGCCAAAAGAAATACAAAATAAAATGCTGGCTCTATTAATCAACTATTTAAAGCTAAATTCCCACATATTCAGATTATCAAATTGTTGTAATACAGATTATATGTTACATCACTCCCGGTAAGATATCTCAGATGATCAAACAGAATTGCTGACAGAAATAGGGTGTAATGGATGACCTCAGTTTTTAAAACAAAAGTATAACGTACACTGGAAAGCTGAGGCTAATTAAATTCAAGTGTCTTCCGGACGTACACATTTGGAAGGTTTTGTTTGAAACAGTAATGTTTCTTATTGTGAGTGCAGTCTTTGTTAGTGCTTCTTTTACCCTTTCACACTGATATTCTTTAAAATATTTTGAGTATTTCAGCATTTCTTGATCGAATCCATCAAGGATGATATCTTTTGCGTTTGGCCCAGGGTTGAAGTGTGTTCAATTTGTTTCATAGTCTGCATTCTTCTGCTGGCGCTCCAATTCAGCATCATATGGGAATTTAGGAACCATAATGGCCACATGGCCCAGAGAATAGTTTTACAGTTAAGTTTCTGGCAATGAATCAGGGGTTGATGTTAATAAGATATCATCACTTTAGGATAAAACTGAAGAAGGTTGGTCTTTAGGAACTGTAAACGTGTAAAGTGGCAACTGGGTACAAAGTGATTAATTCTTCCTCAGGTGTTAGAGTTGTATATCACCGAGTGTGGCTTTACACACTTTCAGTTTACACATTTTCAGTGTGTAAAGGCACACAAAGACTGTGCAAAAGCAAAAAGACTTAAATCAAGTTCATAAATGTATTTGCAAACAAAGGTCTCTGTACCAAATATTGAGTTCTGTTTGTCTGATCTATCAAATAATTGTCATGCAATAAAATGAAAATTAATTATTTAAAAACCATCCATTGTGATTTTGTACATTTTTTTGTAGATTCTGTCCCTCAAAGTTGAAGAACACCTTTGATACAAATTACAGACTTCTACATGCAACAGTGTATCAAATACTTGTTCTCCCCATTATATACAGTGCTCAGCATTACTGAGTACACCCCCTTTAAAAAGTACGCATCTAATCAGTAGCTCAATGAAAAAAAGAACAATTTCCAAACATTACCATACATTGTTGAGTTAGAATAGAATAGAATAGAATAGAATAATCCTTTAATAGTCCCATCAGGGGAAATTCGGTCGTCAACAGCAACCAAAGAAACAACAAATATACAACATATGTAACAGAAGAGAAAAATATATACAAAAAAATACAATAATACACAGAATATGTACATCAACACAGAATATGTACATCAGGTGAAAATAATGTGCAAATTATATCGGTGTGGTAGTTCATGATACCATCAATGAAATGCAGCTCCCCAACACCAACAGCACTCATGCAGCCCCACATAATAACACTGCAACCACCATGTTTCACTGTAGGCACCATGCATTTTTATTTGAAATCCTCACCTTTATGACACCATACAGTTTTTAAACCATTAGTTCCAAACACAGTGATCTTTGTCTCATCACCCGAGAGTAAAGAGTCCCAGTAGTCTTCATTTTTCCCAGCATGGGCCCCAACAAATTCTAGGCATACTTTTTTGTGCATAGGCTTTAGGAGAGGCTTCCTTTGTGGACGATACCCATGCATGCAATTCTTCTGCAGTGTGCGCTGTATGGTGTCACAGGAAATGGCCACTCCAGTTTGGCTTTCTACTGCTTTAGCTAACTGCAGTGAACGTCCATGACGAGCATCTTCAACCCTTCTCATTAGAAGATGCTCCTGACAAGATGTGAACTTGGACGTCTCTGTAAGATGGTTGGATCTTTCTTAAATACAGTATTGTGACTGATATGTGAAGCTTTGCTGATCTTCTTGTAGCCTCACCTTTTTTGTGTTAAGAAACAATTTCCTTTCTCAGATTTTGTGACATTTCTCTTCCATGATGAGCTGTTGCTGACAGCATGAAATAGGAAGGGCTTTTCTTTGTAAAGTAGTGCCCTTTTATTGTCACCTGTGTGCTGGACACCTCTTAAATGAATCATTAGACTAACCTGTGGTTGCATACTTGTTAATTAGAATTTTGTACTCTTAAGTGGGGCTTTTCTCTTAGGATTATAATTGGGGTGGACTCATTTTTACAACATGGGCTTGAATGAATTTGAGGAAAACACTGTTTTGTGTGTGCAAATTAACAAATGTTTGCTATCAATGGCCCACATTTGTGGGAGTATTTCGTAGTATAGTATCTCATAGAAAATGTTGATTCTGAAAGGAAACTAAAGGTTTTATGACAAATGTAGTGGGGTGTACTCATTTAGATGCCTGCCATGCAATGCACTGTATCTCCCTGCTTTGCTTTGGCAGACATGGGTAATGTGTAACATGTCATTGTGTTTGTTTGGCTTTATTTGTGAACACATTCTTTATTCTGCATCAACAACAGAACTTATAGGAATTGTTTGAAATGTTGGGCTTGTGAAACCACATCTCTCTGGAAAACAGCAATTAGAGAAAATAAATATTAACATTTAAAAATACGGCAACATTATGCATTCAATATTAAAATCTGACTAACCTATGGATTTCTTTTCCAGGAAAAGGAACGAGGAAAATTCTTCTCACTGTTAATAAATGACGAAGGATATTCTCAACATTCCATCAGACATGTTAGAGTTAATATCAAATCCTGTGTAAAGACTGTTGGCTTCAGCATCATAACCTGACGTCCTCTTAAAACCATGCAACTGTGCAAACGAAGCAGCCCGGCGCTTCTACTGAAGCTCATCGTTGTACTGGGATCACTGTGGATGATATTTCTGGTCCTTCAGCTGGATGCACCCCTGCCTTTTGACCTAATCCACAGTAACAGCTGGTTGGAGTACAAGGATTATGATTTTGGACCAGAGAGAGTGTGCAACTGCTCAGCAATCCAGCAGGCAAACAAGGAGGCACTGGAGCAAGCCAAAATACTAACCATCACAAAAGAGTTCCAGAAGAATATTCAGATCCCTGATGAGTATTACGTCAATGAAACCAAAGACTGCAGGTGTGTTGGTTTAAATCAAAGCTCCTTCTAAGTATTCACACCCTAGATCCTTTTCACATTGGGTAATGCACAATCTTCAGTGTATTTTATTGGGATTTTTTTTGTGACAGAACAACACAAAGTAGAACATTATTATGAAAGCATTTGTATTCAAACGTATTAGGCCTTCAGAGAAGAGACTGGATGTATACTGAGAAAAAATTACACAAAGACAGACTTTACTATTTAAGTACTTCAAACGCATTAGATGGAAGTAGATTTTATATAATGGTGCCAGAGTAAAGAGAGCCGAATAGTAACATACAACAAAGTTTTTAATTTGTGAGAAAACAACTCATATTTATTATACCATTCCACTTAACAGCAATGGATCACTTTGTCTTGCTCTGTCATTTAAAACCTCATAAATATTTAGAATTTTATCCAGTTAGTGGTTGTAACAAAATGTGAAAAAGTATACGGGCTTTGAATAATGTTGCTAAGTAATGTATGTGTTAAAATAAAATTAACCATGCGAACGACACATGCAGTACTGATCTACAGCATTGTTACAGGAAATTCAAGACAAGGAGGAAATATTTAACATTTGCTCTAAGTAAAGAAGAGGAGGACTTTCCTTTGGCCTTTTCTATAGTTGTCCATCACAAGGTACGTGATTTCTAACAAAAAACAAAAAAACTTTATGACAGCATTTGGTTTGAACATGTACACACACACACACACAAACAGCTACAAACACGCGAGTTTATTTATAGGTAGCGCCAGTGGCGGCTGGTGGAATTTTCTCCAAGGGGGGCTATGATGATGGCTATATATTAGGGTTGTCAGACGATATTCTTTTTATACCTAATTAATTATAGGGTAGCTGTGAATTAATCCTGACTAATTAACATTCCTAAATATGACTAAAAAACGAATATTTTTAGTGTAAAGGGAAAAATCCAATTGCAGTAGCTCTTTTTTCATCAAATTAAGGAGCGATTAATTAATTAATTAATTAATTAACTAATTAATTAATTACTAAATTATATCCAAAAACATCACTTTAACAGAATAATCTGCATTTGTAACGCATACTGCGCATGTACAATTTATACAGAGAGTATATGGACACTTTGGGGCCTAGGATCGCTGCGCTCCAAGGCGGAAATATGTCCTGAATCAGACAACGCCGATGAGTCTAACAACTCAACTGCCCTTAAACTATAAAATATTTATCTTACACAGCTGAAAGAAAACACACATATATTTCGAAATATTTTTATGTTATTCTGAAAACCTATTTCCACGTTTTATCCAAGGTAATATGGCAAGTTGTGAGTGGTGGTGGGGGGGTCATCAGCACCCTCTATTGGCCAGCCACCACTGGGTAGCACGTAACAATCCGCTCCTAAAGCTAAACTCAGTCGGTACATACGGGAAAGCTGTCCACAGGTAAAAGTTCTATAGTGCAGTTTTTAGCAGGAGGACCCTCCCATGTAGTGACAGCTCCGAAAACAAACATCAAAAATCATGTTGTGTCACCAAAACGTTTCGAAAACACGTGTTTTTATGGTGTGAAAGTTATGGAGAGGGTCTTTAAAGCAAGTATTTACTGCATTTTGGAAAAAGTGAGCTGAAGATTCTACGATTCCTTTCTTGCAAGTTACTAAAAGTATGACATAAAAAGAGCATTTTTTTCTTCACAGAGTAATGTTTTATTTGTGTAAAAGGTAAAAAGGGACAAAATTCTCTTTTTGTCACAATTTAGGTGCAGAATTTTGAACGACTGCTGCGAGCCATCTATGCACCCCAGAACATATATTGTGTTCATGTGGACCAAAAATCCACGCCATATGTAAAAGCTGCCATTCAGGGCATTGTTTCCTGCTTCCCCAATGTCTTAATGGTTACACAGGCTGTAAGCGTGGTCTATGCTGGTTGGCCACGTGTCCAAGCTGACCTTAACTGTATGGCTGACCTCTATGAATTCAGCTCAGAGTGGAAGTACTTCATCAACCTTTGTGGGCAGGACTTCCCTTTGAAAACAAACTTGGAAATGGTCAGGATGCTGCGGTCACTAAAGGGCAGCAACAGCATGGAGTCCGAAGAGATGCCTGAAGGGAAGAAGAGGAGGGTATCCCAAGTGCACAAGATTGTTAATGGAACAATCAAGGTAGAATTGGTGAACATTTTGTACTTGTGTTAAGAGTTGCATGAAGTATCATACCCATCACTCTAATTCCTCTTTTTTTTGTTTTCAGTCGACAGGAAAGTCAAAGAGCCCACCTCCCTTCAACCTGCCCATTAAGTCAGGAAATGCCTACATTGTTGTAACTCGGGGCTACATTCGTAGTGTTCTCAAAGACACCCGAATACGAGCTCTTATCAAGTGGTCCAAAGACACCTATAGTCCTGATGAGTTCTTATGGGCGACTATTCAACGAATGCCTGGTGTCCCTGGCTCAACGAGGCCCCACACGAAGTACGACCAGACGGACATTAATGCCATTGCTCGACTGGTGAAGTGGGCGTGGCATGAGGGATCACAGGATTCAGGAGTGTATCCCGAATGTCAGGGCAAACACTTACGGTCTGTTTGTATATATGGAGCTGGAGACCTACAATGGCTGCTGGAGAACCACCATCTCTTTGCCAACAAGTTTGACACATACACTGATCCCATTCCTGTCTTCTGCTTGGAGAAACATCTCAGACAGAAAGCTCTAGCTGAGTCAGAGGGTGAAGATATTTTCTAGTTTTCATAGATTATACGTTTACCTGCTAAATCAGACAAACATCCCACTGTCCAGCTGTAGTTTTCCTCTCTGCGGAAGACTGAGCTGTAAGGGCATTAGTTTACAGCTTCTCTGCTTAACTACATTTCCCCTGTCTCAAAGTAAATTATCCACATAGCTAAAGGTTTTTCATTAGTGTGAGTGATGGCCTTTCCCTTTACTTGTACACATTATTGTACCAACACAACTCATAAAGGTTCAGAAAATATATTTCTTTTTTTTTTTTTTCTTTTTTTTTTTACGTGTCCTGTCTAGCAGTATGCTACTCAGAATTGGTGTCTGAGTACCAAGTACAAGCCCAACAGTTTTACTTTCCCAAGCAGAGTATTACAGCTTCGCTGTAGTACGCCACTTGTTGTATATGTATGAAAAATCTTTATTAGTGATTACTGTGGGTTCAATTTCCTGACGTCATGGACACTAAACCGAGACAAGAAGGGAGAAAGGAAGAAGGTGAAGAAAAGAAACCGGACCAGCAGAGGCGCGAACCGACGACACAAGACAGGGAGGCAAACAAAGAACACAAGAAAACATCCCAGTCCTCCACCTCTGCCGGACGGCAGAGAAACAGTAATACAAAACAAAAAACAACGAATCTGTACAGAACCAAACCAATAGTTCGGATCTAGTAGAATAAACTAAGAATTACACATTCACTACACACAAGCATGGATTAATGAACATAATACAAATGTTTCTGGTAAGCTCCTGTGAACAACTAACTAATGATGATAACCTCAGCTTAAGATATGTCCGTCCACACCAATGTCCCCACACCTATGTGTGTGCGAGCATGCAGGTCTGAATAAGATTTTTCCTTCCCAAATCAGAATAAGTGCATGAAAGTACATTCTGTTGGTTGTGTTTATAGACCCCAAAAAACAGTGGGAGTTCTTAATGTTCCCTAAATGCATCAGAGCTAATCTCTCAGTATTTGACTGATCAGAGACAATCAATGACAAACTGGCTGATTCCAGTCTTTGGCCAATTAACTAGTACATCAGTGCTAAAGATAAGCAGATTGCCTAATCTCTTGCCAGCCGGAATTATAATTGTAAAACCTATTTTCTACAAAATATTAAAGATATGTATTAAGTATTCTCTCATTTTTAATGATTTTGTTCTTTTTCAAAATACTACTCTTGTAAACTGATTTTTGTGAAGCACCAAAAAGACGACTGAAGAGTCCTCACATTCAATAAGTACAATACACGCATTAATTTGACAAATGCTACTTGGGCCTTCTAACACAACTCCGTCATATAGGGAAATATGTTTCCTTACATTGGAAAGGCAAAGAGACAAAACTGATTCCTATGAAATTATGATAGAGCATATAAACCAGTCTCCTGCATGACATAATGACTGATGAATGGCCCGTTTTCTGCTTGAATGATACTTTCTCAGAGTGTAAAATGAATGCTGTCTTTGTCAGAGAGATCTACCGTGTATTGAGTGTAAATGTTACAGGACTAATATGCAAAACCATTCTTTGCTGTTGTGCAGCAGTTGTATAACTGCCTTTCACAGAGCCCAATAAAGAGTACCTGGGAATGCTGATTTACACCAGTCCAGTGGCTTCTCTGTTTTTTTTTTTCCTTTTTTTTTTTTATAAAAAAGAAAAAGAAAAAAAAAGAAAATATATTTCTGGTGAGATCAAATTTTTTTAGCCCCAAAAAAAAAAAAAAAAAAAAATCTACATTTTGGCCAGCCAGCTAGAGACAGAGGCTTTGACTCAGCGGAAAGACTTAAAAATGACAAGTTATCCCATCCATCCATCTATTCTGCTTATCCTCATAATGTTGTGGCTTCTTGCCTCCAGCAGACATTAAGGATTTTTATTACTTAACGTTTAAGCCACAATAAATATTTTAAAGGTCCTATATCATGCAAAATTGAGCTTTTAGCCATGTTGTAATGCTATTTCATTATTAAAAAAACCCAAAACAATAAAATCCTGTGGTTTTTGGCTTAATCACAGATTTCTCAGTAATCATCTTGACTCCTGCTCTCTTAGCAGCTGCTTTGCCCTCTCCTTGTAAACAATGGGCTTAGGATAATGTTAAATGTTTTTGTGTGTCCCACCAGTGCCCGACATGTCAGCAACGCCCCTCAAGTATAAACATACATGCTCCCTTTTTCAGAGATGTGAGGGGCAAAAGCAACACCCTAATCACCACGGTTTTGTATTATTTTACCTTCAAGTAATGTCTTGGCAAAAATGTGCGTTTGGTCGCGAGAGGTATACAAATTTAACACTCTAAAAAGGAGTCCAATTAACTGAAATTGGCTGGAGTTTCTCTCGGGATCCTGCGACTAACCAGCCATAAAATATTTGTATGTGATCGTCACTTCACCCATGACTGCTTCATGAACCTTGGCCATTATCAAAGTGGATTATCTGAGAGATTTACTCTTGTAACCAGTATAATTCCTTGATGGAGTGTTAAACATCAATTTTTTCATTTTTTTTATAACATATTTTGTATTATTAGGTGCTTTATAAGCTCCAACAATCCTTTATTTCAGCACGTTTAGTCTAAATGTTTTGAATGCTTCCTAACTCAAAAACAAAAACCATAAATTTACCATTTATCACATTTAATGGTTTGGTTATTAGGTTAGTTTCGGAATACAAATTCCTAGAAAATTTCAAGTCTCTCTCTCAATTTGCTTAAAAAGATACTACTTTTAAGATTTGGCTTTTCCTTTCAAATTCAGTCTTGTCTTTCTTCTGAGGCAAAGAAAAGATTTTTGCCACCTTTATATATTCGCTTTATTATGAACCCCTCTTCACAAAATGTTGAATGCTCTCGAAACAGTGTATTACAGAGATTTAAGATTAATCACAAACTTTAAATGTGTGATTTATCATTGTATGTTGCATTGTAGTGTTCTGTGCTCTCCCTTGTCAGTGCAAAAGGTAAAATTTGACATCTTCATTTATAAATCCATTCTCCATTTCCTTCATTTTTTTCTTTCCTTTTTAATCTCTTAAATTCTTCAAAAAAGTGCAGGAGCTTACAATTAACGCAAAAATCTTCTAGTAAAAGTCCTACTATTTTGGGGAAGCATGGTATTCAAATATTCTGCCACACATGTATGGAATAAATTTCAAAACCAGCTAAAAAATAACTTGTTTCATTGAGTGACTTTAATGTTTGAGTGACAATGATTAACATTCTAAGTCTGAACCCTGCTGTTTTTATCCATTAATTGTCACTGTTGAACTAATCATTGAACATTTTCTGAGGTTTGCATGTGGTTGGGTGACCTTTAAAGTTTTATGTGTACAATTTTTATGTATCTGTTGTATTTTAGTGCTGTTTTTAGCTGGGATCATGTTTCTGTCTCTCGGTTTGATGAATGCCTGATTAATTATCTTGTTGTCTTGTTCATGCCACTGCTAGATTAGATTTCTGAATTCATTCTAAATACAACTGAGCTCATAAGTGTACATACCAAGGCATAGTTTAAGATTTTGGGGTTTTCACATTTGGATTTCTAAAAAAAAAAGAAAAGAGGACACATGGTTCTTCCCTGAAACACTTCAATCATATTCTGTTTACTGTAAAACTTTTGATCTTAACATTTAGAAAATGTTTCTGCTCCATGTGGTTGGAAAGAATAGTTAAAGAGAAGATAGCTAAATTTAGATAGGCTTTCACGAGTAAACAAGCACAAAAATTACTTTAAAATCTTTGGAAATAAATAGCAGAAATTATTGCCCTTCTATATTAGAAATTTACCCTGTAACAATAAAAGCAAACTTTTGAAGTCATACTGGATAACAATAACACAGAAATTTGAAATTATATTAGAAAAAAATAAAGATTATTCATTATTAATAAAACAAAAGTAAAAAGCAGCAGTCTCATAAAGAGACTTTTAAAAAGTGCATACCAGTCTTTAGTTCACTATCAGTTTAATACATGAACTCTTAGTTTGCACTGCCTTTTCATTGTTTTAGTCTTCATGTGACCTACGGGATCTTTGCCACCCATTATTCAGAGAAACAAAAATAGCAGCTATGTTCATGGTGCACTCTGCCACACATGTATTGCAACCGTGACGATATGAAGGAAATTTGTGGACTACAGCAGGAAAAAAATGGTAACCATCTTAATCTCCCCACCTCTGTATCACTTTAGCAGTTTTTAAAAAGGGGAAAACTTTGCCAGGGAGCCCAAAACATTTACAGGAAGTACTGTAAAAGTTTCTTGCCAAAAAATGTATGGGGAACTTTGCCATCTGAAAAAATTAAGCATCTTATCCACAACTACACAAAATAAGTCAACCATTATTTTGAGAACTTGTTAAAATAGTCCTCTGCTTTTAGTCGAGGTAATTCTGGTAGTTTCTGCAGTCATGATATAAAGAACAAACACAATTGTTTGATAATAAATGGTTTTACCTAACCACTACCAAAGAACGTAATATTCTTTGATTACGACCACAAAAAAGATGCAATTCTAACATTTAGCAATTCTAGCTAAAATGTACTGTTAACTTAATTAACCTATGGAATGGTATGAGTTCAATTTATTGAAGTTCACACCTTTATTTTTTAATCTGCTTTTACTTTAAGGGAAAAAAAGCTGATGCCCATTGATTGATTGTCACCGTATATGCTCTGAACCCAATATTGTTGCAAAAGCAGAAAGAGGAAAATTATCCAATGGAAGAACTTAATGACAAATTAAATAGAAACATTTAGCTTTTTGTCTCAGTCTTTTTAAATAGTTTTTGAAATTTTTGGACAAAGATAAAACAATACACCATTATTCATTTTTTTGGCTACATGGTGTTCCAAATAAATATTATAAAGAAATGTATGCCAAAACATAGCTTTTAATCAATGAGCTATATAACTTGCAAAAAGACATTTAGCTGAAGAACTGAATACAGAGAAGCAACAAAAACTACTGGTGGGGAGGAAAATGCATTTAATGCAGTGCACAATTTTCTGAGGTCTAAAACAAATGAATATTATGAAAGATTCATTTTAACATTTATGAATGAAAGCAGACATTACTCAACCTCCACTGTGGTTATTTGTATGAGGCAACATAAAATACATGAGTTTATCACTGCAGAATAGTGCACCTTACACATGAAGTTTGAACTGTGCCCACACCTAACATGAATCTTAATGATGAAACTTGTCAAAAGGCACATCCCTTATAGTTTTACCATTACAAACTGCAGCTGATGGAAAAAAATGAACACATTTAAAACATGAAAAAAAAAAACTCTGCTTGTTTTTTCTCTGAAAACGTTTTTGCTTTCTCTACGGAGAAATTAATTTATGCTGACGCATGTTGTTTGGAAGTTTTAACAGTAACACAGTGGATCGGAGGAACAGCTCATTTTATTCATAACAAATCAAGTGTTGAGTTATATGTCGGCACACAAAAAGAATTACAACTTCTTATTAACAGAACCTCACTGTTATGAAATCAACCAGCTCTGCCTTTTAGAATCCTGCAACTGGAGATCACACTGCTTATAGAACAATATTTAAGGCCAATTTACTGTATTTTCCAAGACTTATCAACTAAAATTATAGTTTCAAAAGAGAATCATTTAACATATACTTCGTAAAGATCAACGACAGCACAATACCCCAATAGTAAAGGAAGAGCAGAGGTGAGCATTTTAGGTTCAAATTTCAACTGACTTCAGAAAATACACAATAGTATAAATACTTTTTAACAAACAGCGATTAATAGTTGTAAATATACGAATTATATATAAATAAACACAGAGAAACATATAGCAAACATGGTTAAATGGCGTGAAAATGGTATAAAGCTTCCCTGGTTTCAGCACAGTGACAGTCTCTGCCATCTAGGTATACCACCACCCTTTCTATAAACTGAGCATGCTCAGAAAACTCTCCAAAAAGACGAGGCAATCATATCATGTTGGCTTTATGGCACCTTCCCCTCTGAACCACCTGTAGTTATCTTACAACAACTATGTGCCGTACTCATGCTGTAAGCTTTCATACTCAAACATGCTGTGGCGGACAGTACAGCAAAATGCGGGGAGAAACAAGGCAGCATCCAAGTGTCTTCTCAAATAGCCGATTTCCCTTTGTCCACTCTGCAGGAGAAGATAAATGAGAAAGAATGGGGATAAATTTACTGCAGGGCAAATGTATCTTTGTTCATGAAAATGAAATAAAATGTCAGATCAGCAGGATATGGAGGCAAATGGCTTTTGTCAGCTCATATAATGCTAAAGTCCAAAGTAGGGATGTCCCGATCAGCAATTTTTTTCCCCCCTCAGGTCCGAGTCATTTCATTTTGAGTATCTGCCGATACGGAGTTTCGATCTGAAACTTTTTAGAGTGAAGAAACAGATGCAGGATGTTCCTTTTTTATTCACCTTATTTTAACTTTTAAAAATTCTGTTAACAGAGCACTCCTGTAAGGTAGCTTGAACAATTAAGTAATAAATAACAATTATTGACTTTTGCACTCTAGTGCAAAAGTAAATATAAAGTAATATAAAGTAATATAAAAACAAATAGCACCTCAACTTAAATAAACGTAATAATGAGAATGTATATATATATATATATATATATATATATATATATATATATATATATATATATATCAGGGGTCATGTTAACTTATTATTTTCCGTAATTGACCGGCTTATTGGAACGGTGATGGAAAAATATGAAGGCTGTTGGTCATTTTTACAGATTAGTAAAAACGACAGACAGTGCAAATACGCAAATATTTTCAACTTTACACACAGAATCCAGGTAAATAAATCACTGAAAGATTCCCAGACATTGATCAAGGCATGTCGCTGACCGGCAGCTGACTGCATGTTGAAAAGTTTCTGCTTCGCAGTGTCACTGCCTTTGCGACTGATTAGACACGCTATGACATAGGTGTCCAGCTATAGTCCTGAAGGGCCGGTGTCCTGCGGGTTTTAGACACGTTTCTGTTTCAACGAAAAGGAATTTGCTTTGCCTTTAAGTCATGGGTCCCTCGCTGCATCGGCAGGCCCAGTTTGAGGAACTGTTGTTCCGTGTAGGTCCGAGCTTCGCCCGCTAAGAGATCAACTACAATGCGGAACGGTTTTCCATCTGTCTGCGGTTAGTAAAACTGTATAATATAATATGTAAGTGGTGCAGAACGTGCTGTGGTGGAGCCATTGCAAAGCCTGGGTCCTGTTTACTCCTCCAGAGAGGCTGTCCACTTCTCGGTGGAGGGAATGGGGCCTTTGCAGCCACAGCAAACACAAACATGCACGCACTCCTTGATTTGAGTATTTTTGAGGAGTATGAGTGAGTGTACAGCGTCCAGGTGTGTGTATGAGAGAGGGCTGGAGGGGGCTAGTTCCCCTCCGTCCTCCCTGCCAGAAACTGATGCCGCTGCCCGGCAGTGCGTTGGTAGTGAACTGATGACATCCAAGATTAATGTGACTGCTGTTTTTTTCTTTTTCCAGCAAAACCTTCTTTACAAACTAAACTTTATTACATAGACTAAAACATGAAGATTTTTTGTTGACCGTTTATGTTATCTTGACTCATATCAAAACCTAAATTACACATTATAAATTGATGATGGTTAGCTGATTATAAAACAGGATCTGATACATAACCTACATGCAATCCTATTTTTTGTTCTTGCTTTTTTTCTTGCTTAATTTTAACATTGCTTAGTTTTATAAACTAACTTTTATAGGTTTAGGTATTAACAAAAGCAATTTATGTTAATCTATGGTAAAGCACTACTGCTCTTGCTGGAAGATAATGTGCAGGGTTTCAATAAGTTTAATACTTATTTGAAAGTTAAACATCAAGCTAACTAAAGCTCTTAGGACAAGCTGTTAAAATGGAGCAAACAAGTATTTAGTCAGCCACCAACTGTGTAAGTTCTCCCGCTTAAAAAGATGAGAGAGGCTGAGAGAGAGGCTGAGAGACAGAACGTAAAAGAAAAATCCAGAAAATCTCATGATGTGGAGACCATGTATTATAAACTACAAATGAAACTAAAACAAAGTTTGATAACATACAATTGTTTGTATTTTAACTATGAAATGCTATGAAACTATTAAAAAGCTTGAACTAACTGATCACAGGGCAGCTATGAATTAATCACAATCAATAAATACACCTAAATATGACTGAAAAACAAACATTATTGGTGTAAATAAATTATAAAACCAGATGGCGTTGCTCTTTTTTAATAGAAAATACAGGACACTTCCATGGAACTTTTTCTCCGTTTTCTCTTTTGTCAATAATGGTTGCTTTCATTCTATGCTGCAGAACCTCCTTTTTCATTTAAAGCCCTAATAAGTTTTGTCTTTTATTAATATATTACCAGTACTGGGTCCAGATAATCTTAGAGACTAAGTGAAAATACATTGCTGACTGCAGATAACTGATAAATCATTTTTTTTTACAGTTAGGCTACTTGGCTTGTCCTAGAGGGTTGTTCAGTATAAACATAGGGGTGGGAGAGTCATTGGAGAAAAAAACTCTGCTTTATATTTAAGGAGCTGATGATGATAAAAAAGTAAAAAGTAAAACATCTAATTTATTTCATTTTTGAATGTTAAAGATCACAATTTAGCCACTCAGCCAAAGTTAAAACATCTCACATTCTCTACATCATCGGACTTATTAACTTTACCTCCATAAATTCCGTTTGTTTCTTGTTTAGGGACTTGTCCTCAAGAGACGATTCCACAGAACCTGGACGCAGCCTTGCTTCCTTCGTGAATTTTACTATTAGCGCACGCTAACAGGTACAATGTATGGTTGGTTTAAATGTGGATCTTGAGTCTAAAAATTACAATCCAAATTGAAAAGAGCCACATAAAAACAGAGAGCTGATTTTGGGACCAATTGAGGACAAATGCATTCGTTAGCGTGAACCCAAGAAACTTTTCAAAGATTTTTAGAAAGGTTTGAACTATACCATCTGATCCAAAAGAGCAAATTAGCCAGTTTATCTCTGGAATCAAAATCTTTAACACGAACATTTATCATACATTAAGACAAATATTGCATTAAAATGTATACATGCAAAAGTCAAAGAGATTACCCCCCCACCCAATAAACAAATGATTAATATATATATAGATTATATTTATATATATATATATTTATCAAACTGATGTATACTGACGGCCTATCAGTCAGGTTGGAGCATGATGTAATAAATTGACCTTTAAAAATATTCAAAAAAGTTAGTAAAATTACACAAATGCAAAGTGTAGCCATGGCCGTTGTCAGTAGACCTGGCTTTCATGCAATAGTTTCACATAATATTAACGCAGACTCACTTCATGATGCTGGGAGGAATGTGGACATACTCCATTGGGATTATTTCTCCAAGCTCCTGCAGGCTGTGAACATACTTGATCTTACTGCTGAACTTTGAGCTGCAGAAAACAGGAGCAAAAAAGATTTATCAATGTAGGGCTTAATAAAACACTGTATGATGCTTTTGCATTATATGCTGCAGTATATGTACAAGTAAACTGAGACCTTATGAAGGGCCTGGTGAGTCCCAGCAAAGTCCTGATAAACCAGGAAGGATGAACAATAATGAACATCTTTAGGTTTTTCTTTAGTCTGTGGCAAAAGGAGAAAGAAAACAAAACTTGCTTCATCTGATTTTCATAAATATCTCTCCAGGCTCTCTGAATGCCTTTTAAATATTTTCTGCTGCTGCTGGTTTTGATTTATATTTTTGCTCAGTATGTCACCACAACAATATATTGTACAGGCATGCTTAAAAACTCAGGTTTCCTATCCAGATTTATGACAGAATGCTATCAGGTTACTTTCTATAACCTATTCATAATTTCCAGTTAGAATAATTGGTTTAAGGACACTGATACATAACAGGCGTCACTCATTGTTACCTTGGTTTGACCAGGCAACGAATATTTTAACAAGACAGAACAAATCCTCAATTGAAACAGTGAAGTACACACATCCTCAGCAGTGAAGCAGAGGTGTTCAGCTATTTTCAGTCTCGGTTGGAAACAAATAACTAAAATGTTTTTGTTTATTTAAAGCTACATTCATTAACTGTTACACAAGTAATACATTCATTTACATTACAGAAAAGTAATATAATCTTTATGGAAGCTTGTGAGAAAACTTTACCCCAAACCTAGCTGCAGATCATCCATAGGTTTTTCTATCCAGCATTGCTGTGAATTTATCAAGTAAATTAATCTAAAGTTGTGCATTAAAGTTTGGCTTAGACTTTAAAATGTATCACTGTAATCAGACCCTGTTGGAAATAAAACAGCAGCACTTGTGTAATGATTACCTCCGGTCTATCATGTGGTAGCATCTTTTCATCCATGTAAAACCTGGCATTCGTCTACGAGGTGTAGCTCCATTCAGGTACACAATCATGTAATCCTCTGCCACCATTAGCTCTAATGTACTGATTACATACCTAGAAGGAGAATGAAATCAAAAACACATAAATTACGGTCTGACTTTATCACCCATCACTTTCACTATCAAAAGAAAATAATAGTGATCAATATAATGATATTCTGCGTCTAAGATTGTTGCTTTTAAAATAAAGGGGAAGTTCCTTCCTTGTTTGGCATATCTGGTTACATGCAAGAAACCAGTGGCAAACCAAGATACAATCAAACCAGACGTCGGATTTTATGAAGTTCATGCAGCCATTACATTTTCAATATTTTTATATACAATGTGGACACCATGGTTGCTCTGAACATTTACATAAAATTAGGACATTTTTAAAAACTTACAGAAAAAGGTTTTCCATGACATAGTTATAGTTTTCACAGTCACTGTCTGGTAGAAAACAGGCTGCAAACACGATGATAGCATTCTTTTGAGCATAATAACCTGAAAAACAAGCAAAGTCACCAGACCAGGTCTTAGTTTGGGAAATATATCAAAAAATTATTTTCCATTTACTTATTTTGTTAAGCTCTGTTAAGCTCAAACGGACTTTCAGCAAGATGTGCTTTTAATTTGACATGAATCATTTTGCAGTCTAACTCTAAAAGGCAGAGAAGAACCAAACAGCACGGAAAAAGTTTTGAGAAACAAATAAAAACCTTCTCTTAACTGGTTGACCAAACAGAAAGAAGCTGAGAAAAAAAACAACAAAAAAAACAAGAAAAGTTAAACAAGAATATATAAAACCAAAAACCTAAGAGTGGAGTGTTTTCCCTATAGGAGCATAACTTGATCAACCACCCACCATACACATTTGAATCTGAATCTAAAAAAAATCTGAATAGGTTTAATGTGACAATTATGAGACCAACAGAAAGCAGAAGCGATAAATTTTACATTAGAAACAAATTATTTGTATTTTCATACCACCATGGGAAATCACTTTCTTGTATGGCTGGATGCACTTCATATCAATGCGATGCTCCTGCTCTCCAATCACCACACTCCTCCACAACCGGTCGTCTTCTTTTTCTTTAGCTCGATGTTCTGCTGTAGCTTCACTGGAGGTTGCTCCTTGACCCAAAGCAGCCTCTTCTGACTCTGAAGTTTGTGACAATAATAATACGAAAGATACATCACTTTGTGGCAATTGCATTCCTCAATTTCAGCTTTCTTTACAGTAGTAGATGCTGAGGAGAGCAAATGTACGGAGGATCCCTCTTTCGTTACCACTACTCATAGAGTTGGAAACCCAACCATTTCACCATATTCAAAATCACATTAGATAGCTATCACATTAAATACTCTCTAAAAAAATTGGTAAGCTCCTTAAAAATCTATTTTTTATTACGTTAACAGATGCTGAGATTTTTGCTTTTTTGTGATACCAGGCAAAAATCTAAATAATGAAATATGAAACAAAAAGGCCGAATAGCCAACAAAAATGCTGTTATTATGAAATATTCCTCAAATGCTGCCATCTAAGCTTCATAGTCCCTCATAAAAAAAGTTTGATCGATGAATCACCTATCAGTCCTTTTATCACTGCCCAGTCTGAACGTGAATTGTTATGGGCCGTTTTTGAAAATAGAAATAAAAGCACACAGGGATACTGCCACCACTATGTTTTACCACCAACAGTGGTGTCTAGGTGTTAAAATATTTTTTTGTATCTGGTTCTGATACGTTCTGTCTGGTATTTTTTGTTCTGATATGTTCTGTCGTCTTACTTTATGTCCTTTTATTGTTCACATCTTAAACATGCCAAAGTTTGAGGTAAATGCTGACATCTGCTGCTGCTCTGACATGTATCATTTTTAATGATAAAAGCACATTGATGTTGCACAAACAGCAGATATCCAAAGTATGAAACAGAATATTCAAACCTTTACTGGAATCAAGCTCCAGGTTTAGTGCAGGCGTTTGTAGGAGTGATTCTTGGAAATTCTGTTTTCCTCTAAAATTTTCTTAGACTCTTCCTACCTGTTCATATTTTATGACATTATAGTCACAGATTTCAAAGAGTTGGGATTTTATGTGATAGACCAGACAAAGTACAACGTTATTGTAAAGTGAATTGAAGATTAAAGGTCCTCAACCTTATTTTCTACAAATAAAAATCTGAACTGTCGGGTGTGACATACAGTATGTGTTGAAACTTTTTTACTCAAATACCCATTAAGAACCTTCTGTGCAAACAACTGCCTTTAGAAGTCACACTTAGGGGCTGATTTATCAAGATTCCTGATAATGACCACAAAATTATGTTCGGCGCAAAAAATTTGCGCGAGTGGGTTGTCCTTAATTTATGGGTGATTTACTAAGATTGATTGAGCAATTCCCAACAGGCGCAAGCAGCAGTATTCAAATGAAGAGTTTGCAGCAGCTAATGCGAGCTGCACCACGGCTAGAGAGAGGAGGAATAATGCGCATGAATCCATGATGCGTCTTTGGCACAAAAATTTGGCTAAAATTGTCACTAATAAAAGTAATTCATGTGGTTTATATCCGCTGCTCTCTATTGCATGCACACATCATATTGCAGGGTTAGACTGATTAAAACAACAGCATGTCTGAATTTTGTTTTTAAAATGTCATATGCAATACCAATTATCATTGTGGTATTGTATATGAATACTACATTTTATTAATTGGACTCCAGGAAAGTCAACCACCACTTGAGAAATTAATGAGGATCCACTAGGATCATATGCGCTTAGCTTCTCTTCAACCAGGTGGAAACGCGATGAGAGCACAGTGAGTTATGATGCATCTTTGGGGGAAAAACAGGTAAATATTTACATAACTCTCGGGTTTATGGGTTATTCTCACCGAACACTGTTCAATCCATCAATTGAAAATTAAAAGACTGACATAACCCAAAAAAAAAAAAACATATGGTTGTCCATCTAAACTGACAAGCTGGGCTAGCAGAACATTTATAAGAGAGGCAACCAAAAGAAGAGCTGCAGAAAGTTAAAGGTCACAGCACTCCACAAATCTGGTCTTTGAAGAGTATAAAAAAGAAAGCGGCTATAGACGGTAAGCTACCAGAAGTACCGTTTATAGCACGGATAAGACCAAAACTCAACCTTCTAAACCACCAACTACACATTACCATGAACACACCACCCCAATAGAGAAATGTAGTGGTTGCAGCATTATTCTGTGGGGATCCATTCTTTTTTTTTTCTTTATTTTTTTTTTGAAGGGACAGGGAACCTGAGCAGAGTTGATGGGATAACAGATGGAGCTACATAAAGTGCAATAATGAAAGAAAACCTGTTAGAGGTTGCAAAAAACTTGGAGCAGGGCAACAACCCTAAACCTGCTGCGAGGTTAGAATGGCAAAATTCATGTTCAGAACAACATCATATTGAGTTTCTGTGATGTAATTTGAAAAATGATGCTCATAGATACTTTTCATACAATTTGACTGAGCTTGAACTATTTTGCAAAGAATGGGCAAGTATTTTAGTCCCCATATAGTAAAAATAATAGAGACATTCCCTCTAATACTTGCAGACACACCTTCAGCAAAAGCTGTTTCTACAAAGTATTTACTTAGGAGAATAAATACAAATGTCAAATCTTTTTAAACCCTACCCCAGCTTTCCTTACATCTAACAAATATGTTAAGTCTTCCACATTAAATCTCAATTGAATAAATGTGGCCAACTTTAAGAATACTTTTCAAAGGCCCTGTGGAACTGCCATGTTCATGTGCTGGCTTGGTCTCTCTCATGTTCAGGTTACATCCTTGATCTTATATCTTACCCTGGATATGCATTTCGAGTGAGTCTGCCTCATCAGGCGTTTCCAGCCCATCAACGCTGACATCAAGATCATCCTCAGTATCATCATCCGTGTCCAGTGTGTCTTCTGAGAGAAGAGACCCCTCACTGTGTTCCAGTGATAAGTTCATTGGTGGAGCTGATAGCTTCCTCCTTTGGTTAGATCCAACTGAAGTATCTGCTGAAGAAGAGGGGTCTGTACAAAGAGTTAAGAGGCATAAAGTAGTTGGTCAAAAATATTGTTTATACATGGAGTATGATTGCAAAACAAAATACAACATCACTGAAAACGAGTCAATCAAATGTGGCAGGAAGACACAGAGATGCTGGCATGTTTGACCATTCCCACTCATTCTAAGTCTATACAGGTGGATAAACAGGTGACCTAGGCTGTGGAATAACTTCCATCAATGCAGATATGATACATCTGAGAATCCAGTACTGGAAAATCCCACACACAGACCAATGCCTACTTTTTGACTTTCACCACCTAAACAGCAACTACACAAAAGGATTATCAGCACAGAAGAGCAAACTCATCAGGCCAAGACTCAGCAGTCCATCTACATCTAAAAGACAAAGGTCACTCTTTTAAAGACAATAATGTTCACTTTTTAAATAGGCAAGACAGATGGCGTCAGGTTCCCACTTTCCAACACATATAAAGCAGTCTTGAGTCTACCTAGTAGGTTTAACGGAAACGTGCACCTTGAGGCATGTGAGCAAAACAGTGCCAATTTACACAATTATGTTTGTTTCACCATGAACGACACTTTACCAAGTTTGTTTAGTGCTTACCTTGATAGCCTCGTTAAGCATGACGATAGCCTCATTAACAAGCCTTAACGACACTAACTTTTGACTTATAAATCCGATACACCCAGTCGAGACAAGAAAAATCAATTTGCCTTGATTTAAACTCTCAAGATCATCATGTCCTGGATGACTGAAAATATACATCAATGGCTATTTAAATAGCATTTCCAGGTTGTGGAGTAGCATGGCGGAACTCCAGACCACCATCCAATAGAGAATCTGTAAAAGGAGTTGAAAGTCTGTGTTGCCCAGCGAAAGGGTTTTCTGCACCATTATAGTAATAAAAAATTAATTAATTTACAAAAATCATACGATATAATTCTCGTGACTTTTTTTTACATCTCTCTCACAGCTGAAGTGTTGATGAAAACTACAGACCTCTTATATTTTTCAGTGGGACTACTTGCCCAATCGATGTCTAACAATAACCTTTTTGCCACACTGTATATCCATAATTAATAAAAGTATACAAACCCTGATACAAACTGCCTTGTTTATGTGGATGAAACTGGGAAAAAACAAACAGGAACACTAATTACATGGCATGAATGAAAAAGTTAGGGTATGGATTGGGTAACACTGATCCAGACTTTGTGCATAACCTTAAAATTAATGATTTTGAGTTTTTTATTTTCCTTTTCAATTTCTGTCTTCCCTAAAGTTGGCATGTTAAACATTTATACTTGCATTTTTATATGCTGGAGGTGATTGTGCATGTAAAGTGATTAAAGTTGAATAATCCCTCCCAAAAAAGAAACAAACATCAACACTGATTCCGTTTTTACGGTTTTCATTCCACAATGTTCGTTTATGGACTCCAAAGACCACTAATGCACTAACACACACACAAAAGATTATGAGAAGTGAAAACAATTGTGTTTTGTTTTTCTGTTTATCTACCTTCTCTTTTTTCCGGCTCCTCAGCTGCTTCTTCACTCGAGTCTTTCTTCATCATCATCATCGCTGCTTTACCCTCTTCTTGATGGGAGTTTCTGCTCAGAGGCACAGAAATACAATAGTGAGCCATGACATAAACTATCATTGCTATGACCAGGGCCACCAGAGGCACAACTACACACAGTACAGGGCCAAACAAGGCAAAGACGATCATCTATCTCCAAAGCAAAAGAACGGAATTGTTCCCATGACACTGAATGAAACAGAATCTGAAATCTATTCACTTGACTTGAGACATGAAGAATTATAGACGTAACAAAGCAAATGGAGAGAAACTGACCCGCTGCTTCATTCCCAGGCTGCACGTGTGGGCCGAGGACACAATACTGTGCAGTGTTACCACCTCCCTCCAACTATAGCCCGTCTAATAGATTCTGATTAGCACACAGGCCGCTAACAATGGAGAAAAGCACTACAGAGAAACTTGGACACGCAACTAAAGACACATGAACAAGATTTCTTTCCCTTTATCGAAATTTCGGACAGCTACCTTTTTGTCTTCACCGTTTCCTCCGAACCAGATTTTCCACGATAGGCCACATGACTAGGTAATTAGGGAAAGGTCTATTGTGCATGTATGCAAATGCACACACACACACTGAAGCGGTAATAAACAGGGGAGGGCCATGCATCCCAAAGAGGGGGTGGGTCATCGTGATTCCAGAGTGGGACAGGATGAGCACAATACTGCAGCTGCTAATAGGAAGAGTATAACAGTATAATACGCATGTATACATGCACCCACTAAATGAATACTTATTTAAAAACACCCCTCATTTTCATAAGGAAAAGGATGTATGTCAGGGAAGGGTTAGCAGGATGAATTTATAGACTTTTTTTCTCCAATTTTTTAGATCTTATTTTCTAATCCATGGGAAACTTTGTCAGGCTGCAAGGTTTAAATCACCTTTATGAACAAGGATAATAGTTATAACAAAGAAAACACATTTAGCTGTACACATGAGTACTTAAATATTCATGACATTCATTGTATTGCCAAATGTATTTGCTCATCTCTCACAGTCATTAAGTTCAGGTTTTTCAATTACTTCCCCAAACATGTGTAGAAATCCAGAACCTAAGCATACAGAATGCTGCAAAAAACGTATTTTTATTTTTATTTTTTTTTACTGTGTGTGTGGGATAAAGTGATTTGATGCCTTCCATGCCATCTTGAAATCCCCTCACTTTTAAGTATTCTAGTCAGCTGGAATAGTGGTATTATAACAAAAGGAAATAATTTATGAATGACAGTAGGGTGCTAGCCATAAGGTGGTAGGCCAGTGCGGTCGGTGGTGGTCAACTTTCAACAGAATTGGTGGCTACAGCTTTCATCTAATCAGCCTTACATCACCTAATGCAATAATTGTAAAATCCATCGGTACTCTGTAGTGATGAATCATGCCCATTTGGCAACGTGTGTGAAATCACAAAGATGTCACAAAGAACTGCAACCTGCCTACAATATAAAACATTTACACTTAAACATTAATATAAGTACAATGAGTTGATAAATAAATACTAAACGTGTAATAAATAATATACATGTATACAAAATTATAGTTGGTACATCTTAAGTTTTAAAAAACAAGTGACGCATGCGGAAAATGTTGGCCAATTACAATTTTGTAACCACCCTACTATGAAGAAGTACAATGGCGGAATGAAGTTAATTGTAATAAAACTACTTTTTTTTTTTTTATAGTTTTTTTCCCCACTGTCAAAATAATCATATTGGTTAAGTTAAAGAAGGAAGCAGAATATGGAAATCTTAAACATTTAATGCTGCAACTTACCTTGACAGAACAAAATGAACATATCCCTCTGGTGCCAATCGAGCAGAAACGTTCCCAGGGTTTTTGCCACCTTCATGTTGAGAGTACTGGAGTTCAGAGGTGCTCATGGGCTCACCCATGTATGTGATGTCAGTGATGAACTGACACTTAAAATGTGCATCATCCAGGCTGTGATGGACATTGGCTCCGGTGTCAAACAGGTTATCGCTCTGATCGGATTGGAAATATTCACCCTGTGCATCGGTTGTGAACTCAGCGTACACATCTGAGTTGGTCTGCTGGCGCTCAAACTTGGTGTTCACACAGGGTGGGTGAGCATGTTGGCCTTCAGTTCTTTGGTCAATGTGATGGTAGTTGTACCCATACTTGTTTTGACCCTGAGTTGTATTCAGACTTTCTCCCCACTCGGATGTAGCATTTTCATTCATCGACGGAGACGTTCCATCCTGGTGTCTTCTGTTATGGGGATAAGAGATATGATTCAGCTGTTATCTAAATAATTTCAAATACCAACCCAATTACCCAGTTTGAAAAATATACAGACTTAAATAAAAAAAAATGTCACCCATTTTGAAAAACACACTGGAAGCATTTTTTTTTTTTTACTTTTAGAATGTTTCTAAAAATAAAATGACCTTCATTGTATATGATTCCCCTGCCATGCATTACAGGGAAACTACAAAGAAAGACATTCCTGTTATCAGTTCTCTGTGTTTTATAGTTTGAGAAATCAACATATCTGCTGGAAGTAGATAATAGATTTAAGTACTTATGTATCAACGATCCACAGTAAGAGTCACCATTAAACTTTTTTTTTAACTGGCTCCTTATTTGTTGTTCTTCAAAAATGCTAAAGCATTACATTTCTGTAATTATTTAAATAATCTGTAGGTGGCGATAATGCACTGGGACAAAACAAAGCAGTTGCCCACAGAGGAGTTGTTGAGGGAGAAAAATACATGTATTAAACTTTTCTAATTTCTCCGTTCTGGGTCTCCTTGTATTGATGCTACTCAGGTTTTCTGCCTTTGACCTTGCCATTCATCCCAACATTGAATACTTAGGAATGGCTCAGTTCCTGAGGTCCAGGAAAAGAGGGATTAAAAACAAGACTACATGGAGCTGCAGTATTAGCCAGGATTCTTTGTTTGGTTTAAGATGTAGAAGTGAACAACATTGACTTTAAATAAATGAACTCACTTTACTCTTCTTCATAAGTAGTTATAGTAAAATTCTCCTTTAGCTAACCCACATTTAAGAATGATACTAAAGAATTGATAAGAAGGATTAACCTGGTTTCACGATTAGTAGCCACTGGCCTAAAACTGTCCTCGATTGTATCTCTTCTTTGTCCTCAGTATTTGGCAGAGAAAGAAGGTATGTGCAAACGGAAATTAAGTTCATGGATCTGGGTTAGCAAGTAATGATGTTTTTTTGGTTTTATATTTGAGTTGTTTGAAAAATAATATTTAGAATATTATACACAGAAGACATACAATTGACTCACTATGAATAGAAACACAAATTGTCTGTCCATATAATTCCTACATGTATTGCTGCCAGATTAATTATGTTAGCAACTTCTGGGTATCGTCACAGCAGAATAGCGGTTTGATTTGGTAGGTAGTGAGATAGACTGATTGTTTAAGCTAAATTCTTCTTTTTTTGTCTTGTTAGGATAATCATACACCTATAGACATATCTTTTTGAAGCTGAGACATTTCTAAAAATGCCTGATAGCTAAATATTTGATCAGAGGATAGCTTAACCTGTGGCTTCGGTAGTGGATTATTTCTGCACTCAGAAGGTCATTTTTCCATCAGTCCTAAACAGATGGGAAATCAGGATTCTTATCTCACCTGAGGTTGAGCTACAACCTAAAAATGATCAACAGGGCTGCTGGGAGCAGATCGGGTATAGTTTTAGTTTTCAGAGATAACAAATAGCATAGTTATGTTTTTAAGATCAAGTTAGTGAATGACATCCCTATAATTCTATCAATAAAACACTTTCTCATCCTACTATAGAATACTATCAGTTGATAAGTTGCAAGTTCAAGTTTATTTATAAAGAACATCTTTAGCAACCTAAATTGCTACACAAAAAAAAGTCTTACGTGATACAAATATTCCATAAAAACATGAATTAAAATCCTAAAAACAACAAAGGAGGAGAAAAGGAAATGCATAGAATAATGCTAAGCTGCGATGAGAAGCCAGCACTAAAAATATTTTTAGGAGGGACTTGAAATTTGAAATAGATTGAGCAAAGGGAAACTATTCCATAATTTTTGAGTAGAGACAGAAAAGGCTCCATCTCCCTTTGACTCAAGTCTAGAAGCCAGAACAACCAAGAGGCGTTGGGAAGAGGACCTCAGAGCCCTATTAGAAGCATGTCTGATTAAAAGCTCAGCCAAGTACAAAGGAGCTAGACAATGCAGTGCTTAGAAACAAAGCAGCAACAGGATTTCAAACTGAATCCTATACTTGACCGGAAGCCAATAAAACGATGAAAACAGGCGTTATATGGTCACCACGGACCCTACCTGACAGTAGATGGGCAGCAGCCTTTTTATGCAATCTGTAATTGCTGATTAGTAGATTGATATAGACCCATGTAAAGTGTGTTGCAGTAATCCAGTATAGACATAATAAGGAGGTGAATAACCTTTTCAAAATCCTTTTTGGGGAGTTATTGTTTAACCTGTCTAAGAAGTTGCAAATGAATAAAATACATTTTATTCATTTGTACTGCTTTGCTTTTCAGAATTAACACAGCCATTCAAGATTACTCCCAGTTTTCTTTTCTGAGAAACTCAAAACTGATCCAGGGAGCCAAATATACCGTTTCCGCTAGTTAGTAATCCACATTTGCTTTCCTAAACAACAAGTTCAGTCTTCTTTTCATTTATGTTCTGCAGATTCATTTGCAACCAGACTTTAAGATCTTTGAGGCAGTAATCATGGACTCGGACCTGAACTTCAACAGCCACATCAAAGCAATAACATCAACAGCTTCTTACCATCTGAAAACAGATGGAGGAATAGTGTCGAAACCAGATTTAGAGAGCCTTATCCATGTATTTGTCTCCATCAGGTTAGACTACTGTAATGGCCTGCTCACTGGCCTCTCTAAACGAGCTGTTACACAGCTGCAATACATCCAGAACGCTGCTGCTCGTGTCCTGACAAGAACCAGGAAATACGACTATATTAGTCCAGTGCTCCGGTCTCTGCACTGGATTCCTGTCGCTCAGAGAAGAGAATTTAAAACAGCTCTGCTTGTGTACAAGTCTTTTCAAGGTTTGGCACCAAAGTACATCTCTGACATGTTAGAGACTTATGAACCATCTCGGGCCCTGAGAACTTCAGGGAGGGGTCTCCTGGTCGTTCCCAGAGTCAACAATAAACACGGTGAGGCTGCATTTCAGTTTCACGCAGCTAAAATATGGAACAGTCTTAATGAGGGTGTGAGACAAGCCTAAACTCTAACAATGTTTAAATCCAGGCTGAAAACAGTTATTTTTACCCGTGCATATGACAATTGAAATTATTTTATCTGCACTCTTGGTTTTTATTGAAATTAATTATTTTTTAAGTTGATTTTTGTTTTTTCCTGTTTATCTGTTTTCTTAATTTATGCAACTGTGAAGCACTTTGAATTGCCTTGTGTATGAATTGTGCTCTACAAATAAACTTGCCTTGCCTTGCCTAATCCGTTTATTAATGGAAGCACAACAAGACCTTACTGGGATATAAATCTCTACGTCATATGCAAAGAAATGATAGGAAACCCCATACTTTTGCTAAATTGAGCCAAAGGGCAAAGCTTTATTGCATTATTGCACACAATGCATGGCTGTCGTGGGTGTTGTGCCAGTGTAATTTCGCCAAACAAAATATACATAGTAAAATACCTCTGCATTTCCACAGAAATTGTTAATGCAAAGTTAAAGCCACATGGACAAAAGTATTCTCTGTTGGACCTGATATTACAAATGCAAACACTCACTAAGATGCATATACTCATGGATGCCAGCACCTTGTTAGAAAACAAGGGGAGCCATTTCCATAAGCAGTGGAGGGGCTCCAGCTGTAATGAGGCAGGTAATGCATATTTAATGAGGCATAAACTGATTTATATGAAAAAACACACACAGAGCTGGAGATCAAACCTCACTGCTAAACACACATCAAATTCACTCAGATACATCTGTGCAGCTCTTTATCTCCTCACACCAATACAGATAGATTCACATTACACCACAGATGTAGCCCTCCACATACACACACACACGTACAAACTCCTATGCCAATATCCTGGGGATAACTGTCCAGGTCAATTACGACAGGCAACTCAGTGACGGCAATTTTTTTTCTTAAGACTCAAGTGAGAAAACAATGCAAAACCCAGCAGAAAACTATGGAAGATGTGAAATGTATGTAAAACAGGTAGAAAAAGAATGCTGGGGTTTCTTCCCTGATTTTCCAACATAACACCCATATAACAGATCAACATTTCATTTGAGGCAAAGCTTACCTTAAAACAGATGAATGGATGTCTCCAGAGGCTTCATGATCTGAGATCTGTTGCTCATCGATCCTTATAAATTGTGAGTCATAGTAGGCCTCTCTGTTAGATAGAAATCCATCACTACTTGGTTCAATAGTTTCTAAATCTGTTTGTTGAAACATGGGGAATTCAATAAGGTCCTCGGTAAAACTCAAGAGATCAGGAGGTTCAAGCTCTTGTTTTTCACCTTGCTCCTTCGAGTTACATTTTGGTGGGGCAGTGTACTCTATACTGTCCTTTTCAGGCTCCTCTTCCATTAAATCTACAGAAAAAGGTAAGCCAAGTATTTTATCAGTGGAAAGACACAATTCATTTACTGGGGAACTTATCAGAGAGCTGCTTTGAGAGACTGAACTGTTCGTGAGTACCAGGGACTGGGTTTCCGATGCTGCTTGATGTGTATCCTGACTGGTTAAATTACCTCCCCAGAGTTTAAAATCAGCCAAAGAAGCAGCGATTGGCGGAGGAGCTGGTGGTGATTGCTCACCTTCATCTGAGTCCTCCATTGAGATCTGTGAGTGGACATAAACTTCTTCTCTGGTTTTCAGGAAGTGATCTGATGGATATCTTAGGGAAGGAGACACGCTTCTGGCAACAAAGCCAGACTCATTTTCAGAGTTAGCTTCTTCTGTCGGTCCAAAATTTGATTGGTGGACAGCTTCAGGGTTGTTTCTTGACATGTCAGAGTTGGTCATTTCTGGCAGTAAGTGACGGTCATTGTTATTTTCAGGACTGGATTGGTAAGGATTAGTTGACTGAGATAACAGAGGTCCACTGTTCTGTTGTTGGCTCTCCAGATGTTCCCCATGTGCGGATTTGCCAAGAGATCTCAGTGCAGTGGCAGCATTAGACAACATGCTGAATGTCTCCATGGGGTTACGTTTTACTTTAGATTGTTTGCCTTCCTCTGTAATCCCATCAGACTTGTTAGTTTCCTTTACTACACTAGGCATGACAATATACTCCATTTCTAAGGTTGAGAATGAATCTCCATCAGAACTAGAATCATTGTTATTCTGATGACCTAAGTGAAGACTGTTGGGGCTAATTGTTGTTTCTCCTTCTCTTTTTGGGCGACAGCCCAAAGATACACCTTCTGCTATTTTAAATTCAACATTTTGATTGTTTTCTTTCTGGTCAAGCTCTTGTTTTTTAGCTGGAGAACCCTCCTGTACGTTGTTGACCATTTTGTTGTTCAGATCTAATGACGAGGCTGAATCTGAGCCACCGTATCTCGTTGAAGAAGGACAATCTCCGTCCAGGTGGCATAGGGACAGTGACTTTTGAGTCTGGTTATGGTCTTCAGCATCTTCTCTGGGACTTTCTGAAACTTTCAGAGTAATGGCAGTGTGATCTACCAAAAGAAATGGAGAATTCTCACTGGTTTGCCTCATCCAATCAGCATCCTCTAAGTCATCACTGCTAGTGTTTTTAGATTTACTCTCAAGTGGAACTTCTTTGTTACCTGTCAGGTGAGCAAACTCTTTGTCAAATACAAACACTTGGTTTCCTGTCTGTTCTTTGTCTGCATCTGCTTCTCCCAGAAGATCAGATCTCTGATATAGATTCTGAACAGGTCTGGGTACAGCTATAAAAGGGCTGGATTGCTCCTCTAGCTGAATCAAGTCTACTACGGGGCTGGCACAATTGTCAGGGGAGGATGCATGGCTCCATGCCCCAACTCCAACGTTGTCATATTCAGAGGTGGATGTGACCATGCCAGGGACAGGTAATTCCCACAAGTCAGTGCTTTCATGAGGTGAAAATGTAATCTCTGAGTGCATAGCGACCGAGATCCCAACTTCGTTCTCTAAAAGTTCATTCTGTACACCCTGCATGTCATTGTTGACCGTTTCCTCCCCCTGTGATCCACTGTCAGCTGTTTCTATTACTATTTTCACGTTGTGCTCACTCCCCTTCCAGTCACCTTTTTCTTCCTTTTCTAGAGAAAAATTTGTTTCCAAGGATCCAACACACCCCGGATCTTTTTCATGTCCAGGTCCTTCAGGGGTTGTTGTTGTGGAAGAGCTTTCTTCCTGAATGGTGGTGTTCCACATCGCCATACCACCATCAGAGTATCCCAGGGGACTCTCCAGTGATGTGTCCTTCCCAAAAATAGCATTAGTCCCACAAAAGGATCCTGCGCTTTCAGACAGATTGTCTGGGGTAGTCAAAGGTGACAAACTGTCATCCCTGATCGTCATATTCCACATATCTAGAGACTCAGGGTAGGAGGTTGAGGTTCCGCTGTCGGATTTCAAAAACCCCTTTTGGGCTGAGTATGTCCAAAAGTCTAAGAGCTCCATATTTTTACCTTGTCTTTTACCTTCATCCTGTTCTTTAGATGTTTCTGGTGTTAAAGTGTTTAGGATGGTTTTCTTTCTCAGAATGGAGGGAGTTACCTGTTTTTCTGCAGTAATGACAGCTTTCGATTTTAAAGACACACCATCTTCAGGTGGTGTTAACTGAAGATCAGCTAAGGTCACAGCATCCCACTGATCCTTCAATACATAGTCTGGGTTCCAGTTTTCACACATTTCAGTCTGCTCAGTAATCAAACTAAGCTGAGGTTCATGAGTCTTTGCCCTCTGATGGGCAGCATCTGTTTTTGATATCTGTTCTATAATATTTCCTTCTGTCATATCACCCACAGAGTCTTTAGCCTCATTCAAAACATTTTGGGGACTTCCTGAGCTTCTGACCTTATTCAACGTACTATTATCACTGGAGAAAATGGCTCCTTGTGTGTCACTGCTAAGGTCATCCCAAGTCTCTGATAAGGATGATGACATACTATCTTTGTGCTCTAGGCCAATGATCCTCTCAACTACATCTTCAGGGAAAAACCTAACACCACAAACGCTTGGTGGACGGCTACCTACCAGGCTGTTCACAGGAGTTGGGGGAACCATTGTGTCTATCATATCATTCCCATAGATCTGACCATGGTGATCAATTGAGGAATTTCTACTTTCAATTCCTCCAATAGAGTTTGGAGCAGAGAAATCAAGCAGGCTCATCTCATCAAGCTCCGATAAGCTAGAGCTTCCAGCTCTTCTTTCCACTTCCTCAACACCTTGCAGAGAATCTAATACTTCTCCTTCTGCTGGCAGTGGCTGGTCCCTGCTATGAAGTTGGTCAAAACTAAATAAATTGCAACTGTCAGTCTTATTTTTGCTGGAGCGGCGCTTCCTCCTCTCAGGAGGGACAGGAGGAGAGAGAGAGGAAAACCCCAGAGGAGATGGGTTCCTAAGAAAGAACACTCCTGGCCCTCCAGCTGGACCTTCACCAGCTGGACTGTCATCACTAAGGAACAAAGAGCTCTCCTTGGAGGACCGGCTGCTGCGGATGGTGGTCATACCGCTGTCAGGGCTCAACAGCTCCCCTGCAACGCCGACTGCGGCAGCTCCTGTCTCCTCTTCACCCTCTGCACTCACCCTGTTTGTAAAGATAAACAATTGCATTATTTCATTAACATCATAACTAACTCCATAAATTACAGAGGATCTCAGAAGTGTACATATCACTGTTCAATACCATGAATAATAATTTCAAAGCTTCAACAATCTTAAATGTGACACTTATTTTATAATTTAGTAAAGGGAAAAAAAAAAAAACCCTGAAACAATCTAGTTTGCATAAATTAAACTTTTTTCTGAAGAACTTCAGCACTCAGCATCCTAAATCAGGTGAATTGGTTTATCAGGTAAGATAAGCCTCTTAAGGTTTGAGCCTTATAGCCCTTTAGATTTTTAGAACCAATGGACTTCCAAAGGACTTAAAATTGTTGGTACACGTGTTCTTGAAAAAACAAAACACTTGATTTGATTGATATATAGTTGCCAAATTTTAGCTGATGTCATCCTCATTATTTTTCTCCCCCAATTTACCTAATTTTTCCTGTTTCGACAATCGCACAGATTTTCTTGACAATATCATTATAACTATCAAGGGTATTTCAGAGCTTTACTAATTTCTTCTTTTGAAACTAGTCTTTAGGTGATATGAATGCATTGTAGGACATTCTAAAATATGATGTCAAACTTCAGCTTTCTAGCAGATATCTCAATGTTTGGAGTCAAATCTAACCGGTATTAGGATCAGTTGTTAAATTAATCTATGTTGATCAGAAGAAATATTCCCATGGAGCATGATGTTGCCACTATCATGTTTTTCTGTGGTGAAGGTGTTGCTTTGGTGCCAAATTATTCATTTTGGAGTTATGGCCAAAAAGTTAATGTTTGTTTTGATCAGACTAAAACACATTATCCCAAAAGGTGTGGGGAAACTTTAGTCCAGTCTTGATGTTTTCATTGTTTGAGAAACTTGTGTCTTGAAAACCTTAGTCCAGATAAATGGAGAATGCAGAAGATTACTATCATATTCAAATCACAAACAGCATCTTCAGTGTTCCCGCCAGCCTCTTGGTATCCTCCCTGACCATTTTCAGTCTTGTTCGTTCTTTACTGTTATTTTTGATGGCCATCTCCTCTGCGCCATGGTGTATATATATGATGCTGTAGCAATGTCTTGTATTTTTCTCAAAACTGATAACTTTACACATTGTAGTTCATTTTATTCATTTGTAATCTCTGCAAATAATGCAAGTGAGCACGTGTCAGAAAAATACCACTAAGATATTACGGTTAAGAAGATTACATGTAATTGATGTAATGGAATATTGTAACAGCAGCTTTAGTGCATTTTATACCTTGCTTCTGCAGCCACATCTCCATTGCCTGCCTCTGGCCTCTCCGTGTCAGATCCGTCCATGTCGTTGATGCCGGATGATCCCTGGGAAAACTCCACGCTGCCTGCTACTCCCTCGGTGGAGGAGGTCCTGCTGCTGGGGTGGCAGCCTAAAACGGAGTTGCGCCGGATAACAAAGTCCTTCAGGATGCTCTGAATGTCTTCCAGTAGCACTGGAAGGGTACCATAAGGAGCGGATGCATTTATTGGAATGTGATAGATCTGGAGATTCTCCCTTTCTTCTGGTTCACCAGAAAAAGACCAGCTAGAGGACTCTTCCAGCTCAGCACAGATCTGTAATCAGAGCCACTACATGTTAAAGTTTTGTGTTTTTTTTAAATTAAAATTACATTAATAAGAGAGGTTATTGGCTAAAATAAACAGTGTGCCATATGTAATGGTAATCATCCAATTTTACAGTTTCTTCAGGAAACTTTAACGTTTTGCTGCTACTCACCTGAGTTTTTTTTTTTCTTAGCCAACCAGAAAATTATATGATTCAGGAAAATTAGAAACTTTTTCGAAAAGGTCAAACAAAAGTATTGTTTTGCACACAAATTGATATTTACCTGGTTTAAGATATCTGTGTTGTTTGAGTAGACAGCCACCTGCTGGTGATGTTGATGAACTGTATCACCAATGGACAAGACCACCACAAGGCCATCATAGCTATACTGGTGACAAAATAACTTCAGTTCATCCACGTAATCATACCAGACCTGAATGTTAGAGGGAAAAAATATGACATCATTACTTTCTACTCATTATAATCTGGCAAATATTTTTTTTTTTATTCCAAACATTTTGCTTACATTTGTTCTTAACTTTGTTAGACTTTGTAACTTTTATTGCACATATGATTTAATTTTATTTAGTAAAAGTAGTTTCAAGTGTGTCTTAATCTGTAGTAATGAGAGAAAAAGCTGTCAAAGTGCACAGAGGGGTAGAACGACACTTTGTGATTTATTGTCAAGAAATTAACTGTTTGCTCTTAAAACAGCCACCATGCACAGATTATGGTAATGCAGTGACATCTTCTGTGATTGATGGATAGAAAGTTGCATTAATTAATTGTTTTGTTTGTCAAGGGAACTTGTTTTTTCTCGCTCCCTCTGAAATGATTAACAACAGCGTTACTGCAATCATAATTTGCAACGCAGGGATATGCATAAAGTGTACAAAAGTGATACTTTTGAAAACATATTTGCTTGATTTATCTACATTTGCTGTACAACTGTTTGCTTAGGGAAGTTTGGAAAATTGTTCTCCTGTTAATTTAAGTTGAACTTCCATATACAGAGAACAATTTATAGTAAACTTAAGCTGCTTTTTAGATGCTTGTGTGCAATATCTGACATATCCAAGCAGTCCGAGGGATATTACAACGTTTTTCTATCATATTCTTTCCAAATGTGTGTGGTCCTTCTCATTACTTGAGAACGAGTGATCGTGTGTGTGTTTGTATGAGTCCACTGAAGGTGATTGATGAGTGCTTCAGGCGCTGTGTCTGCCCAGGCTGTGTCAATATTAACCTGCGAGGATGAGGGGGTTGCAGTCCTCCTCCCTCTGCTTCAGCCTCCATCCCTCCCTTCTCTCAACACAATATGGCTGCTGTCAGCTTTAGGAACATCAATCGTTGCACACACACACAACTGTCACTTCACTGACACTGCCATTCCTCAACGCTGATATCCTGATGAGTGCAATGAAGCCTCTCAAGATTCAATAAAACACACATATTCACTCACATGGGTATACACAACTAAGGACACATGCAATTCCCAGCACACGCAGCCACACAGATTAATCCACCTGCAGTTCTCTACTGTAACCCGACTTTATGAGCAAACATGTGCACATAAAATCTGTATTACAGCCATAAAAGAGCCACCGTTTACAGCCCATTCTGCTAAGAAATGTTCAGATGATGCCTGTATTGCAAAGCTACAACCCAACTGAGTGCATCAGCACACAAAACTACACACAGGAGTTGGGAAACGGAGTCAGAAAACGAGCAGAGTGCGAAGCTCTGTGATAACACGCAGGGCGACAGTCTGTCTGCCATTTGGTTCTTAACTGAGTAAATTACTTCTCATATTGCTGCCCCTCCTCCTTCTCCCTCTGCCACCCCCAGACACACAGATTGCCCTTTTCTTATAAATTATCAACATGTTAGATTTAAAATCCACTTGCTAACCATCTCAAGGAATATTAAAATGCATGCATAGAGAGCAATGTTTCTTATGCCAAGTTTTGCTGAGATAAGGCAGTTTTTCAGCTGCACCCCAAAGTTTTTCTCCCAGTTTATTAACTGACATGTGTTTTTGAGAACTGATGGTCACCTGAAACTACTGCTGTTGCTGATGCTGTACACCATATTGCCAAAAGTATTGGTTCACCTCTTCAATGGCACAGGTATGTGGGATCCAACGCCTAAGGATGCAGACTACTTCCGCAGACATGTATGAAAGAATAGGCCCAGATTAGAAGCTTGGTGACCTCCAGAGTAGCGCCAGTATAGGATACTAAGTCCAGCCAAGGAATTGTCTTCATGCCAAATATTACCAAGTGCAATGCAAAGTTTCGGATCCAGTTGTGTAAAGCAATTCAGCCACTGCAATGGAGTAGTGGAGATGTGTTCACTGAAGTAACAAACCACGACTCTCGGTGTGGCGACCAAATGGATGATGGGTTTTGTAGTTCCCAGGGGAACAGCAGTTGTCTGACTGCACTGTGCCAGTTGTGAAGTTTGGTCCAAAGGAGATTTTGGTGTGGTGCAGGTTTTCAGGAGTCTCTCTGTGAAAGCCATGTGAAAAACAAGCCAAACAAAGGGATTTTGGACAATTTCAATTGGGAACTGTTTGGGTTTGGCTCTTTTCTGTACCAGTGAACAAAACATGGCTGATAAGGACAGGGAGTTTGGAGTGTGGAGTTACAGGAGACAGTGAGCCAGGCCTTTCCATCAGACATCAGTATCTAACCTCACAAATGCACTTCAGAAAGAATGGACCAAAAACCCCATAAACAGACTCCTTAATGATGTGGGAAGCCTTTCCGGAAAAGCTGAAGTTGCTGTTCAAACGTGAAGGCAGACAAGTGGATTCTTTACATACCACAGTCTATTTAAACACATAACTATCAAAGTGTTCAATTTCTCATACAACTTTACTGACTCACTCAGTATTATTTTTTTATAATTTTTTTGTGAAACAATCACTGCAGAAAATAAATAAATGAATAAATATAAACCCCAGCAAACTAAACCAGACACTAAGATAACAGTGTTCTTTTGAGAAAATGATTAAACAGCAGGCGTCCGACTCATATCAGAAAGTCTTGATGCAAACACTAACAAGAAAGTAAGTAAGAACATTAAGTAAGCACAACATAATGTTCTCTTTTAGGGCCCTCCCCGTTTCTTCACATTTCCTGAAATATGCTATCTTTGCTATTCAACTTTGTTTCCAAAAGTTGAATTTTTTTTAGCATCAAATTCTGGATATCAGGCAAGGTTTTGAAAGCCTTAATTTAAAACAACAACAAATACTACTACTACTAATTATAATAAAATATGTAATCTTGAGAATGTGGAGTGGAGGCAAAATGTCTTCAAGAAAAGAGTTCAGTTGCCTTTATTTTCTAACTCTCTAGACTACTGTCTTGGCTGACTGAGAATGTACACCAACATAAAACTAAATATTTTTAAATGAAGCACTTTTATAACTGTAGCAGTGAGTTTTGTTCAGTAGGTAGTCAGTCCCTTTATGGCCATGATGTAACTATATCCACTGACTTCTTCCAGCATAATAATGCAAACGGTTAATTCTTCTCAAACTTGTTTCTTTAACTTGACTTAAAGTTTGCTGTAGCCTACTCCAGTTGTTTCCACAGCCACCAGAATTCAATTTGATAGAACAGCTTTGGGAAAATTGCATCATATATGCAATTGTGATGCCATCAGGCCAATCAGTGAAAAATCACTTAGAAATGTTTCTGGCATGTTGTTGAATTTATGACATAAATAATTAGGACAGTTCTGAAGGAAAAACTGGGTCCAACCTAGTGCTGACATGGTGTCCATGATAAAGTGGCCAAATAGTTTATGTCTTTACATACCTTCGCTGTTGCATTTCCATTTCATGTCAAACTTTTAGATTTGTCCATTTACTCAGAAGATCTAAGTAACGGAGATTATACCTGCCTACCTGCTTCTTTGTCACACTTTGCGTGTTCACATCCTCCTATCACACACTTTTGCGGCTTCATCTTTCTCCCACACGGGCCTCAACGCGCACAACATCTTGCACGCACACACTCCCACACACACGTCTTCCGTCTCTCATTGGTTGCCTCCACTCCACAGGTGGCAAGTCTTTAGCGGCTGCGTGCAGCTCTCCCAACCTGCCGTCATTATGCACAATAGCCTAAGGTACAAAACTCAGGCCTCATAACTCACACCCTGCGTGCGTAAATTCCCGTGCAAACACAGTCAAAGCAAAAACACATTTCCTGCTGTCACCAACATCTCTGGCAAAGAATTAATCAAGCGTTCATCCATTTAGGCTCTTTGCATACCCTTTCTGTCAGAACACAGAATGCTAAGAGAGTTGCGAGTTCTTCTCAGGCGATCGTTTCGCCACCCTGATGAATCCATCAAGCGAGGTTTGATTTATACATCTGTCTGTGATCACAGCGGTACAGCTACAGTAAATGGGGTGGCAAGGAGCGAGCTGACACCACCCTGCTCAAACACACACACACACACGTGCAAATGTGTACACACATGTGCGCCATATACCATTTGCAACACACACACTCCCATGCTAACAGTCATCACCTCCTGTTCACACTTAAGCTCATATAAGAATATTACTGCTTATGAAGTTTTTGGAAAGGAAGACAGAAGAGGGGAGGGTTGCATTTAAGTTTGCAGGCAGAAACCCAAATGTCTCTCCGTCGATCTCATATGGGCCCTCTCCACACGCTTCATTCACTCAGCTTCAAGTGTAGAGATCTGGGGGCCAAGATCTAAGCACTGACTCTATAAATGTTTTGCTTTGTTATTTGTTTGCCCTCAAAACCCATGGAAGCCACAGGAGGAGAATGAAAATGGGAGAGAAGAAGGAGTCAAAAGAGCTTGTTTTCTTCCTTAAGATGTGATGATGAGGAAGAAACATCAGTGCCATATATGTAGGACACAGCGAGATGACTGTGGTGTTCAGCAGTTCTCAGAACATGCTTAAATAAATGGTACGTCTGTGTATAATGTCTTATTGTATCCAGGGAATGTAAATCTAGGAACTGAATAATGTGCTTAATGAGTTTTTTGCAACAGACAACTGATTTAAGTAGGACAGTAGCATAAACAAGTTACTGTTACAAAAACATTTATGTCAAATTGTTGGAAGTATTTAATCATTCTCCAATTTACAATTTATATAAATGGCATCCATGTCATAGTCTACAAAGTTATATCCCTGCTACATGAGGAACAAGAGATTAAATTAGTATCTGATAGAAATCTAGAGAAATGGAAAGGCGGGCGGGGAACCCTGGCTTCCTGGTCTTCAATCTTAGTCCCTAGGAGGCCCACCCTGCACCTGCTGTCTCCCAGTGCTTCTCATCAGAAAGGCATTTACGGAGTGCGGTGGCTCCGGGCCCCTTCATTAGCAAGCATAATTATTTGTGCAAGTGGTGTAGGGCAAAACTGGCCCTGCATAAACAAACAGAAAGGCCGGAGGACTATGAACAAACAACACATTAGAGACAATCAACATTGCCAAAATAAAACCCAAATACTAAGCTGATAGGGGGAAGGATATATGCCCAACACATAAAAATAAAACAAAGTTGGTTAAATACCTAAAAATTGACACAAAGTATTGTGGTTTTGAGGTTTTATTAATGCCAGTTATGATTCAAAATGTTGTTTGGCGACAACACCCAACGAGGAAAAGCAAGTTGATGGTTTTAAGAGTAACCTGTCTGCACATTATGCGTTTCTTTTGTCTTCAGGAAAGAGAAAAGAGATGAAAAGGGAGAGTTGAAGCTGTGAGGATCATCTTTTCAGAACTCTGGTAAAAAAAAAACAAGAACCTTTCTTTCACGCAACAAAATAGAAAAAAGATTGTAGTAACCACAGATTTTATAGAGTAGCACTTTTTTACATGCCTGTAAACATCCATCATTATAGCGACAAAATACATCAATATTGAAGGTACATTTTAAATTTAACAGAAATCAGGACACTCCTGTTTGCTTAAGGCACCATGAAATAATTTTTTTTTTTTAGAAAATAAATGTATGACGACAAAAAACTTTCATAAACTTAACTATAAATTATAGGGATCATACATGTCCATTATGGTGTAACATTTACAGTTTATAAAAGACAATCCAGATCTCTTAGAAAAAATTAAATGTCCCCTTCGTTCTAATACTCCTAAGGAAAATCCAATGCGACCAATATTTGTTCTATGAAGGCCTCAGAGATTTCTCATAGTTAAGAAACAGTATCATGAAGACCCAGCATCACAGATAACATACACACATAACAGGTCAGTGACAAGGTTGTGAAAATGTTTAAAATGGGGCTGGGTTATAAAGCAATATCCCAATCTCAGAGGGAACTTTTAAATCTCTCATCCAAAAATTTAAAACTAAAAAGCCAGGCAAGAGAGCATTAATTAGGCCTTTATATAGGTGTTGCAAGAAGAAAGTCTAATATAAAGTCATTAACAGTGAAAGACAGATCATGAAGGAGGATAAAGCAAACGTATGAAACACGTTTTTTGGTCAAAACAACTTTTCGACCAACATGTAATATATTACTTAAAGCGAACATCATCCAAAACACACCATCTCAAGGATAAACTAGAAAAGCGGTCAGAGAGCTCAGACCTCTGCCATGGCCACTCACCACTAAGGTTGCACCGATACAAATACTGGTATAGGGGGTCGACACCGTTCCTATGTGCTGTATTGGATACCATGAACCGATGCTTAAAATGTGGACACTGCAATCATTTCACAGAAATGTTTTATTTTTCACCTGAAATTTTACTTATATATATATATATATATATATATATATATATATATATTCTTTTTCTAATTCTTCATCATTTGTTGTAACAAGAAGAGAAAAAATTAAAGGTCTTCCAAGTTATTGCATTTTTGTGTGTGGTAGAAGTATCAGTATTGGTACTCAGCATCTGCAAGTACTCAAATCCTAGTATCGGTATCGTATCGGTTTGAAAGCGGTGTGGAGCTGTTTGGAGCGGTATCGAGCCAGTATAGGTCGATCATGAATCTCAAATATCTGTAACGAAAAAAGTCTAAGTCACTATCTAATTCTAACTTTCACTTTTTCAATAAAATATCTATTAATGAGACCTTTGTGCTGTCACCGTGTTGTTCCAGCAGAGGGTATGTTTGTGCATTTGCAAATGATTTGCTGCGCTTATGGTCCAACCGTCTGTGAGCTTTTTGAGAAGGAAGAGGAGTCGAAGACAGCACCACTGGTTGTTAGGTGGCTTAGCGCTTCATGTTTGATCAACCCCAAAATGTAATCAGTTATTCTTGGTCGCATTGCAGACTTTCCCTGAACATTTCTTTTAAATCCATCCATAACGTTTTGAGTAATCCTTCTAACAAAAAGACAAGCAAACAGACAGATAGATGGGCATGAAAACATATACCCCTGGCAGAGGTCAAACATTGCAATAGCGCCATCATGCTGTGAGGAATCCTTTCATCAGCATGGAAACTGGTCTTAGTTGATGGGAAAGGTGATGGAGCTAAATGCACGGAAACAATGAAAGAAAACTTGTTAGAGATTGTGAAACATTTGAGACCTGGGTAGATGTTCACCTTCCAGCAGGATAACAGCCATGAATACATACAGCTAAACAGCTATTACGGATGTAGCGCATTTAAATCAAATGCATGCCAGATATTTATGGTTTTAAGTAAAAAATGGCACGTCTCACTCACGGCTTTGTGGCATTCTATCTATATTGAAGCTTGTGGCTGTAAAACAATAGAATTCAAAAAAAGTTCAAGGGATATAAATACTTTTAAAAGACACTAAATATGCAGAAGAAGCTGAGGCTTGGCCTTCACCCTCTTTAAATAGCTGGAAGAAAATGGGTGGTTTGAAATACTGAGATGTAAAGACAATTGATTCTGTTTACCACAGGAAAAACAAACGTCATTAAAACCACAACTGTTTCTTGTAGAAACACTGGATTAGTGTATGTACAGTAAGTACGGAATATAACTAAAACAGAAAATGTATTTGTTATAAAGTACAAAAAGAGAAATTTGAAAATGGTAAAAAAAACAAAAAAAAAACAATGGTGGGAACTTATTGCAGTTCTTGGATGTCCATGCTAATGTAAGCAAAAACACATTATTCTCATGTTCGGTTATCTGTGTGTGTCTGAGGGCTCCTGTCCTTCCTACAGTTCATCAACCCCACAGCATGACAACTCTTCATCCAACTGCAGCCTCATCTGCCAGCGCTAATTTTTGGGCTGTGAAAAACTTCGACACACACCCTCTAACACGACTGTGGGAAGATTGTGTTTTTGTTGCAATCTGCATTCATTAATTCGAACTCTGCCTATCTGAGCATAAAAAAATATTTTACACAAGCAAGAAAACATGTCAAGTGGAGTTTGAAGCAACTGAAGTTATGCTACTAACTTTCGATTCTTTTAGATCTTCAGCTGATTCAACCTCAATGGTCTCATGTGAGGAATTATAGTAGAAAAGGTGGATGTACTGCTGCCACTACAAATATAAGAGTTAAATTTTGACTAATACAACATTGATACAAATTAGCATTATTTGTGATAAAAACTGTGTATTTCTGGTGACAAGGATATTACTATGGACACTGCATTTACCAGTAATTGCAGGATATAAAAGTACCAAAGGTAACTTGAGTAATTTGATGATAACTTGAATAATTTGTTGATATCTTGTTTATTACAAGCTATGATAATAGATTAAACTAAATGCTAAGAATCTGTATGGAGTTGATGCCAGTGCCAAGGTTTACAGAGGCTGCCAAAATCATGTCCAAAGTTCATCTGCAAGTATAAGTTGCTACAGCAAATGTAAGTGACACAACAAAAGCATGCAGGGACATCAGGAATCTAAATCTGTACCGAAACCCCCCACATATCCTGTTAATTTGATAACAATGATTACCTGAGTCATTAGTAAATATTCAATTGATCTGTTCCAATAATCAATTGAGACAAATTTGTTTAATTTGGCCTTTAGAAATCTAAGATAACAAAACAATAAAATCAAATAAAAATTTCCTCAAGGCTCCATGATCAGATAGCTTTTTTTAATACAAACATGCCACCCCCCCACTATAAATTAACTACATTTGCTACCATAGCTTTTTCCTAATAACATACAAAATAACTCTACAATTCAGTCTAAACTCAAATCCCTCAGAGAGACGGAGTAAAAAATGTCAATAGGTGCCTGAATGGGATATTCTTCCTGGTTAGTGTCGAAAAATTGGTCCCATCGCAGACATTTATGAAAGTTTTTATCAAAATCCACCTATAAGCTTATGTTGCGAACCAGCCAACAGACAAAAATAAAATAGACCGTGGCAAAAAAACACAACCTCCTTGGCGGAGGAAAGAATTGAAAATGCCAGAAACAAAATGTCATCCCCGTAGGAATGTGGCCTTTGGCATAAACAAATGTGATTGCTGAAACTACATTAATTTCCAGACCTTTGTGAGGATCCACAGTCTTTGATCTTAATGATAAATAAACATTTTGAAGACAGCATCATTCTGTGGGACCCGTTTCTGCAACAAGTGTTTGGAAGCTCGCTAACAAAAGGACAACTGCAGAGGCAACACATATTATTTAGCTAAAAAGTTGGCATACTTTCTACTCCTCAGGGACATGAAAGTAAAAAAAAAAAAAGGTTTTTTGAGGATTAATTAAAACAATTTTTTCATGGTAACATTTTTTGACAACAAAATACTGATTTAAAAATATACTTAAAAGCAGAAATTAAATTGTATTGAGGCCTTTCTTTTATCAACAGTGAGTCCAAAGCCTGTAAAACACCCTTGCAGACAACAACAAAGCACCTCCGAGACGCTCACAGGGGAATAGTGACAGTGATTCATAACAAAACATGTATTAAATTAAGAAGTTTTGTGGCGCATAATGCATTGTTTAGAACCTGCACTTCATTTTATGTATAAATGCTTATGGTGAATGGATATAAACTTCTCCCAAAGAACTCCAAGTGTCTCCAGTTGCTCCAGTGAATAATCGAATGTAATGCATGCTAAAAATAAGGTACACGTTGCAAGAAACAAACAAGCAGTACTTTTCCTTTAACTAATATCATGAACCAATACTTAAAAACGTGGAAACTCTGCATTAATTTAACAGAAAATGCACATTTTTCACTTTAAATTTGAGTTTTGAAGTCATTTTTGTTAATCTAATTCCCCATCATTTGTTGTTTTAAGCAGAGAAGTAAATAAAACTTGTCTTCCAATTTAGTGCATTTTATTGTGTGGTAGAAATACAGGCAGATGTACTATGCATCGGCAATTACTCAGATCCAAATATCGGTATTGTATTGTTTTTTAAAAAAGTGGTATTGTTTCATCCCTAGTCAAAATACAATACAATATAATATTAATAATAATAATAACAATAATAATAATAATAATAATTACCATTATAAATCCTATTTAGAATGCCCGTTTCTCTGGATACAGACTGCCCTCTAATGCTGTACATGCTTACAGAAATATTTCCAGGTAAGAGTCGTCCATCAATCGTTTTCTGCTTATTGTAGATTAGTCTAGGGATGAAACGGAAACATTGCTCCTCCCGCAAAACTCTCCATCTCATTGTGGGGGAAAACCAATGGTCATGTGCATGGAAAGTTTCCAAAAGAAGGCATCATAAGCAAATGCCTAGGCCACCTCAAATTACTCTTTTTGAGGCAGGAGTGCAGAGCTCCCTCTGAGCGCTAATCTTTCAGCCTGGATCCAGTGATTCTATAGAGGAAGCTCATTTCATCCTGGTTCTCAATCGGTCTTTCACAATTCAGATCTCTTAACCCATAGGTGAGGATCAAAATGTGAACAGACAGTTAAATAAAAAACTTTGCATTGTACAGTACAGACCAAAAGTTTGGACATTCCTTCTCATTCGGTGCGTTTTCTTTATGACGTTTTCATGACTATTTACTTTGTAGATTCTCTTTGAAGGCATCAAAACTATACATGAACACATTTAGAATTATGTAGCACTTTTCCAAAAACTGTGAAATAACCTGGCCTCCAAAGTCACAGGACCTGAACCCATTTTGAGATGATTTGGGGTGAGCTGAACCGCAGAGTGAAGACTAAAGGGCCAACAAGTACTAAGCATCTCTGGGAACTCCTTCAAGACTGATGGAAAACCATTTCGGGTGACTACCTTTTGAAGCTCAAGAGAATGTAAAGCAGTAATCAGAGCAAAGGGTGGCTACTTTGAGGAATCTAAAATAAAACACATGTATTCAGTTATTTCACCCTTTTTGTTTAAGTACATACAGTAATTCCACACATTATGTGCTCATTCATAGTTTTGATGCCCTTAATTAAGAATCAACAATGTAGTCACTAATATAAAGAAAACTGATTGAATGAGATGGTGTGTCCAAACTTTTGGTCTGTACTGTAGCTCAGTTCTTTTTAAACCACAACAAGATGTGGGTGTGTCTGAATTCCTGCAGATGAGGCCCCAATTAATTTGTTCATCTCCTGCTCCATCATAACAATATTCATGAACCAGAAACCATAAACCTGAAACCCTACATTTGAGGCAAAGACTGGATTACCACCAACTCAGTTCACCTTATTTCCAGTACAGAACCGTGACCTCAGACTTAGAGGTGCTTACTTTTAACTCCGCCGCAGACTGCTCTTGTGCCAGCTGATGATCATGATTGGAAGACACAATCAACACCACATCAAACGCAAAAAGGAAAGATGAAACTAAGTTGCCCAAACTAGATGCCCTCTTCTTAACTATGCCTTATGATTCTGTCAATGGGCAACACAAACTGGAGAGGAGACCGGAGTAAGAAAGGGTCCAACCCCGTCTGTGAGCAAAAGTGACCGTGTACCAGGGAAGTGAACGTAGCTCCTAACCAGGACCAGATCGCCACTAAAAGCAAACACGGGTATCCCTTACTCTGGCGGCACCCCAGCGTCTTACACATTCTATTTCTCACAGTGATTCTGAAGCTTTCTTCATTTGCACTTCCATTACCGAGCAGCACCCAGGCTGAGTAATGTATGTTTGTTCAGTAAACAAAAATACATTAGTCAGTGTATATGATGTGTCCATATCCTTATCCCACACCACAATCTTTCCCTTTGCTAACTAGGCAATCACTGCCATCAAAACCTCTAACTCTGTCCTCTGTAAGTGCCATGACACACTCACACACACATTCACAGAAGTCTCTCTGACAAACACACAGCACATAAACCATTAAAGACTAATTGAATCTAATTTATTTAGTTTTCTGGAAAGAATCATTTAAGGCAGAACTTCCCTAAGACCCCTCAATAAATGACTCTCATACCGTTTTACTCTCTTTTCAAACACAATTAAAAAATAATATATAAATATATACACATTGCAAATGACATGCATATGAGGAGTTCATTTTGGAGCCCGATCTCAGGTCATTAGTAACCCACCATGACGCTGTGGAGTTGGGGTCCGCTGGCGACATGCAGGCCCCTGGCCATTTATTCTATATTAAGTCTTTAATGGGCCTTCTCTCTCTCTCTCCCTTTTTTGGTTCTTCTCTGTCTCTATCTCTCCCTCCTGACACACAGCGTGTAGGCACAGCGCTGGTAAAATATGCACAGAAAGTCCGGTGCGCACACATGAGCAAAGCCATTCAAATGAATGGTTATTTATTCGCTAAACGAGGATCTGGGTGTTTAATGTTCCTTGGACGTTAGGTAGTTTTCTGGGGGAGGAAGAGCCATACCCCTACGGCTACAGACATCATTTATTTTACACATAGCCTAATACCGCACGCTAGGCAGCCGCTGAGAAAAATGGGCTTTGAGAAGGAAAATAAAAAAGAAATAATGAATGATTTTTATTTTTGGGGGGGTTAGTGGTGGGGGGAGTGAGCACATTAGAGGTTGTAGCAGGGAGAGAAGCAAGGGGTAGACTTAAAAGCTTAAACCCTACTATGTTTTTGTGTGCGCGTATGACTGCATGTGTCTGTGCTCGCAACCGTAACCTCGAAGAAGCAAGCAAGGCAAGCCAGCTACAGGAAAAAAAAAAGTCGACACTAACGTTACAAAAATGTGTGACAATGATAGCCTGTTTCGGAGAGCTTGTTGGATTTTTGAATACCAGCAGGGAGGATGGTGATACATCATTGTGTGTGAGTATTTCAGACCTCCATCTGCATCTCATCAAAATGCAGAGGAATAAAACTTCAGAGGGGCTCCTCAACTACACAACAGCACCTCCAAAAATTGACAGGGAGCAGGTATAATGCAGCCAAAACATAAAAAACTCATCAAAGTAACTTTTTGATGAATGAAAGAAATATAAATTCTCATTCATTATCAGTGTTTTGGAGTTGTTGTTTTTTTATGCATCCATCTATCATTTAGAACAGAGGTCCCTAACCCCCAGATCCCATACTAATAAGAGGCTGTTGGTCAGTCAGTTCCAGGACACACAGAAAGGAAAAAGACAGTTTTTTAGTCTTTTTTATTACCAGAGTCTAAACAATGTTTTATTTAGAAAAATAACTGGATCCTCACGATAACATACAGCTATAACTTCAAACAGGTCTGGTGAAGAGACAGAAAAGCCTGACTTTCAAGAAAAAGCAAGCTACATTTAGCAGACATTGCCAAAGGTTCTACTTAAAATATGGATTTATAGCGAAAGGCGATTCCCATGAACCGAGCCACCGCTCTGCTCTGCTTATTAATATGTGGTAACCTGCTTTCTAATGAGGCGATGAAGTTTTTAAACTGCCCTAGACGGACAATCTCGTTGAAAAGAAACATGGCTACATGGCTAGCACTGTTTCAGCATTGTGGTGAGTTCAATTTTACATATATTGTCTGATATCAAAGCGGTACGAGGCGAAAAAAGAGTTGGGGACTTCTGAATTAGAAGACAGCATATCATTAGAAGCTTCTAGGAAAAAGTAGATGGTACTAAAAAACATTTTCTTCAGGATGATATGCCAAAATAATTTGCCTATATTTGACTGGTACTATTCAACTTCAGAACTCTAGTAATAAGTGAAATACCAACAGATTCAACATGCCTGAACAAAAGACTGAACATTATTGGTAGTTAAGAATTTATATTAAACAGCACAACATTACAATTCAATAATCTATATATCACCTAGTTCTTTTCCTAAAGAACATCTCAGATTTGACCTTTTACCCAGAAAACTTCCTTTCTCCAGGACACTTCAAAAAGTCCTCAGCCGACTTTTAGGTCTCGCAAAATTAATATGTTATACCAATTAGGTAGTCATGCAGAATTTAAAAAAATAAATGTATTTATTAGATTTTGCTATAAAAAGATTGATCTTAATGCCTGTCAATATACATCCATAACAACAGTTGGAGCAGAAAAGCAGACTATTACTACAGCAGAGAAAGATGGAGGTGGGGAAACCACCCGACCAAAACAAGTTTGTTCCAAGAGACTCTGTGGATTTGCTGTACAATGCTGAAAATTAATTTTTTTGCTCTCATAATATGGAGATAAAACTCAAAGTTAGGCTGTAAATCCTTGGCCTTCAGAGAGACAAATAAACTTCAGATAAATGTTAAATTCATAATCTGTTTAGATACTGGATTCCTACAACTTTTTCCTCTTCATAATTGCATACTTTGCCAGGCTAATATTAAACTATTTTTGTTAAATAATATGGTCCTTTGAGCAAAAAACATGTACATATTAGTAGAGTTTTATCTTTTTATTCCATAAATCACAATCCTGATGCAAAAGTTGACTTTCATGAATTTGGCAGTACAGTAAAGGACTATTTAAATTTCTTTAGATTTTGAAAAATTGGATTAGCATTATTTAATATTCTAAAATACTTTAAAAACTAGAATGTGGGTTATCCTGCATTAAATTCAGATATTTAATTCAGAGTTGAATGATTTTTGATCTCCTTTATTTTTTAGTCAAATTTATTAATATCAATGGGTTGTTACCCGTGTTTGCCAGAAAACGTTTAAGAATGTCAAGTACATTTTAAGGCCCTGTTCTAGAGGGGAAAAAAGCTGTTACTCAAAACTCAAATTGATCAATGATTTGGACAAAAAATGTAAGTTTTGATGTTGTTAATTAAAAATAAAAGATAATCTAACTGTAAATAAACAAAATTTCCCCCTTTCTTTTAAACTTAGAATTTAGTCTTAGATAATGAAATAAGTAAGAAGTTCTTCTCCTTTCAATAGTAGGTTGCAGTGTAGTGTTAGTATCTTATTCTTTAGAATTGTTTGTGCATTTCTTGAGCCCAATTGAATTATTCAGTAAATCTTATTGGTTAATAATCTTGAATAAACTGATAGATCATTTTATGATGATGTCTTAATATTTTATGTTTACATTTTTGTGTTGATCCTACATTACCTTACAGAAATGCACTTAATTGTTTTAATTTGTAAACAAGAAAGCTTAAACAATAAGAAGAGAAACATCCTTCAGGTTGATTTTAACACAGTTTAATTACATGGCATTAAATCTGCAGTTTTCTAAGAATAGGAAACAAACCTCCTTATCTGTAGTTAGTGATGTTAGCGCAAGGGTCATTTCTCCATCTGTGTACTCCTTCAGCTTCATCAGCAGCAGCTGTGTTAACTCTACAACCAGTCAGCACACAGAAACAGACTAACAGTTATATGAAAAGACGCACAAAAAGATACAAAACAGTTTTACAACAGACAGAGAAAAACACAGGAATGAATATCCTCACCAGAACTAAAAGTTAACTGGACAGATGATGCAGTTCCAGATCAAAACCTCAAAACTAAGCATTTAGAGAGCATCTTTTAGGTGGTATTTTTTAATGCAAGCAGGCATGGTAGACCAACGGTTAGCAACCTGTGGCTCTGCATTTATTTCCACAACAGAATGACACTAAATATACCAGTAATATACTTGTAAATCCGTTTATGTTTACATTAGATTAGATATAATTATTTAAAAATTACTTTGCATATTTTACACAAATGCCAACATCCCATAAAAGAATAATGTATCCATCATCTTTTTGGCAAATGTGTTTTGTACAATTTATTCTAAAATCAAACAGAAATATATTTTAAAAATAATAATGCATATTAAAAACAACGCTAATCTTATACTACAAATTAGACAAAAATTATAAGTTGTCTTTTTTTAAGAGGTCATGTAACAGTTGTGGCTAAGCCTTTTATTTATCCAGACATTGGGTAAAACTGGCCCTTTGGATCTTAAAGTTTGCAGACTCCAGTGCTAGACACTGTAATTTTTGAAAAAAAAGGGGGACTCTATTGAAATCTTAAAGCTCCAATTTCTCATGCTACAATGTTCTGAATAAATATAACTGGATAAAACCATTTCTTTAAAATTCATTTGGGAAGAATCCAATGTCAGAAACATCACTCACCAAATGTAAACCTGTGGTTTAGTATTCTCAAAGCAACACTGCATGTGTTTTAAGAGCTAAGAATGCTAAATAGTAAAACCACAGCATCCTTGCACTCTAGCTTAGGTTCTCCAAGTTAAGCTTCTTATTTATATTTATTTAATTTATACATTTTTTGAGATTTTAAATGTAGCAGTTTCATGCAGTAGAAAGGTTACTTTATCGATCCCTCTCTACAGAGCAGCATTTAGCAAAATACTGTTTGGTTTTCATTTCATGGCAGTAAAAAAGGTTGTTGTTTATCACAAACAAATCAGCGATGTTACAAGATAAAAAAAAGACTTTCATTAATGACAATAAATGTTTCCAGTCACACTGATGCAATCTGATGGCAACAAATTCAAGATAAGGAAATATTTAGCATTTTTGAAGTTTTAGTGATTCTGTTAAACACAGTCATTTAAAATGTGAGCCAAATCCAAGCTATCCTAAATTCCCTGCTAATTTTTTTAGTGTGCATTTACTGTGGGTTCAGAAAAAAAAAAGAGTAAATAAAAACCCCGACAAGCACCTTGTTGCTTCACTTTGTCAGGCTGATTAACATCACCCCACTGCTCCAAGGATCTCAGCAAGTCCTCCAGCTCTTTTGGACCGCTGTCTTGTTTGAGCCACAAAGCTCCTCTAATGAGCTCCAAGGCATCTGAAGACAAACAAAACAAACATGCAAAAAAAAGAGGCTCCGATCAACAACTACTTCCAAAAATAAGCCCATTTTATTGCAAACCTGGGGCCGTATTCACAAAGAATCTTAGGGCTAAAAGTAGGTCCAAACTGCCGAATTTAGGAGTAACTCCTAAAAAATGTGGGTGTGTCACTCTTAAATTTAGGACTTCTAGTTTGTTAAGATAAAAGTAATTCACAACCACTTTTAGGCCTAAAAGTAGCTCCTAAGTCTGGGAGTCCTTGAAAGAACTCAAGAGGACTCCTAACTCCCTAAGACCTATTCACAAAGACTCCCAAAATGCCTGCAGCCAGACGCAATGTGTTGGACACTCTGGATGATTTGGAATTAACCAAACGATACCGACTAAATCGTTTAATGTAGATGTGGTGCGGGATGCAATCACGTCTCCAACTAAACGTAACAAGCCGATCAGTCCAGAAATTAAATGTTTAGCGAAACTAAGATATGTAGCCACAGGGAAAATGCTAGTTTGCAACGCGGACGACTTGGGTATATCACAACCATCTATCAGCCGATCAATCCACCAAACTCTTAAAGTGCTCTGTCGACCACACATTATCCAATAATTCATCCGTTTCCCATTAGACATCCAGCAACTGCATCGAATTAAAGCCAATTTCATGGCAATTGCAGGTATGCCGGGGGTGCACAAAGAAGAAAACGTGCACATCTTACAATTTATGCAATATGTAGGGATGCCTATATGACGGACATTGCCTACATGTTGCAGCAGTATCCTTTTTTGTAAGTGGCGATCTGGAGCCGACACTAGGACTGTAGAGAAAACCCATCTCTTCTCACGGTCTTCTGACGTTCGAGACACCGCTGGATAAGATGCATTTATTGTTTCTGCTAATTTCCACCCATGCCTCCCTTTTCTTCTTATTCATAATCCTGGCCCCGAATCGCCTGTTGTGGGGTGGGGGGTGGGGAGGTGGAGCTTATCCCAGTTATCAGCAACATAATATGATGCATTTCACGTTTTTTACTTTTAGGGATTTGTCCTACTTAAAAGTAGCTGTTAGTGCGTTTGTGAATAGGTTTTAGACGACAACTCCTACGTAAGACCTTGTAGCGCGAGTTAGGAGTAACACCTAGCGGTAAGATAAGTCTTTGTGAATACGGCCCCAGATCTATAGAAGAAGTTCCTCTAAAAAACATGATTCTCAAACTGGTACACATACCACTAGTGGTATGCAAGCTCTCCCTAGTGGTACTCGGAGGAAAGTTCTAAATATTTTTTGAAAATAAAATACATTCAGAAATGTACCAACAATTACCATCAATTATTAAAAGCAACCATACATAACTAATATCCTTAAGGTTGCTATCCCTCTGTGTAACACTCGTCTTTTCACTTGGACTTTGTTGTTCAGGAAAAGAGTCATGTCCATTGTATAATGATCTGTCACAAAGTCATGCAGGATATGGGCCACTTAAAGAGTATTTTATTTTCTTGCTCTGTTCCCGTCTTAACCACTGTGCTTTACTCGATTTACTGTGATCTTTCTCTCCATATAGCTTCCATGACGGAGAGATTGAATGAGTTGAAAACCAGCAGAGCACTATAGAATGAAGAGCAGTCGTTTTAAGAGGAATGTAACTGGAGTATAATCTGATTTATGTTGGCCATTTCAAAATCTTAAACAAGCATCAGTACTCTAACATTTGCATGTCTACCCTAACACAAATGTGAAGCTGACAGCCCATCCTTAATCCAAGAGGTTTAATATGTTGTCGGCCCAGACTATGCAGGTATAAGAGGTTATGGAAAAGCTTTTCCACATGTTTTAATAGTATAAATATTAAACTTTTCTGACTGTTCATTTAAGCAGCCAATTTGTGAGGCCAGACACTGATGTCGGCAGAGGGGGTCTGACTCGCAGCCCGTGCTCTCACTCATTGAAAATCTTTTTTGTGAAGTTGAGATCAAGATTCTGGGCAGGCCAGTTAAGTTCTATGACATCAAACTGATTTATCCAAAAGTTTATGGACCTTGCTTTGTATACTAGTGGGGTGTTTTTAGAGTTAGGGTTGAAGGAACGATCCAGTAACTGACCCTAAAAATCTGGGAGTATGAAAAGGTCCAAAAGTAATTGAACTCACCTGAATTTATTGATTTGGTTGTCTGAGTATATTTTGATTTTTTTTTTTTATGCAGCCACCTTTTGTTCTGGGGTGATGGGGGTGTGGGGGGACTAGTTTAAAAAAGAATATTGAAAAAAACAGCTTATGTTTTGAAAAGTTACATTAAGGGTCTCTGTGTGCATTTCTAAGCTTTTTCTTACCCATACTCACCTACCATTATCTCACTTTTCCCTCCATCTCTCCTGGTGGGTGTTAAGCGAGTCATGTCAAGGGATTTGTGTGTGTCCTCCTTCATCGCCCCATTACTCCCCCCAGGGGGTGCCTTTTCCTCTCTCACCTCCGAGTAGCTCCCCCAGCGCTGCACTGCTCTGCTCCGCTGCGTCTTGAAGAATCTCTCTGGCGACTGTTGTAAGCACGGACATTGTCCCATCATCTGCTGTGTCCCGCTGCCCGTCCTGATGGACCACTCGCAGGATACTGGACTCCAAAGTTTGGTACTCAGAGCTAAGAGGGAGAGAGATGATAGGGGTGAGGGAGGGGGTATAGATGGCTGCAAGGGAAGAAGTCATAATTGTGAGGGCATTTCTGCAAATGCAATTCTTTGTTTGGGTCATAAGAGGAAAACAGAGAGGCCTGAAATATACACAAATCTTATGTAAATTGTATTTTCACAAGCCTTCAAATAGACAAAAAAACTCTAAAAGACAAACAAGCATTTTAAGACAGAAGTTTGTGTGCCAAAAGGCTACTGTAACTAACTTAACAAAAAAATAATAATAATTCGGTGCAACATCTTTTAGGTAAATTATAAAAATTATCTGGAGTTAAATAAAACTTAAGTTCAGGAGAGGGAATGTCATTTGCATTTTCTCACCTCTCCAGCAGTCCATCTCTCAGCAGAGTGAGTAAAAGCTTTCCAGTGTGATGAAGATACACAAAGTCTATGTCTTCCCTCCAAAACAACAGGCTCTCGCTAATTTTCATCCTCTGGAGATATCGGAGGGTTTCTTGTGGTAACTCGGTGCTGCACTGCTTCTTGCACAGCAAGGGTACAAACACTCCACCTGAGGGTTGTTTCTGGATCACACAGAAAGACACACGGAGAACCGAAGCAAAAGTCACCTTGGAATTAAATTAGGTCATAAAACCATAAATAACTTAAAATATGAATCTCAAACTAATTAATTAAGTCAAACTGTTAAGATAATGTCAATATACTATAATAAACAATGCCAAGAATTGATTGAAATCACTCTTTTTTGTGTTCTTCAACATAAGATGAAAAGTCTCCTACTTTTTAAAATCGTTTCGAATAACCTCTATTCAGTGAAGAATAACGTAGTTGAGTTCTGTGAACTGAAGGCTGGTTATTCTTAGGGGAAAACTGCAGGCATCTGGTTAAAGATTATGCTTCACTTGTGTTGGTGCAGCTCCTCTGGAAGGTCCCAGAATATTGAGGCTTTAATTTGCTTCTGTTAATTGTTATTGTCCGGTACGGGAGGCAATGATGATACAGAACAGATTTTAATGCCCAGTATTGTTAAAAAAAGAACTGTCTTAAACAAAGATGAGACAGAGTCCTTCAGACATTTCTATCCAACCCTTCTTAGGCAAACCCTTAAATAGTATTTAGCAATCAATGTTTAACTTCTGCAAACAAATGTCTAATTTTTTTCCAGTCTGACCAGCTTAAATATGTCAACTATTGAATTAGATATGGACAAGTACAGTCCAGACATTGAAATAGACCTTTAAGTTAGCACCAATTCATTATTATGAATTAGACAGTAACTTTAGCGGCACCAGACATTTGGTGTACACCAGTATTTTTTTTACAGAAATGGATGGACACTCCCACTGACTGAATATGCAAATTGAAAATAGTAGAATAATTAAGATGCAGCTGAGCATAACTTTTTATTATTAGTTCCTACCACCAAGCGTTGCTGCGATGGGCACAAAGTCATATGGTTGGATAGGGTTATGCAACCTCTTTTATTCATACTAGTTACATATTGGAAACGTTAAAAAATACTGCATCAGTATAACATAATGCCTTAAAAGTTGTGCTACAACCTCATTTACATACAATTATTAGACTTCCATTTTTCATTTTAAAAATTTTAGGTAACAGTACAGAAGCAGTATCTGAAAAGTTACGTTTAGCCAATATTTAAATAACTTATAGAAGCACCTGCAGTACTAAACTGGAAAACGTGTGTTTTCTTCAGAATGCACAAGTTAACCAAACTGAATTGTTGTTTCAGTGCCTTTAGTGAAGTTACACTTTTTCAGTGGATTATTAAAAACACTCATGTTCTTTTTTTTCTTTGCAGCTGCTCTGTTGTTTACAGAAATTGTTTGGGGTTATAGGATTTAATTGATTACAGAGTAGTAAAGCTTGGGGGTTGGAACAAGGTAACAAACAGAACATATTTAAAATAATAAAAACGTATCCTCAGCTGTGTCCTTAATGACTAACATTTTCTGTCTAATTTTTGATAGTGAAATGGTGCTAACTTAAACGTCTATTTCAATGCTTAGACTTCATTTATCCATTCATAATTCAATATCTTACATATTTAGGCAGGTCTACATAAAGCAGTTTTAGCTAAACTTCAGATATCAAATAGATGATTTCACATTTCAGTTCAGAAAATGTTGGTATATAGAATGAGCTGATATGTAATTTAAAAGTCAGCAGGAAATACTTAAGTTGGGCCTTGTGCAAGTGTTATGTGTGAGAGTTTAGAGGACAAGATAAATGTGATCTGCTACTAATCGATCTCTAACCCAGCAATAAACAAAGATAAACTGGGATGTATTTTAGGTAAAGTGTTTTGAGATAAACATATTTGCAAAATATATATGCATCAGAGGTTTTATAAAAGCTATTGACTGCATGGTGCAGAGGTTGAGTGGCTTCAAAATAAACCAATTAGCTCACCCATCCACCTCAGAAGATTTTGTTATGTTGACAGTTTTAAGATTTTTTTTTTACAAATCATCTTATGATATCATGCTCCTATTAAGGCTTCTTTTAAACATCATATCTAAATAAGCTCTACTTTTTTATCTTTCTTAAATGCAAGTTTAAAATTTAGCGTTAACTTAGAAAAATATTTCAGTCATTGACATTCGTTGCGACTTCAATTTAACCTTTCTTTAGGTAGAGTGATAGAATGTCATTGTTAACCTTTCCAAGGTATTTGTGCAGCAATTGTTGGTCCAGTTACCTGACTGAGGTGCAGTGCTAAGCACAGCGTTGCAGCCACAGTATCAACATCAGGCTCTGGTCCACCTAAAACAGCATGGATTGGAACCTCAGGTAGACTTGCCTGAAAAGAAACACACACATAAAGAATCTCAGTTACTGTTTCAGTTCATTTTATTCAACTCAATCCGAAATCGTAAGAATTCACTCTGTGACATAAACTATCTGTTTTCAAAAATCCAACACAGGAAGCATCGGATTATAGGCAAATATATTGTATGATCTTAACACTCATCCACACACATTAAATTGCATCAGATGAAACTCATTGAGCCAGCATGTCTCAGCTAGATGACTGTAGCATCTTGAAAACCTTTGTATGAATTAATAATGAAACCACGGAGCTGCAGGATTCAGCTCAGATTTGACAGAAAACATGTTTAAACTGGGCTAGCGATGGTGTTGAAATCACTTATAACAGCAAAGCAACAGGAACGTCTTTCACCTCTCAGTATCATGGCTTGTCAGAGCAACGATTAGTTCCAATGGCTACATTTAACAATGAGGACAAAAACTCCCCATTTCGGGTAAACGGACATTAATGAGAGCTCCACTGCAAAGACTAGGCATTCATCTCTGCGCAAGAAAGCAGAAAATTAAGTCTCTCCATTTGTTGCCAGGGATTCTTGGAATTATCGTTGAAAATGGCAGATAATAAATGATCGTCTAGCACAATCCAAATAAGTTTGTAAGCAAATCAATGATGTAAAAACTTTTCACCATGAAATTCAGAATTTAAGATATTTGTTAAAAGTCTAAAAAGACATACATATTACCACATCCGCCAGTAATCTGAACAATAAACAAAAAAGTGTGAAAAAGACCATCATATCTATGTCTCCTTCTGTTTCCAACAATACTGCTTTAACTCTCAAACATATCAGCCGAATCACCACCTGCACAAGCCCTGCCTAAAGCTTGTACCAGAAAGTGGGGACAATGAATTCACCTCTTATCTCTAGTAAATCTTAATTGCTTTTTAAGATGATGAAATTGGGAAAAGATGTAAATACAGCAAAAAAGGAAGAATTAGTTTCTCACGATGGCAGTCAGCAGAAAGTAGCATAGTGGAGCAGTGCAAACAAAGAAAATTATGAATGTAACAAAGAGGTAATAAAGAAGAAGCCCCAGCTTACAGGCTTTTGTAGGCCTTTAAGTTGCGATTGAGCAGAGCTATTTTCCTTCTTGCCTTCTCATAACATTAGCCTTGCTAACAAGTACAAAACCTGGAATTATGGCTGATTTGGTGGCTAAGCCTACGGAAACAGAGGCGATGGAGGCACAATCGTCTTCAGCAGATGATACCTTGTAGATAGACCCGTAGATAGACCAGACAGCAGCTACAGATCCTGTTCTCTGTGGAAAAACTGATGAGTCTGGCGGGCTCACTGGGCTGACAAAGATCGGGGAGCTTTTAGGACATCAATGGTGATTTCGCAAGCATTGAGATGGGTGTATAAACACCTGAAGCAGCTGTTCTCCTGATTGCACTTTCAAATGGTGAGTATATTCGACAGTGGCTGCTTTACTTTCCATCCACGGGAGCTGTGTTTTGCTTTTCAGCGATGCTAAGAGTCAGTCTCACTTTGAAACGGTTTTCAGTGACTGGATGCACACACTGGATCCACGCACTGTACGTGACCATTTTAGACCAATTCTGTGGCAGAGTTTAACTAAGGTGATGATATGCGCTGAATTAGAGAGTAGCACATTTTTAAATAACTTTTTTAGCAGAATAGTATGGTTGGGGTGGAAATGTGGAAGATGGCAAATATGTGGAAAATATGCTCTAGTATTCTAAGTATTTAACACCTTAAAGTTTTTGTGTGTAAGCATGCAAAATGTAGAAAAGTTCAAGGGGTATGAAAACTTCACTGTTCTTCATATGCAGTGATGCTGCACCAATCATCAGTATGACGTGGTATAGATAGAGCGCTGCCAAACGGCAAAGCTGTAGACACACGAAAATGTTGACTAGACCAAGTTGGACTGGACCAAGCCACACTGTTCCGCTCGGACGGACGGATGGATGACTTTTGCTTTTTATATCCTCCTGGTTTGTGTACTTCAAAACAAAAAATTAACAGTTTTTATAGGAAACTTTGTATTTAGAATGTTCTGTTCTGTGTATTCTCACATACTGTACTGTGTGCCATTTCTTCATGACCTAGTGATTTAGTTTGATTGTATGACACTATATGATACTAGGTCATGTCAAATAAACTGATATTAAAATTCCTACATCCATGGTTGCCATGGAGACGACCCTCTGTAGACTGGACATCCTGACATTCTATAAGATTGTGCTTCTGTATAGCCCGAAGACACCTCGGAGTCTGATGCGCTCACCCTGAAGAAATGTTTACTGATATGATATTGATAATAGTAAGGTTGACTCAATCTATAAAAGGCTGTCTTAGTTGTTGGGAAGCAGGTTAGCTTTTGCACGGTTCAATGTAATGCGGTTCCTCCTTGTTTAATCAAACAAATCCGAGTTAAAACCTCCATAAATCTGAAGGAATCTCTCGCATCCCTTTATTTAAAATGATCTTTTTCAGATGACACAGTAACGCATGTCGTACTCCAGTCAGCTCTCCAAACATGTTTGTGTGTTAGATATTAGGGAGAATTACATATTCAATCAGCATTTTGAATGTCTCCCTGAAAACGTGTAACATGAACATTGTCTAAAGTATGAAACACCTAATACCAGGCTCAGATGAAGCATAGGTCATAAAGAGTAAAGAAATGAAAGCTCAGTGGACATGAAAAGGTAAGTGGCTGTCAATTAGCCTAACCCGGGCTTTCCACTGGACGGGTCAGCAGCATGTTACAGGAGCAGCACGTTTTACTCGCGTATTCTGCTGCTTGGCCCTTTCCACGGGGGGCGTCAGCAGCACGTAGCAGCAGGGAAGCAGCTGTCACCAAGAGAGCCCAAAATCATCCAAGATCAGCAAAATCACGCGTGGTTTCGTGAGTAAATGCAACAACAAGCAGGAAAAAAACCTACAATATGGCTCCAAAAGGTCTGTGTTTTATGTTCTGTCCTTTTTACATTTGCCAATAAGTTTATGCTATGTCAGCGAATGTACAAAATCCCTCAAAGTTCAAAAGAATAATGTTATTGGCGATCAGAGGTAGTGTAGACCCTCCCGCGACCTACTGACTTCTCATGGGGCCGCACAGGTAATAAAGTAAAGCTACCAGAAAGAAGCACCTTTGTTTTATTTTGAACATTTCCGGATGCCGAGCCGTCTGACTTCCTTCCTCCCCCTATCCAAAATGTCTAAATGTACACGTTTTACAGGCGTAGCGCGTAGAAAATAGGACTGCCGCGCATATTTAGAAAAGTGTTGCGACATGACGCTCCTGTGACGGAGGAAACTCACGCTGCTCTCGCCTCCGATGGAAAGGGTTATATTTATTACAGCGGTGGCTAACAGCCGCCTATGACGTGCTGCTGCTATAACATGCTGCTGACGCGTCCATTGGAAAGGAGGGGTCAGTGACAATGAAGAAGTCTGGTCATATTTGTGGAATTCAAAGAGGCTTATTAACAAAGAGGTAAGCTGAGTGAAAATGTGCCTCATCCGATATGTAAAAGAGGCACCAAAAAGGAAAGTGGGTAAACAGCTGACGGGCGAAAATATGGAAGTTAGTGGTAACCCTGAGAGAGGGGGCAAAGATTTGAAGATGACATTAGGAGAGAGGAACGTAGAAAAGGAGAAGGTATGTGAGAGAAAGATGTGATGGTGCTCCTTTATAACAGGTAGAGAGAGAAGATAAATCAATACTAGATAGGCAGCGGAATGGAAGTGATGCATTAGCAGGAGAAAGGCCAGTGTTGGTTCCACTGCATCGGGAAAATACTGGTGTGTGTATGTGCCTCAGCATGAGCATGTATTAGTCATCTGATATCTTTCAGTCGAAGTGGTCCCCCTCCCTCATTTACGAGATCTCTTTTTTTTTTTTTCTTAGTGGTCAAGAATATAATTCTACTGTCAGGTTGGACTGGAAAATGGAGGACTACTATGTCACCATTTAAAAACAAAGCTTTCATTATTTGTTTTAAATAATTATATATTGCCAAAGGAAAGTAATATAACTAAATAACATTAATGTAAAATTTCTATCAGGAAAGTTTGTTCATTTCTATTTCTCATAGATCTCATCAGCAGTAGTATGAAACTAAGTTGACCATAATGCCTAGCAAACATTGGACGATACTATGTGCTTCTACAAATAGAACAGTTTTGCAAATCTTTAATTGTGTTGGAAATAATCTTTGTTCCCTGTAGCTCTGAGCAGCTGAAATATTTAAGAATTTGTCCTAGACTGTAAATTGTTGTCTAGAATCCCTAAAACGCACAAAATACCCCTTTAATAAGTCCACTAATCCTTACCTGTGATTCAAGTAAAACTTCAGCATCATCACTTATAAATGGTGTGGAGCAGTATTTATACAGTGCAGACACACAGGTGACAAAAATATAGTTTTTCCTGCGTTCAAATTTGCGTGGCGGCCGCCTCCACCTAATGTGCATGCCGCCCCAGTCTGATATCGTGCTGCTCCCAGTTATATGGATGTTATTTTAACTGCAGCTGCAGCGTTGCACCCCTATGGGGTGCTGTATCAGCAGCGGTGTGCCGGGGGAAGCGCAGAAAAAGACGATAAAATTTTCTTCCGTAGAGTGTAAAAATTGGGTTTTCCCGCTAGTTGGTGCCATCGGTGTCCTGATTTCCCCCCCGGCTCGTCAACCAGGTAAATGTTTTGTGTTTTGTATCCAAACATGTCATGATTAATTTTTAAAAACATCCTACGTCTCAGAGTTAACGTTAATGGATTTTAGCATTACAGATATGTCCTGGGAAAATCAGCTAAAAACAACCTCGCGAGGAGAGTCAGGAATCCAGCTGAAACAGTGCAGACAAATTATTGTAACAAGCAGTTAAAAGGTAATCATGGTTGGGACAAGATGTGAAAATTGCAGGCAGAGACTGGCGAGGGATGGTTCATAACAGCCGCGGAGCGCCGTAAAGTTATCGTTTCAGCGTCTGACCTACTTTTTACGAGAGCGATCCAGTCATTTGCGAAACTAAAGGCAATTTTTATAAACAAAGTACTGCAGATTACAAATGCGATCATATTTATTGATCTAAACATATTATAGAGGTGATATACAGAGCGTTCCTCCTGTCTAATTCACTGGGAAACAGAAAGAGAAAATATATTTATTAAATGTGAGGAGTAGATAAACAAAATGTATTTCAACAATAAATACTCCTCTCTACAACCGGGCACACTGTCATGTTTTCTTTCCGCGCAGATGCTACTTTCAAGATTTTTACAGACTCCTTTCTGCTCCAAAAACGTTCTACAATGTTGCAGGTACCGTTTAAAAATTGAAAAAAATACATAATCTTAATGTCATGAGTCTGGCGGAAGTTTTTTTTTTTATTTTTTTACTGTGGATGGGTGAAAAATATTAATATAATATTTTTGGTCCACTCCCGCTTTCCATTGTGTGGAGAGAGCATGTCTGATAATCTCTCCAATTTTGCACTGAATGCAGATTATTCTCACTATCTCAGCATCCAGCGCTCCCAGAGATAGATTTGATTTGTCCACCTGAAACAGCAAATTAGCTGCAGGAAATCGTTCTATTGCAGGACTCTGATCTGGAAATTAAGGTTGAAGTTTCTCTGCACAGAACGGACAAAAACGGCAAAGGTTGCAAAGGTAATGCATTTTATTGTTGCGCATATTCTTCTGGGACTGATACATATAAATTTGCCATCCTTTAACTATATGTGGATTATTAATGTCTGCCATTTGAGAAACAACATGTAATCCTTTGGCTTTCAGCTGTTATTAATCGAATAAAGATGCGATTTTCAACACCTGTTTATACCTTCAGTGCTTTTTTTTAATAAAAAGTTAAACATAATAGGCTATGAATAGTTTATAATTAAAGTTAATAATAATAGTTCATGTCTGGCTGCCAGATGTGTGGATAAATCCCTACAATTTAATGCACTTTCAGTTTAAAGTTGGCTCCTTATTTTTGTATGTATATTGTTTTAATAAAAGAATGCTTTAACATGATAATTGTCATATTCTTATTAGAACACTTAACAAAAAAATATGTTGCTTTTAAAAAAAGTGAGTCAGTTGAATGCACAGAATTCATGCACTTGTTGGCACATGGTCAGGATGGTACCACCTCTGCCTCATTTTGAGCCAGGAAAAACCCTGGATACAGACACATATACCATGCACATACCATTTCCTATATTGACCTATATATAGACAAACAAACAAGAAGCAGAAAAGCCATGTGAAAAATAACGATGGATGATTTTACTCTAACATTTTCCCTCATGGCATCTACTCAGACTTAGCTGCCCCGGGCAGAGAGCCATATTACTCATGTCAAAAACCACCAGCGGGTTCATGGATTCATGTCTTCCACTATATTGTTGAACATTTCTTGTACCACACATCAAATTGGCATTAGATCAGATTTACACCTTCTTTTCACAGTGGAAACCTTGAAAAGAAAACCCGTATGTGTCCCATTTTATGATCCAGTACTTATTTTTTTTTAGTTTGTAAGAAATAATCTTCCAGCAGCTCAGACACACAAGTAATCAATAAATAACTGGAAGAATAAAATATAAAAAGCATATATAGGCACACAGTCTATGCAGAAGTTGTAATTAATCTCTGCTCACAGTTTGAGCTCTTTGCTAAATGACGATGCGCTACAGAGTAAAGAACTGAGCAGAAGAGGAGATGGATTCAGTATGTACGTGCAGAGCCAAGCTAATTAGAGGTATGGTGGTTCTGGATCACAGCCATCTTTAAAGTGAGTGAAGAAACTCTCAGAGAATGATAGAGATAATCAGTTGTCTGAAAAAGCCTGAATCATCAAACCTTAGAAGAGATTGCTCTGAGAGATGAAGATGGTGTGTATGTGTTTGTGTGTTCATGACACAAAACAGGCATATGCTACACCTTATCTGCAACCTTCAAGGCACTCAACACCTGCCTTCCCTAACACCCACTTATCTTGCAGTACTCTGATTTGAAAATTTGCATCTTTGATCTTTTCTTCTTTGACAGCTTCCATCGAATGAAGCACTTTAGGACAAATGTTCCTGATTTCTCTTAAAAATTCCCTTTCAAGCAGGTTGTTTATAGGAGCACATTCACATTCCTGTTCACAAGGATATGTTGCGGCCTCTGGATGCACGGTGGAGAACATGCATCTGCAGAATCTTCCTAAAAACACAAACTAAAGTCAATATTTTTTGCCATGTTTTAACCGCTAAACAACAGTATCTTTTATTAGTATGTTAGGAATAAACCATTGCACAGCAGTGCAGAATTTTTAAATGAGGTTATAAAGATCCATGGTTTTATAGTTTTTTTTAACTAATAAAAATCAGCAAATTGAGTATTTCTTTATTCACCCCCTTAACTCCAATACTCCTAACCAAAATCCAAAAGATTGTCTTCAAAATTCACCTAATTGGTAAACGGTGTGTAATTTAATCTCAATATAAATCGAGCTGTTCTTTGAAGGGTTTACAGGTTTTTTAGTGAACAGTGCTGAGCAAAACAGAATTATGAAGACCAATGATCACAGCAGACAATTCAGGGAGAAGTATTAGCAGAAATAGGTTATAACACCTACCAACATTTTTGCACATCTTGCTATCTATCTGATTACCTGAAAATAGAAAGAGTTTAGCTCAACTGACTTTTCCTTATTTTTTGGGGGAAACTAACTTACTATAAATAATCTTAGAGAGACCATTTAAAAGGGAGCAACTTGGTGATGGCTGCATGATGCTGTGGGGATGCTTTTCTTCAGCAAAAGGGGGAAGCTGGTCATAATTTATTGGAAGAATGATGGAGCTAAATCAAAATCCAGGAGGAAAACCTATTAGAAGCTACACAGGACTTTGATTTGCAGCATAGGTACAGTTTCCAGCAACATAATGATCCTAAACCTATGCACAGAGCTACAGTTAAAACGTTTGGATCATAGCATAGCTACAGTACAGACCAAAAGTTTGGACACACCTTCTCATTCAATCCATTTTCTTTATTTTCATGACTACATTGTAGATTCTCAATTAAGGGCATCAAAACGATGAAGGAACACATGATGTATAGAATTACTGTAAGTACTTAAAACGAGTGAAATAACTGAATACATGTGTTATATTTTTGATTCTTCAAAGTAGCCACCCTTTGCTCTGATTACTGCTTTGCATTCTCTTGAGCTTCAAGAGGTAGTCACTCGAAATGGTTTTCCAACAGTCTTGGAGGAGTTCCCAGAGATGCTTAGTACTTGTTGGCCCTTTTGCCTTCCCTTCTTCGGTTCAGCTCACCCCAAATCATCTTGATTGGGTTCAGGTCCGGTGACTTTGGAGGCCAGGTTATTTCAGACTTTTTTGTAAAAGTACAAAATTATTCCATATGTGTTCATTCATAGTTTTGATGCCTTCAGTGAAAATCTACAATGTAAATAGTCATGAAAATAAAGAAAATTCAGTGAATGAGAAGGTGTGTCCAAACTTTTGGTCTGTACTGTATGTATAAGAATGGTCCGGTAAAAGTTCAGATCTAAGTCTTCAAAGTTGCGTTTTACAGATACTCTCCCTCCAATCTGACTGAGCTTGTGATATTTCGCAAATAATGGCAAAAAAGTTTAATCTCCAGATGTCCAAAGCCGTTAGAGACATAGCCCCAAAGGCTTGCAGATGTAATTGCATGTAAAGGTACACAGAACAGACTGAGGGTTGACATACATACATACATATGCTACTTAGCATGCATCCTCTTCTACATCCAAGTGACCCACTACTCTTTGGATTGTCTCATACAGAGCCAATAATATGCATTTAATAAATGTATGCTTCTGAGGATTGTAGGCTTAGGTGCATATTTTATGAATGTGGTTAGTTTAAAAAATGATCAGATCATCAGCTTTGAAATTCATCCAGCAATTTAGATAGTATGAAAATACTTTGTGTTGAGGTAGTGCAAGTCAGACATATCAAGAGTTAATGTAGGCCTGTTCATAATAAACCTCCATGTTGTCTGACAGTTATTTTATGTTTTCTACTTCAACACTAGTCTCAGGAAAGAACCAAAACAGCTAAGACAATGTGTGCTTTCATTTGCTCCTCACCGACAGGTATCTGAGCATGTTTACAAAGTAGAGGAAGCACTCGCACAATCAACTTCTTTGTGTGCAGAGTATATGAGTAACACTAGGTTATATAGCAATGTGTCCAAAATCTAAAGGGATACATAAGGATAGAGGAGGATTAATAACCGTATAACTTTAAGGCCAGGGCAGGTTCGTTGAATGTTTACAGAAACATGCAAAAACATTTAAAAAACAAAAATAAATAAAACTGCTTCCAGTTGGCTCTGTCATGTTCTGGGTCTCATTTGTATGAGCCTTTTATAATAGGTTATTTGAAAATAACAAATCCAACATAAAATGCAAATTCCAGGTCAGTATCTGCAGAACAGCCAGATACCTGAAAAGACAGTCTCTGGACAAACTTGTTGATGTCATGTCCTCCCTGATTAGAGACCAGCCTTAAGTTCAAATGCACACCCTGGTGGTGGCCCTGTAAACACAACATGCTTTTTGTTTGGACAAAACACGTCTCCACTGTCAAAATACTGGCAATCTACAGGTGCTTATTTGGGGTGGTTGGGGGGGGAAGGGGGGGGAACCAAAGCTTTCTGTATCTGTGCTGTCTGAGCAACAGGAGCACAGCTCGTAGCACAGCAGAAGCACCTTCCCCGTCACGATCTCATTCATTATACCCACAAGGTGGTGTCATCAACGCCACTGAGGGCTCTCAACTCACCCCGAGCCTGCTCTGGACCCTCCGCAAATATTCCTCCATGTCGGCCTGCGTCGCTATCGTGCTGCCGCAGATATATCCATAGACCAGGTTTTGGGGAACAGACCGGGGATGTGTACTTGTGTGTGTATTTTTCTCCGCTTCCGAGTCCCCCCGCTGTGTTCGTACTGCAGCACTTGTCGCCGCTGAGCTGTCGGTCCTCCCCCTTTTTTCCTCCCACGGAGTGAACGCACTACACCGAGCACGGGTGGGTGTGACGGCAGGAAGAGGAGATACGACGGAGGCGCGCTCCCTGATTGAAGCGATTCAGCCGCGCTCCCTGCGGTACGAAGATCTTTCCCTCCTGCTTCACCCCTCAAAAACACAGAGACCCATTTAGACCCACCCTACCCCGCTGGCTGGCCGCCTTAGCTTCAGCCAATAACGTAATTAATGCAGGTGCTGAATGAGAAATTGTTGCTTTCCAGCATTATGCATGACACCCTTTCAGCCGGTAGCTGTGCCTTCACTTTTCTGGTGCACGGGGGGCAAAAATGCTGCAATATGATCCAGATCGCAGATGTAATCACTGCAAGACATCTGCAATATACCTATCTGAGGCAGAACAATAAGAAACACGGCAATTAGTCCTATATGCTCACATCCGCTATGTAACTCCCACACGGTGATGTTACTATATATCTATCAAAAAACGTAGAAATATTTATCTTACTTAATTTGGCATGTTAATATATATTTTAATTTTTAGCAGGATTGAAAAATTCATAAAAGGGTTAAAAAAATAATAATAACTTACCTTTTTTAATTCAACAAAAATGCAGGATGATGAATATTTAAGGACATCCTCCATCTGTATTCCCATCTGAAATAACTAAAATAAGGAATGTATGAGAACTACAGGTGCGCAGGGTTAAGACAAACATTTATTTTTGTATTCCTGAGTTTCAAAGAGCTCACTGAGGCCTTCAGAATGAAGACTGTTGTAGTTTATGCATTTGGTAAGGGGGTAAAATAGTCGTCAAAAGAATTTGAAATAAGTCAGTTCACTTTACAGTGGATAGTCTAAAAGTGGAGGACAATGAAATCAACTGCCATCTTTGCAAGTTCTGGCTGTCCAAGCCAGTTCACTCTGAAAACCGACAGCAAGGTGCCAAAATAAGTCTCCAAAAACCCTAAAATGTAATCACAGCACCTAATGCTGCATTCCGACCGCAGGCTTTGTCAGCGTCAGCAACGTCAAGATTACATGTTAACTTCTTGGCGGAGGTCATTGGAGGAGCGTCACGGTCTTTGCGGTGCTTTGTGAGCGTTTGGCTCCGTCAACTTTTCAAGCCTTTCCTGTGTTTTAAGCTTCAAAGCTCATAACACAAGCAACGTAGAAGTTCAGCTAGTGTAACTTTCAATGGTCCTAAAGCTGTTGACGCAGCATGGCAACCAATCAGAGCGACTCACTGTAGTGACATTGCCCGACGTCGACGCTGCCTAGCCAACCACGATCCACAAGTGTTGCCCACGAGGTTTGCGAGCTCCAGCTTAAAAATGTATTTTCTGCGTCAAACAAGTCGCTTGATGAGCGTTGCCTGATGCTGACAAAGCCTGCGGTCAGAACGCAGCATAAAACTTGCACTTATTATGTAAGTGCGCATCTAAGCTTTCAGATAAAGATAGCATAGGTTTAACTGTCATTGGCAGAGTGCAAAAAGGAAACCTTTGTTCTTTTGGAACAGGATGAAAGGTAGACTAAAATTTGTCCAATTGGAATGTAGAACTTAAAAGACCAAGGCTTCTGAAATAATGTCTTTTAGATGTTCAATCTGACAGAACAGAGAACATGTTTTTGTTTTTCTTTCAAAAACAAAATGCAGCAAAAGAAGATCACCAACGATGAAGCATGGAGGAGGGAGTGTCATAGATTGGGAATGCTTTGCTGTTGCAGAACCTGGCCAGGTCATAAGCGTAGAGTCCACCATGAGTTTCAGAGGGTTGATAAGGCAAATGATGGACAGTTTTGAAAAAAAAAAGTTAAAACGGGCCTGGGCCCTGAACCATGACAATAACCAAAAAAGTTACCAGTAGATTCACCAAAGACTTACTGATCATCGCAGGGTGGAATGAGTTGAAACTATGCATGCAAGAAACGTTTCAAACACGTCAATGAAAATTAATGGAACAGGTCTTTCTCAGATTGATGTCAGAGACTGGTAGATGGCAAAACTTGGTGTCAAAGAGACTATGTCTTAAATACATCAGATCATCTAACAAAGGTAACCTAAGTAAATTTGAACCATAGTCTTCCTGTTAAAGGGGAGTTTTCCTCTCCACTGTTGCTAAATGCTTTCCCAGTATGAAGGATTATTGAGGGATTGCTGTGGTTGAAGTCTACATGTAAAGGGCACAACCTCACGTTAATGACTCAATGAAATCTGCTGGGATTACTTAAAGTGAAGGTGTGAAGTTTCCATGGGAAAGGGGGCAGTACACACCTAAATCATTGCAAGCAATTGGTATTTTTGTGTTACAGCGATGACCTTGCCAACGAATAGCCATAACTGCCAAAAATCATATTTGCACAATTTTCTACTACTACATTGCCAGATTTTTGAACCTTCAGCTAAATCGTACATGCAGCAAAATGACAAGGACACCAGACTCTCTTTCACCACAAGTAGTGAGAGTAGATGTAAATGTGTAAGACAACATTGGAAAAAAAAAAAACTAACCTCAGGGTAGTTTTACACCATATTTCTTTGACTGGCATTAGTTTGAACAAAACTTTATCTCTCCAGCAGAAAGCATGCAACCTCAGCAAGGCTTCTTATACTTTGCTGGTCCTTCAGTTATTTCCATCGAGAGAGTGCAATACTGATGTTCACTCTTCTTTTCTGGCGGTGTTAATTGTCTTTGATCAATATTTTGATTGATATTTGCTAAGATTATTGGTAAAAACCACACAGTGTCAATTTAAATTGAAAATGTACAACTGATTCGAATGCTTGTACAATTGTATTGAAATTACTTTTCCTATAAAGTGCCTTAAGATGACATCTGTTGTGAATTGGCGCTTTATAAACAAAGAATGAAGTGGTGACCAATTTTGGGTCTAAAACCTAAATGATATCTCCGCACGGATTAAAAAAACCCATCAGAATCATTACCGCCTCTTCTCAAACAAAGCTTCACGGCTTCCTCAATGTTGTATTTTGTCAATGAAGTGTGTTATGACACGCTGCTGAAAGTATGCGTTACTAGTGCGCATTGTGAGTAGTTATCTCACGTCTGTGTTTGGATAAACCATTTTACTCCATTTTATTTACTATGGGAGTGATAGGCTGCCCCATCATGTGAGATATCTGCGTTTACAGCATTCCATTGTCTATTCGATTCATCAGTCATCAGATTTATGGCACACGAGTAGGTCGAATAATACACGGAAGAATGACAATACATACATTTAATCCATCAGCAACTGGTTGAGGATGTGCCATAGTAGAAGGGATAAACCGTCTCCTACTGGGCCAAGTAAGGTGTCAAACAAATTTTTAGGTAAAATATTTAAGTCTTCTCTGGTTTTAGTATCTTTGGTTATAATCATCCCCAAAGATTTTACCTCATACTAACTGGAATCCCATATGTCAGTTTGCTCTATATCATATATTGACATAAGCTCACATTTTTAAAATGTAAATAGAATCCCAATGCTTTAGAAAATATTCAAATGTTGTTATTATTGCCAAAGGGATCTGGACAGTTTTTCTAGATATATAGCTAATAACTCAGCAGCTAAAATAAATAATTAGGGAGAAAAGGGACAGCCCTGCCGGATTCCACGATTGATAGTGAATCCTTTAGGTGTTCCTTGGGGGAGAGAAACCAGGCTATTTATATCCTCATACATGATATGTATCGCTTTAACAAACTCTTTACAGAATCCAAAATATTCTGATGTTTTTATAATACATGTATGTTCAACAGAATTAAATGCTACGTAAAGATCCAAAAATTAAAATGAAACCCTTATCTTAAATCAAAGAATTATAATCTACTAAATCAAGGACTAATCTAATTTTATTATGTAGATGACCTATCTTTTATAAATCCTGATTGTGTTTTACCATCTGTCCAATACCACTTTTCAAACAATTTGCAAAAATAATAGTAAATAATTTGTAATCCGCCTACATTGGTAGTGCAAGCACAAAACAATGAATTTAAGGTGGTCTAGCAGTACAGAAGCAGTCATATATAATTCACATAAAATATATGAGAATGATAGTAAAAATACCATAAAGTGCATGATTTTATGTAAATTAATATGAAAAAAATCTCAGCTGTGCTGGGGGCCCTGCGAAGATTTTTGTCATGTGGCCCAAAATTCTTAGCAGCGCCGCTGCTCTAATCTCCCATTTATCGGTAAAATTTTTGAAAAAGTTGTGTTCCAACAGTTAAACAGCTTCCTAGCAGTGAACAACCACTTTGATATTAATCAGGCTGGTTTTCGTAGGTACCACAGTACAGAGACAGCCCTCGTAAAAGTCTTTAATGACAACCGTGCAAATACTCACCGGAGTAAAACCACAGTACTGGTACTTTTAGACCTTAGTGCTGCATTTGACAGCGTTGACCATGATATATTACTAGAACGTCTAGAGAGCTGCGTCGGACTCTCTGGTACGGCACTCGACTGGTTTAAATCTTACCTCAAGAACAGCAATTTCTTTGTGTCGATTAGCCAATACTCATCCAAAAACACAGAAATCACATGCGGGGTCCCGCAGGGCTCCATCCTAGGGCCCCTACTATTTAGCATCTACACGCTCCCACTAAATCAGATTATAACCACCAATAATCTTAACTACTGTAACATTATCTTCACAGGTCTACCTAAATATCAATCAGAAAGCTGCAGCTGATCCAGAATGCTGCTGCTCGTGTTCTCACCAGAACCAAGAAAGTAGAACACATCACCCCAGTTCTAAAGTCACTACACTGGCTCCCTGTTGCTCAGAGAATGGACTTCAAAGTGCTTTTATTAGTTTATAAATCATTGAATGGGTTAGCACCAGAATACATTAGAGATCTGCTGTCATGGTACAAACCATCCAGATCACTCAGGTCTTCCAGCTCTAGTTTACTGATCCTCCCTAGAACCAGAACCAAACATGGAGAAGCAGCTTTTAGTTTCTATACTCCTCATATCTGGAATTAACTACTGGAAGAATGCAAAACTGCAGAGACACTGAACTCTTTTAAGTCTAAAATTAAAACTTATCTATTTAGACTCGCTGAGTAACTGTTTTTACTTGCTTGTTTTTAATTTCCTCACAAATTATAGTCTTGATTACTGAAAATGCTTTGTTGTGTGTTTTTTTTAGGAACTGTGAGCTTTTTGAGCAAAATCAGTTAGTGAAAGGAAGAACTTGGAGCTTTTCAGCGAGTTCAGTTAGTGAAAACAAACTGTGTTTTTAGCTGCTTGTCCTTACATTGTTGTATTGTCTTGACTATTGTCTTATTGTAATTGCTTTCTTGTATTTTGATCATCAAATTGATTTATGCTGTGTTCCAGTTTTTGATCATGTAAAGCACCTTGAATTGCCTTGTGTAGAAAGTGTGCTATACAAATAAAATTGCTTTGCCTTAAATTGTAGATTCTCACTGAAGACATCAAAACTATGAATGGAAACATATGGAATTATATAGTACTTTTACAAAAAAAAAGTGTAAAATAACCTGGCCTCCAAAGTCCCCGGACCTGAACCCAATCGAGATGATTTGGGGTGACCTGAACCGCAGAGTGAAGGCAAAAGGACCAACAAGTACTAAGCATCTCTGGGATCTCCTTCAAGACTGCTGGGAAACCATTTCAGATGACTACTTCTTGAAGCTCAAGAGAATGCAAAGCAGTAATCTATGCAAAGGGTGGCTACTTTGAGGAATCAAAAATATAACACATGTATTCAGTTATTTCACCCTTTTTGTTTAAGTACATACAGTAATTCTATATATACATCATGTGTTCCATCATAGTTTTGATGCCCTTAATTGAGAATCTGCAATGTAGTCATGAAAATAAAGAAAATAGATTGAATGAGAATGTGTGTCCAAACTTTTGTACTTTAGTTGCAATGATGATTTTATTTTGGGTTTGTGAGGTATTTTCCAACCCTAGTCCTTAAGGTACCATGCCCTGCATGTTGAAGATGCTTCCCCACTTAGACCCACCTGATTTAGATGATTGCAGCTCAGCAAAAGCCTGTTAATCAGCCATGCATTGAAATCAGGTGTGCTGAACCTGGGGAACATCCACAATATGCAGGGCAGTATGCCTTGAGGACCAGGGTTGAAAAAACTGGGTTAGTGAGGACGCATAGTCAGTTAGGTGCACAGATTTTGTTTTGTGCACCTTAATTCTTTGCTTTTTTTCTCTATTAGTGTGACTCAATTGGAAAAACATAAACATAAAAACATTTACTCAAAACACAAAAGTATGGCATTAAATTGCCCAATAACTGCATCATTTAAAACAGAGTTAACTGAGCTACTTTAAAAAGAGGTCAAAAATGACCTAATTATATATGGGGTTCCAAATGTGCCAAAAATGTTTGTCTATGTTCATACGCACACTGCACATGCCAAATCAACTTGAAAGTTAAATGAAAGTTTGCATTTGAGAGCGTCTATGTATCTGGCAACAGTACTTCTGCCCTTACAAATTTACATTTGACTACTACATTACCTATGTAAATGACTAATTTGACCAAACCTTTAGCCTATTCGTTTTAATTTAATCATGTAATTGCTGTAGTCTTATGTCATTCTGTCCTTAGAAACTGTTGTTTCCCTTGCTGTTAGAAACTGTCGTTTCCTCTGCTGTTGTAACCTGTCGTTTTTCTTGCTGTTGTAACCTGTCGTTTCTCTTGCTGTTAGAAACTGTCGTTTCCCTTGCTGTTATAATCTGTCGTTTCTCGCGTTGTGACATTCTTTCTCTGTTGTCTACCAGTGTTATTCGTCCACATTTCCTCGTGTCATTACTTTATATAAATATGGCGGTCTCATCTTTGTGTTTGTTACAGCATAAATTAATCTTTATGTGTTACAACCACATTGCTCAGTGAGAAGCCTTTCCTCACACATTCCACTCATTATCGAGAAATAAAAATACTTCCGGTTTGAGAGAACCTGTATTTCAAAATAAGAGTTTTTGAAGTAACAATTTTTGCCATATTTTATCCTCTTTTTTTACTCATTATGAGCTCCAATATCATTAAAATGTGAACTTAAGGAATGCAATATCTGAATTTCTTACCTTTTGGTATTCAAAATCATAAATATGACGATGCCGAGTTCTGCAGTGAAAAAAAGGTAGCTAAATGTTGAAATGCATTTATGTAAATGTTTGTGCCTAAAAAAGGAAATTGAACAATCCACCAGGACACACCGATTTGAAGTTACATTTTGGAACATTATGGAAGAAATTTTTTAACCCTTCAACATTCCCAATGCAGTGCTGTGCTAATTTTGAAATTTATGGTAAAAACAAAGAACCGAAGCTGGAACTTATGCAGGCTTGCAAAGTCAGTGAGACAGCATCTAGAAAGAACATCAAATATAAGGGAAACAAATCTACACAATGATTTACTAAATAACAACTAACTTTTAATGAGACATATCCATTAGAGGTCAAAACAGTTGCTGTGGAAGTACAGCCCCACCCTCTTGGTACATGAGCACCACAGGAACATTGACCTGGAAAAAACACACAACTACTGAATCCTTGAACCCATAATAATGAACACACCTAACATTAAACATAAAAAATTTAATCCAAAACAAGACTTCCTCAATAATCAAAATCTGTGTTTGTCCTTCAGAAAGACTCCATTAAGTCAAAAGTCAGAAAATATTTGATGTGCAGCATCCAAAGCTTCCAACAAAATGTCTATTCCAAAGCATACACTCGGGCAAAGAGGATCAATTCTTCCACTCAGATGTGAGAAGATCTGATTTCTCAGATGTTCGGGTGTTTCTGGTACATCCACTGTACCATCAGCATCAAAGCACATTGGCCCCTCCCAATCGATCCCGTAGTCCTCAAGGCTTGTCTATGGAAAATAAAACATTAATGCAGCAAAAGTTATAGTTTTTCTTTCTTAAATAGATCAATTTTAACCAATACAAATTAGCTGAAAATTACTTGTATCAATTTTCTATGGAAATATTTTAAATCTCTTACTTTTTTAACAGTTGGTTATGTAAAGTATTCAAACCTCTTCCATTATTCACTCTTTTCGTTGCAGACATTTGCTAAAATAAGAACAGTTAATTTTATTTCTCATTAATCTACACCTATCAACCCATCTTCTCAGAAAGAAAATTTATAAATTTTTGCAAATTTGTTTTGAAAAAAAAAGGCTGAGATATCACATGGTCAATATTTTTCAGACCCTTTGCAGTGACACTCATATTTAACTCAAATTCTGTTAATTTCTTCTGATCCTCCTTGAAATGGTTATGCAGATGTTATGTTCAGTAGACTTATTATTCTGCGCCTTTCTACACTGATTGGCTCACCACACTGCTGCATTATGTTGTCCGACATGAGTACCGAATTTTTTGAACAGAACTCAATTATCCGAAGCGGTTTTTTTATTGTTTAAAAGAGCAAGTTGTTCCAGCGTACGTAGATGTTAAATTACTTACTTGCTGCGCAAACGTAGCCTACACAGGATTTTTCCTGGCTCAAATTGAGGCAGAGGTGATACCATCCTGACCATGCGCCAACACATGAATGAATTCTGTGCATCCAACTGATTCATTTTACAGGCAACATATTTTTAGTTAGGTGTTCTAATAAGAATATGACAATTATCATGTTAAAGCATTCTTTTATTAAAACAATATATATATACAAAAATAAGGTTATAACTTTAAACTGAAAGTGCATTAAGTGGTGGGGATTTATCCACACTCCATTTGCAACCTTTGCCGTTTTTGCCCGTTCTGTGCAGATAAACTTTAATTTTAATCCCGCCTGGGCCCACGTTGTGTACCTTGCCAAATACTGTTGAATTAATAAACTGTATAGCCTAACTTCTGGTACCTTTCTTGAAGAGACTAAAGGCACCAGACTTTACAAACTAAACATAACTGAGACAAAATAACAGATGTAAAATATAAAAGTACCTCAAAAATAAAATTTCATGTGAATAATTAATATTTTTTGGTGAAGTTGTTGCAGAATTTCCTCGTTTTGAGTATCGGTTCATGGTATCTCTTAAGTTTAACCGATACGATATCAGTACATTAGGCAGTATCAGGGCCAATACCCGATACCAGTATTGGTATCGGTGCATCCCTAGTTCAGAGTCCTGCAATAGAACAGGTACCTGTGGCTAATTCGCTGTTTCAGGTGAACAAATCAAATCTCTCTCCAGTAGCGCTGGATGCTCAGATGACTGAGTGCGAATAATCAGCATTAAGCTGCAAGTTGGGGGGATTTTCAGACATGCTCTCTCCACACAATGGAAAGTGGGAGTGAACCAATATTATATTATCATCATTTTTCTCCAGGCTACAGGTTTGTTGGGGACAAAGTCATCATAACAAGTGCTGGGGACATGTCCCCCTGCTAAAATGACGCCTATGCTTGAGCCAGGTAAATTGATTCAGTGTTTCATTGCTCTTCAAACCCAGTGGCTCTGTGATTTTGATAAACTGCCCTGTCCTGCACTCCGACGATGATTCCAACCCTCGCCAGTCCGTCAGTGAAATACGTTCAGGCCTGACAGAATTTTCTTATGTTGTCACGACCATGATTACCTTTTAACTGCTTGTTACGCTTATTTTTCTGCACTGTTTCACCTGGATTCCTGGCTGTTTCTCGCTTTTTAAAGTAGTATCTGATTTCCTCAGCCATACTTGCAATGCTAAAAACTAGGGATCTTAGAATGTATGCCGAGGCTATGTCGAGCAATGGAGGGGGCGTTTCCACAAAACGTGTATGGAGGCCTGTTTCATTTAGGGGAGGAGCTGAAAATTATTATTTCTGAAGCCCCGCAGCCCGTCTGGACCACGTGACTGCTTCTGAAAGTGCTTTGGCGTTTGCTGTGATGTTTGACAGCAATACAAAATAACTCTGGCTCCATCGAAAATTTGGGTTTGTATAGGAGAGTTGCAGTCACTTTGGAGTTTGGACAGTTTTAATAGTTTTGATAGTAGAGTTTGGTTAAAGTTTATATAGTCTAGTGAGTAAAGAAACAGATAGTTTGAAGATTTAGGAGAGTGGGACACATGTCCGTATGCGTGGACACGCGCAAGCCCCTGCGCAACGCAAAACCTGTCATACATGCTGCATTTTTACATGCTGCAAAGGATAAGTTAAAGGTTGAATATGGAACAGTTTTCTTAAAAGCTATCTCTTTAAAAAAGTAATGCTTCAACGGAGAGTTTAGAGGAGTGAAGAATGAAAATGCACCGTTTCCTTTAAAAATTATATTTAAGCAAAAATATTTTAAAAAGATAACAGTGCGATGTTCAGAAAAAGTTTTTATATTTACATTTTTCAGCCAACAGCGGCGCAGCATCCTAGGTTGCCAAATACTATTGTAAACAACTGCCTGGAGCAATGAGGCGTACTGTAGAGAATGGAGCACTCGGTAAGTTAAGCCGCTGTGTTTGAGCCCCAAAGATTTCATTACCTTTCTCAGAAGAGGAGTGACTTTATAATACCTAAAACCACAGTTACTTTAGGTCAAGCCTACAACAGATGGACACAACTGAATAACTTTCAAGGCATCTATGATGAAAATTTTTGTGTCATTATTCATCTGTACTTTGTAATAATCTGTGACACAGTTTAACTTAATGTTGTAGTATTGGTTTGAATGATTAGTCTTATTGAGTGACGCTTTTCTCCCAAGTCAAAAATATGTTAATATGTTTGACCAATATTTCTCTTTTGTATATATTATTTTAAATTTTCTGCATACAGCTTATCTTATTGACTCAAGTTCAAATGTTCTAAAATACCTTGTTTTTTGTTTTTTTATTCATCATTTAGTTATTACAATATTTGACTATACAGATGTTATAAAAACTGCTTCATAGAACATAAAAATAATGCCACAGTTACTTTTATGAGTAGTTAAATACTTTTACAGTGTAGTTTCAGTTTCTAACTGATCATAATCATCATCCTTGTTCACAGCCTGGTTACATCACGCATTGACTACTGTAATTCTCTCCTTTTTTGGCCTCCGTCACAAAACTCTTCGTAAGCACCAGTTGGTTCAAAATTCAGTAGCACGTTAAAATCAAAAATCCCTTTTCCCACCACATCTCCCCCATCCTTCAACAACTACACTGGCTACCAGTTCAACACAAAATTGAGTTCAAAATCCTCCTGCTCACCTACAAAGCCATCCATAACCTCCACCCACCTTACTTGATAGATCTCCTCCATGTTGCCACCTCGTCCCGCTCTCTCAGATCCTCCTCCTCCTATACCCATCTCTCTGTTCCCTCCGCCTGCCTCAGTACCATGGGGAGTAGAGCCTTCTGCTGCTCCGCACCCAAACTCTGGAACTCTCTTCCCCCCGCCACATCAGGAACATTAACTCACAGAATTCAAATCCACACTCAAACCTCACCTGTTCGAAATATTGCACTCACTGTGAAAGCCACAATGTCCTGTTTACCCGTATTTGTGCCATGTTTATATTTTATTTATTTGCTTGTTTTTTATTATTCCTGCTTTTATTCTATACAGCGACCTTGAGTGTCCATAAAGGTGCTTTTAAATACATTATTATTATTATTTCAGCAAATTGCTGCAATTGACCTAAAGGCCTTAAAAAACAAATCACAGACGTCTTAGTACTTCCCATACTCACTGAAACAGTCAATGGATAACTCGTAGTAAAAAAAAAATTATCTGCTGACCTGTTCAATTCCAGGGTCAGAAATGGGATATGCCCCCCTCAACTGGCCCTCAATCCATAGCTGCTGAGGCGAACGTCCATGCTCTGTTGATAGTGGGTGGCGGTCCCATGCTTGCTTAAAAAGTTGTAAATGTCTATTGAGTCTGGGAAGCATCACATAGTGCAAGCAGATCTGGTCAATCTCATTGTCAACATTGAAATCTGTTGTTTCAGAAAGGTGCTGGAACGCTGAATGGTAGTTGATGGTGACAGCACTCCAAATATCTCTCCACAATCTCTCAATTCTTTGATTATGGACACTTTGTCCAGTAATGAAACTCCTTCCACCTGTCCAAAAAGAGATTAAGTTAAAGTTTCAACACATGTTCTGTTACACAACACACAATGACATGATTTCTGTTACCACAAGAAATAGGCCCAAAATAAATCATACCCTTGGCATATGAAGTTTTAAATGAATCATAACATTTTTACCAACTTTGATCTCACTGAACAACTTTCTTTTGACTGGACAAGCAAACCTTGAACCTAATAAATTAAAATAAATATTTTTAGTATATTTTTTACATATCACACAGATGACAATGAAGTCTACCAAGCCTAAAGACCTGAACGACATACATGATGAAAAAAATACCGGTCCAAAGAATTCCAGCAATTACAAGGATGATGCGACAGTTGTAATGCTCTTAAAAAAAACTTTCCATTGATAAATTTCAAGGGTTCTCCATAATTTCACCATTTCTTGGTTAAATTAATAGTCAGTAAAAATTTCTATCTGGTGCAGATATGAGTAGTTTTGGGCTTAACCGTTTCTTTCTTTAAGGTAAAACATCTGAGAGTAAGTCCATGAAGTTTGCTAATTTCTAAAGCCAGGCTTGCTTTTACAATGCTGGCTCGATTTCCCCGAATTTGGTTGGACAAACAAGGTTAAACTGAAGCCCTGCTCATTCACCATGGCAACAGATGCTTTTGCACAAGCCTGTTCTGTGGCAGGATAACTGTAAAGCTTATTTTAGCTTGATGAATATGATCCGGATGATGTCAAACTCTGGAGCTGGTAATCTTGAAAAATTCTCTCCATCACCACATCCACCCTACAATATAAAGTTACTAGTGAAGTTGCAGCAGCTGGTATTTTCCTTTTAGTGGTCAAACTATGCAATGTCGGTTTTTACCTTTTAAAACATGGTTCCTGTTACATTTTACTTTTACCATTTTGAAGAAAGTTAGTGTATTTAATATTTAGTTGCAACCAGAAAAGTTTTGTTCCACAAGTGTTGCTCCTGACATAAAGCATTATTAATAATTACAAATAAATCACTCCTGGTGTACCATGAAGCCACAAGATTATCCTGCTGTCCTATTTAAATGTGTTTAAATAGCTTTAAAGTATTTTACAACGGGCAGTAATGCAATTTTACATTATAGAGACTCAAAAATATTTAAATTTAGTTTAATATTTTACATCCTTAAATCATGTGTTAAAACATGTAACCTGTCAGATATTTTTTGTCATGTGTTACCTTATGATTTTAAAAACTCAAAACAGACTCCAGATCATCTTGTCTAACTGTCTACAGTAAAAGAACTTCTCAGTGCTCATTGTCACACTCGAAAGCACCCATAAGCAACATCACCTAATTCACATTGTAACACAACGCAGCCTGAAGAGATTTTCTATACAGCTACTGTTCCCCTTATTGCTTATTATTTACTTGTGGTGCTAATAGTCTGTATTAATAACTCTTTCTCAGAGTGGAAGAACACCACGTCGTTTTCCTTTCCTTCCATTTTTACTTATCTAGCATTGATAACACACATGAGCCTCGCTTCAATTAACGGAGAGATAGAATTCATCAGAGTTTCACTGGTGGAACCTAGTAAGCCTGGAGAGAACTTACACTAATTCTAGTGAATACATTTCAAATTATCTTAAATGTCTTAAGCTCAATTTTTGAAATAACTCCCCTCAATATTTTTTAATTCATATACATGTATATGTATATGTGTTACCTTGTGGAGCATGCTCAAGCATGAAGCGTGCTACTTCAACATTCTCCCCTCCTTTGTCACTGCGCACTTTTTTAGGGATTCCATATTGGCTCACAGCACCAAGGAAGGAATCAAGAACTGTCAAAGATTTGTTGTTATCACTAGCTGTTAGATACACGACCTTTCTACTGTAACCATCAATTCCGCCATGTATCACAATCTTCCACCTGAAAATTGAAATTATCTTTTAATTATGAATATAAATGTTGATATGTAATTTTTTCAATCAGACTAACCTAATTAGTTTGTGGTTTCCATCTATGTGCCAAAGGACCATTGGAGATGGCACAGAATAGGCTCTTCTTGGAACAACATTGATACCAAGCCCACGGCATATGGTACCAACAGGATCCACGTGTCTTAAGGTCTCCATCACTCTTAATCGTTGAACCCTTATGAAACACCACGGCAGTTTACGTAACTTGTTTACAAATTAATTTGTTTCTTCTTCTTTTTTAGTACAGTAAAAAAGCGGAGTACAGTAGCGGTTGTTTTTTGCTGTCAAAAGAGTGTTTGTTGCTATGGAATTTAAGATCTTGTGGAAACTCTATGGTGGCATCAGCAACCAACTGGGGTAACGCTTCCCAAAATGTACCGCTTTCGACACAAAAATTAAATATGGGAGGTCATAATAATGTTTTCAGAGACTTCTTCAGATTTAATGTAGGTTTTAATGTTTTATAATGATATGATATTTGGTTTGTTTTAATCAGTTTTTTTTAGGTTTGAGTAAAGAAGCTTGCTTACATCCAATAACCTATTATTTTTGTCTTTTAGATTGATCATTATCATTGAAAAAATATTTTATGTTTTGCCTGAGGCAATGAACACAATTCTGGTCCTGCAGGGCAGGTGGTGAATTTTTATCAATGATATTCAGATGAAAGTTCCAAAATTTGAATATTGAGCCAAAGTTCATTTATCACATTAATTCACATTAACATGGGCTTAAAATGTCCTATTCTTCTTGTCAAATCGATGCTGGTCTGTTTTTCAGTGGTCCAAACTCATTATTTCTGTGAGTAAGTCTTTCATCTCATTTGGAGACCAAGGACTCTTAAGTCTGGAGGAAGAATGTGTAGGAACACAATCCAAGATGCTTCAGGTCCAGAGCGAAGTTTCCACAGTCTGTGTTGATTTGAGTAGCCATGTCATCTGCGGGTGTTGGTCCACTGTGTTTTAGTAAGTCCAGAGTCAACCCTGCCATTTACCAGGACGTTTTGGAGCTCTTCATGCTTCCTTCTCAAAAACAGCTTTTTTAAGAAGCTGACTTCATTTTCCAACAGGACTTAGTACCTACCACACTGCCAAAAGGACCAAAACCTGCCTCAATGATTATGGAATTACTGGTTTTAATTTTCCAGCAAACTGGCTTGACCTGAACCGCATTGAGAATCTACGGAGCTTTGCCTAAGACAAAAATGAGAGACATGATTTTCTGACATTTTGTACTTGGTGTTTTATAAACTGCAGGCCATAATCATCAAAATAATTAAAATTTAAGGGATTGAAATATCTTACTTTTTATGTAATATTCCTATATTACAGTTTATGTTTACCTTGATAGTTGAATTCCTGAAATAAACTTTTTTATGACATTCTATTTTTTTCCAGTTTCACCTGTTTTGATGAAGGGACCTCGAAGCTCACAAAGAACTGATGCCAAATAAAAGGCTAAATTCACTCTTAAAATAAAGTAATTTTGAAATTTGCATTCAGGTATGAGAAAGAAAATGTATTGCTTTTAAATTCTCATCGAAAAAATGAGACCCTATGAAAAAAATCATTATAGATCAATCGTATATGCTGTAATAAAATAATTTTGTGTTATTACATTTAGCCCTATCAGCTTATTTGCATGTCATCTTTCTTTACTTTTAGCCATTGTTAGGTTAAAGACGTAGGCTAGAGATGAAAGATTCTTCATTTGCTCTTTAACCTAACATTTTGCTTGGATAAAAAAAAAAAATCCAATATGCCTCCCAAATATTATTTATTATTGTTTGATTGCATTGTTAAAAACAGTAACCCCCCCCCCCCGCCCATTTTTAAAATTGACCTACTTGTGATTCACTCTTCTGGTCGGGTGGTGGCGTATCAAATAATTGCTTGGTAAATTGCATCTAAGGACAAAGAAGAAAAATAGCGCGTTTATGGGTTTTACGCGTTAAGCGCCAAAAGGAGCCGAAACAGCGCATGCTCATTACTTTTGGCGGACAGCAGTATTTGACGGGGCTTCACCAACTTCGCAGTTAGATCACAGTTTTGATCAGGTAAGTGTTAACATTCATGTCGATTTTTTTTTCTATAAAACTGTTATTTGCTTTGGTATGAAAGTGACGAGATTGTTGTGGTTTAATGTGGTGTTATCTTAGATCTTTTGAAAAATCGAGACTATAGGTGATTTAGTCAGTCATAAAAGATCTTGAAACTACAGATGTACAAATTGCCTGTTTCAGAAACATAATTACTGCTGTCATCAGGGAGCGTTTTGGTCATAACAGTTCAGACTGTGGCTGAAGTTTGCTGCGGAGACTAAGCCATGTCCAGCTATGAAATAAAAGTGCTTAACCATAAAAATGGGAAGTTGCACTCGAAACTCACGACATCACCTGATGTTTTACTTTGAGAATGAGAATAATATGGCCTCGTGAATAAAACCCCCCGGTGAAGAGGTGGCGATGTACTGGAATGAACGTAGGCCTATAATGACCGCAATGTTTCACGTCAGGCGTAAAAATTAAAGTTTTTTGTCTGTTTCTGGTCTTAAATGTCAATTAACAGATTTATCATACTATATACTTCGACAGTAACCCCCCAAAAAGAAGATTTCCACATGTATACAAAATACAATCCGATCGAACGCTATTTTGTATCTTCATAGAGACATTATAGATCTTAGAATTTACCTGTCTAAAGTAGACACTTTGTTATTCCCCCTCTATCTTTGAAAAAGGTTACTAAAGTTAATCATGAATGACCCGACCCCGGATAGGCAGGATGAAGATGGATGGATCATGAATGATAGAGTTATGAAACTTTTTGTTAAATTAAAAACATCCTAAAATATTTCCAGTAGGCTTATGTTATTACATTTTTGTGCCCCCGTCTAGATATTGGGATTACAGTGAATAGGCTACGTTAAAGGTCTTCGCCTAGCATTTCCTCAAATTTTGAGGAGGGGGGGGCTGTCACATCAAACAATCTTCCCATGAAATGTAAATATATAGACGCAGATATTTTTTTTTCTAGCAGCATATGTATCATTTAGACAGTGGACAACAGGGACGTGTTCTCAGCACTGTTTTTGACGGGTTTGTCCACACCAAAACTGAAGCGTAACTGTTTATCAGAACCGATCTAACAGTCCTTTGTGCTCCCAACACAATTACCACATAGCATCAGTATCTGAATTATTATTTAAATAACTTCGATCAAGTTCTTTATGGAATCATGTTTTCTTAAGGCGAAGGTGCTGCTATCAAGAATTTTTAAAGACTCCAGAGGATCTGTGGATGCAGACGTGCAGTCACACAGAGCATGCTGAAGTTGCGCATATTATTCCTATAGTGGGTGGTCAGAACGGATTCATTTATTTGATTCCCATATTGCTCTTTAGAAAATAAACATTTTCCACGGTCTCTGATTTTAACTTCATTCTCTGTCTCTTATTGGCAAATCGAGTGCTCTCTCTGTCAGTGCTGGATATTAAGCAATCTGTGAAACGTCATAAAATATTTTACTGCGCTCTTTCCACCAAAACAATATATCAGCATGATCATTTATCAACATTTTCCTCTTTGGGAGTCTTACATAAAAAAAAATTAAGTCAAATAAATTCGCCTGCAGAAATTACACATCCTTCAAGCCCCAGAAACTTAATTTGGCATTTGTCCACCTGAAACATTGGATTAGTCGCAGTTTAACGTTCTATTGCTGGACCCTGAACTGTAAATTTAAGTTGAATTTTCCCTGCACAGACTATTCAACAATGTGAAAGTTTGAGCACATTTTATTGTTGCGCATATTCTTCTGAGGCGAATAGCCTACATAGGCTATTTGGCATCAGTGTTATTTCTGATAGATGTGTATTGTAATGTCTGCCAATAAAAAAAAAAAAACAAGAAGCATGTTTTCCTCTGGCTTTTAACTACTAGGCTACTGACGGAATAAATATATGATTTTCGACGATGGTTTTTACAGCGCTTATTGTAAAGAAACGTGAAACAGACCAATACTTTGTCTATGAATAGTAAACAATTATTGTCACCACTAATCTTAAAAACGCAATCAAGTTTAAGTTTGTTTTCCCCAGCACTATCAAAAACAAACAGACTCCCTTGTCTAGCAGTAATCTGAAATGCATCTCTCATAATAACATGCCAAACTAACGGCAGTGAAGTTAGTTGGATATTCGAGAAATATTCGTTTTTCAAGTGGAAACTCTCCAACGTCTCACAAGAATATATATAATGTGAAAAAAAGAAGCCCAAAACAGCCAGAAATATTAATTAGAGGCCTAAATACTTTCATTTCAAATTTTCAAACCTTTAACATTATATTGTACAAATATGTAAGTTGCTTGTTGCATGTTTAAATAATCTTAATTATACTGATGGCTGATTTTAAAGCAGTTCTGATACAAATAATCATACATTTTCTCTGAAAATGATACTTTTCAGGAAAGAATGGAATGGAATAACACATCTCCAATGTGAGTAGTGGAGATAATGCATACTTTATCATGTTTTTATAAACCTGTTTTTAAACAAACTATACAGGGTGGTGGTTTGATGAGCTGTATATAGTTTTGTATTAGTAATCTGTTAAAAAGAGCAATGATACATGCATATAATGTAGACTAAATGCATTCAGCTAGAACCTATCATCAGATTGCATTAATACTGAGAAGTGAAAGCTAAATACCAATGTAACAAAACTGTTTTATATTAGAAGTGTCTGCTTGTGGATTCATTAATGTCTTTTGAAATTTAGAAGCAATGAAGAAATGCAGCTCGTTCTGCGTCAGATGCAGCAAACCACACTGTTGCTTGCAGAGAGGTTGGCTAACCATTTGCCACCAGAAGGCCCTGGATTAGCTTCATCTGTTCCACAAGCAACAAACTCAACACACCCATCGTCAACTGCAAGATTACATCCCACACCTTTGCCTTCTTCTGCAACAATTCCCTCTGCATCAATTTCAGCTGTAACACAACAAACTCCCTTTTCTCGGCCCACATCTCAGATGTGTTTGGGTCCTACAATGCCTAACAGAGCCCTGGAGCGCTACTCTCCCTACACAGCCAGTTTTCCGGAATCGAGCAATGATTTTGTTCAGGCCAATCTTGCTAGGCTGTTTCGGAGACATAGCCATCCCCCTAGTGGATATAGAGGGGGTCCACAAAGGGCAAAAAAAACTCCGTGGAACCACATTTTTGTTTGTCTGCCAGAGCCAGATGCAGATTCGGTTCCAAAATCAGAGGAGTCCATTTTTTATGCATCATGTGGGATTGGCAAAAAAATTATACATTTTGAAGATAAACAAGGTGATCATGCCTATCTCACACAGCGGCTTCATGAAAACTTCCCTCCTCTTAGGCAAGCCGGCGGTTTTATGCTTGCCAGAAGTGACCGCAGCAAGTGTTTATTCAGAATCCCCATTCCAGCTTCTGGGTACACCATCCCATTTCTGCGGCACCATGCAGATATAAAGCGGGCCCCCCTCTACATTATCCCTTTACAGTGTGGGCTTACATTGATTCCCCCAACAATGGAGGTAAATACATTTTTCATGTTTAAGACTTTGAATGCTTGATCTTAATGACATTTAGTGTAAGTGTTGTATTCCATCTTACCTCATCTTTAGACACCCCCTGTGATGCAGAAGTGTCTAGGATGTGGAGAAGACTTGCCACTATGTGAAATCCACAAACATCTGGAAACATGGTATAGGCAGGAGTAAAATACTTACTGTGAGATGTGTGTGTTTATAAGGTGTGTATATATATTTATATATGTGTGTGTTTATACGTTTTTGAGCACGGGACCCAAAGATGACCCTGAGGAAACCATGCCAGAGTGCACAGAGAATAGGTATATGTCCCTTATTGCTTGATGAAAAATGCCTCAAAGAATGGGTTTTGTAGGTTGCATTGTTTGTGTTGTTATAAACTGGATTGTCCAACTTCCGACCTCAAGGCTTTTAAAGTGCCCTACTGTTTCTCCACAACATCCACAGAAGTTAGAAATGCTTTTAAAGATACACCTGGGGGTGGGAAGACCTGCTGGCTTTATCACTCAGTCACTAGACTGGACTCCAGTGTTTTGGGCTCTGTCTACACTCAGCCATCATTAAGCAACTGGTGAATTACTTAAGTAGATGAAATGAACCAGAATTGGTTTTAATTACCTTGCTTTTATACACAAACTTAAGTAAACATCTAAGGCATTGTTATAAATAGTTCCATGAAGTCTGTATAACATAAAAAAACAAAGATAAGCAAATAAATTAATGCCAGTTTAAACAAATATAATGGTTATTGCTCTTCTATATATTTACTGATGAGAGGTCTCTTAACTCAAAAATTTTTTATTGTACTTTTGGTATTTAACATTTATTTAGGGGAAAATGATTGAATCAAGGGTTGATTCCATCGTTGGGTGAATAGCTTTTTGAATAATGTTATTACATGACTTTTGATACACTTCAAATAGATTTTATAAATGTTTTAATAATGATCAATTTTAGGGCAGGGCCATATGAGCTAAAATATATCACGGAATATTGAGCATTTCACCTCGACAACGATAAGTTGACAATAGCAAAGACCACTTCAGACTCTCTAAGTCACATGACTTTGCGTAGTCACGTGACTCAAGTTACCGCTGATTTCTTAAAGGAGCACCGCTAAACTAAACAAATCTTTTTTTTTTCATACCGAATTTAACGGTACGGCAAAATGACTTTGGCAATAGTTATATGTTTCCTTATCTGTAAATTTTCGTTATACCACCCAGGTCTAATCAATACTTATCAAAATTTATATTCCCTTTATCACTATGTTGTTTCTATATCCTCAAGCCCAACTCTTTAGAATGTCAAAGTTCTGCAGAGGTCTACCAACTGCAATTACTTTTTTAAGGTGTTAAACCAGGAAAGTAACATACAGGATACCAGCACTTAAGGGCTGACTTTGGACACCATTGTTAAGAACTCTGTAATTGAATATGTTTGTAATGGAAAGCTCAGCTGTGCATACTTGCACGCTCTGTACGTAACAGTTTCCATGTGATTCACATACAAAACATGGTGCATGTTGTGTGTTCTTCACTCAGTGTTTCTTGACATTCACAGGTAAGCTTCTAAATTGTATCTTGCATGCATGTCTTCAATTTATTTTGGATGCAGGGCAAAATGTGTAACTTGGAACCTTGGGGGTGGGGAATGCATCTTCAAACATCTAACAGCTGTCTCTGACCTATCTCGGTGTGCACATTTGACAATTTTCTGAAAGTATAACACTCCTTTTCAAACCTGTGATTCATCTCTAAATGTGAAATGTAATTATGTCAGAACTGTGTTATGGGGTATTTGAAGGTTGGTCTTTTCTTATTCTAGTTCTTTACTTTGAGTTAATCTTGAATGCGCCTACAAGGATTCATTTTTCTTGGAACTTATTTGACTGGACTTGGCTTCTGTATTCATTGATTTCATTTCACCAAGGTTTTAGTACCATAAGGTAATTTTTTTTTTTGGAATATTTAACTAACTGATTTTTATTCATCTAATTTCTGTCTCTACAGTGATGATGAGTTGGCTGTGGCCATTTTTGAGTCACTTCAGGTTAGTTAGCCTGCCCTATCTATGGAGAAAATATTTGTAATTGCAGTCAGTTTCAAATTATGGTATTTTCCAGATATTGTTGTCCTACTTTGTGGCCTTTTGCGAGTTCCTTTGTAAGAAATCTATAGCCTGCTTTCTTTTGGGTTTTTACTATCAGAAATGTGCTCCTGCTACATCACATAGTGTTTCCTTTAAAATGATTTCTCCACCAGTTACTGGCATTTCATTTGAAAAGTGTTTTCAAATAATTTAATTTTTTTATTTTATAATCTTTTAAAGTGATCTTTTAAAGTGATCTTTAAATGTTTAAAAAAATAATTGGATTTACATATCAACTTGCTAGAAAGAACCAAAAGTGCTTTACAGTAAAGTTAAACAACAAACATAAAAAACTAAAAAGACAAAGTAACTGTCCATTTGCGACACTCTATATAAAATGGGTAATCCTTTATTTCAACAATTTTCAGGAGTCACATACAAACGAGGTGCCATGTATTGAGGCTTCAGGAGTCCAGATAGCAGAGTAAGTAGACATACTGGGTGAACCCCTATGCTTCACTATCTGTGTGATGTAGGATGGTACAGTTTCTATAAATGACCTTTATTTGTAAACCTTGCCATTGTGCTTTATGATTTCCTTGACTCCATTTTCACTTATTGACCCTATGTGTAGCTTACTGAATTCGGCCACCCTCTGGTTTTTCTGTCCTTTGGTCTGTTCATCACAACTTTTTTCTTTGAATTTGATATCTGCTAAGTTATTTGTTTGTATTTTGCAGGTCGCTGGTGTATTCCAGAGATGAAAGCTTTGAAATAGAGGGGACAGAGTCTGTGAATGAGTAAGTTGTATAAACAAAATATTACATAACCGCTGTGATGGCTATTTTTTAGATGACAAGATGTGGTGGAATAATATTAACTTTATTTTTATTTTTTTATTAAATAAGGTACTGTGTTCATTGAGTCATAATTATATGTTAATATTTGTTTCATGAAAAGTGCAGGATAAAAGTGTGATGGGGAATGTGTTATTACAATCTAAACATTGGACTTTCTTACAGAGAGGTAGTTCTGGTCACAGAGGAAGAACCAATCTGTGGGTGAGTAGAGGTTGCTAGTGATCATTTCTAAACTGTAAAAGCTAATCTGGCTATATTCCACTTTCAGTATGTCAAAAATAACTTTTTTTTTAGATTCATCTCTTGCCAGTTTTGTGTTTTGTTATTGGTTTATTTCACTGAACTTATTTTTTCCTCCTAAACAGACAAGATGTGACTATACTCCTAAAACAGATAAGTGCACAGCTGGTCCCTGGGCCTGCTCCGCCATCAAACAACATAATGGTGATGAGAGACAGTGTTTTGGATAGTGCCTTCAGGGCTTTTCGCAGGCAAAGATTTTCTCCTTCACATCGCCTAAACATCACCTTTATAGACTGTGATGGGATAGGGGAAGGATCTGTGGATGATGGTGGACCCAGCAGAGAATTTCTGAGACTGTTGCTTGTTTCGATCAGAGATAGCCAATATTTCAGTGGCCCAGATCATGGAAAGAACCTGTCTTTGGTGGCACGTGGTAAGCAATATAAACAGTTATATAAATGGTGAATGGCAAAGTTAACCTTGGTCATGATATTGATGTGTTTAAACACTCATACACCTAAGAAGAATACATAAACTAAAAAGATTGAAATGTGCATTAGTGGATTTTGTTTTGCAGGAGTAGAAAATGGTGATTATAGGCTTCTTGGGAAGATGATCAGTGTGGCCCTTATCCATGGAGGAATCAGACCATCGTTTCTCTCAAGCCGCCTGTACTCCTCCTTAGTATCTCATCCTACACAGCCTGTTCATCTGGATGAGTTGGATGACTATGAACTTAGAGAGAGGCTGCAAAAGGTGAATCTCAAGTTTGCAAGACACACGAGCTCAACGGCCTGTTAAACGCCTCTGTCCTAATCTATTAAACCAAACCACAAAAAAACTCACTCAGCTGGATATATATATATATATATATATATATTTATTATGGGCTGCACGGTGGTGCAGTGGTTAGCACTGTTGCCTTGCAGCAAGAAGGTCGTGGGTTCATATCCCGGCCCAGGGTCTTTCTGCATGGAGTTTGTATGTTCTCCCCGTGTATGCGTGTGTTCCCTCCAGGTACTCCGGCTTCCTCCCACAGTCCAAAAACATGCATGATAGGTGAATTGACCATTCCAAATTGTCCGTAGGAATGAATGTGAGCGTGAATGGTTGTCCGTCTCTCTGTGTTGGCCCTGCGACAGACTGGCGTCCTGTCCAGGGTGTACCCTGCCTAACGCCTGTTAACTGCTGGGATAGGCTCCAGCTGCCCCTGCAACCCTGAATTGGAAAAGCGGCTAAGATAATGGATGGATATATATATATATATATATTAGGGCTGGGCGGTATATCGAAAATTTACCGACATTGAAATGTATGACTGTTACCGCCGTCATTTTGCCCATGTCGGTAAATTCGATATGTAAAAAAAAAATAGATGTGTTTTAGTTTAGCAGTGCTCCTGTCCCTTTGAGAAATGAGTGTTTCCTTGAGTCACATTACTATGCACAGTCATGTGACATCCAGAGCAGAGATTCGCTGCTAACACAGTTGCTGTGTAGCTTCATTTAGTTAGAGTTTAGATTATTCTACCGACTGTTTTTCAGGAAAATTTGACTAGCGACAAATAGTGACTTTTTATGGTGTTATTGGATACTTAGACTCTAAAGTGGAGCACGTATGTTTGTTAATGCAGCAAAAGAGCTGCTGCTGAATCAGAGCGTTTCTAGCCCAACAACTCTGCATGCACAGGTCCTGTTCAGGCGGAGCAAAGATTAATCCCACTGTGTTGTTGTTTGAAGCCGTCGCCTATTAACACCTGCGCTCCGATTATAAAATATTTTCTAAAATAAACAACTGCTCACTGAAAACACAGATTTAACTCCTCTGTCGCCTCCTCACCTCATCTGGTCTGTGATCACTTCTGAGTTTAAACTGGGCTCTTAGGAAATAAAGAAAGGAGTGGGAATCAAACATTAAATTATAGCCTGTTCAAAGCCGTTCAATAGCAAGAAGCCATCATATTTTAAAGAACATTAAGCTCATTTGGCCACTCGACTTAAAGTGAACTAACTCTATGATACAGGATGGTAAAGCTGCTACTTGTCTTTTCATTCATTCTGTTGTAAAGGTTTAAAATTTGGGAAGTAGAAATTTAGAAAATTATATATCTTTTCAATTGCTATAGTGAATTAAAAATCTGGAATATTGAAGAATCTCAATTGAAATTTAATTGGCACTTACAAAAAATTATAAAAGAACTGAATTGGGAGAAAAGCATATTGTATCAGCCCTACAAATTGGCAACTTTATTTTAAACTAATAGTATTGATTGTGAATCGATTCTTAATCAAGAATACGTTCTGAATCGAAACGTCACTCCCCGAATAATCACATGATCACAGCACTGTTTTCCTCTTACTCACCAGTCTTGCATGGTATAGTGATGCGGGATACAGGGGAGAGATGCTTTCCCCTTCACAAACTTTCTCCATGGTTAAACACGGAGAACGACAAGTACCAGGGGGGAAAAAAGCAATCTGTGACAGTAGCTTAAAGTCCTTCAAGTCAGCTGTTGCTCTTCTTCATGCACTGATATCCTACCAAAGCAGGCAGATTTTGAGATTGTATTAAAAGAAATTGTAGGAGAAAAGGAAATATCTGAAAGGTCCATTTTCAGGGGTTCAACACTTTGTCTCAGCCTGAGCATGACTCAGAAAACTGTTCTCCTCCAGTGGTGGCCGATGCTGGGGTTTCTCGATGGTGATTCTCTCTGTCTGAAACTCAAATGCTGTAGAGAGAAAAAAAATCCCCTGTTCACTCTGGGAACGTTGGGTTATTGATGCTGTTGACAGAAAACCTTTTCTTTCTAGAAGGGCGAGCCTGAAGTATGGATCTGCATTTTCTTGTGTTTAAAGATGGCCAGCCATATACATGAGCATATACATATACATGTATGCTCATGCTTCAACTACTGTTGTGTCTAAATTGCAAGGTTAATCAAAACGCTCCTAACATTTGAAGAGTCACACATTTTAGGGTAGAGTAGGTGAAGGGCCCCTTTACTGACTATAATACTTATGTCATGTTCCCTAGATTTGTTAACTAATTTAAGTAAATTGGCATAACAATGAAATCTTGCTGTATGTTAATGTTAATTGCATATATAAACTATTGATTACATGCAAAGTGGCATCTGTTGTTTTGAAAAAAATTTAAAAAAGGCCTTGCTTCCTGCACTCAACCCTATAAATATGAATGGAGTCATTTCAAAAAGCACCACTTGAGTGTACATTCCTTCATTAATGAATTTTATTTGTTTTTTCGTTTTTTTCTGTTTGACACCAAGATCCTGGATGCAGAAACCTTAACAGAGGCTCAACAGGCACTCATTGAAGCCTCTGGGGCTTTAAGTCTGCTTGGGTGCTCACAAGTCATACACAGTCTGGATCAAAGAAGACTGGTTGTGGATGAAGCTGCAAGGGCCTACGTCGAGGGGCGGACAAAAGCTGCCAAGGAACAGTTAGTATAGATTGGATGTTTTTGATGTCTTGCTTTTGTATTTATTTTTTAATTCACAAATTCTAAATATTCATGTGAGAAAATTAGGATACCCTATGAAAGTCTATATATTTTAAAATATACTTTGCCATTATCGGGGGTTTAAACTCTTATTAACTGTACACGATCTCTGTTAAGATAATTCTCCGGTCCTCAATCCGGAAGTGGGAAGGGGACCCGACTCCCCCAGCGGAATCCTTTAGGATAGAACTCAGAGACAAACAGATGCAAATGATATTAGGGGAATAAACACAATCATACGACAGAAATCTGCTTAGAAGCATTTTACATCTCTAAGATAGGCTTTCCCGAGGGAGTCGCATCTTTGAAAAGGTTCAGCCTCCTTTTATTACAAACAGACACATACAAAATCACATGACTTAGACACTCCCAGTATTTTCAAAGTTAAACTTGTTGACCCATTTTCCACATACACATTGAATGGTCGTACAAGACTCATAGGTTTCCAAGACCTTGAACAGTCAATTTGAGTTATGCTTGTTTATATGCCAGCACACCGTTAGTGACTTCTTTCTTTGTGAAATCCTCCCTCTAGGAGTACGTTTTTATGGGAGTCACTGAACTAAACCATCTTATTTTGAAACAGTCCTGCCCATTTATCAAATCCTTCTAAACAGTCCTGTTACTGGCCTGGTACCGTATACAATGCACCTCTGTTAAGAGCAAACTTGTAGAATGAAGCAGATTTATGAAAATACCCATATCATGTTTACTTAAATATATATAAAACATTTAATACATAAAATGGTATATAAAATGTGAGGATCCTAAAATATTCAACACCATACATATATTTAATACCAATGTTGGTGATACTGAGGGATACAAATAATATAACTACACAACTAAAAAATAAGAAGCCTTTTTAAAAATTAATGCAACATGTTCTTTGCATCATTATCTCCAGTTGTTCCACAGTCGTCCCCATAACAGAACCAGCCTTCTGTATCAGATTATTGAGCCGTTTTAAGTCCCTGGCTCTGATGCTGCTACCCCAACAGATGATGGTTGAAGAGATAACACGCTCCACCACAGACTTGTAGAAGATGTGCAGCATCTTGCTGCAAATCTTGAAGGACCTCAGCTTCCTCAGAAAGTACAGTCTGCTCTGTCCCTTTTTGTAGACCGCTTTACTGTTGATTCTCCAGTCCAGTCTGTTGTCCAGGTGAACTCCGAGGTATTTGTACTCCTCCACCACCTCTACTTCTTCTCCCATGATGGAGACAGTCGTTGACTTGTCTCTGTTTCTTCTGAAATCTACAATCATCTCCTTTGTTTTGTTCACATTCAAGGTAAGATGATTGTTTCCACACCATGCCACAAAGCTTCTCACCAGCTCTCTGTATTCAGCTTCTTCACCATCTCTGATACACCCAACAATTGCAGAGTCGTCTGAGTATTTCTGCAGATGACATATTATCCCACTTAAAATAGATAAAATCACACACAGGTGTATTATGTCAGGTGCACATAATCAGTATATTTTTAACAAACTTTTTAAAAGAGTCTTGCCCTATTTAAACCTCAGACCTATTTTTGTTCGATCCTGATTGTTGAAATGTTGAAGAGAGCGCCATGGTGAAATCTAAAGAGCTGTGTGATGCTCTAAGAAAGAAGATTGTGGCCACTTATAAGTCTAGTAAGGGATTTAAAAAGATCTAAAAAGAATTTAATGTCAGCCTTTCCACCATCCAGAAAATTGTTTACGAGTGGAGGACATTCAAAAGAACTGCCGCCATGCCCAAGTCTGGCCGTCTAAGCAAATTCACCTCCAGAGTAGACTGCAATATTCCCAAAGAGATAATCAAAAATACCAAGATATCCTCACAGGAACTACAGTAGGATCTAGCTACTGATGATGTGAAAGTTCATGACTCTACTATCAAAAAGAAACTACAAAAAAGACTTTCACGGGAGGTGTGCAAGTAGGAAACCTTTGCTCTCTAAAAACAATATAATTGCCAGACTGAAGTTTGCCAGACGAACATCGACAAAGACGAAGACTTCTGGAATAATGTTGTTTGGACAGTCTTAAATATAATTTATAGACACTAGAACAGTAGATGCGTTTGGCAAATACAGCCTTTACCAACATTAAAGCATGGAGGTGGCAGTATCCTAGTTTGTGCATGCTTTGCTTCAGCGGGACCTAGCCACCTCACCGTCATAGAATCCATCATGAATTCTACTGTGTATCAGAGGGTGCTAATAAAGAGCTGATTATTTAATGTGGTGTCTAATTTTCTCACATGACTAGATTTTATTGGGTTTTGCATAATACAGTTTGTTCATACCTCAAGCAGGAAATGTTCTGCTTATTTGGCCAAGTTATGTCAGCTGACTTATATTTATTGAAAGAAATTGTTTATGTCAGTGTTGCTGTTAACTAGCTGGACAAAACATGGTCAACATGTAGAAACACATACAGTATGTCCATACATACTTAGGTAATTACAGTACCTATAAGTATTCACTTACATTAGAGATTTTAACCTACTAGCTTTTATAAGTTAATAATGATCAGCCAAATGTGGCTTTGTGTACTGGAAAAAGTAATATTTTAAAGTCAAAGCAAAAACGTGTTTATAATTTTTGCTTGTCGATCTAAGCTGCAGCTAACTGTACCAGCCCTGTCATAGTGGTGGCAATGAGCTTTGTACAGTCATCCAATCCATCTGAAACTTTTCTGGGATTGAAGTCTGTGGGTTGACTGGTCCTGCCCAGAACATCAACCTTGTTTTCTTCAAGCCCTTTCTGTTTAGTTTGAGGCTTCAAGTTGTCTTGCTTGATTGTTGTCTGGCAGATGGAACTAAATTGTCCTTTTAGATTTGTCAATATTTTTGCTGCATTCATTTTACCTTACTTTTACAATCCTTTCAGGGCCTGCTAGTAAGATGCATCCCAACAGCATGATGCTGCCATCACCAGGCACTAGCCTTGGTTTGAGTGTTTACCAGCATCTTTCTCATAGCAACCATTTCACAATGGTTTGACTAGTTAAAAACCCAGTCTTTTCCTTCTCAAGTGCTGATGCCTTTAACTCATTTTGTAAGTGTGACTGAGACCTATTCACACAGTTTTTGGTTAAAGCGACAGGTGTATCAACTAAATACAATGACTTGAAGGAGTTAACAAATCATGCAAGCACTGTTTTTGTTACCACATTCAGTTGTGGAGATTTTTTGTAAATTAGTTTTCAGTTGACATTAAAGTTTTTTTGTTTGCTCTTTGTAAAACTAAACAAAAATTGTTCATGATCTATCTTTAAAGGGGAAAACATTAAAAGGGGTGACTTCTTTATAGGTGCTGTAATTTGAGCCATCTAACAATGGACTAAAATACTGTATTTATTTCTTAGAGTTCATTGTTTGTCTTTTTCCCAGGTTCATGGATGGATTGCAGACCTTGGGTGTCTCAAGCGCAATCGAAGCCCATCATGAACTTATGAGGCCACTTTTTGTTGGGGGACTAAAACCAGCCAGCCTCCAAGATCTGCAGGAGCTATTCATTTTCAGCCTTTCTCCACAAGGGAGTAATCAACGGAGGATGGAGAACCAGACAAAAATCTTCTGGAATGATTGGCTGATTGAAGTAGATGGTATCTGATCGATAATTTACTGTATAAAAAAATGAAAAAGTTTAAATCCACAATACTACACAGAGTTGTTCACAGTTGTATTGCTGAATAGAGATTAGTGATTATCATAGTGATTATCATTACTGAGGTCATGAGATTAAAAACACTTTGAGATGAATTATTCATGAGCTGTAATATATTTTTAATTTAATCTAATAATTGCTGAGAAATGCCCTAGTCTTGAGGTATATTTAAATTTATTACAGTATTGTGGTCGATCAAAAGCGATACATGTACTATATTTTTACCCAAAGAAAGCGAAAGTAAGTGAGTTTCCTGCGATGTACTGGCAACCTGTCGAGGGCGTACACCAGTCCTGCCGTAACCCTTCAAGAATAAGCAGAACAGATCATGGCTAAATGACATAATTTATTGTATTTAAGAGATACCTTCTACTTTGAGCATGTGTAACTCATTCGTGTTCTGGACTCGTAGGTAAATATCTGCTCTGAGTCCCACTAGGTTAAAACGACATGTCGTATTGGTATTTCTTTTTTTAAAGCAAAGGCTTGCCATACTGCTTGACCTGGGTGTCAGTTGGAGCCCCAGCATGCGGTCATTACTGGTTGCCTGCTGTGAGATCGGAAAGCGCCCCCAAGCAACGTTACATGCGTCACCCAAAAGTTTCCAATAACCCCTTAGAAGTTGATAGATTTGTTTTTAGTGGCTGTTTTTTTACTTAATTTTAATTTTCTTTAATTAACGGGATCTTAAAACTAGGCAACACTGACTGCAACTCAAAAATCCTCACCTTGCCCTCTCCACTATGATGGTCATCTGATGATGATCTTCCAGCCAATCAGTATCCACTTCAGGGTTGTGGTTAAACAGTAAGAACTCCAGCACGAGAGGCCCAGTGAATTTTATTTAAAGGCAACACGCATGCAGAAACATTCAAATAATTCATTAAAAATTAGATTAAGAATTTATTGGATGAATTTTAATAAATGTATTATTTCAACAAAAAAAATTATACAGTTTATTCCAGTAATGAAGTTTATCAAAATTTCAAATTTAGGTCTGTTTGGATTGTTTTATTTATTTTTTTTAATTCTCATGTCTTTCAGAAGGAGCACGGCCCCTGGATCTCGGACAGATCCTGATATTTGCAGCTGGTGTGGACTCCATTCCAACACTGGGGTTTTCTTCCACCCCAGTAATCGAGTTTTTACACACCCAGGATGGGAACCGCAGGGTCTTTCCAGAAGCCAATACCTGTGAGGTGATCCTGCGGTTGCCGATTCACCCCAGCTACAGTCTTTTTGTTGAATACATGGAATCTGGTATCTTGCAGTCCCCCACGTTTGGATTCGTCTGAGGGTTTAGGTAAGGAGAATCAGAACAAATTTGTATATTTAAAACTGACAAGTAGGGTGATAGTAAGAATATGAAAGAAACTAAAAAAGAGAAGGATCAAAGAACTTTAAAAAATCCAAAAGCTTTATTTAATGCCACATTTGAAGGTTTGAAAAGCAGGCTTTATATTGATTTTTATGGTTAATGTGTTTTAATTTCTTACAGGCGCTGTTTCCATCTTTTTCTCTCCTGTTCATCTCCAGTTCTGATGTTCATCTTCCCTACAAGTGTTCTGTAGGGTAGAGTTAATTTTGGGACACTGGCCAAAACACAAGTTAAGTGTTATTCTGGAGAGCTGTAATTATGTTTTTTTTTCTCAACTGTGAACAGCCCATAACTTCCTTTTGAATAAATGCTCCTTCAAACGTTGTTTTGTTTTTTTCCAATCACCTGTCATCACTGTTTCTTGCAATATTTAGGTTTTTCCTATGGGAAATATATATATGTGTGTGTGTGTGGTGTACCTATTTATATATATATATGTATGTATAACTATATCTGTTAGTAACATCTATGAGGCTGAAGTTGGCTTGTAAATTGCTGTATCCATTTTGTCACCAAAATAAATGCTTCCACTTCTTTAAAAACAGTGCAATTATTTGAATATCAATGTATAAGAAGAGAATGGTCCAACTTAAACTACTGCTTTACTTACAGCAGTTTGAAACTTGTATAAAAGCTTATAAAATTGTTTAATGTTAACAAACAACTTTGCTTCCGTTTTTCACAAATAAAATAAAAGCAAATAATAAATATAGCAATAGATAACAATTACTTAATTTTTACCATTCACTGAATGAGGTAGCCTATAGCTGGAGCTCAATTCTTAATTATGACATTCAGTACTACATAGGCCTACAGATCCAAGTAGACCAATGCCCCATAAGTTTCTTTTTTTTTTGGGGGGGGGGGACTACAGTACACCCATTCTCACAATCTCACACAGATTCTGGTTAGACCTTTGGTCAAAAGGATAGACCTAATAAATTTTGGAGATCCAACAAAAGGAAACAATTTACCAATATAATATGGATTAAATGGCATTAATAATGAGACAAAACTAACATGTGAAAGACTTATTTTGAAATACCAGTTCTCAAACCGGAAGTGCTGGGTTGAATTTTTTTTTTTTTTTTTTGCTGGGTTGAATTTTTACCGGCCTCTGATAAATAGGTAAGGCAGGATTTCGCACTGAGCTAATGGGTTGTAACATACATAAAGATAAATTTCTGCTGTAATGTCAAACACACAAAGATGGACACAGGTATATGCTCAGAAAATAATGAAACTGGGAAATGACACAGACAACAGATGAAGACTACAGTCTGTAACAACGCGAGAAACGACAGTTTCTAACAGCAAGAGAAACGACAGTTTACAACAGCAGAGGAAACGACAGTTTCTAACAGCAGAGGAAACGAAAGGTTACAACAGCAAGGGAAACGACAGTTTCTAACAGCAAGAGAAACGACAGGTTACAACAGCAAGAGAAACGACAGTTTCTAACAGCAAGGGAAACGACAGGTTACAACAGCAAGAAAAACGACAGGTTACAACAGCAAGGGAAACGACAGTTTCTAACAACAAGAGAAACGACAGGTTACAACAGCAAGAAAAACGACAGGTTACAACAGCAAGGGAAACGACAGTTTCTAACAGCAAGGGAAACGACAGGTTACAACAGCAAGGGAAACGACAGGTTACAACAGCAAGGGAAACGACAGTTTCTAACAGCAAGGGAAACGACAGGTTACAACAGCAAGGGAAACGACAGGTTACAACAGCAAGGGAAACGACAGTTTCTAACAGCAAGGGAAACGACAGGTTACAACAGCAAGGGAAACGACAGGTTACAACAGCAAGGGAAACGACAGTTTCTAACAGCAAGGGAAACGACAGGTTACAACAGCAAGGGAAACGACAGGTTACAACAGCAAGGGAAACGACAGTTTCTAACAGCAAGGGAAACGACAGGTTACAACAGCAAGGGAAACGACAGGTTACAACAGCAAGGGAAACGACAGTTTCTAACAGCAAGGGAAACGACAGGTTACAACAGCAAGGGAAACGACAGGTTACAACAGCAAGGGAAACGACAGTTTCTAACAGCAAGGGAAACGACAGGTTACAACAGCAAGAGAAACGACAGGTTACAACAGCAAGAAAAACGACAGTTTCTAACAGCAAGGGAAACGACAGGTTACAACAGCAAGGGAAACGACAGGTTACAACAGCAAGAAAAACGACAGGTTACAACAGCAAGAAAAACGACAGTTTCTAACAGCAAGAGAAACGACAGGTTACAACAGCAAGAAAAACGACAGGTTACAACAGCAAGAAAAACGACAGTTTCTAACAGCAAGAGAAACGACAGGTTACAACAGCAAGAAAAACGACAGGTTACAACAGCAGAGGAAACGACAGTTTCTAACAGCAAGGGAAACAACAGTTTCTAAGGACAGAATGACATAAGACTACAGCAATTACATGATTAAATTAAAACGAATAGGCTAAAGGTTTGGTCAAATTAGTCATTTACATAGGTAATGTAGTAGTCAAATGTAAATTTGTAAGGGCAGAAGTACTGTTGCCAGATACATAGACGCTCTCAAATGCAAACTTTCATTTAACTTTCAAGTTGATTTGGCATGTGCAGTGTGCGTATGAACATAGACAAACATTTTTGGCACATTTGGAACCCCATAATTATAAGCTCAGTGTCCTAAACGTGTGATTTCCACGGCTCCTTCCTACACTGTATAGTAGTGGGATTTTTTCAAGTTCACGTAATGTAAATCCTAAATGCAATTTGTCCATTGTCTTTAACTGCCTTGCCCTGCAGGAATGTTAGGGCACTACAGTTGTGATCCTGCCAGAAGAAGGGGAAAAAAAGAGAGTAAATATGTGTACAGGAATCCTAAATGATCATTCAGTCCAAACATGTATAACAAAGTCCTAATTTAACTAGTTTTAAATAAACACAAACATTTTTATTAGATAGATAGATAGATAGATAGATAGATAGATAGATAGATAGATAGATAGATAGATAGATATTTTCCTTTTTAGTACCATCACTATAGGGGAGTTACATGTTTTTAAAGTTGATCTTTTGTGAGCATGGGTTTAAATGATCTCTAATAAAATGTACCTGTTTGTCTTCTACAGCGGTTTTATGGCTTTTATAAAGTGTTTTTGACACAATAAAATAGACCAAGCCTTTTTTATGTTTTCTAAATGATAACTTCCAATAACCTAAGCACCATAGTAAAAAGACCTGAACTCATAAATGCTACTCTTATGCATTTACAATGTAAAAATTATTCTGGATGTTTTTTTAAAATAATGCGATAGAATATTAAGCTTTTAATGATGAATTTCTTTTTCTTCCTTTTCTGTTTCGCCTGAGCTGAAGGAAACAGTCAACAGGCAAACACAATGGACAGCTGTCTCGCTGTTATAAAAAAACCCAAAACGGAAATATTTTTTTTCCTTTAAATAATACTTCATTGCACTCATAAGCCTTGCAGCGTTTGCTCTATGCGGTCCTAAACCGGCTTAATTTCCCATTGAAAACAATAGGCCTCGCTAATTGATTTTAATGGCTCTCTCCGCGACGATGCCTCCCTTATGAGTTGGAGAGAGAGGTCTTTAAGATTATTATTATTAGTATAATTGCCATTACCCCTACACTTTCCCTTGCGAGTGGGAGACAGAGAACGGATATATTTGCCCTTAAGCTGAGCAAATAATTATTAGAGGCTGGAAACAAACAGACGACCGTCGCTCTCGCGCCCCCGTTTGCGCGCGCATACACGCACACACACCTGCCCTGCACCTTTTGAGAAGACCCCCCTCCCGGCGACCCTCCTTCCCCCCGTCGCCCTCATCGTGCGGCGTGCCGCTTGTAATTTATGCAAAATTAATTGATACATCTTTTATAATTGATGTGCTGTAAACTTAATGAGTAATTTATGTAATTAGTCAATTAAGGATAATTCCGACATATGTTCCATATGCCCAGAAGGTGCGCTTTACACAACTAGTTATTTGTCCAGGAGTTTGATGCTGTTCCGAAGAATGCGGCGGACTACCTAATTAATTTTGTTATGTATATCAGCTGCAGTGTCTATTTAACGGCCCCCTTTGCGAAAACAGATTTAATATTGATCTTTCCCGGGCGTTTTAAGGGGGATGCTTTTACACACGTTGGCCTCCGAGGGCCTTTGGAGTTGCACGTCTCATTTTTATTCCAGGCGCCAGGAAAACAACCCTTCCCTTTATTTATCCGTTCATTTAAAAATACTCTCTAGCTGCGGGTGATGTGGCGCTTAAAATGTAATTTCCCTTGCAATTATCTGATGCCTTTAAAATATGCTCTCACTTGACACAGCTGACCTTTTGAGTGGGCTTTAAGGACCCAGGCATTACAGGAGAGATGCACCGGCTAATTAATTGACACAGTTTTGAATATTCATACCTAATACGACGAGCTTGCCCTTAATTACATTGTTGGACTTTTCTCCAAGGAGGCTAAATCACGGAAGGCTTAATTATTGTAATGTATTCGAAGGCCCGCAGGGGCACCGGGGAAGACAGGAGCCTTCAAGGACCCAGCCATGACACCTGGCCAGAGAGGAAAAAACACAGAAAGCAGCTTTTTGTTGTTCTCTCCGCCAAGCAGGATCCGAAGCAGGGGGATGAAGTTTGTTTACATCCTTGTAGGATTCACCAGAGAGTGTTTGAACAGACAGACAGCCGCCGGACTCCCCTCTCAGCAATTAATCAACAACAGCGCCTCTCTTCGCTCAGTGTGTTGTTTTTGTCGTGTGCTTTCTGTGGCAAAACAGTTTGTGTGAGCGTGGGGAGCAGACGAGAAGCGCGCTGATTATTGTGCGCAAAGGAACACATGATTTATTGCTAGGAAAGTCTGAAAGTGCAATCGGGCAAATTTAACAAAGAGGCTGTATTTAAATTTGCCATCTTTGTCTATTTGCTTTCTGAACGGCAAAACCAGTGAGGTTTCTGTTTCCTTTCTTAGGTCACTTAACTCAAACGACAAGGACTTTACTTTAGAAACGAACTTTTTTGATTGTACCTGCCACTTGGTGCATGTCTGTTTGGCGCCATTAACTGTCTTGTTTCAGGGTTACACCCAGGATGTATGAGCTTTGGGATTTAAGGCTACTCAGGAACACTGAACCTTAATTTGTCATAATCAAATTCAGGAAAAGCAAGACTTTTAATTTGAAAAGTTCATATAATCGTCACTTTGAAACATCAACAGTCACTTTGTTCATGCCTGCTAGGTTTAGATCTGTAATCTAGATTGGTGGCAATATATCTCATATATATCATAATAGCCTTTATTTTGAAAGTAAGTAATGCAATTCCCCAACTGGTTTACTTAGTTTGGTTATGCAGAACCCACATCTGAATACATCTAAACAATGAAAATGCCAAGTCTTTTATTTTAAAGCATGCCTTTAGCTTTATTTTGACAGGCAAAGATTTCCCTTTGCGTCTCGATCCCATGATTTAGTCGCCATGGGATCAAATCCCACCCGGGCCCTTGTTGTGCCTTGCCACATAGAGATTTTTCTTTCAACTTTTTACATTTTATAGAACATTAGTGTATTTAACATTTACTTGCTAAAAGAAACTTTTTGTTCCACCAATGTCACTCCCTACAAGCGTTATTAATAATTACAAATAAATCACTTTTTTTTTCTAACCTGGGGCCATGAAATCATCATGTTGTCCTAAATATGTTAAAATAGTATTAAATTACCTTGCAATAAGTAAAAATACACATGTAAATTAAAATAATGTATTATTTGTAACTTTACTGCGTTGGACTGGCGACCTGTACCCCGCCTCTCGCCCGTAAATAGCTGGAGATACGTACCAGTTCCCCCGCGACCCCTTGAGGATAAAGTGGATCAGATAACTGTTGGATGGATGTAACTTTACATTTGAAAGACTTGAAAATGTTTTTATGTAATGGATAAATATTTTACGTCCTTTGTGAAATCATGTTCTAACACATTTACCTGTCAAATATTTTCTGTCATGTGTTATATTGTGGTTTTAATAATTCACAACAGACTCCAGATTATTTTGCCGTACCCAACGAGGTAATATGATTTATTGAGGTGAATTTAGAAGTTTACTGTGAGAAGAGCTTCTCAGTGCTCAGTATTACACTCTAAACCGTCCATAAGCAACGCCACCTAATTTACATTATAACACAATGCAGCTTAACAAGCTTTATATGCAGCTGGTTTTCCCTTTATTGGTTATGATGTAATTCTGACGCTCATAGGCTGCATAAATAAGTCCTTCTCAGTTTGAAAGAAGAACGCGGCTCTTTCCTTTTCTTCCTTTCTCACTTATCTAGCTTTCATTGCTTTGATAGCTTTTAGGCTCAGAGAGACACATTTTTACCTAAATTAAAATCACTGTCTTTTAATCTATCCATTTTCTGAACCGCTTATTCCTCAAGGGGTCGCGGGGGGGCTGGTGCCTATCTCCAGCTGTCAACGGGCGAGAGGCGGGGTACACCCTGGACAGGTCGCCAGTTGTCTTTTAATCCTTCTTTACAAGTGAAGAATCTGGGTGTGATTTTTGACTATGAGCTGACTGTTATTCCTCACATTAAAAACATTACCAAAATAGATTTTTTTTCACCTAAAGTACATCGGCAGAGTCCGTTGTGGTGATGTTTTTATTTTGGGTTTTGGAAAAGGGGGTGGATTGTTGGGTCATTTTAATCTGTAAAGCAATTTGAGAAGCTTTGTAGTTTGAAAAGCGCTTTATAAATAAAGTTTGATTTGATTTGATTGACAGGGGTTACCTTTAATGTAGCGTTGACGCACACGAGCATCGCTTGAATCTGTGTTGATCGAATTCATCTAAGCTTCGCGGGTGGATCCGAATAAGCCTGAAGTTAACTGTTACGCTAATTCAGGCAAGGATATTTCAGATGAGCCTCTATTTCTTGAGCTCACTTCATGGAACACCCCCCAGATCTCACCATCTTCACTTTATTCATCTGTGTTAGTTCAGGTATGCTTTATTACTCACATGAAGATTATTGTTCTGTGATTTGAGTTCTACTTAAGAGTTTATATCTTCATATTTTCTCTGTTTCTTGCTCTTTTTGTTACTCAAAGATTTTTGCACTCTTTTTGCACTCTGAGTTTCTTTTGTGCTATTTCTGATTTATCTAGATCTTATCCTTCTGTTACTCCTCTGCATTAGTTTTCTACTGTGCATTTAGGAATATTCGAGCCTAATTCTGTTATGTTTCAACCTTTTGTTTTCCTTCTTTGTTTTGTCTATTTCCTCTCTGCTATTCTGACTCCTTCCCAGCTGCAATTTGCCTCCACCTGTTCAGTCACTCCCACCTGCATCCGATTTGCTTGATTAAGTTTCCCTCGACTTCCTCTGTCATCTCTATCTCTTCCCTCATTCGCTGCTCATTTTTTGTCACGCCTAGCTGAGTTCTCCATCTTCTTTCCCTTCATCTCGTTATTATCATTCCTTGTATATTCACTCTGTGTTTATTATATTCCTGCCTTTCACCATTAAATCATACTTCTCTTACCTGCCTGTGTTTGGGTCCTCAAGTCCTAACAGATTTTTCTTCTTAAGTTTCTTGATCCAAAAATTATTCCTTAAAATTACACTGCCAACTTCCTCTATTACCACATCACCAACACATGACAAAAAGATTGTTAAATATCAATGCTTTAAAGGGGAAGTACATTTTTTTTCAACCCAAACCTTATTTATAGCATGCATTACGTTCATTTACTCTCCCAAACAACTTTGGATTGACTTGAATTCCTGTTTGGATCCATTCGCGATCAGCGTATTGGATTTGTTGGGGCACGCAGTGTCGCCTCTAAATAAGGCATTATCTGCCACAAAACTCCTTAATTTCACCAATGTTTTGTTATGAATCGCTATTACCCTCTGAGTTTGAAGCATCTCAGAGGTGCTTTGTTGTTGTAATCTGGGGTGTTGTACAGGTTTTGTATTCCAACTACACCAACCTGTGACACCGTCCACCATTGTAGTTGTAATCTGAGCAGGGCTTTCACTCTGTGCTCTACAATGCTCAGTTAGACAGAACGTGCTACTGAAAAAATCAACATGGTTCACGTTTGTTTCCAAATTGCAAAAACAAAAAGACCAAGTGGACTAAGTTCAGCTTCCACAGGCTCCTCCTCCCCAACTTGCTCAGTCCTACTCAGACTACAAATGCAACAGTGGACGGCAGCAATGTCATTGAAATTGCTGTTTGTTGTAAGTTGAAACTGGTTGCAATAAAAGCCTTTAAAGCACCCTGGATGACTTAAAAAAAAGCACCTCAGAACTCACAAGGAAATAGTGCTAGCGATTCATGACGAAACACTGGTAAAATGAAGGAGTTAAATAAAAGATAAGGCCTTATTTAGAGGCTCCACTCTGCCTGCCACAACAACTGCCATTATGTGGATTTTTTGTTGATTGCAAATGGATCTCCCAAAGGACTTCAAGTGGCACCAAACTTGTCTGGGTGATGAACATAATGTATGCTAGAAATAAGGTCCAGGCTGAAAGAAAAATAACTTTTCCTTTAATTATTAATCTTTATTTCTAAGAGCAACCTAATCTCTTTATCATGTCTGGTTCAATTCCATTGACAATGCTAAAACCGTTCGTCAATTTTAAGGCATTTCCTGGACAGGTTGCCTGTCCATCACAGGGCAAAACAGAAAGACATGGAACATATATACAAGGAACACACACTACACTTAATGGCAAGTGAGAGTAATAAATTAACCTTAAAAGTCATAGTTTTGAACTATTGAAGGGACCTGGATTGCTAGGAGAGAAACCATGCATCTGCATGGAGAGCATACAAACTCTATGCAGAAAGATCCTAGGATGGTGTTTGAACCTGGGGACTTTTTGCTGCAAGGCAACCATTAATTTGAGCATCAGCCCCTAGTGACCCTGCAAGGACAAGTAGGTATAAACAATGGATGGATGGATAGATGGAGATGATCGCTGTTGTATCTGGAAAGACAGGACTTAAACCAAGGGTGGTTTTTCAAAACCCCTGATCTCATGGGGATGAAATTTATAAATGCATATTTAATAAAAACATCCATTTAGTCCGAAAAACACCATTGAACTTCTTTATTTGCAGACTCACATTTTCTCTATATTTAACAAAAAACTTATTGTGCATCTGTGCTAAAGAAGCATGAATATTGTGCACTGTAACAGAGAAAATTGAGGTATATGGGACTAGTGATTGCCTGGTGAAAGAGAACAATCTGCCTCCTACAACAGTAACAACCATGCCCCCTTCCTCTTTTATATAGAATTAGTACTTTATTTAAAAACTCACCAAATAGAGTAAATTGGTTGCTGAATACATGCTGTGTTCGAGTTTCTCTGAAGTTAGAGCATGGATTTAAGGAATGGAGTCTCCCCTGAGAGCCGCAAGTTTCAGATGAAACCAGAAGGATTTGCTAGTAATTGTGATGCTTGTTTGCTGTGGTTCATACATACAGTTTATACAGTTATATACTATGTGTTTAGTTGAGTGGGAAACAAACTGTCAGAATTATAGTGAATAATTTATACTTGTAACTTTCACCAAATAACAATCTTGCAGCTGCATTATTGGTCCCCAGGCACTGCTGTATTACTTCTGACTGGGAACTTAAAACATATGATTTGCAAATACAAAGAGTATGTATTTAATTTTATTGATGCTTGATTTCGTGGTTTCTAGCACTTATGCCTTGAAACAAGAAAGTCTAAGTGGTCTCTTTCTGCAGGAAGTATGGATGTTCTATCTGTTCTATGTGTGGGTTCTCTCTGGGTTTCCTGCCTTCCTTCCAAAGTCCAAAAAGATGCTTTTTGGGTTTAAATGGTTTCTCTAGTCATTGGGTGTCAGCAGGGGAGGATTAAGGTGTACAGGGGCCCCTAGGCTGCACTTGTCTGTGGGCCATGCACCCTCTCCATCCTTGCACTTCTTCTCTGGTCTCATCTGCTGATATTTTTTATAATGTTAAATAGCTTGTTCTGTGTGATGCTCCCTACGTTTTAAAAACTTTTGAGATAAGACTAGGTCAAATAGGTCTGTAACCTACATTGTAAAATGATCAGTTTTACCCTAAACTCTTTTTGGCTTAAATTCCGTCTTCCAATTTTTTATTTTTGTTGTTGTTGTTGTAGTTTTTTGTTTGTTTCCTTTTTGTGTGTAGTAGTAGTAGTAGTAGTAGTAGTAATAACTTCAATCACAAAAAATTACAGCAGCAACAATTGTTTACTAAATACGTAAACAAAATGATATAATTTTTAACTGGCCAATGGGGGCCCCCCAGAATGCACGTGGCCCCTAGGCTCAAGCCATATCTAGCCTGTGCATTAATCCACGCCTGGGTGTCGGTGTGTGTTTGTATGGTTGATTCTCCTGTGTGCCTTTATGTTGGGCTGGCAAACTGTCAAGGGTATCACGGCTCTTGCCAAATGACCTCTGGATATAAGCATCGGGTAATTTAACCATAAGTGGATGGATTTCAGTTTAAATAAATGTAATCTTCTTATCTCATTAAAACATAAAAGGTAGAGAAAAATATAGTGATGTAATGTATGACCAATTTTATTTCACATTAGGTTTTTATAATGTATCTAAATGGCATGTTTTTTCTTACGAAGATTTCAAGAATTTACTATTTGACAGTTTGTTAAAAGGATCCAAGAAACAAGGGATTTAACAAAATAATAATTTTTCAAATTTTTTTTTTTTCATGTATAAGATATTATAGGGCTGGGGAAACATAGGGGTCAAAGGTCAATCACACGCAGAAAAGACGGGATGGATTTGTTTAAGAGGTAAGACTTTAAACACAGCTGATATCTGTCACTATGATCTGTGTGAGTGTGTTATGCAGGGCTCTTTGATTGGCAAACAGCAGATTAGAATCAAACGTGCCCACAGATTGCCCCTCCTCTCATGACTTCACCCCATCTCTTCTCTGTCTCCTACCACCCCTATTTTCACACACACACGCAGACTCACGCATACACACAAATCCTCTGTTCACTCCCCAAGTGTCTGGATAACAGATAATAGAGCCGACGACCTGCGGGGGGCTTTCAAAAACAGAGCGCGGCGAGGGTGAGCGTCGCATATCAAGAGGAGCGGAGAAAAGAGGAGCCACACACACATCGGCCGCCCCAAGTGAGGAGAACTTAAGGGACTTTTTACGCACGATTGTTGAGTTTTGCGCATAACTTTAAAGAGCAGCGTTTCAGAGAAAAGACACCCAGAGAAGGTTATATGTGGATGTCTGCACCCCTGAGGATCCTGCCTGTCAGCTACAGGCCTCCTGGTTGTTAAAACGCAGGTAATCTAATTTGATGGCTCAGATTTTTGGAATCAAGCAGCTGGATGGAGACTGACTGTCAAGTAAGCAAAGGTGTAAAATATAACTAAAAAGTGATTTGCCTAAAGCAAAAACTTTAAGAGATTAGTAACAGCTATGCCCCGTCCTGGGAAAAACTCCTACAGCGACCAGAAGCCCCCTTATTCCTACATTTCACTGACTGCGATGGCCATCCAAAACTCCTCGGACAAGATGCTTCCCCTGAGTGACATTTACAAGTTCATCATGGATCGCTTTCCATACTACCGAGAGAACACACAGAGGTGGCAGAACTCCCTCAGACACAATCTCTCCTTCAACGACTGCTTCATCAAGATCCCCCGGCGGCCCGATCAGCCTGGAAAGGGCAGTTTCTGGGCTCTGCACCCGGATTGTGGAGACATGTTTGAAAACGGCAGCTTCCTGAGGAGAAGGAAGCGGTTTAAAGTGCTGCGCGCTGAGCACATGGCATGCAAGAGTTCTCCAATGATGCACTACTTCCATCATCACCACCACCACCCTGGCAGCAAGCTGAGCGCCGCACCGACTCATCCTGAACACCCGGTCGCCCCTGCAGGGGTGAGTCGGCTCCCTCACTTCCAGAGCTACGGGGGGATCGCCTGCGCGCAGCCAGGTGGGTTCAAGCATCCGTTCGCCATCGAGAACATCATAGGAAGGGACTACAAGGGTGTTGTGGCCGGCGGGCTTCCTCTCACATCGGTCATGCACCACCTGGGTTACCCGATGCCCCCTCAGCTCAGCAGTGTGGTCAACTCCATGTGGCCACACGTCGGCGTGCTGTCAGAGTCCATGAGCGGCGTACCCGTGCATGCGCCATCATCCGAATACGCGCCATTTAGCGTGTCCGCAAAGGGCCTGTACCACAGCGCCAGCGGGCCATCACTTCCCGCGGTCCCGGTGCCAATAAAGCCAACCCCATCTCTGGGTCCGATGCCCGGTCTAGGGGGTTTGCAGACCGGTCCGACCCAGCTCTGCTCTCCAGGGTCGGTGATGGAAAAGAGCGATCTGTTGGAGGGGAAAGGAACCGCGCTACACCCGGCTCTCCTGCTGTCTTAACCGGGTAAACAGCGGATTCATTTCGGCTCTTTTTTTACTGTTAAAAGTCGCGCAGAACATGAGAGACCGTGATAAATAAATCAGAACAGGCCTACCAGAGGCAACTTCAACTGTTGTAAAATAAATTATTGTACTCTGTAATTGATTTGTCATTTAGATCTTTGTGTTTAAAAATCGTAAGTTGTTTTTAGTGAATTTACCACCAAAGTGGCGCATATAATCAGACAAGCAGATCCCAAAGAAAGCTTTCGTTTAAAAGACTTTCCTAATGCAAAATAAGAAATGTCTCTATTTTTTGCTTTTATTCTTCACTGTAGGTCATAGCAAGTCTGTTGGCTAAAGTAAAAGTAGGCCATTTTGCTTAAAAATATTTAATTAGGCCTGTTGCACTTTTTTGTCTGTTCCTTAGCAGTTTATTAATAATTTTATGTCTGTATTATAACGCTATTTACCTGAATATATTTATAAAGAATTTGCAACTGAATCCTGACTTTTGTAATTTTCTTTCTCACATTTCTTTACATTTTTCCACAGCAGGAACTTGAACATTTTAGTCATAAGGTACAAAAAAGATAAATTCCTCTTATAAATTTCCTTTTGACATTAGTGTAAATTTTTCTGAAATAAAATGGTTTGTAGTCTAATTATAAGGATTTACATTTGCATGTAATTGCTCAAAATTTGAATGGTAAAGCAAATAATTACTGTTCAAAAGAAGTATTGTGCTTTTTTTTAACTTCTAAGATACTAAAATGTTGAACAGATGCCAAGGGCTGTCTTGAATATGAAATGTGTCGTTCTTTTTTGCGTCAAGTTTTATCTTTAAGATTAAACATCAAAATAAAAACAGAAACATTTGATTTGTAATATTTGACTAAAATTACAGAAAAGATAGTAAATTTTAATTATTCAACAGAAAACAAAAACCAATCAACATGTTTTTTGCAAATGTGATATTTTACAGTTTTAGAGAGCAAATTTCAAATTCAATCAAACCAAAGTGACTTGCCGAAAACAAACAACAAAAAAACTTCTCATCTGCCAGATAATCTTATGCTTAAAAGGAAAGAAAACCTAACCTGACTTAAACCCTGCAGCCATCCTCAGCCTTTATGTAGGTGTGGCCATAGTCTGGACAGAGTATTTGGGCTGTTTTGCCCATCAGAAAACAGTAAGATGCACTTATGACTGAAATGAGGAATCAGTAACACTCAGCACTGCAGCTTCACCATCTTCAAAAGCAGACATGGTGGTGGTGGAGGTGGTGGGGGCATCAGATCAAGTTTGCTCTTTTGTTTGCTCTGTTTTAATGAAGCTTTGAAGCCTCTCCACTCTAGCAGCACCTCAGGTTCATCCCACTGAAAGTGACTTATATTTAACCTCCTGTCCCCCTGTTTAGCATCCCAAAGGCGGCCACAGCCGACACCATTGTCACACCAGCCTCTGAACAAATAATTGAGATGCACCAGCGGAGGAGATGTGTGGGAGTGAAGAATTAGAAAGCATTTGTGTGTCAATCAAAATACACTCATAACTCTTATTACTTCTTTTAGTTTATTTTGAATAGTTTTCCAGCGTATGGTGAGTTATTTTATTTTCTACTTCTCCTCGTCACGTTAGGTCTGATATATACACATAAACAGACACACACTTCTTCTCCGCAGGATGCCAGTAATTTCTAGTTAAGGGAACTGAGATTTGAGAGTGTTTATGTGAAAAGCTGTGCCTACAAAAGCGTGTGTGTGTGTGTGTTCGTGTAAGTGTGTGTTTCTTTAATTCCCTGATCAGCAGGTCTCAGTGTCTTTAATAGCCCTCACTGCATTAGCACATAATTAAATGCCACTAATTAAGACACAATAAGAAGAGTAATAATGCAGCCATTACTACCCTCCATGATCTTCAGTCTTCACAACAGCTATGTTATATGCTTCTGGAATCATAATATCACATGAGGTCTCCTGATGGGCACATGTGTTTACATGCAGGGTAACAGGAGCTGGTTTTTGCATGCAAAAAAATATGTCTCATGCAGAGATAAAATCACATCGTCAAGCAGCCTCAGGACTGATATTTCTGTTACACTCTTGCAGATTTTTTTTGCATCATATACTAGCACATTAGCACAAAGGTTGTCATGTTTTTCTAAGTGAAAAATAGGTGAAGGTAGTCATTATGGGAGTCATAGGATGATTGTTTTTCACAGATATGAAAAAACTGAAGTCACCGTAGCATACATTTGTGAAAAATCTGGATTGTTTTAGTGTTGTGTCTTGCTGAAGATATAAAAGAAAGCTATTAAGTCTTCGCTAGGGATGAAATATAGAAACTGATTTTACCCATGAATTTCAAAATGTATAAAAAGTATATATATATATACACACACACCCCCACCCCCACTCACACACCTAAGCACACACACACATATATAGAGCCTTTCATTATTATTATTATTATTATTATTATTATTATTATTATTATTACTACTACTACTACTATTACTATAGCAGGAATAGAAGTAGCAATATTTCTATCGTTTTACTTTTTCATTTTTGCACCAGGTTCCTCAACTCATTGAAATTTCTTCTGTTTTGCAATATATCCATATTAAAATAGAAACATATATCAATAGAAAATGATCCCATGTTTCAGTAGAATTATCTGAATAAATGAAAGCAACATTTAAAAAGAAGTAATAAAAACCCACAGAAAATGTTCTAAATTTGCAGTTTTAGCATGGAACGGTTGGGGATTCTGATAGTAATGTGAACTAGTAAACATAATCCTACACTAACACTTAAACTTTTTGCAAAAGTTGACAGTTTCAGTGCGGACGATATTTATAATAAGCCTAATACCTGCAGTACAATAAACAATATGTGTAAACCTGCTGTGATATTTGTATATGTTCGGCAATCAGTAAAGACGTTGATAATTTCTTGTGTTGTGACATGCAGCAGTTAGCAGAGTTAACACATTTAACAACATGTTAATCATTTTCATTCTGCGCCATCAAGAAATGGAAACAGGATTCCAAATAGTTTGAAAACATATGAGGAACTCATTGTCCGATACAAGTAAAAAAAACTGCAACTAATAAATACAACTGCTTATCAGCAACCAGGTGTCATCATTAATATCTTAGTTTACTCTCGAGACAGTGTAATGTTCTGCATTACTAGCATTTTAAAATTGAAATAATAAAAGAACAGTTTGAAAACTAAATCAGAATTAGAAAATACATAAACTGTACATGTTAACTTTGCATGTGTTCTACAGATTCAGCTGGTTTTATCTCCCTGAGGGACTGTGGATAGAAATAAAACTCAACAATGCACTCAGCGTTCAGACTGTTGCCTTTTTGAGAAGAGTTGCAATAAGCTGCTTTTATGGCCTTTAAAATATCCAAATATCAGAGATTTACACATACGCTTTTCACTGTTATTGTGAAAGCTTGAAGGAAGTTGTGTCTCAGTTAATCTACTCTAATAAAAATACATGTTGAACTGCTTCAGGCGTAAAAATTATTTTTTTAAAAATCTGTTTTGTGGAGAAAAGTTAAGTTGCTAATAGTTCTGAAAATCAAGTTAATTTGCGCTGTACTGACCATAAGGCAGCTAGCCAGTTCTGAAGGTAGAGGACTACTTTTATTTCATTCATCATGGTGGAAAGAAATATCATCAAAAGGTAATTTTCTTAATTAGTTATGAATCCCAAAATAAAATTGAGATGTTGTACTCTTTGGGGCTGAAAATATCCAGCTTCAGTCTCCGTGATTCCTACTTGGGTCTGTGGCTGTGTTTGATGAAAGAAATAGCTTTTATTATCTCTCACATCAGTGTAGGATTTTATGTTTATTTTAAAAAGGTTATAGTTACTGAAAAAAATATGTTAATCGTTAAAACCAACAACAGCTTGATCCCTATTTGATAACACAGCAGCAGTCTGAATAATAATTATTGATATCTTTCCTTTTGATTTTTAACAATACTGAAAAAGCGTATTTGACTCTCCTAACAGACATGTAACACTTGATGCATTGTGCCTTCAGTATCTACTTAAATCATGACCGCTATAACAGAAAGCTGCTGTGCTGCTTTGACATAGTGACTTGTAGATTCAGAGGCTGGTTTAGCAAGAAAATAAATAATTGTTTGGGAGTACGAAAGTTAACAATTCCTAGTTTGTGCAAGAATTAGCCTCTGTATCATTTCCTGGGAGAACATTTTTTTTTTTCAGTTTTTCATTTGAAAATAAAGATTTCTTCTGAAATCAAAGACTGATTAGTGATTCAAATTACCTGTAAGTAATATGATCTAGCTTGTGAAAAAAAAAAGATTTATCATGTAAAGCTGGAGTTTAAAATGAATAATATCAGGATTATGAATGAATAAAACATCCATGTCAGAGGTTTCACTGTCCGCCCTCTGAAACATAATGTGACGGTCATGCATAGATGATGGTGCATTAGTGGTAATTACCCACCCTTCATAGGGGCCAGGGTGGCAAACTCTACATGCGTTTTTCCTAATGATCAGCAAGAGCTGGCCATCATGATGAGCATCTTAATTCATCTGATCTAATGTGCCGCTCGCACCAACACACGTTTGCAGGAGCTTACATACTTCAATATTATTCTTTGTTCTAGACAGTAATTTGAACATATTTGGAACATCAGATGAGGACGAATGTTCATATAATTGTAATAGTTTAGTCAAAGCTTAAAAGCTTATTGAAAAAGTACTATTTCTAAGATAAAACCGTGACTTTCCTTTAGCTATTTCAAGGTTTACAAAAAAATTAAGTATGTTAAATGGGAAATGTGTGCATAAGTATATGACATTCAGTTTTGCATGTAAATCAAACTTTGTATTCAAACACATTTTCTGCATATTTTTAGAGAAGAAAATTGAACCTAAAACTGACCATGGAAAAACAACAGTGCTGGTACTGTTAGACCTCAGTGCGGCGTTTGACACTGTTGATCATGATATATTACTGGAACGTCTAGAGAGCTGGGTCGGACTCTCTGGTACAGTACTCGACTGGTTCACATCCTACCTCAAGAACAGGAACTTCTTTGTATCAGTTAGCCAGTTCTCATCACAAAACACAGAAATAACATGTGGGGTCCCCCAGGGCTCCATCCTGGGGCCCCTCCTATTTAGCATCTATATGCTTCCGCTTAGCCAGATTATAACCGCCAACCATGTTAAATACCACAACTATGCTGACGACACTCAGCTTTATATCTCAGTGTCACCAGATGATGTTGAACCCATCCAAATCCTCAATAAATGCATTGAGCAAATTAACAGCTGGATGTCCCATAATTTCCTACAACTGAACAAAAACAAAACTGAAGTGCTTCTCTTTGGACCCAAAAAAGATCGATTAAATATCAGTAAACAGCTTCAGTTGGTCCAACTAGAAACTACTGACCAGGCCAGAAATCTAGGTGTAATAATGGACTCAGACCAGAACCTCCAGGGTCACATAAAGGCAATAACAAGGTCAGCTTTCTATCACCTGAGGAACATTTCTAGGATTAAAGGAATGATGACACAAGGAGACCTAGAAAAACTCATCCATGCATTTATCTCTAGCCGCCTTGATTACTGTAACAGTATCCTCACAGGTCTACCTAAAAAATCAATCAGACAGCTGCAGCTGATCCAGAACGCTGCTGCTCGTGTTCTCACTAGAACCAGGAAAGTAGAACACATCACCCCAGTTCTAAAGTCCTTACACTGGCTCCCTGTAGCTCAGAGAATAGACTTCAAAGTGCTTTTATTGGTATATAAATCATTGAATGGTTTAGCACCTGAGTACATTAGAGATCTGCTATCATGGTACAAACCATCCAGATCACTCAGGTCCTCCAGCTCTAATTTACTGATCGTCCCTAGAACCAGAACCAAACATGGAGAAGCAGCTTTCAGTTTCTATGCTCCTCATCTCTGGAACAAACTACCAGGAGAATGTAAAGCTGCAGAGACACTGAACTCTTTTAAGTCTAAAATTAAAACGTATCTATTTAAACTTGCTTATGAGTAACTGCTTTTTTTTAATTTTTTTTTTTATTGTAAACATTTGATCTTTATATTATTTTATTGTTGTCGTTTTAATTTCTATATTTTATTCTATCTTTTAGCTTTATTTTTAAGTGATTGTGTATTAATTACGTGGATTTGTTCCTTACAATATCTTTTCTTACTGATTGATTACTGTTAAACTTATATGCTTTGTAATCATGTGGTTTCATTATCACTGAATCATGTAAAGCACCTTGAATTACCTTGTGTTGAAAGTGTGCTATAGAAATAAAATTGCCTTGCCTTGCCTTGCCTAAAATTCTCAGGACTCTTTAAGAGAATAGATAAGATATGTTGAAACAAAGTAAAGATGAAATGCATATCAAATTCCGAATAGATATATCTTAAATTAAATATCTGTATCTTCAAAATAAAAGTAAAGGATGATGTTATTTAGTTTGTTCTGTGCATAAAACGTTTTGCAAAGTGGGAAAGTGAACCACTAATCTCATCTTTCAGACCATACCTGCATGTGTGTTTTTTCAGTTTATCAGGTCCCCAATTAAAAAACAGATGAAGAACAAAAATATTTATTTATATAACCAGACTTGAGTTAAAAATAAGAAATTTGAAAGAAAATAAATACCTCTTATATTTTTTTTTACAAAACATATATCTATTTTAAGTAACACATCACAATCAATTCTTTTCTCATAATCAACTAAATGTGACAAGTTTTAAAAAAAAATGTTTTAATTCAATCATTTTTTATATTTTAATTTTTGCAAATAAAATAGAATCATATAAGTGTTATTAGTCAGTCAAAACCTATATCTTTTGTAAATTTTTTCTTTAATTTGTTTTCTTGAGTTTATAATCTGTGGTATCCAACTAGTTTTTAATATGATGAGAGATTTTATAATACTACTTCATTAAATATTAGATTATTTTCAGGTTTCATAACCTCTATAAAAACAATAGCCATGTGGTTTTTTTTACAGGAAAAAAGATTATCCACTCATATCATTGTCATCAATTGAATTTTAACATCGTACTAAGTTAAGTAGTATACACACAAAAAACTTTTTTTTTTTCTTCAAAATGATGATTTCAGTTATAAATGGGAACATTTTTAATGAGAAAATGTTATCACAAACAAGATGGTCCTATGTGGAAAAAGTTATTTCCCTTAAACAAAAATTGTTTGGCAGCAACAACTTTCATCAAGAACTTAAGAAAACTAACAAAGAGTCTTTTATATCACTATGTTGGATTTTTGGCCCGTTCTTCTTTTTCGGAATTGTTTTAATTGTGTCACATTGAATGACTTGTAACTACAGTCGCCGGTTTAAGGTTATGCTACAGCAGCTCAGTCTGATTAAAATCCAAACTTTAACTACGGCGTTCCAAAAACCTTTACTTTTTATTTTTCAGCCATTCTAAAGCAGAGTTGCTGTTGTGATTTGGATATTGTCCTTTTGTGTATCCCAAGTGGGCTTAGGATAAAAGTCCTAAATTGAATATTGAACATTTTCTTTTCTGACTTATGATTGGAGGGCATAATTCAATGATTATGGAAAGCTTTCTACTAGGTCCTGAAGCAACGGTCCCAGATCATAATACTACCACAGCAATACATGACTGTTAGTGGGACTTTTTTTTATGCTGAATTAGCAGATGTAACAGGATGCACATGTCACGATCCACAGTGTTTTTATCTCGATTCAGATCATTTTCTGATTTTGTTCTATATGTTTTACCATATAAGTTACTTCATCTGTGTTCATTACTGCCACTAAGTTGTTGACATGTTAGTTCATTCCTTTGAGTATAGTTTCTTAGTTAATTCTTGTGTTCTGTTATTTGTGCATTTCAATTCATTTCTGTTAAAATTTTATCAGGCTTCTTCCCTTTGTAGATTGAGTTTTAGTACAGCTTTCTTACTTTTAATCAATGTATTTCCCTCTGTTTCCTTGATTTCACTCACAGAAGTTCCTCATCAGCTCAGATTAGTTTATCTGCTTCCTTTGTCATGCTCTACCCCTGCCTCAATATTTAGGCTTCTGGTTATTTACTTTGGATTTTTTTGTTCACTGTTTGCATTCTATGACCTGCTCTCTGTCTTTTCCTCTGTACGTTTTCAATATTTCAATAAAAATCTCAGTTCAGTCAGAGTTTTTCTTCTGCATGTGAGCCCTTTCTAACCTAATGACACCTTTTGTCTAAAGAATTTAGGGGAAGTCCTTCCAGATTGATATCATATCAAATCAAACTTTATTTATAAAGCACTTTTCAAACACAGTTACTCAAAGTGCTTTACAGATTTAAAATGACCCCCAAACCCCCCTTTCAAAAACCAAAAAATCATCATCTCAACTACAACCCCTCCCAGCCCAACCCATCAGCCATACACACACACACGCACACTTAAAAGCTACAAAAAAAGCGGGCTGAGTACAGATGAGCCAGGAAATGCCATCATGGGAGCCATCTGCATCGGCAGCAGCAGATCAGCAGCAGCAGCCAAGGCACTGACCCAGGGCGCCCAGAGGAGGGCGGGCTGGTACCTCCACCCAAGCACTACCTGGGGGGCAGATCTTAATGACTTTCTTTCCCGTTCTTACATTTCTTCAGATCTGAGTATGATGTGCTGCTTTTTAAGCTTACTTCAGTCTAAATTTTTGGACCTGTGAGTAGGCCAATAATCAGAGCTCAATAATATTAAACAAAAAAAAAAACATGGTCAATCAGGGTTATTTTGAGATTTAAGAAAGTTACCTTTTTGTTTTTTTCCATCTTGATGCTGGTTGGTAGCAATCCCAACCACCAATAAGTACATTTTTTAATTGAAAAGTGCTTTTGCATTTACTCAGGTTGTCTTTGATTTTAAATTGGTTTGATATGAAACATTAATATGTCACCAATAGAAAAACAACTACAGAAATATCTAAGAAAACAAACACTTTTTAATGGCTAAAGATGAGGCATCTAATAAAATGAAACGTTGGAAGCAGGCAGTCAGCTTTTTCAGCTTTAAAAAAAGACAACCTTTAGATTTAGGCACCTTGAATTTAGGCGACCATTACAAAGTCTTTGTAAAGGTTGCCTAAATTCAAGGTGCATATAATTAAATAAGAGTATGTCGCTTTTTTTATCAGGTTTAAAGTACCTTCTAAAAATAACATTTGCGCAAGTGTTAAACATACTTTTTTCTAAACCCTCTGTTCCATTTTAAACATTTGTATTGAAATATTACAATCTTCTAATAATTTAAATGTTGTGTTTTTATTAGTTGTGCATAGAAAAGCATCAACCCCCCCAAAAAATAAAGGCTTAAAAACATCAGTTTGTGTGTAATGTATCTTTATGATGTGCTTTACTTGGTAAACTGAGTTTCTGAACAGTAATTTAACTTTTTAATATTTTAAGATGCACCCATATCTGAAGAAAATTTTATTGAACCACCAAGTGGGTGAGAGTTCCTTGGAACGGTCAAACCGGACACCTAATATAACCTTCTTCTTTCAAGCCCTCTTCTTTATTTAATTTTTAGTTCTCTGATCTATCCTCTAGAGAAACTCTGTGTGTCTTCCTCTTTTAATAATTACACCATGATTCATTGATCTGGGGTCAAAATTTATCCATCCCTGTGACTGAGGATGGAGCAGAGACAAGCACTTCAGAGTAAGGTCCTCCTGATGTAGCACATATCATCCTCAATCTGCCACCCATCTTTATTGGCACAAATTATTACACCTAATTAGCCATTATTACAGTTATTGATATCAGTCATATCAGGTCAGTGGTTCAGCCATGCTGGCGTCCTTCCCAATGTTTCCCCTCCCGAAGTTTCTCACTTTTTATACGCAGTTCTGAAATATTGAGCTCAGCGGCCAAAAACACTGCAGGAGTTTCAGTGTTTCATTCACATCTACAATAAGACTAAAGTATGGAATCAGCACTCTCTCTGCAATATTTGAGTTGCACACCATGTCAAGATGTTAGTCTTTTTTAATAGCAATGTTTCGACTTAATGCCTTAACTTTGAACTCCCATATTTTATGGATATTACTGTTTAACATTCAAGATTAAATATTTAAACTAGAGAATATTACACAACATATTTTGTTGATACTATTCTATTATTTGTTATGGTGTCCTGTACTGTGAAGACATATTATATGGCCACAATTATTTACCCAACTTTTTAAACCATTGACATCAGGTGTTTCATTCCCTTCGAATCTAGACATGCAGACTGATTTTGGAAACTTTTCTGAAAGAGTGTGTCACTCGCGGGTGCTCATCGTAATGCAGCATGTCAAGATGTCGTTTGTACAGAAGGAAAGTGTTGAGAATGGCAGGAACTTGGACACAAACTGAGAGGTCTTGTTGTCGCAGAGCAGGGTTTCTATTTGCAGCAGCTATAAAAAGAGAACTTCAGCGTATGGGTTTCTATGGATGAACAACTTATTCAAGCACTCACTGCATTTTGTTGATTGATGCAAATAAATGATTAACACTTTTGAAAGCATACTTTATTCACAGTATTTTAAAAACTTTTGCATGGTACTGTATAAATCCAGTAAAAAATGGTCTGTCATATAAAACATTTGAAAATATGAGTTTAACTTAACCAGCAAAAAGAATACGCATGAAACCGGACAGAGTAACTCAGAGAGAACACATGTTAAGTGTTTTCTTCTTGTTGAGCATTTTTACATTTTGATGAAAAGGTCCCCATCATTAATATTTTTGTAATTAAAAAATGATGCTCACAGGAACAGGCTTGTACATCTTCTATAAATGAAACCATATAGTCATAAAGTATTTCAGTAATGAAGAAAGTGGCTGTTTTCATAATAAAACAAATTTTCATTTTTTAATAAGAAGCTGTCACTTCTGTTTAGCTTTTTGCATTAGGTAAGAACTGTGAGCCTTTGCACCTGCTCAAGGTTAAAAAAAAGGAAAGAAATGAGAAACAAGTTTGAAGAAACCTGTATTCCAAATAGCAGATATGGAAGCATTTAATAAAATTAGACTTACTTATCTGATGTAGCAGTTGGTAACACATTTATTTCCTAAATCCTGAAGGCTAGACAAAAGAATACTAAGATCATTACAGCTTTTCAGAAGACCATTTCATCCTCTCCTCTAAATAACAATAACAAAAAAAATTGAAGTTTTACAATTCTATGGTTTTAATTCTTTACACAGCACAGAATCAGCCATTTTGAAAGTTTTCAATTAAATCTTTTCAGAAACTGACTGACTATTTTGTTCTGCTTATGATTTTAGACCTGTCATCTGCTTTTTACACAGTGGATGATGGGATGTCACTTTCCAGTCTCGAGCCGAAAGGGGGGGTTCTCAAGAAAACGGACCCCAGTTCCCTGATCATCTTGTTTTCACGTCAGGACGACAAAAAGCTGGCTGGCTGAAAATGTTCTAAAGTTTAATGAGAAAAGGAGGGATGAGATTATTTTTGGAAGGTCCACTGAGACTTTGAACTAAACCTAACCCCCCGGGTCAGAGTGGATGCTGGAGTTAAATTAAAAAAGTCACATCAGATAAGTTGTAAAATCAGTTTCAAAATACTTTCATTTAAGGTAGCGTGCTAAAGTAAAGCAAATTTTTCCCCAGAAGCATTTCAGAACAGTAATCCATGCATTTGTTACAACTCGGGTAGATTACTGTAACAGACTTTACAAAGGAATAAGTTACGCGAATGTCTGTCAGCTTCAGAGAGTCCAAAATACTGGTGCCCGCCTTTTAAAAGGCACACAAAAGCTTGAACACATTTTACCGGGTTTAGCCTCGTTGCACCGGCTGCCTATACATTTTAAGATATATTTGAACATTCTTTTATTTGCTTTTAAAGCTCTTAATGGCTTTGCCTTGCTCTACCTGTACAAGCTGCTACATCCATACACCCCCTCCCGTTTCTCTAAGATAAGTTGATCGGCGACTCCTGATTGTCCCAAAGACAAATGGCCTTGGTCATGTTAGATTAAATTCTTTTTGCTGTAGCAGGTCCTAGATTGTGGAATGAGCTTCCTTTGAACGTCAGACAGGCCTCTCACTGTTTTTAAATATCTTCTTAAAATACATACCTTACCGTTGGCACCATCAGAGTTATTGACTTCTCAGTAGGTTTTGATTTTTTTTTTATTACTGGATTACATTTTTTTCCAATTCTTCGTCCAATGTATCATACACTTTTTTATTGTTTTAATTTTGGTCTGTTTTATTTATTTTAGGTTTTATTAATTTAATTGTTATTTCGTTGTTTTATTTATGTGTACAGCACTTTGGTCCTGTGGATGTTTTGAATGCTACATAAATAAAGATGGTATGGTATGGTATGGTATGGTATATGGCAAAGCTCAAAAGAGATTCTCCAGAGCCGAATAATTAAGAACAATCACTGCACAATGGACCGGGAGAAAAGGATTACCTCTCAATGCTGTTGCAGATGTGGACACATGAAAAAGCTCAGTGTCACAAAGACTGACTGAAAATGTTAAATCTGAAGTCCAAAAATTCAAAAGGGCAGAATGTGTCAAATTTATTTGTAACAAAATATTTTGCACGGGAAATTTTCACTTCCTGCTTCTGATTAGTTTAGATAGTCAATCATTTTAAATCAATGTTAGTAAAGATCTTTTTTATTTCAGTATTTAGCAGCAACATGGTAACTGTAAAAAAAACGTATATATTTTTTTTATATGATCTTCTTTTTTAACATTTGTGTCATAGTTTAGTGTTGCTGTTTAAAGGAGAGGTCTGAGGCAGAAACATGATTTAGAGACTTTAATGAAGATGAAGAAAAACAGTTACAGGTGAGCACAAATAGAAACAGGACAAGCAGAGACAGAAAAACATGAGCTAACGGGAGAAACTGTGTGCAGGAGAATGAGGAGCTTGATTACTGTCAGTTGGTTGATTGGAAACAGAAAGAAGCCGTTAGGAAGACCAGAAAGAAGGAGACTTATGAGCATGATTCGAGATGAGCAGAATGCAAACAACAAGCAAGGTGAAACGTTAATCTAAAGAAAAGAAGAAGAAACTCTGGAGAGTATAATCCAACATACAAACTCAGAAACATCACAAATAACTCAAGATCATGACAATTAGATTTTAGAAATGTATTGAAAAGCAAATACAAATACAGTTCTTTCAAACGCTAAAAGGAAATCTGAAGATCACTGTAGCAGAGAACATGACCAACTTCTTTCTACAGAATCAATATTTCACATTTTTATAACTAAATGCTGTTCTGTAAAGAGATCCAATATGACCTATGGCTTCATATTTTAGACCAATACATGTACAGTAACTTTAATTCAAATAATGTTTAAATGTCTACAGATTCTGACTAAAACTAAATTACATTATACTTAAAAGTAGGGATGTCCCGATCTCAAGATTGGAAGATATTTTCTTATTTTTCCGTGATCTGAGATCTGCTATATTAGCTAACGAGTCGTGCCGATTTTTACAAAAGTACCTCCTAGTTACGTTTGACCATAATTGTGCAATAATAAAAACTCTGTAACAGTGCAAACCGAACATGTATTAACTTTTATTGAATAATTATGGCAGCCTATGTTAAGCACTTATAAGCTATAAGTGAATCTTGCACTTTTCTTTATAATACTGTACCATGTAAATGTTTGATTCTGAAGTGGAACTTTAATTCTCTGTAAGAATTTGATTTAATGGGATTTACAACAATTATTGTAATGCTTATTAATGAAAGTAGTCTTATAAAAAGTTAAGTTTAATTACTTGCTAAAATTTTATTTCAGTTTTATAAATAGTAAAGGAAAAATATCAGCTTGGGGCTCAATATCGGATCAGATTTAAGGTTAAAAGATCTGATCGTGATCGGAGGCCTAAAATGCTGGTGGGGAATCCAGGACTTTAACTGAAACTGTGTTAGCATGAACTCTCATTATTAACACTAAGTCACCCATCCTACTCCTGTACCACATTTATAATTGAGACAGTTAATGAGTTACCAGCTTGTTATCACAGAGAACTGTACACAGTCAATCAAACGGTCAATTTTAAAATCATCACTTTTTCACTCCAACTCTTTATCGGACTTTGTGAGGAAAACACACAGAAAGAAGAAGCAGGAATATGAAAATAGACAGATATGATTTTAATATATATTAATTTGTCTAAATTCACATTAGTCAGGGTGAAATTATGTAGATCAGTAAGGAGAATACCCAACATTAGGATTTAACCAAATGAAGCTCAACAAAAAGGCATCTAGTTTTTGTTCTAAAAAAGGAAGACCTTAACTCTTGGCTGCAGTGTGCTGTTCTCTCGTTAGCCTTAATTGCTGCTTTGACAGCAGTTAAAGGCAAAGTCTTCTTCTGACTCCTAATCATTTATCTCTCCATTAGAGAAAGCACTCCCAGGTTTTATTAGTGTAATAAAGTTTATCTTCAGCGCCAAAAAAAGCCTTCTGACCCAGTGATGCCCTTAGGTCCCAGAATGAATGTGTTCCCAAACTTCATATTCCTCATATGACACACAAACTCACGCACACACACACACACGCACACACACACATCTTAAGCTTAATCAAAAATGATGTCATGGTACTGTTTTCATTATAAAGTTGGTGATACCCAACACTTTTAAATAGCCGATGTGTTTCCCTAAGCATGCTGATTCTCTTTATTTTACTGCATGCAGAAATATGACCAAAAGTTTAGACGTATCTAGCACTTTATAAAGTTTAAAAATGTATAATTATTTTCCACACAAACATTGCTTTTATGTGACCTGATCCTTTGACAGACTGAAATTCACTCAATCCATCTATGCCCTCTTGTGGATGAAATAAGTAATTGCAGAAAGGAAGTTCCATTGAAGTTTAAAACACTGTTAGTTATTGTACAAAAACATATACTATATATGGTGTCTTCTAAGATGATACAAACATTCCAAAATGTATGTGGGCTAAACTGATACATTTGTATGTACAGTTATTTCATTGTTATTGAATGATAAATACTATATATATTAGTAAAAACACCAAAACATTTGACCAAGGCATAGAAATTTTCTTGACTGAATTCCACCTTAGAGGAATCAGTTCATGCGCTGAGGCTCTGAGGTGGATTTTGTCAATAAATAGATATTAACTGCAGCACTACTTTTTTCAATTACTTTAGGCTTAAAATGTACCTTTACATTTTCTAAAAAAAAATCTGTCTGTTTCAAACAGTTTCCATGACTTTCCATGTCTCATAGACTGAAATATTTCTGCTTTGAGTTTTTTGTTGTCGGTTTTTTTGTGAATAATGAACCTTATTTCCTAGTATCCTGTTAAACCTATATAGAAATATATATAAACTCAAAGCGGTGTGATTTCGGTTAGCAGTGTATCTGATACCCAGCTGTTTAAAGGTTAACGGCTCTTTGAGGCAATGTCTCCTGCCTGCTGGCCGAGGCGCTCTGGTATTTGAATTGACTTTGAACGAGAGGTCAGTGCTCTCAAAAACACATTATATCCATATCATGGTAACCACAACAAAAATATGGTGAACACTTCTGTTAGTAAAGAAACTATCTTAAGTATTTAATATGGAGTCATGCTTCTTAGCTTTGGTGACATTTTTCCATGAGTAATTTATTCTCAGTGTAAATCCAGTTGTTCTGTGAAGGCCTCAGAGATTTGTTCGAGAATTTTAGTGAACAAGCAACATCATGAAAACCAAGGAATGCGTCAGACCTAAAATGAATAAAGTAACGGAGATGTTCAAAACAGTTCTATAAAACAACATCCCAAGCTGTAAAAATCTTACACAGACATGGCCATCTACCTCGACAAGCCGGGAATGGAGAACATCAGACAAGAAGCCATTTGGCCTATTCTTAAGGAGCAGCTGAGATCATCGGCTCAGGTGGAAAAATCTGCTACAAGGACAACTTTAAGTCATGCCCTCTACAACTATTGCCTTTGGTGAAGTCTCTTGGTCAGTCCAATAAAATGTAACCAAAATATAAAATGTATGGCTTGTAATGTGAGAAAACGTGAAGCATTCCAATGGGTATGTAGCTCCTTAAGTTTTCCCTTTAATTCTTTTTTTTCTCTCTCCTAAATATAGGCTCCATGAATGATCGTATGTCCTCCACAACAATCAGCAGCTTTAATGCGTTTAGTATTCAAAAAACTAAAGAAATAAAAATCACATTTGGTTTTACTTTTCTTCTTTTGTGTGCTGACTTGGGTCTTTGTGGTTCGAAACACTATGTGAAAGTTTGAAACTATATTAATGCAGTGACAGAAATCAAATATCTATGTTGCATTTTTGCAGTCTTTCATATAAGTGGTGACTCATTTTCATCCCACAAAAGTCACTGAAGCAGTGATCTGAGAAGAAATCGAATTCAGAGAGCTGACATCAGAGCAAAATCCACTTCAATCCACCTGATCTGATGTGACACCCACCCCGATTCACACACAGACACTCTGTGAAGCGTATTTGGAGATGTACGCCTGCACAATATTTTCCAATCCATGTGGGGGCTGGCAGACCAGTGACGCACTAACTTGAAATAACCTTTAAATGCTGTCACATGCATCTGCGCATTCAGATATCAGCGAACGACACATCTCAACATTACAGGTGAGAGAATAAAAATTTGTTGCATTTTTTGGAAGATGTGAACAAATATTTCTGTGATCTAGCCTAATTAATGTTCTTTATTTCTATTTTGAAGAGAGTTTTGCCATTTGAGTGAGAAGCCAACAGTCAACTATGTGGGTCCTTGGGAAGATCAGGGAGAGCATGGAGAGCATTCCTCTGGAGCTGGACCGCTACATGGGAAAATATGATCAGGATTCTTTTTTGTCCTCAAAGACCAGTCTGCATACAAACATCATTACCCCAGAGAACATCCCTGAGTTCTGCCTGCCTCCGCGGCTTTGTAAGCGACAGCTAGAAGCTGAGATGACCCCTCTGCACCTGGGCAGCCATAAGCAGACGCTTCTTCTAAGGAGCAGCTCTTCTTTGAATACAACCCAGGTTCAAAAGAAGGAGATGAAGGAAAAGAGTGACAACCCATCACTGCCTCAAAAGGCTCCAAGGAAACCTTTGCCATTCTCTGCTGAGTGTTACGGCCTGACTGGGATATACGAGAGCCCCAACACTCGAAGGAAAGAGTCTTTGTTCCATTCGAATCGGCCGGAGTACGTGTTTGAAAGACGCATCCCTTCCACAAAGCCCAGACAGGTGAAGGAGACAACTCCACTAAAGAAAAGCTTTTCTGAGTTTTTACCACTGTTTGCCTCCAAAAGCTTCTCAGAAGCAGCAAGTACAGAAGCTGAAACTCCTTCCAGTGGTAAGCCACTCAGTAGTGTCCCACCCAGAAGCCGCCGTCTTAAAGAAACTGTATCCTGCCCTTCTTTGATTGATAGCATGGAGAAAAGTAAGAAGCCAAAGAAATTAGGTTTAAGTTCAGCAAGTTCTTTCTGCAGCCGGTGGAGCTGTAAGATGAACCCACCCACACTGTCCCCACCTGTCCTCCATCCACTGGACCTCCTCCACTGCTATGAGAGACTTCAGCATGAACACATTCTTCCTCTGCAGGGCCGAGGCCGAGTTCACCTCTCCGCTGAGCACACCACATTCTCCAACTGTTCTTCTTTCATCTTTTCCACGATCAGAGTGCGTGTGGTGTGTGTGGAGGGCTTGTTGGATCCAACCGAACGACAAACCCTGAACTGTGCCGTGAATCTGTGCCTGACACCGGGGAAGCTGCAGCAGCAGGAGAGCGCCACCGTCAGGAACTCCCGTCGTCCTGTGTTCAATGAAGATTTCTACTTCACAGAGCTGAGCCAGAAGGATCTTATGGAACTGCAGCTCAGGTTAAAAGTGGTGGATAAAACAACAGCCGGAGCACTGAGGAGGGGAACAGTGATCGGGATAATTTGTAAACCACTATTGCAGCTGTTATCCTCTGTGGAACAGGTGTGAGTGCAGATCTGTATCTTATATGTTCAGTAAAAACATGATATCTTAAATATTTTTTGTGTGATTACACTGTGATTTAGAGCCGGGTATTGGTTCAAATTTCAAGAATCAATTTGATTTCGATTCTCAAGCGTTAGAATCGATTATCACTATCCAATATGATCCAATTCAATGTTTTCCAGTTTGATTTTGATATGGCTCCATGCTGTAAAAAAAAGGTTTTTTGAGCTGTTACCTTAATTATATGACTGTAATTCAATGACACAACACTGACTAACAGTTCACCGAGGGAGGCTGTTCAGACCCAAGCCTCAAAATGTCTCTCTGGACTTTTCTTTCCAATTTAGCTGTAAAAAGGGCAAACTATGCTCAACAGTTAAATCCATTTTTGGTTTTGCAAATCGATTCAGTTCGATTTTTTGAAAATTTTCAACACAGCACTACTGTGATTGCATGTAGCCTATTCATTGTTTAAATACCTTTTAGTACTTGTTTAATCATAGCTTCTCAAAAGGCAACATGAGTAAAATGCACATAAATTATCAAAAGTGTATTTTTTTGGTCAGGAGATAAGGAAAATCAAAGAGATAATATTAAATTGGCTGTCTTCAGGTGCGGACACTAAGCTGTTCGGACTGTTATTCACGCACAGTGCTGCGACCAGGGTTGTGTTTTAGTTGTGAAAGCAACAAAAATACTAATATTCTACATATTTGTTTTGCTATCTGTGTCATTTTATGTCATGTTTCCTCTTTTCTTTATTGCACATGTATAAGTGAGTAAATTCAACATTTTGTAGCACCCTTGATTTAGTACCAACCGTCACCATAGTTCTTCTGCTTAACACTTATTGTTTTCAATTTTAACCCACTTATTTATTAATGGTGCTGACAGGATTTGGCATGAGTTTTAATATTTTGTGTCTAAAACTTCAATGGATATTTCTTTGTTAACTGTTTCATAAATGAGAAAATAAAATATATTATCAACGTGTGAAGAGACAAGAATCGCCTTTTATTAGTTCAATTAGTTCAATCTTCAGGGTTCGGAGCGTAGAGCAAGCTATTTTAGAATGTTGTAGCTAGATGGCATCTTTGAAATAAAATCTAACTTTATTTATAAAGCACTTTTCATACAAAAAGAAATGCAGTTGAAAGTGCTTTACAGAATACAAATACCCCACATTAACATTCTCTGTGGCCCTGAGGACCTCCGGCAGCCTGTTCCAGAGGTGAGGACCATAATACTGGATTGGCGCCTCACCGTGGGCGTGTGTTCAGACTTTAGGGATGATAAGTAGACAGCTGCCAGAGGAGTGAAGAAACCACAAAGGTTCATGCGGTAAAAGCATTTCTGAAAGATAAAAAGGCCAAAGACCATTAGAACACTAAAAAGCCATTTAAAAAAAACTTAAAATGAATGCTAAATAGTGAGACAATGCAGTGATCGTAAGACCGGTGTAATGTGCTTCCACCTCTTGAGCTTTGTCAGGACACGTGCTGTTGAATTTAGAAGCTGTAAGACTGAGATACTCTTTTTGGGAAGACCAGAAAGCATGTTATTGCAGTAATCAATTCTAATGATGATAAAAGCATGCATTAGTGTTTCTGTATTGGCCTGAGAGAGAATGGAAAGGACTCTGGCAATGTTCTTTAAATGATAAAAAACAATTTTAGTAATGTTTTTAATGTGTGGGATAAAAGTCAGCTTAGAGTAAGAAATCAGGCTCAGGTTCTTCACTTGTAAAGATGGATTAAAAGACTGATTATAGTTTTGGTAAAAGTTTTTCTCTCTGAGCCTCAGGACCAATAACTTAAACTTTTGTTTAGTCCTGGTTGACTTGGAGAAAGTTTTCTGCCATGCAAGATTTGATGTCTAAAATGCAGTTAGAAAGTACATCAGACAGATGCTAGATAACATTTTTTCTCTCTTGCAAATCATAGTTCTTTTATACAGCAAAGTATCTAATAAAAAAGTGCATCAAATGTTTGCCGAGCTATTCACAAATCTCTGTTATCTGGCAGAGTTCTGTATCACTATACTTGTGCTCGGTCTACAATGTATACTTTGTGTTAAAGGTAAGATATGTATGTCACTCACCAGATGTTATTATCTGGCTCTTATTCTGCTTCTCTTAAGGGGTCGCAACAGTGAATCATCAGTGTCAATTTCATCCTATCCATTCTCCTACTCTCACACCAAATGACTTCATGTCCTCTTTCAACACATCCATAAATCTTATTTATCTATTATCTGAATCTTATTCTGCAATCACTGCATTTATCACATTAGCAGCACATGGATCATAAAGTTTCCTGTTGTTCTTGTACCTCTGGATTCTGCAAGCACTCTTTTCGCTTTATATTGTGCAGACGGAATGGATCTCAGTCGTACATCTTGTGCTTATGTGACTTCTGTCTGAGTTGGATCATGTGTGCCACAGGTGAAGGTAAGTTCCAACTGAAATTGATTTCTAAGAGAGGCATACAAATAAGCAGTGGGGGAAATGTGGAGGTACTACTCTTGGAGGAAATCCCTTGGTGAGACACAAGTAGAGATGTGCAGATACGCCTTTGAAGTGTAATTATTTCCAAATGTAGGCTCACTTGACTGCAGTCCAACTATGCATATAAACAGAGATCAGTCAGAGGACAGTGTGAAACGTTTCCCAGATAATAATAATAATAATGATACTACTACTACTACTAATAATAATAGTAATAATAATAATTCATTATAATAATATATTCATAATAATTCACCTCCACATCTTTGTAAAGAAAGAGCCCCTGCCCTTCATTAATCCAACACCAGGATTTTATTGTTTTTTCTGTGCAGACAAGTTCACAAACTATTGCGAATGCCTCATCCATTGCATATATATATATTTACTCCTAGGACTTTATATAGTCACGTTTTCTTTCATGTAGTTTTGTGAGATTTCCTAGCTGAGCTTGGAAAGTTTATGAGTAAAATAGTTTGTGTATGCCGTCTCGTCACTGCTCTGTGGCAGCACACTGCACACTGTAGGGCCAAAACACTAATATCCGTGATTTTATATCGCTGTCTGTGAGGTCTGAACTAACTAACTAACTAACTAACTACAATTAAACTTTTTTATCGCTGTCTACTGTGGGTTTTTTTTATTAGTGTTTTTATTTTGGAAAGCGCCCTGGGCACCTTTCTGACTTTTTTAAGGCGCTATATAAATAAAATTTGATTGATTGATTGATTGATTCCCAAAACAATGGTTAAATGTATACGTTTTTACTAATACAATCAGACGTAGAAATCACAACATCAAAGTTTTGGTTTAATGAACATTTGAAACCCCTTAAATATATTTAATACTAAAAACCCCAAGTAACGGGCCCACAGTCATCAAATATAAGGATGTTTGATTATATGCTACAATGACCTGCCACATCCCTGGTTACGGCGTGACGCGCCCAGCACCAAACGTAACCGCCTCACTCCCTCCTGCGTTAAACGTCTTACTAATTTTGACGTTGGGGCAGCTTCAAGAAGTGCAGTTGATGTAAACATGGTGAAACACAGATGAAAAAACCGTCAAAATGGTATTTGAAAGTGTGGTCGTAGACGTCCTCAACCGTTTTTTAGGGGACTACGTTGTGAACCTTGACAGCTCGCAGCTGAAGCTTGGCATATGGGGAGGTAACCGAACTTGTGTTTGTCTTTCATCAGAGCACCTAGCCAAGCTAACATGCTACATGCTAATCATCGTTAGCTCACAGTCCTGGGTGCTACAAATCTCTCCCAGCTGTCAGTGTCACTTTCTGTTTCTCTGATTGTCCTTTGCTAGTATATTATGACCGCTGTATGTTTTAGATGAGAGAAAGTGTGACTTTATTTATTTCATGCAGAAATTGTCACATTTTATTGTATTTAATTGTGGATATCTTACTTTGATCTTTGTAGCCTGAGAGAATGGATCAGTTCAATGTTCCGCCCTTCCTTAGAGCCAGTTGAAGACTCGCCTTAGGTTTATTCCGAGTATTTTCATATTGTTACCAAGAACCTGTCGGACAGAAACCAGGGTTTAAAAAAAAACTGTATTTGGAGTTAATAAAATGATTAATTGTTGGCTGCAGCACACATGATCAGACGCAGAAATTTAGTTTTTGATTTCATTTTAAATAATCTTACTTTCCAACTAGGCAAATATCCCTTTTTCATCAGAATCAGTCTTATGTGGCATACAGAGATGAAACCAAATATTTAGATAAGCTATGTACAAACAAAGACATAGCTACAGTTGTTTCTTATGTTTCACATTAAATCCGTCTAAACCTTTTCCTGTTTAGATAATTTAAAATGTAGTAAAGTCACATAGAGATTTTTCCCTTTTTAAATGTGAAAATAATTAAACTATTTTCTTCAAAGTTGGAAATGTAGCTATCCTAAACTTAGTAAGGCTTTAACTCATTTTGTGAAATCCCAGATAATGATGCCATTCCTTTAAAATCATTGTAGGTTAAACCACAACATTTGAGGTAAATGAAGGTACAGCTTTGAATGTTTTCAGGGAACAGCTTGAGCACTTCTTCCTTTTCTGATACCTGCTAACAATTAAAATAGTTAAGCAACATCCCGAGACATCAGCCAGGAAGTTACAGTGAATAGCTTTAGAAGCCTGTGGAATGGTGTCCAAAACATTTGACACAAAATCATGCTGTTTAAAAGTTAATTTTACCGAATACTCAATCAGTACACACAATCTGAAGTTCAAGAAGTGGAAAAAGTCTTGATTGTTATTAAGACATTTAGCAAGTAGTCTGAACAATATTAATAATGATATAATGTTAGACCTATTTATTATCAGAAGATTAGAAAATAATGTTTGTGTGTTTTTATAGAGTGAATGTAGATATAGGCTATGTTTTCAACAGTATGTGTGTTTATTTAGGGTTAAATACATAGTTTAGTGTATTGAACTGGAGCAGTAAACAGTTATTAGTTGCTAAGTTTGTGAATTAGAGTTTATTTGAGCCTCCTATCTAAACAGCTCTTTGTCGTGTATGTATGTAAAATATTGCTGTCATTGAAGGTGATGCTGTTTTGAAGAATCTTGAAATAAAGGAAAATGCCTTGGTGAGTTGCAGCTAAGTAAATGACTTCAGCTTGACCAATATTGCACTCTTAATGATACCTTCATGTATAATGGGCGCTTCTATTTCTGAATTGCAGAGTCAACTTGATCTCCCATTTAAAGTGAGAGCTGGTCACATCGGTAAATTTGCTAGCCTCATATGATGCTGTATTTTTTTTTTTTTTTTGAGAAGAGCATTTTCTCATTGGGTGGTTTTGTTAACAGGACGTCTGGAGTTAAAGATTCCATGGACGGACATCTACAACCAGTCAGTGGAGGCCACATTAGATGGAGTCTATCTGCTTATCGTCCCCACAGCAAGTAAGATTACAACTTTTCAAATGTAGCTTGTTTCAAAGTGCTTCACTCAGAAAAACCCCAACTTAACAACAATTTAAAAGTAAAATTTAGCAGAAATAAAGAGCGATCAGCTAAAAGCTTCAGGTTTTACTGACAAAAAAATGTGTATCATTAAAAAAACAACAACTTAGAAATGAAAGTATAAAATAAAACTAAATAAAAAAACAATTTACATTGAATTAAAAAGGTAAAGCTCAAAAGTATTAGAAAGGGAGCAACTGGGATGAAGACATTTCAAAACAAATACAATATTAAAAACATTTCAAACTACAGGAAGCCAGTGGAGGGAGTTAACTGTTGCAGTAATGTTCTCTCTCCTTCCTCTGCATGTTGAAAATCAGGCAGCAGTGTTCTTAACTCTGTGGCAGGGCTGCCCAAAGTGGGGACTTCAATTTGGCTCGCCAGGGGATGCCCTGGGTTTTTAACATAAAAACCCACATTGTTCAGGCAGTCAGTATATAATGCATCATGAATATTCTTCCACTGTTCATACCGTTTGTTAAAATGTGCCCAATCAGTATTGTACATATGAGCATATCGGGCTGCATAAGAGTCCTATAGCATGGTGCTTAAATTATATTTAAAATATAACAAATTAGGTTTAACATTTAAATACAAGGAACTAGAAGGGGAATGAAGAGTAGGTTTGTAACATACATTTTTTTTAAATGTTTAAAAAGTTTAGATATATCTTCTAAAAGGCTATAAATGACTTACTTTTCATTTTGGTAATGTTATTTACACAGGAAGGCTAAAAAACAGTATCATGAATAAAAAAAACAAAAAACATTAGTAAACTTTACTTTTAGCATTCATATTTCCAGTAAAATATGATTATATTTGACCCGTGGCTCTCTGATAGCCTTTCATTTGGAAAAAGTTTGGGCAGCCCTGCTCTACGGTGTTGAATCAACGGATTTCTTAGGTAGATCAACTAAGTTGGTATTTCAGTGATCCAGGTTAAAAGACCCAAGGGCTTTGTTTAGTTTTTTTATTCTTTTGTCTCTTTTCATTTATTTCTTGTAAACCACATTAAATTACCTTGTGTATAAACAGTGCTATGCAAATCCCGTGATTTTTGGATTATTGAACGCACCAGCTAAATTTGAAAAGAAAATACATTTTGTACATAAAAATGGCACTCGTGAATATAAGCCGCACATTTTAATCTTGAAACATGAGATGTTTACACAGAAACACTGCTCAAGCTTGGTTTTACCACACAAAGCTTTAAATGATCTTGCACCTGTGTACATTTGCGAGCTTTTGCAGCCTTCCATCCCCAGCAGGTCCCTACAATCCACTGATCAGCTGCTTAAAACCCATATTTTTAAAATTGCCTTTGCCTTTTTCTACTTTCTGGTTTTATACGTTCTGTGATAGTTTTAATGTTTTCACTGCAAAGCACTTTGTGATTATTTCTAGAAAGGTGGTATACAAATAAAGTTGTACTTATCTACAGGGAAGATTTTGTTTAGCTTTAATTTACGGTCTGCAGGGTTTTTCTTTTCAAGCTTTGCCTGAAAATTGGCAGTACAGAATCAGCATAACACAACAGTAAAGTGTCTAGTTAGAAAATAAAACACAGTTTAGTCTGCCAGCAAAGTCTAAAGCACAGAAGTCTTTTCTTCAGTGTCATTATGTCCTCTGAAAGCTTTTGGCAAGCTTGCTTATCTTTAACTTAAAAGCTGCATTATTTGGGCCTGCCCAATGCAATGCAAGGAGAGCAGTGCAATTGGACCCCTTGCCCACCCCGTCCTGGTGAGCAGGGGGTCCGTCTCCTGGGTGCAGGGGCCGGGTGCTCTATTGGGGCCTCTGTCCCTGGTCCTGGGAGTATAGAGAATGTATGGGGTGTATGAATGGGTTTACACCGTCCTTTTTTTCGTGTGTCCTGTATTTGTAAAAGTGTGTGCGTATGAGAGGGAAGGTACGTATCAGTTTCTCTGTGTGGGTGCGGGGGGGGCCGGGTTGTTGGCGGTGGGTATTGGTCCGGGGCGGCGGCGGCGTGTGTTGTCCGTCCGTCAGCTGCGTGTCCCTCCTGCCTGGCGGCGGCTGGAGACCCCTGTCAGCGGGTCCCTGGCCAGGGCCCTGCTGGGGGGGCGGGGTGCCCCTGGTCCCCGTGGCCTCCGGATCCTGTTCCGGGCCCGCCATGGCGTAGCCGGTTTCCGGCGGAGCCCGTGGGCTCGTCCCTGCGTTCTCTCGGGCTCCAGCATTGCGGCTGGTCGGTGTTCCCCTGGGGCTTCCATCTGTTCCTCTCTTGGTGGGTTATCGGCCCTGCGCTGGTCCACCTGCGTCTCCTGCGCTCTGTGGGACCCTGGACGCTTGCGTCTCCTGCCTCCTTCATGTCTGTGTCGATTCCTCTAGGACGGATTGACAGTTCCTTACACCAGCTATCAATCACTTGCATGGGGAAACCTTATTCAGACCTGCATAATCGCACACACACATAGGTGTGGGCACATTGGTGTGGACGGACATATCTTGAGCTGAGGTTATCGTCATTAGTTAGTTGTTACCAGGAGTTTACCAGAAACATTAGTATTGTGTTCATTAATCCATGCTTGTGTGTAGTGAATGTGCAATTCTTAGTTTATATTACTGGATCTGAACTATTGGTGGTGTTCTGTTCAGCTTGTAGCTTTGTTTGTTTTGTTTTACCGCTTCTCTGCCATCCGGCAGAGGTGGAGGACTGGGATGTTTTTTTGTGTTCTTTGTTTGCCTCCCTGTCTTGTCGTCGGTTCGCACCTCTGTTGGTCCGGTTTCTTTTCTTCACCTTCTTCCTTTCTTCCCTCTTGTCTCGGTTTCGTGTCCATGACTTCAGGAAATTGAACCCACAGTAATCACTAATAAATATTTTTCATATATATACATCAAGCAGAGTATTACAGCTTCGCTCTTCACTCTGCTTGGGAAAGTAAATCTGTTGGGCTTGTACTTGGTACTCAGACACCAATTCTGAGTAGCAAACTGCTAGACATGACACGTTAAAAAAAAGAACGACCGGGTCAATGATTAGATCCGGACTATTACTTTTATTGGCGATTGGAGTAACCATGGCAATGTAACTAGCGAAAAACCACGCCCAAAAATCCCATAGGAAATGAATGGAGCCAGAAGTCAAAAAACATGAAAATCCACTATTTTTGAGGATTTACTGTGTCACCATATGATAACCTAGCAACCCCATTTTAAATTCAGGATGTAGCTACCTCCCTGCTCAGTTCAGCAGTGAAGACAGGATGTCGATAGCTATTACGTTTTTTTCACAATTTCACTTTGTTCAACCCAAAGTTTGCCCCAAATCGCAATTTCTAGAGTGGAGCAGCTCGTTAAGCAGTGTGCAGCGATGTGTTTTTGGAACCTGATGGTAATATTTTAACTCGCCGTCATGGTCACATGATTCGTACTAGTGACATGATATTTGGTCATGAAATAGACTTACCCTTTCTGATTCTCACGATCATTTCCTTATCACTCACAGTTTTCTCTCAGCAAGCACCAGAGCACTCAAACTGGAACCCAATCTGACGACCTTCCTCCTATACTTTGACATTGTGACTGCTCAGGATTTTCTGAAATCGAGAGATGTTATTACTCATTTCTCTCTCGTTCGTTCTCGGACAAAGAATAAGGTAGAGAGTTGTGCTGTGAGATTATCGAAGAAGAAGGATAAATCTCACGCACACTTCAAGAATTCTTCCGATACCTTGTACGGCTTTGGAATGGGAATGATTTGTTCGGTGCACTTTTCTTTGTAAAAAGGGGGCATTATGGAGATGTAAGTTTAGTAAGTGACATTCAGCTGCAGCTGTCACTGTAATTTGTTGATCGGCAGCGGAGCACCTTTGATCAGAGGTTATCAAAGTTCATCTCGCAGTCTATACATTGAAGGCCTAATAAAACACAGCATATAGTACTAGAGAGTACTACATGGTACAATGCAGTACTACACGGTACTACACAGTACAACATGGTACAATGCAGTACTACAGTGTACTACATGGTACAATAAAGTACTACACACCACTGTTACATTGAAAAATAAAATACTACACAGTACTACAGGCTAAATTAAAATACTACACAGTACTACAGGCTAAAACACAATACTACACAGTACTATATGGTACAATACAGAACGACAGAGTACTACATGTTAATATACAGTACTACACAGTACAATACAGTACTACACTGTACTACATGGAACACTAAAGTACTACACAGCTCTACATGGTCAAATACAGTACTACGTGGTGAAATACAGTACTACACATTACTACATGGTACAATACAGTACAATACAATAATAGATGGTACAATACAGTACTAAACAGTACTACATGGCACAATAAAGTACTACACAGTACTACATGATAAAATACAGTACTACAAATTACTACAATGTATGATACAATACTACACATTACTACATGGTACAATACAGTACTAAACAGTCTACATGTTAATATACAGTACTACACTACACAATAAAGTGCTGCACGGTACAATACAGTGCTACACAGTACTACATGGCACAATAAAGTACTACACAGTACAACATGATCAAATACAGTACTACACTGTACTACAAGGTCAAATACAGTACTACAAAGTACTACATGGTCAAATACAGTACTATACACTACTGCATGTTAAAATACAGTTCTGCACAGTACTACATGCTAAAATACAGTACTTTGTCAACAGAAACTCTTATTGGGGTTGGTAGTGACTATGCACACCGTGGCAGGCCCCTTTTAAATTTCATGAAATTTTCTTCTTTACATTTCTTAGCATGTTTTCCATGATGATGGTGTGTAAATTAAAACTACTGGAAGTGTCTGCCTCCACGCAAAATCTTTCCGTGTCTCACTTTTGCACTTCCTCCTATAGTGCCCCCAAGAGATCTTAAAAAAGGCCAGTAAAAAATATATATATATATATTAGCCCCATCGTTGTGTAGAACACAGGGTACAAGAGGTATGAAAAAATTAGCTGCTTATTGTCTAAAAATTACTGTAACTTTGTCTTGCCTTTGCAAAGCGTGCTCCAAACAGAAGTCATACATTACACACATTAAAGTTGCAATTAACGCTAAAGTCAGAAAAGGTTTCTGAACTCATTTTTTTCCCATCCTTTTAAGTAAACATTTTAAATACATTATTGTAGCTCTCTTTTGAATTTAATTTCCAATATCAATCTCACTTATGTCAACAAGGCAGTTAAGCAAAAACCTAAAAGATCCTGAAACACAGGCAATGAGAGATAAATATAATATGTAATCTGCTTACTGATGGAAGATAATGTTTGATTTTATATATTCCGAAAGGAATAAGCAAAATTTTAAAAAGAATGGGTTTTGTATAAGGCCAAGGGGTACTCTGCCAGAATGACTGTTCTAGCAAATGTGGAAAGATTCTTTGCTGTAATAAAACATTGATAATTTTCAAATATATTTGTTGTTAATCTTTCCATATTTTCTAAATATGGAAACATCAATAATAATAATATGTCTGGACCATTCATTGTTTGTTCATGTTAAGAAAATCCACAACCAGTTTTTTTTTTCTTTACAGGTTTAATAATCAATGAACCCTGAAATATTTCAACAGGCAATGTGCCTACTTATGCCAAAACAGACCTCTTACTAATTTCTCCTTTCATGCAGTTGTTTTCTTTTGTTTGTATCAACAAATATTTTAATGTTTTTGTTGTGTGTCATTTTATTCCAGGTATAAAGTACGATGCAGAAAAGGAGGAGAAACAGCTGCAGGAGGCTCGCCAGAGAGAGCTTGATCGAATAGAGGAAACGAAGCTCAAGGCTGCAGAAATAGGTCAGAGTTCAGCTTTGGTTCCTAAACAGAAAGTGCATGTGTGTTTCTGTCCAACAGTTGTTATCCTTCTGTAAAGATGCCTTCAACAGTTTCAGAGGCATCCTGAGCAAAGCTGTAAGAGATGAGAAAGTATGTATCTGTTTTAAAAAAAGACCTCTGTTTTGTTCTATTTGGAACAAAAAGAGACATGGTTTGTACCTTTTCATCATTTTGATCACTTAAGATAAAGTATTTCAGCAGAATGCAGGTGCTTTTTACTCTTAAAGGATAGTACTCAAGTTAAATTCAAGTTAAAATACCCCAAGAACATGGATTCATTGTATTTACATTACATACATGATTTATAAGGATTACAGCTAAAATTGACTGTACTGCAGCTGAAATAGTAGTATAGAATGATACAATTATGCTTATTTTATCTATTAAATGTATTTATTATATTGTGTTCTATGGTTTAAACACATTAAATGTATTTTTTAAATGTTGTTCTTTAGAGAGTAATCAAGAGTAATTAGAGAGCAAAACATGCTATGAAAGCTGGTTAACTAGTCAGTCTGTCTGCTTAACTGGCATACTTACTATACTTTTGCAACTGTGTATTCAAAGAGAATTACCTTCATAGTATGTTTTCATGTCATGTTTATTTGTGGGGGTTTTGTTTTGTTTTTTAAATGGGAAAAATGTTGAAACTGACATTTGTCTCAAATTTAATGGAGGGCAAAATTGTATCTCATTCCTTTCATTTAACTGAATGGCAATGAACATTCTCTAAATCCATCCATCCATCCACCCATCCACCCATCCATCCACCCATCCACCCATCCATACCTCCCCTTATCTTTATTTCCTCCATTCTTACAATTATTTTTGTTCTCGTTTCTTTTCTTTTCTTCTCTGATTCCTTTTTTCCCTTTCTCCTTCAATTTCTTCTTTCCAATTATTATTTCCATTATACCTTGTCTCTTTATTTTTCTTCCTGCATTATTTTTTTCATTTCTAATTCTGAAGACGTCTGACCATTTTTTAAGCAATAACTTTTTAAAACCTTGGAAACTTTAAGACTGGTAACTGGCCTGGCCCCAACCAGGGTTTTTAACATTCTCTGTTTAGTGTCATCATGTAAGTTAAAGACAAAACCTATTTTAAAAAAAACAAGCTTCAGAAAATGCTGTTTCTTCTGAACATACTCATAATTGTTTGTTTTTACAGCAAATGCTAAGCTAGAGAAGCAAGACACCTTTGTGGAAAAACTCGTCACACAAGTGATTAAAAACCTACAGGTCAAGATATCTAACATCCATGTTCGCTATGAAGATGATGTGAGTATTTCAGCTAGTTATCAAGAGCATTACCTGATATTCTCTCCAATAAATTGCAGAGATCTTAACAATGTCTCTGTTAATCTCCTCAGGTCACTAATCCACAATGCCCTTTGTCATTTGGAGTGTCGCTTAAAAACCTCAGTCTTCAGGTGATTATAATATAATATGATATAATATAACATATAATATATTATCATATAATGTTGTATAAAATATATGTTTTTACAGACAGCTGATAATAACTGGAAACCCAGTTTGTTAGATGAACACTCCAAGCTTTTCTTCAAGGTAAAGAAAATGTAACTAACCTTTTTTCAGCATGTTTTCTATTTAGTTTTCTAGGCAATGGTTAGTGTCTTGTATTAAGTACTGTTTGGTTTGAATTATCAGAATGGTTACCAATCTGTTTAGTTCTTCGAGTCTCTTTTTAATTGGCAGTAGAACCATTGTTATTTTTTTCCTGACTCTGGGCTCCAGTTCAAACCTCTTGAAAGTTTGCGCTTTCCATCATCACACTGAACAGTTTTAATGACTAAGTTATTTGTACTTTGCTTGTCATCAGTTGGTTCAGTTGAACAACTTGTTTGCCTACTGGAATGTCAACTCGGTTCTCTTCTCCAATCACAGTGCAGATGAAGCCCTGGTGAGTCAACTGGGTTTCCTGATTATCTTTACCTCGTAAAATGTACAACTGTCTTCTCTTTAGTTTGGACTATGCACAATCAAAAAAAAATTTAAAAAGGAGAAAAAATGCACTTAAACAATTATTCTTTTTAAAAAATCATTTAAAAATACTTTAGTTAACATTTTGAAAATTGCTGATTGAAGAGTAGGAAGTACTTAGGAGTAAAAGTCACATATTAACAGATATTTTTCTTTCCTTTTCATTTTTACAGCAATGTCTTCAGAACAGCATGATAATCCAACCATCTGGTCCTGTCAGCCACAACTTCAGTGAGTGACCCACTGCCACCTTTTACTGTAATATCTATACATACACCGGATGAAACATAGAAAATATATAAGCCTATCATACCAAGTAATTCAATTCATTCTATTTATATAGCGCCGTTTCACAACAGATGTCATTTCAAGGCACTTTACAAGAAGACTTATTACAATACAATGTTTAATGTAGAAATTAGAGAACCACAGAAGATTGCGTCGTGTAATTCTCAGCAAACCCTCACACTCAGCAAGCATGAAGCGACAGTGGAAAGGAAAAACTCCCTTTTAACAGGAAGAAACCTCCAGCAGAACCAGGCTCAGCACAAGTGGTCATCTGCCGAGACCGTCTGTGGTTTGGAGAATACAGAACAGAGACACAGAAAGAACAACAGAACTGATGTACATTACAACTGATGTGTACATTAAAACTACTGGAAGTGTCTGCCTCCACGCAAAATCTTTCCGTGTCTCACTTTTGCACTTCCTCCTATAGTGCCCCCAAGAGATCTTTAAAAAAGGCCAGTAAAAAAAAAATATATATATATATTAGCCCCATCGTTGTGTAGAACACAGGGTCCAAGAGGTATGAAAAAATTAGCTGCTTATTGTCTAAAAATTACTGTAACTTTGTCTTGCCTTTGCAAAGCGTGCTCCAAACAGAAGTCATACATTACACACATTAAAGTTGCAATTAACGCTAAAGTCAGCTAATCCTTTAGCTAAACTAAACTAAGACTAACTAAAACCTTTGCAGGGACTGCTCCGTAAACATTGAGAACATAACTAACTAATGAGTGCAGCACAGTGGAAAATATTTGTGTGTTTATATATATATATATTTTTGTGTGTGCGGAATTGGTGTGTTTTGTTTGGATTCGTTTCCCTCTGTGAAGCTCCCAAAAAAAGAAAAAAAGAATTGATCTGGATGATTCAGGACGAACGCAGCAATCAGTTGCTTTGTTACAGCTGCGCAAAACTTGTTAAACTGCAAATAAAAAGAGCCGAGGCAGGACAGCTAAGACTGAACGTACTGGCCGAACAACACAAGCGATTACTGCGCACTAGAGCTGAAGATCCTTGCCCGAACCCGTCCATCTCTTTAGTGCGATAATTTAGAATAAAGCGCTGCAGTGGGACACTAACGTTATTCCGAATCTACCGGTCAAGATGTTACTGGCACATAGGATGCGTCATGATGTAAAAGACCCACTCCTCTCAGATCAACCGGATTTGACCGGAGTTCCAAACATTTGTCCAGTAAATTGAAAACCGGACAACGTGACCGTCAAGGTGCTTTTTTTTTCTTCTAGCGGAAAAATTTTCGGTTTAATCGGTTCGAGTTTTAATAAGCTGTCAATAAAAATATACTCTTGGGCTCGGGCTGAACTCTCTCAGGTTCAGGTCGGTTCGAGGCCACCTTTTAAGGCACGATTACAGCTCTACGGTGCACACGTCTCCAGCGGCAGACAGGCAGGGCGAGGCCGAAAAACTTGCGCTATGCACACGATTTAAGGCTGCCTGGATATCAGTGCCTGCCTTTTGTTCTCCAGCTGTTTTTGGCTGAAAGGGGGAATGAGGGCGTCAAAGGATATCAACTGTTCACCTGTCAGCTGACGTAGTGGTGTATGCTTGGTTGGAAGAAATTATTATAAGGCTCTTACCTGGAAGGAGAACGAACTGCAGTTAATTTATTACGTATAGCTTAATCCTGTTATTTAGAAGGTAAAGGAATAATGCCCATTTTTCAGTTCAAAGCTTTGAAAATGTCCAGCATGATGATGATGATCCGTGCGCACATAAAAGCATGAGATATAGATTTCAAATCCATTTGACAGTTTGCAAATCACAAAATAGTAATAATACACTTGTATAAGTGTAGTAAAATAATCAAAGCACAGTTTACAGAAATTAAGTTTATTTTTTTTGCTGTATGTTAAGTAAACATTTTTAGGCCGGTGTGAAGAGATAAGTGGAAAAAAAAAGAAAAGACGTCGTCCCTCTCCAGCGATGTCATCGTTCATCACGATGTTTTACTGTAAACATCGTTAGCTCTCAATTTGGGGGACATCGCCCAACCCTAACAGGGAAACATATCAGTGGCAACAGTGTGCTGTGAGGATGCTGCTCTTTAGCAGAAATGGAAATGGTCAGAGTTGATGGGGAGCTTGATTGAGTTAAATTCAGGGAAATCCTAGAAGAAAACGCATCAGATCAGGAGGGTCCACCTCCAGCCCTAAAGGATCGGTGTCCTGACAGTTTTATATGTGTCTCTGCTCCAACACAGTTCATTTAAATGGTCAGCCAACCCCTTCAGCATGGCAACGTTATCCATTCTTGCTAAAGATCCATCATGTTGGTCAGGTGTGTTCATCCAAGGAGAAAACTGCAACATGCTGAATCCTGCCGCCCCTGGGTTAGAGTGAAAGACTTGAGACTGCGGTGGGAATTCAGGTGTCTTCCAGATAACTCTAAACATTGGATGCACCTAAGAATCTGTGGCAAGGCTTTAAAAAGCCTGTTTCTATACAATTTTACAAAGAGAAGAATTAATTTGGCAAGATGTGCAAAACTGGCTTTAGAATGTTACACATGCAAATTTCAATTTATTAAAAAAAAAATTGAAAAATCTCCAACTTCAGCTTTCCATTCCTCTGTGTTGGTCTGTCTAATAAAACCTCAATAAAATAAGTTTAAAAGTGTGGTGCTTTAATTTAAAAGGTATGATTACTTTTGGAAAGCAATGTATGTATTAATCACCAAGCTTTACTCACAACCACTACATTCAGAGATGGTCAGTAAATCTTTTTGAATCTTCTCTTGTAACCAATCGCTAGTATCAACAATTTTAAACTGTTTCATCTTCCAAAAGGCAATAGGAGAGAATATGTTCTATATTGTCAGAAATCTAGATCTTCTTTGTAAATTAAATCAATTTTGCTTAAAATTAATCTGCTCTCTGTTGCCAGTTTTTCGACCTATATCTGCAAATGCTAAACTGCGGATGAATCCAAGATCAGATGTGGATTTCTCTTCTCCTAAAGTGGACCTGACAGTCAACCTCAGCGAGGTGGCTATTGAACTCAACAAACCTCAGGTTAGTGTTTCTCTAGACATGTCAAAGCCAGCTCTACTGAATTTGTCAGGAAGATCCAAAGATGGAGATATTTAGGCTAAACAACATCAGATGAGAAGAGTGCTAGAGTACACACTGCTGCTTTGTAATCGCCGACTTCCTGTCTTTCTAGTACATTAGCATTTTGGAGCTGCTGGGCTCAGTGGATATGATGTCACGCAATCTGCCATACAGGAAGTACAGACCCCAGGTCCACGTTCTCAAAAATGCTCACATATGGTCAGACTACATCTGATTGATTATTTCTGCCACTGCCTGATGTCAACCTAGTTTTACTGATCCTAAAGCTCAAATGTTCCTGGATTCCAGGTGGAAATATGTGATCACAGGCATCTTGGAGGTGGATGTGAAACCACGTCTCCACATGTGGTCATGGCAACGCATCCGACAACACCGGAAGACGGTGAAGCTTTACAAAGAGCTCTACAAGACAAAGATCATCAGCAAAAAGCCAAACGAGGAGCTGCTCAAGCAGCTGGAGGTGGGACAGAGGGGGGCTGGGTTTAACTAACTAAAGTTTTTAACTTTAAAGTTAAGGCTTTTTAGAAGAACAGTTCAATCTGTCTTTGGAGAAGATCCACCTGTTGTTTCGAAGGATGTTTCTCTAACTCATCTTTTGTCATTGGTTCTATGCAAGTTAGTGTTTGTACATGTTTTTTTTCTGCTGAGACATTGCCTCACTTTATCATGATTTATCTCACAAAGATAATTTGATTTCTTGAAATGATTTGACAAAACTTAGAGTTATAATTATAATGCCTTGTCTTTAATTCCAGACTACAGAGAAGTCTTTAGATATTTTTAATATCACATTGGCCAGACAACAAGCTGAAGTGGAGGTAAGCACCTGGAGTGTTTTATGTCTTATCTTGTGACGGGTACAATGTATCTGTGCATGAATTTCCATTAAATCTCAATAGCTGTGATTATCTGCTTTGTGGAGATACCTACATTTCCAGTCATGCATAACAATGTATGAAAGACACCTAATGCAAGCCCCTCTTGTTATTTCCTCACATACATGCGTCAGGCATAACATTATGACCAGTTTAGGTGAATTACTGATTACCTCTGCATTATGAAACCTGCCAGAGTTTGTGATATATTGGTTAGGCAGTGAACATCTTGTTCTCAAAGCTAATGGGTTGGAAGTGAGTTTATATTTTATGGTGAATCAATTGGTATCACAGCAGATAAATCATTTCTATAGCAAAATAGGTCCCAATTGGCTACAAGAAAAAGTGCTTAAATTGGCTGAACTTATTTGCCCAGTGTTGAATTAAATATTATCAAAATTAATTCAGTGCATGTTCAAGCAGAGACAAAATGGAGCCAATTTCCAGTTCTTAACATTTATTTTGAACAGATTAACAAATTGCAGTTTACAGAGAAAGATGCCCTAGTTTCTCTGGGCCAGACAAGATTTCTGACAATTGAATGATCTTCATGTCACAACTTTTATAGACACCAGGCCTCGCCAGGACTCTAGGCGTTCCCTCTCCCTCGAATCTGCTCCAATCAGAACATTTCCAAACAGTGTCTTAACCATGATTGGCTGTAAGAGAATTATGCAGTCATAAGATGAGTTGTGTCCCTGTCCCTGGTCAAAAGTTCATTCTGAGTTTTATGGTCCTAAGCAACACTCCCAGCTTTATGGCCTTGGTTCTGACATCCTAAATCTACCGACATCCTGTTTTTACAGCCTGCAATAAAACTTACCCAAGAGTTTTATGACTTAAAAGCTTGTCCCAGTTAAATACTGGTCAAGGATATGTTTTACAACCATGCATAATAGACAAACAGACTTTTACCTCTGACTTCTTACTAAAGATATTAGCCCCAAAAAATAGATACAACACCAGCAATGGGCTCTGTTGTTTTTAATCGTCTTCCGTCTTACAGCTTTACGTCTCTTGAACAGCAATGTGACATAAGCTATACAGTTGGCCTTGTCACATAGTTTTATTGTTTCTTCCACAGGCGAGCAAGGCGGGGCTTCGTATTTATCGTCCAGGACTAAAGATGGAAGAGGAGGAGTCTAAGGGTTGGCTAAGCTGGGTGTGGAACTGGGGAGGAGAGGCCGAGACACAGAATAAGGAGGTCAAGACTGGAAGTAAGACTAACTCAGATTTTCGATAGACTGTAGAGGAGCAGAATTTGAAGTTAGAAACCTTTCAAAAGCTTTACATTAATATATTTCAGCAGTAGGGTATTTGCATTGGCATTGCCTTTTTAAAATTTTTGTCTCTTTCATTTTCTTATTGTCAGCGTTTGATGAGTTGTTGACCACGGAGGAGAAAGCCAAACTTTACACTGCCATTGGATACAGTGAAACTGCTGCTAATCCTAACCTGCCGAAGCATGTGAGTCACTTTCCTCTGAAACAGCCTCACTTGTTAGTGATGGTTGACAGTATCTGCTTTTTAACACCGCCAGCCCATCATTAAATTTATAATGAGCTCCAGCTCATCCCTTGGTCCCCCTGTATTTGGCAAAAGAGCCATACTACTTTAATAACAAATTTTTATAAGTCATAGAATTTTTTTTATGAAAAAAGTCAAAATGCCTAAAAGTTTTAGTGTGTATGAATTCTTACTTGGGTCTATCACAAAGTCAAGCATTCATTTTCCTTCAAGTAAAAAAGCTAAAGCTAAAATATGTTAGCAACTAGGGATGCAATGATACCACTTTTTTCAAACCAATACGATACCGATTCTTGGTTTTGATTACTTACCGATACCATGTACCAATACTGATACTTCTACCACACAAAAACATTGCAATTAATTGGAAGAAAGTTTTTAATAAATGATGGCGAATTAGATAAAAAAAAAAATCGTAATAAAAATGACCGCAAAACAAAAATTTCAATTGAAAAATACAAATTTTCAGTGATATTTTTGCAGAATTTACACATTTAAAGTACCGGTTCATGGTTAACTTTAACCAAAACCGATACAGTACATTATAACGTTATCAGCCCCCGGTGCATTACTATTAGCAACCCTTTTAAAAGAATTGTTTCTAGGGATGCAATGAAAAATATTTGCATATGGGGAGTACCAACGCTGTTACCGTATTTTCCAGACTATAAGCAGCTATGTTTTTCCTATGCTTTGAATGATGCAGCCTATAATACGGTGTGGTTTTTTTTATGGATTTTTACAGCTACTGCCATGAGACGGCCTCCTCGATCTATGGATTGTACAGATTATGTCCTTCACCTTAAGGGATACTGTGCCTTTAAGACCAGAAAATGGAGAGAGAGGAGGAAGTTTGCGGGGAACATGTTTTCATGCACAAACACTCATTATGGAAAACAAACGGAGAAATCGATATGATGCCGCTTTTACTTTTTGTCGATCTGTCGATCTGGCTTTTAAAGAAGAAAATAGAGCGGCTTTACGTACCATTGGCATCAATGAATCAACGGCGAGATGTTGGCGACGCCAGCGTGAAAAACTCTCTCAATGCAATAAAACAAAAAACGTTTCAGAAGTAATAAAAGAAGGTAGCCCAAACTTGAAGTCTTTCTTGAAGATTGGCTGAACACACAGAGAGAGAACAGCCGAGGTGTTTCCACCATGTTGAAATGGTAATAAAATCAAAGCTTCCCCAAACACCAATCGCTTTCCTGGCACTCTCCTCTCTCTACTGTAGGAGGAGCCAAAACGCATATCGATCGGGGAACACATACCGACGTAACAGGTTAACTAACTGATACTGATACAAGTATATTAGAGTGATATCGGCCCCCATACCCGATACCAGTATCAGTACATCCCTAGTTGTTTCAAAATACTCTTTGATTTGAAAAATAATCATAAAAGCTCTAAATTTAGACTAAAAGCATGTACAGACAAAGTTGTTGGTACCCTTCATTAAATCAAAGAAAAACTCATAATGGTCACAGAAATAACTTTAATCTGACAAAAGTAATAATAAATAAAAATTATATAAATGTTGACCAATGAAAGTCAGACATTGCTTTTCATCCAAGCTTCAATGGAATTATTAAAAAAATTAATGCATGAAACAGGCCTGGACAAAAATGATGGTACCCACAACTTAATATTTGGTTGCACAACCTTTTGAGGCAATCACTGCAATCAAATGATTCCTGTAACTGTCAATGAGACTTCTGCACCTCTCAGCAGGTATTTTGGCCCACTCCTCATGAGCAAACTGTTCTAGTTGTTTCCGGTTTGAAGGGTGCCTTTTCCAGACAGCACGTTTCAGCTCCTTCCAAAGATGCTCAATAGGATTGAGATCAGGGCTCATAGAAGGCCAGTGTTTTCCTCTTAGCCCTTCTTGGGTGTTTTTAGCTGTGTGTTTTGGGTCATTTTCCTGTTGTAAGACCCGTGACCTGCGACTGAGACCATGCTTTCTGACACTGGCCAGCACATTTCTCTCTAGAATCCCCTGATAGTCTTGAGATTTTATTGTACCCTGCACAGATTCAAGACACCCTGTGTCAGATGCAGCAAATCAGCCCCAGAACATAACCGAGCCTCCCCCATGTTTCACAGTAGGGACCGTGTTCTTTTCTAGATATGCTTCATTTTTCCGTCTGTGAACATAGAGCTGATGTGCCTTGGCAAAAAGTTAAATTTTTGTCTCATCTGTCCACAGGACATTCTCCCAGAAGCTTTGTGGCTCGTCAGCATGTAGTTTGGCATACTCCAGTCTGTTTTTTTTAATGATTTGTTCTCTGGCTCAAACAGCGAAGGATGTTCCGATCTGACACTGATGTTCCTTGAGCATAAAGTTCAGCTTGGATCTATTTTGAAGTCTTTCTAGGCTCTTTTGTTACCATTTGGATTATCCGTCTCTTTGATCTGTCATCAATTTTCCTCCTGCAGCCACGTCCAGGGAGGTTGGCTACAGTCCCATGGATCGTACATTACTGAATGACATGTGCAGCTGTAGTCACAGAAACATCTAGCTGCTTGGAGATGGTCTTATAGCCTTTACAGTTAACATGCTTGTCTATGATTTTCTTTCTCATCTCCTGAGACAACTCTTTCCTTTGCTTCCTCTGGTTTATATTGAGTGTGGTACACACCACGTCACCAAACAACACAGTGACTACCTGGAGTCCTATATATAGGCCCACTGAGTGATTACAGGATTGTAGACACCTAGGATGCTGATTATTGGACATACCTTGGATTAACATGTCCCTTTGGTCACATTATTTTCATTCTTTTCTAGGGGTACCATCATTTTTGTCCAGGCCTGTTTCATGCATTTATTTTTTAAATAATTCTGTTGAAGCATGGATGAAAAGCAATGTCTGACTTTCATTGGTCAACATTTATATAATTTTTATTTATTATTACTTTTGTCAGATTAAAGTTATTTCTGTGACCATTATGAGTTTTTCTTTTATTTAATGAAGGGTACCAACAATTTTGTCCACGTCTGTATAGGTTAAAATTAGGAAAGTTGCAGCATTTAAAATCCAAAGTCTCTCACTTAACATTTAAAGCTGTGAAAATTGGTGACTCAGGAATAACGAAATTGCTTGATTTTTAAACATGTTTTGAATATTGCAATTTAACGTAACCAATGATATTTGATTAATCTTTTCTTCTTCTCAGCTTTTAGACTAATTTACTTGATATGAGTTGATTGTAATACATTCTTTGTTCGACCAAATTGTCGCTTTTTCACTGTACAACGTGATATTTTTACCATTTTAAAAACAGCAACACAAAATATTTAGCCTGAAACAAATCAAATTATGAAATTATATGATTTCCACTTTTTCAGAGAATTTGTACATTGTGAAGGCTTCCATAAGTGCTATAGGTACTTAAACACGAGATAAAATACTCTTCTGTTGATTTATTTCTATTGCACTGACAATTGCAACTTTGTTTTTGAGCGTTAACTGTACAACCAGTAAAGTTAAACATTAATCAAGCGACTAGAGATAAAACGGCATCTACAGACTCTTGTAATGTATGTATGCTTGATAAAAATGCAAACTGGAATGTTATTTGCTTTTAGTTTGAGGACATGAAGGTCAATTTCCATATGGAAAAATTGTCTGTGTCCATCAAAGACCAGAAGGACATAAATGAAATCATCAGACTGACTGTGGGGGAGCTCAAGTCGACACTCACACAGAGGCCTGGAGCACAAGCCATTAAGTATGTCAAAGCTGATTTTTTATTATTATTATTTTTTTTTGCAATCCTTTTGTTCCAGTTTGTATGCTTTTTACCCCAAATTATTTTCCATGTATCTTGATCAGATTATTTCTCTCTTGGACCCTTCTGTTAGAGTCACAGCCCAGCTTAGTTTGTTTGAGGTCACTGGTCTGGCCACCAAGAGGCCAGCACCAACCATCCTTTCATCAAGAAAGGCAGCCACAGGAGTAGGAACCCCGCTGCTTTGCATCCTGTTTGAGACAAACCCTCTGGATGGGAAAGCTAACCAGAGGCTCCATGTGGAGTCACAACCCCTGGAAATCATCTATGATGCAGTGAGTGATGCTTTTCAGTGCAATTGTGTGTATGTGAATGATATACAGTGCTGTTTAACCTGATTTATTTACAATTATTAACATCCCTTTAAATTTGTTCACCTGTGAACAAAAAGTGTCATGTACACTACCGTTCAAAAGTTTGGGGTCACATTGAAATGTCCTTATTTTTGAAGGAAAAGCACTCTACTTTTCAATGAAGATAACTTTAAAGTAGTCTTAACTTTAAAGAAACACGCTATACATTGCTAATGTGGTAAATGACTATTCTAGCTGCAAATGTCTGGTTTTTGGTGCAATATCTACATAGGTGTATAGCGGCCCATTTCCAGCAACTATCACTCCAGTGTTCTAATGGTACAATGTGTTTGCTCATTGGCTCAGAAGGCTAATTGATGATTAGAAAACCCTTGTGCAATCATGTTCACACATCTGAAAACAGTTTAGCTCGGTACAGAAGCTACAAAACTGACCTTCCTTTGAGCAGATTGAGTTTCTGGAGCATCACATTTGTGGAGTCAATTAAACGCTCAAAATGGCCAGAAAAAGAGAACTTTCATCTGAAACTCGACAGTCTATTCTTGTTCTTAAATATGAAGGCTATTCCATACGAGAAATTGCTAAGAAATTGAAGATGTCCTACAACGGTGTGTACTACTCCCTTCAGAGGACAGCACAAACAGGCTCTAACCAGAGTAGAAAAAGAAGTGGGAGGCCGATTTGCACAACTGAGCAAGAAGATAAGTACATTAGAGTCTCTAGTTTGAGAAACAGACACCTCACAGGTCCCCAACTGGCATCTTCATTAAATAGTACCCGCAAAACACCAGTGTCAACATCTACAGTGAAGAGGCGGCTGCGGGATTCTGGGCTTCAGGGCAGAGTGGCAAAGAAAAAGCCATATCTGAGACTGGCCAATAAAAGAAAAAGATTAAGATGGGCAAAAGAATACAGACATTGGACAGAGGAAGACTGGAAAAAAGTGCTGTGGACGGATGAATCCAAGTTTGAGGTGTTTGGATCACAAAGAAGAACGTTTGTGAGACGCAGAACAACTGAAAAGATGCTGGAAGAATGCCTGACGCCATCTGTTAAGCATGGTGGAGGTAATGTGATGGTCTGGGGTTGCTTTGGTGCTGGTAAGGTGGGAGATTTGTACAGGGTAAAAGGGATTCTGAATAAGGAAGGCTATCACTCCATTTTGCAACGCCATGCCATACCCAGTGGACAGCGCTTGATTGGAGCCAATTTCATCCTACAACAGGACAATGACCCAAAACACACCTCGAAATTGTGCAAGAACTATTTAGAGAAGAAGCAGGCAGCTGGTATTCTATCGGTAATGGAGTGGCCAGCGCAGTCACCAGATTTGAACCCCGTTGAGCTGTTGTGGGAGCAGCTTGACCGTATGGTACGCAAGAAGTGCCCATCCAACCAATCCAAATTGTGGGAGCTGCTTCTAGAAGCGTGGGGTGCAATTTCTCCAGATTACCTCAACAAATTAACAGCTAGAATGCCAAAGGTCTGCAATGCTGTAATTGCTGCAAATGGAGGATTCTTTGATGAAAGCAAAGTTTGATGTAAAAACAATCTTATTTCAAATAAAAATCATTATTTCTAACCTTGTCATTGTCTTGACTCTATTTTTTATTCATTTCACAACGTATGGTGGTGAATAAGTGTGACTTTTCATGGAAAACACAAAATTGTTTGGGTGACCCCAAACTTTTGAACAGTAGTGTATGTGCTTTGATCTAAACCATTTTATTTTAGCTTATGTGTTGCTGTATATTTAGGCTCAGTCACTCTGACTACCTACATTTTATTATTTTTCTGGAAGGGTCACCCTGCATTCAGCTGCATTCATACTTTCATTGTCCCCCACCCCCTTCTCTGCTACTTAAGAAAACCATCCCCATAACATGATGCTGCCACCACCATGTTTGACATAACACAGTGCATTCTGTTTGATAAAATGTTTTGCAAGTTGGCAAAAAGTTGAGTTTTGGTTTAATTCGACCAGAAAACCTTTTAGAAACAGAACTTTTTCTCAATAATGGTTTTCAACCTGTCCTTCTAACATTGAGGCCAGATTTATAGAGCTCATTACATAATAGTTGAACAGATTAGGTATAGACTCTCCCACCTGAACTGTGAATCTCTGCAGCTCCTCCAGAGTTACCATGGGCCTCTTGTCTGTTTTTTTCTTTTCTTTTTTATTAATGCTTTTTTTTTTTTTTTTACCCGACTAGTCAGTTTAGGTAGATGGATCTTTCTTTGTGGGTTTGCAGTCGTGGCCGAATGTTTATTTTGTTGAATGATAGATTGACCAGAGTTCCTTGAAATATTGACCTTCTGACTTTGCAGGACAGCTTTGTTTAGGAGATTAAATAGTACAATGGTTTACTCCCTATGGAAGGACGTTGGTTTCACTAGATTTTATGAAGGGATTTCAATAGTAAGACTTAATTCATGCTACACTTTTCAGATTTTTATGTATGAGAAGGTTTTGGAAAGATGATCTTTCACCTTTTGCTTTGAAATTATTTGCTGCTTTGTGGTCTATCACAGAAAATCCTAATTAACTACATAAAAATGATGTTAAAAAAATGTTAAACTGCTCCAAATTAGAGAATACTTTTGTAAAGTGCTGCAAAAAATCTATTTCTGAAAAGTGTTAGTTATATGTTAGTTGTTTTTGGGGGTTTTGTAGATAACAGTGAACAACATGGCTGAGTTCTTCAGGCCTCCAGATGACTTACAGCTGGATGAACTTACCAACGCCACCCTGATGAAACTGGAGCAGTTTAGAGACCGCACATCCACTGGTGAGTCGCACATATATTCACAGTTATGTTATCAGGACCAGTTTCCCCAGTATCTGAGGCCTGATCTCTCTATGATGGCTGCATGTTTACGTTCCTTCTTTTAACGGTCTTGTTTTGCGGTGCCTACAGACATCCATAATGTCTAAGCACTGTACAAGCACAGCATTCCTGCTTATAATCTTGACACAGTTATCTTTTGGCTGTTGAAATGTATATTTTTTCATTTCTTTTTTTTCATCCAATCTTCAGTCTTTCTCCTCTGCGTTTAGTTCCTTAAATCCAGTCGTCTTCCAAGCCTCCTTTCCTCATATCCTTCCCTCAGTCCTACTATCTTTCCCTCCTACCTTTAACTCTTCTTTCAGTCAGTAAATATTTCAATAATTTCCTGTTTTAAACTTTCCTTCCGTCCGTCCATCTGTACCTCCCTCCCTTCCTTCCTCCTCTGGCTGCTTTCTGCTGATTATGTATAAAACTCTATCACCTTAAGGGTGAAAGCAGGATGGGCTTTTGTTTTAAAAAAAAGGGGCAAAACGTGACAAAAGCTCAGTGTGTTGAGTCATGGAAATATTTCTAAGTTTGTTTACGTCATAGTATCACAATAAATGTTATTTTTAAAAATTATTTATGCTGTTAGCACTGAGAAATGAATTAATGTGGTTTCTACAGTATTAAAAATAAACAGGCTGGTCCTAGACCATACACTCTCAGCCCCAAGCAGAATGCCCAAAACCTCTGGTTACTAAACCAGAATGCTAATCCCAAATTAGCTCCCCCTCCAGTACTGGCATTACAGTTTGGCTAGGGGGAAATGTGATGGAAGCAGGATGGGCTCTATAAATGAAACAAAATATCCCTTATTTAATACTCAATTTTCTTTCTTTAGGTTTGCTGTACGTGATCGAAACACAGAAGGTTCTCGACCTGAAGCTGAACTTGATGGCCTCCTATGTCATTATTCCACAAACCGGCTTTTACGACGGAACCCAGAACATTATGCTTTTGGATCTTGGTCATTTCAAGGTCAGAAGATATCATAACCCCAAGGTAGACTGAATGTTACTCAAAGAGTATATTTGAACCTTCTCTTCTTTGGCTTTCAGATGTCCAGTCAGAGTAAGAAGAATCTTCCACAGCTGTCAGTGGGTCACAGCAACATTGAAGACATCATGTCCAGAGCATACGACCGGTTTGACGTTCAGCTCAGCAGCCTGCAGTTCCTTTACAGCAAACCAGGTACACATTCATCTGTTCAGAGGTTACCATTTCATATATTTTTTTTACGTTTTTCTTCATAAAGTGTCTGCAATTGAAAGTCTTTTTTAATAAGATGCTCAGGAAGGTGTCAGTGGATTCAGAAAAGCACCAAAGTTGGTGCTTGTGCCAGAGCTTAGTCAGTTCTTAGGTAAATCTTTTCTAACAACTGGTTTGCTTTTCCACTGACACAGAGCCTAGTCGGTGCTACGACAGATGCAGTTGTAGAAATACCGGCTTTGTGTGATGTGACTTCTCCAATATGTTTAGCAGCTCAGACCATGACCACAAAGCTAGAAAACACCGGGTTGGGCAAACTCTGTTTATTTCTCGCCTCCATTGTTATAAACTAAAATGTAGGTTGTTAGATTCTCCTCGCTACTAAGCGTTTGTAATCCCACCCTTACACGTTGGGTTTGTCACATCATGGGCAGGGTAGAAACCGGTGCTATCAAAACTGGTTTCAAGTTGATGCTTGGCTAAACACCGGTTTGGAACCAAAAAATGGGTGCTCAGGCAGTGGACAACCAAAGAGCCGGTTCTAAATCAGACTCTACCACTGACCCAACTCTGGAACCAGGTCAATGGAAAAGGACCCGAATGAAGCACAGAGAAATGTCTGTTACTATGCTCTCCTTCTCAGATGGCCTAAATAAGGCTACATTTGACCTTTTGGATACCAGTGTAACGATACTGATAATAATAAAGTCCAAACCCAGCTGCTTGTAGCCTTTAACCAACCTTAAATGCAATTGTGAGCGTTTATCGCTACAGATACGCAGCTGTACACCAATTCTGTCTGACGAAAGGTTTCTTTTTCACCAATTCATGGTTTTACGGTTTGCAAACAGTGAAGTGAGTAAGTAAAATGCGTACACTATATTGTCTATATCATCTTTTCCTAACTCTGGTCATCAGAGCTGATTCTACTCTATGTTTTATGTGTAATTCTATTAACAAAAAAAATATATTAACAAAATCAAACCATATTGGTATTCTTTTCAATACTGTAACATTTAAAATACTATATAGATTAAAAAGACGTGTGTGTATATGCTTTTTAAAGCAAAAAGCCGAACCGAAGAATGAGGTCATATTCTGTGCAAAACCAGAAAAAAAGGCATTCAATCTAACAGGTTTTTAGTCTGAATCTTTTTTTTAGGGCTGTATATCAAAATGTCAAAAGTGAAAAGATATATTATTGTTAGCATGATCATAAGAGTTATGTTATTTGCAAATGTAGGAATAATTATTGCTTTTCTGTTTTAAATAAATAGAATGTTATTCGTGTTTGTTGTAGGTTTTGTTATATATCGCGAAAGTTTTTCTTACACAATAGAAGGATAATTGCTGCCACTTGAGTAAAGTTGTTGAATTTTGAAAGAAAAGTCAAATCACAGATGTTACAATAAAAATGTATTTGCTACATTTGCTAGTATGTTTGTTGAAACATGATAAATAAAATAAATAAATAAAACTCTTAATTGTTTGCAGATGGGGACTGGAAAAAAGCTCGCAAACAGAAACAGTCTCCGCTCCACATCCTGGAGCCCGTGGATCTGACCGTGGTTGTCAGCAGGGCCTTGGTTGTGAAAGACTCTCGCATGGCGAAGTGAGTGTTTAGTTCTCTCCGCTTGGATAGCTGTAAAGTTTTAGATAAAGAGATTACATTCAAACCAAGCAGCCTTAAACAGAGTAGTTTATGATCGTATTGGTGATAATCTTTTACTGAAGCTTAGTATCAGCTTAGTATCAGCCCCACTATTAGTCTGGCTCCAGTTTGTGTCATTTTGTTGCAATGCTTGTGCTTTAGGTATGAAATGTTTGGTGAACTCCCGCTGCTGTCTCTTCGAATTTCTGACAAAAAACTCCGAAGTGTCCTGGAGCTGGTGGACAGTATCCCGCTGCCTGAGAGCAAGCCAGCCGCACGCAACACTGCTTCTTCTGCTAATACAAAGGTAAGTGGAAAATCAGATACCTTGGTTAAATAATAAACTATCTATGGAAAAATCATTTTTTAGAAATTAGCATGTCCGTGAGATGTGATTAATGTATGTTTTGCGATTGTGTTTCCTCAGTCAAAGCAGTCGTTCACTCCTCAGCTAACTGGAAGAAAACACCTGAGTTTAGTCGACCAGCGTTCCTCTGTCATTTTTGAGTCGTGTGAGACCATCAGTATCACCTCACTTGGTGAGACACAGTTTAAGACACTTTAACAATTAGCAACAATGTTCCCTGATGCAACATAATACTATAGCATTTTCTGCTCATATTTTATCCGTGTATGGTTGTAAGCCTTTTACAAATAAAAAAGGACAAATCAAAGAAAACAAACTCCTTTCATTTCAGTTGATTGATACAGTTTTTGTTTTGTCTTTGAAATCTTACAGGGTCACAGGAAGATTTGTTCTACGATGCTCCCAGCTCTCCGATTGGAGATAAGCCTTTCTTCCCGGACAATCCCATGCCTCTGCGCTTTGCAGGTTCGAGCAAAAAAATTTGTCTGATTAAGGAAGATCCCCAGAAGAACATGACTGACTTCTACATGAGATTTGAAATCAATGAGGTAAAAAAGTACCCAATGTTGCCTTATGTTAGTTGCTTGAAAAATAGATGAGGGAAGTATTTTGTTCCAGTAGTTTTATCATACGTTTCAGACACTCTACACAACCTGCAAGTGCAGAGATAGACACTTCTTAAATCTTATCAGTGTGAAGAATAAAATGCAAGTTCAGATCATAAGTCTGCTCATTTTTATTTCTCTCCATTAATGTCTCCTCTACCTGTAAACTTCCATCTATATGGTGAACGTTTTATTCTTGTACCTGACTCAGCAACATCATTTAATATTGGGGTTCTTTGTTCTAACATATCTTCTTTGTCCTCCTGTTGGTTTCCTCTCCCTTTGTTCTTCCACGCTTCAGTTGTCTGTTCAGCTGTGTCGTCTGTCTGGAGCTAAGGAGGTCACAGTGCTCCACCTGGACATCGAGGGTCTTGGCACTGAGCTCAAGATGCGCACCTTCGACATGACATCAAACACCTTCCTGAAAGAGATCTGCCTGAAGTGTCCTGAATACATGGGTCAGTAAATAATTAACTGAACTTTCTGTACAAATTAAGTCCTAGATAATAGTTATTATTGTGTTTTTTATGGTTCTATGTTTCATTCTTCTTTGTAGATTCTGAAGATAAGCAAGTTCAGCTGATCACCACTTTAGACAACACAGAAGTTGACCTCCTCACCTTGGAGTATATCAAAGTACTTTGTTGCATTCACATTAAAGCAGATCTGTTCAGAATAAATTCAGTTGAAACAAGACATTTACATACATAGTGTAGTAATCTTTTTTTAATGTATGACAGTAAAGTAGACTAAAGTTTTCTTTTTTAAGTCAGTTAAGATTAAAAAAATATTTTCTGTTTTCAAAATGCCAGAATAATGAGGGAATTTATTACTTTATTCAAATAAAGAAACAGTACAAGCAGTAGGAATATTACGTGTTTAAACCATTTCATACAGCTTAAATGATTACTTGTTGATCTTCTGATACGGTTAAACGAGGAACACTTGTGAATACAGTTATTCCTTTTGTGACTTGAAGACACACTCCGTAACTTTGCTGGTATTTGCCCTCTGTCTCCCTCTCAAAGCTTGTGGCTTTACGTCATTGTCGCAAAAACAAATCTCTATGGAGCACATCTGAAGAAGTGTACTGATGGTTTTACAACTCGCCAGCCAAAAAAACAAACTTACAGCGTGTCAGTTGGTAAACTGTCAAAAGTTTTTTCCAAGCACTGTAGCACATCATCATGCCCAAATAACCCTGAAGCAAACATTTATTGTTTACCAATCCAGTAGCAACACAGCTAGTTCAGTACCCACACATACTGCTGTATCTCTACGTCTCACTCACAGCGGCTGACCACACATCCGTGAAAAGTTGTAACACTGGGCTTTAGAAGCTAATCCTACTTTGACCTAAATTGATTGTTTGACTGAAAAGATCTTTCATAGCAGTGAAGAGAATTAAATGTTCTCTGACCTGTTTTCTCCCATCTTCCAAGCGTGCTGCAACTTTCCTTACCCTTGATTCATCCCGGGGTGCAGAATGGATGTTAACAGAATCAGAGGTTAACAATCTTCTTCTTCTGCAGCGGTGAAGCTCTGGCAGCTTTCAGCAGCTCTTGGAACCCAGTTCCTTGACTTGCTTCTTCTGATAGTGTCTTCTTTGGGGTTGACAAGCTGGCTCAGCGTCCAGCTCCTAGACTCACACCCAGCGCATCGGTTCACCTGGTTTGACTCAGAGGCTAGCAACAATTTTCCAGCAGTGAAGCTCCAGTTGCTTTCAGCTCCTGCAGCCCAGTTTCTTTTCCCTTTCTTCTTCTCATAACGTCTTCTTTTGTTTCTTTGGTGGATCTGCCATGGCTCAAGTTTCAAAACTGCAGGTTTGTTTATATCATTAGGTAGCATGTAGCATACTGCCGTAAAGCGTAACTCAGTCAGTACATCTGGGGAAGTGGTCCGCGCTTGAAAAGTTCTATAGTACGTTTTTTTTTTTTAGCAGTAGGACCCTCCCATGTAGTGACAGCGCTGAAAATCAACATCAAAAGTCGTGTTGTGTCACCAAAATGTTTCAAAAACATGTCTTTCTGGTGTAAAGTTATGAAGGGGGTCTTTAACCTCAAAATGAAGGAATAAGATCTTATAGAGGTTTTCCATTGTTAAACAAGTACTCAACAGACATGGGCTAATGTTAATCAGAGAGGAAGAGACTATTACTCCAAATGCATCATAACAAGCCAGATTATAGTTTGTAAATGTACATATGGTATAAAACCATTCATTTTTTAAGACATGTCCTGTGGTTTTATATAAGCTAAATTTTAATAGTTTTGCCATTGTGACCACCATTACATTTAAGGGAAAAGGTGAAAACTTGCGAGCCTGAGATCTCCATCCTAGGTCTGAAGTATGGGAATGGCAGCATCGTACTGTGTAGATATTATGGTGCAGGAGAAACTCTTCATGGTTTTTCAAAATACCATGAAGATAGAAGCTTTGTGGAAACTAATTCAATATTTTAGTTTCACCCAAACAAACCCTCGATTTCAGTCGAATAGAAAATTAGTGGGCAGAGGTGAAAAGGTGTGTCAGTGAGGCGGCTTACAAACCTGACTCGGTTACACCTATTCCGTGACAAAGAATTGGACAAAATTCCAACAAACTATTGTGAGAAGTTTGTGGAACACATTTTAGCAAAATCAAACTGTTTAAAAAACAATTTTATCCAATATTAAGGATCTCGTATGTAAACATCTGAATTACAAAAGAAAAGACTCAAAAATCCTTTTACCAACTAGAAATGTAGTTGAAAATGCCCTAAAACAGGAAAATTGAGTGTGATTTAGTGATGAAAAAAGATTGAGACCTCAATGTTTAAAATGGTGACGAACAATGTTCTTATTGTTAATTACGATTCCCTTTCAGGCTGACAGGAATGGTCCAGAGTTTAAAACTCAGCATAACAACACCGAACAACTCATTAAGGTAAGGAATAACTGGAAGACAAACTAAATAATTACAGTAAATATGGACGTGGGCTAGTTAGTTATTTTGGATATAAATTTTTTGGTAAAAACTGCTTCAGGTGTGATTCTCCTTTTATAACCGTTTCCTTATCAGGTGACCTTTTCATCCTTGGATGTTCATCTGCATACGGAGGCTCTTGTCAACACCATAAGCTTCCTCAGTAACCTCCTTCCTCCGTCCACTAAGAAGGAAGGTGGGCAAGAGGAGCTTCCCACCATCGCCGAGGAGGACGAGGCTGAGAAAGGAGAGAAGAAGGAGGAAACGGCTGTAACCAAGAAAAAAAGTATCTCCTTTTACTTATCGTATTATTAAAAAAAACTAAGTAGATGATTTAATGCTGCAGTAAATGCTTTATTTAATGTTAATAAAGCCAAGTGTGGCTCATTGGTTTCCATTACTTTTTTACAGCTTCTAAAAGCTCAAAGTTTGCAGATGTGGTGAATCTGCGTGTGAGAGCTGACCTGCGCTGCTTGAAAGTGTTCATTCGAGGACAGACGGCTCGGATCTCAGAAATAAGCATTGAAGGTACGTGAGAAATCATACTACACAGCCATAATCTAGATCAATCTAGGAAGAGAAATGTCTTCATTAAATTGGTTTTATTGGCTTGGATGACGAGAAATCCTCGATTTATTTCATGTTTTTGCTAAAATCTTTTGGTTGACATGCCTAACTTGGCTCCTGTGTGTTACTGTGCGTGTGTGTGTGGAGAAGGCAATTACAAAATGATTCAATAGTTGGAGAGAAACAATGTTAAACACCAAGAACAAGTCATTTCAAGTATCTTAAGGATTTTCTTTTGTAACTGAATAATTCTTATAGTGGGATTGTCTTGACTCCTCAGGTTTGGTTACTGAGGTCATGATGAGAAAAAAGGACATGGAGGTCCTAGCCAACCTAAAGAGCATCGTGATCCTGGACTGCAACAAAGACGCCTTATACAAGAAGGTACATGCTGTAGTTGGGTAATCTGACATTGGTATATCTGTACTGCTCTTACAGAGAAGCAAGTGTTTGACTTTATTTTTTTCTATGACATTAAAAACTGCGAATACAAATTTATGAGATTACATGTAAAACATATAATATGTATCTATTTTGACCCCAGTAGCTCACTGATGATTTCCAGTTTACTTCCATAAGACTTTTTTTAATCTAAAACCTATTATGTTTCCCCTTTTTTCAGGCTGTCTCTATTGCAGATAAGCAAGTTTTTTCCTTCAGGATGATAAATTACACAGGGGCAACAGAAGGAGACGCCTACCTCGACATGTCTAAAGTTGACACATCTGTCACACTTGAAGTTGGGTGCATTCAGGTCATTTTCCTCAACAAGTTTGTCTCCTCCATCCTGGTAAGGATCACATATTTTAAATCAAACCATTATGTCTAGATATTTATTTATTCTCCGCTTAATATCTGCTGTTTCTTTTTGTTTCAGGTTTTTATCAATAATTTCCAGGCGGCTAAAGACGCCCTCGCTGAAGTGACTGTTCAGGCTGCTGAAAAAGCAGCGTCAGGTGTGAAGGAACTGGCGGAGAGAAGCACTCGAATTGCTCTCGACGTCCACTTCAACGCGCCTGTGATTTTTCTCCCCCAGTCGTCCTCCTCTTTGAACGTCATCGTTGCTGACCTTGGCTTCCTGTCCATCGAGAACCATTTCATCAAGCAGCAGTTCAAAAGCAATGCTGCAATCCCGCCGGTTGTGGATAAAATGACCGTGAGACTGACTGACCTCAAGATGTACAGGTCCGAGACAAATCTGAGACCGCACACAGATGGGGTTGATAAAATCCAACTTTTTGAACATTTTAGTAGCTGTTGCTGTATTTTTGCTTTTAGAACCACTTACAAAAATGGGAACTTTGAAGGAGAGACTCAGCTGTTGAAACCGGTCAGCCTGCACCTGGAAATCCAACGAAATCTTTCAGCTAATTGGTACCACAGTATCCCTGATATAGCGATCACTGCTCATCTAAAGCCTATGAGTGTGAGTGTTCATGTAAAATGATGTCAAATAATAATTGATCAAAATTTCATAATTCATAGGCCTACAAACGAGGTTAACACTGTTTTGAAGAAGTTCCTAGCAGTTTTAAGCTTATATTGAAATTATGAATATGTTAATTTAAATATTTTCTTAATGATGTTCTGCGTCTCCTCCTGACAGCTGATCCTCTGCCAGGATGACATGATCGTGGTCTTGAGGACTTTGAGTGAGAACCTGTCGGAGAAATCTGATGTTGTTCAGCCTCCAGCGGTTCCGTCCTCCACTGACCACTCCTCTGACTCTGTATCCAACAGAGAGTCACAGGGCTCAGGAACCACCGGAGTTGCCAGCAGTAAATTTTACCATACTTCATGATTTATTTGTGGGACAATGTGTAGTTTAAAAATTATTTGCTTGCTCTGTATATTCACCCAGATGAGTATTTTTACTTATGTGCTACACTTACCTGTTTTTAGAGACTGATAAATCAATCAGTCAATTGATATAATTAATTTAGTGATTAGTTAAGTGGGCAATCATCATCAGAAAATCCCTAGATGGCTTCTGAAATCTTAAAATGTGACATTATGCCCTGTCAGCACTTTCAACTCTTTGCTATAATAACATTACAGCGGGAAACACGGTGGTGATAGCTGCTGTAGTCGAGACCCAGAAACACTGCAAGCTAAAGACCACACTCAAGCTGAACTTCACGTTTGACTCCATGACGGTTGTTCTGTACAGCCCTAACGAGAATGTGGTAGGTAGAGATACACATGAAAAAAAGCCACATTTGAGTAGAAATGTGTGGCCAATTTAAAATCTTGTTTTTTTTTGTGAAGATTTAAACTGCTTACACTTATTTAGCAGAATTTTGATTTCCTCTTCGGGACTATTGTATGTGAAGGTTTAAGAACAGCAGAAATACTTTTTAGCTTCTCGCTATGAGAGTTCGCTATTTTTAGTAGAAAGGATTTTCATCAGATTTCATTGTAAACAGGGATTATAGGTCTATGTCAATACCTTTTCTATTGCATGTGTTGTCTGCTGCAAGAGATGAATTGTCTTGTTGTGCTGTTGGTTGCACAAATCGCATTGATGACGATGACCACAAAACGTGCAAGTACTATGGAATTTCCATAGACCCCAACAAACAAGCTAACCACAAATGATAACAATGTGAATCGGAGCGATGTAAAGGGCCGACATCTCTTTCTGCAGCCACGTTGCACGTATCTGCTGTGTCTCTATACAAATAATCCCTGCGTAGACAGATTTCTCTGTTCATCTCTATATATGTTATAATTTCTCTTTACGTTTTTTCTTCTCAGTTATTGTGGGGTAATATAAACTATTTACTTTGTTGCCTTTTATAGGTACAGCTCTTAGACTCGCATGATGAACAGCTGAAGTTGGCAGAGTTTACTCTTGGCACCATCTCCACTTCTGTCGACATGTTGTCTGACAGCTCCATGAATGCAACTGTGCGACTTTCCACGTGCCTCCTAGACGACAAGAGACCAAGAATCAACATGGTCACCCCAAGGTTTGAGAAATACATGATCTGTTTGATGCTGTAATCTGTAGTAGACTCTGCCCTTTTTCGTGGGTAATCTTCCACAAAATAATTTATGTGAAACCAAACCCGAGGAGTCAAAGTCTTTGCCACCATGGCTTGTGTCCTCCTCCAGGATGATGGAACTGCGGCCTGGTGCAGAGCAGAACACAATGGTGGAGGTGATCTATCGTCAGGGGCTGGATGGCACCAAAATAGAAACAGTGGTGCAGGATGTGTACCTGTGTGCCAGCATGGAGTTTCTGCTCACAGTGGCAGATATTTTTCTCAAAGCCACCCAGCAGGGTTTTGCTCATGGAGCACAACCCAAAAACAACACTGGTGCTGGAGAAAAGAAGAACATCAACTCCTCTGTCACGTCTAAAGACTCAAGTGAGTTGATCTCCACATCGTCTGGTGTCAGTCTATTAGAAATTAATATCAAGAAAAAGTCTTTGCTATTATCGGCCCAAAAACGTAGTACTGAAAATGTTGTCGCTTAAGCTTTTTAAAAATAAATATGTTTCGTTTGGATCATTTAAGTGGTATTGTGACTGATATCTGATTGCAGATTTTTGTCAGGCTCTCTCCTGCCATTTGTTTGGACTTCTCTTCCCACAGTTGAGCAGCACCATATATCATATCATAGTGATCATCACAAGAACTCTACATTTACAGGACATGCGTGGACGCAACATTTTAGGGCATTAATTGATTTAGGGCGTTGTTCTCAGTGATGAAATGTTAAATCTGAAGTGGATGAGGTGAGAGAGAGGAAAGTCACTCTTACCCAGCTGAATTCATTTTTCTTTCTTACTTGCGTAGAAATATCTGCAACAAATCTAGAGAGAACATTTGTTTTATGCTTATGTGACTTGGAGCTCTCGAGAGTTGAGGTTGGGGGAAAAAATCCTGTTTACCATGAATATCTTTGAATCCTGTACATAGTACTTTTGTAGCATCTTAGTTTGTTTTGAAAATGTTTAAACTAATGTTCCACCTTTTGATTTACCTGATGTTTTATTGATGCTCTTTGTCGCTCGCAGGCACAGCTGCAGCCCCGGTATCAAAGCTGGAGATGACTGTCGTCGTTCGTAACCCAGAAATCGTGTTTGTAGCCGACCTGACGCGCCCCGACGCCCCGGCCCTGGTGATGACCACACGATGCGAAGTGTCAATGACAAGCGGAGCAGAGTCAATGATGACTGCCTCCATCGAAGATCTAAAGGTTTATATTTTTGCCCAAATCCTCTTCAAATTCAAATTATAAATAATGACTAACTCTGGTATTTCTGTGTCCTTCCAGGTTGTGGCTTGTCCGTTTTTAAGAGAGATGAGGAAGAACAATGTGACTACCGTCTTGCAGCCATGTCTGGTGCACTATGAGAGTTCTCAACCCCTAGGCGGCCCTCAGGCTATAACAGTTGAGATTAATGAGCTTTCACTAAAGGTGTGTGTTTAATTCTCAATTTAAAAAATCTTTTTTCCCCTGAAATCAGTGTGATAGGTTTCTACTTTCGTTAAACATGTTTTTCCCTTAAAATAGCTCTGTATTTGGTGAATATCTCTCTTGCATCACATCCACTTTGCTAAGGTTATAAATCTTTACTTGAAATTGGTGAACCCCTAAAAAACGTATTTTAATACTGATACTTTCTACAGTAAGCAGGAATAATGAGTAAAACTGTGGAATTCACAATAATTCACAGTAATTCTCTGCCCAGGTATCTCCTGTCATCATCAACACAGTGATTACCATCCAGTCAGCACTGACGCCCACGGCAGAGACTCCTGAGGAGCAGGAGAGCCCCGTTCCTGTGGATCTTTGGGAAAAACGGGGCTGGAATGAACTTAAACTTTGGTTCTTGGAAGAGGAAGGAGATGCGGACACAAAGTCTCTGACCCTGCTGAAACCACAGGGCGAGTCCTTGAAGGTATTATTGACTCATACTAAATATGTCTGAGAAACTTTTCAATGTTTAGGAAAAATCGGGCTATTTCTGGAATAGGTTTTTTGCTACACACGAACAAAATAAATGGGTTAAGTTAAATATAAATACATTTGTCCCTACAGTTGACCATTAATTCAATCTGTGTGACCCTGGAAGCTGGAGTGGGTCACCTCACCATCCCCATGCTTCTTGCCAAGTCCTCCTTCGACGGAAATGTGAAAAACTGGTCCACGCTCATTAACCTCCACAGCGCACTCACCCTCGAGGTAAAGGCTGCAAAACTATTTATCAGCGATAAAGATTTGTGCTGCTGTTGCGCCTCCCAAATTTTCCTGAAGTTTTTGCCGCGCTTGGTTTTAGGTTCACTATTACAATGAGATTCTGGGAGTGTGGGAGCCACTGTTAGAGCCCTTAGAGGATGAAACAGGCGAGGGTTTCAGACCTTGGACTCTACACCTGAAGGTAACGTGAACAATCCAGTCAAAGTAAATCAGTGTGTTAATACATATGCCATATCTTACAATGAAATATTATTCTACCAGATGAAGAAGAAGCTAGTGCAGAACCCTCCTTTATCAGATGAGGTGGATTACAATATTCCAGATTATAGGACAGTAATTAACATCAGCAGTAAAGACCAGCTCAACATCACCCTCTCCAAATGTGGACTCACCATGCTGAGCAACCTCGGCGCAGTAAGATAAGCAGAAAAAAGCTTCTTTCATTGTTACCTGCTTAAGCTTCTGTTGTGATCTATTATCTGATTACTTCTTTAGGCATTTGCAGAAGCTGCCAAACAGACTGCTGAGTGTTTTCAAAAGGATGAAGCTCCCTTTATAGTGAAAAACAGGCTGGGTCTTCCTGTCTCTGTGCGGCATAGTGAGATGTTTTCCCCCGTCGGCAAGCAGAGCAACAACCACACTGTGAACCTGCAGGATGGCGAAAGCCTCGAGATGAACTACTCAGTCACAACACACTCTGATCAGTTCTCAGCTATGACCTCCCTGAGTGAAAAACACTACTATTTACAGCCCAGTAGGTTGAATGCTACTCTTGATCTGGATTAATTAAAGCCCAGGCCAACAGTGTTTCTCTTATCATTATATGTTGTTATCATTGAAATTTGTATTTATAGAAATCTTTATACCATGTATTTTAGTATTGAAAAAGTTAGTTTGAAAAATTATATTCCTAAACCTCTCTAACCATGAGCTAAGCTTGAAAAAAAATAAATTTGTTTTTCAGCTCCAGAGGGACACACATCAACCAGTGTGATCCCCCTGATCAAAGTGGGGAGGGGTATGTACAGCGTCATGCACAAAGACTCAGGGGTCACTCGCTTCCTCATCTGTCAGATTTACTCTCAGGAGGGCAGCAAATACATCAAGATCCGCTCTCCTTTTCAGGTATATCGCTAATTGTTATAGAACCGTTTAGTGGTTTTTAGCTGATTCTTCTCATATTCCTAAAAAAGGAAAAAAGAATGCTCGTGAGACAATATTTTATAGTGTATCTGTATTTTTTTCTCCATCTTCTTTGCAGATTATCAATCATTTCACAATACCATTCAATGTTTTTGAGGGATCGACATGTCTGGGAAAAGCTATCCCGACTGAGGAGTTCTGTGTGCCCCTGGATTCATACAGGTGAACCCCATTCCACAAACACCCTTTTTTGGTTTACTCTACCCTTCATTTTGTGATCTCTTGGCTGTCTAGAACAAGAGTCTCCTTCATATCTAATCTCTGCTGCCCTCTTCAGGTCTGAACTGAACCTACAGCCAATATTGGAGGACACCACTGAGGATGACGGAAAGCAGTTTGAGTTGTCAGAGGGGTTCAGTTACGAGGACATCCTCAACCGTGATACTGTTGCTCGCCTCCAGCAGACCTGCCGTCAACGTGGAGAGGAGTCTGGCCTGATAACGATCAATATCGTGCCAGTGAAAGACACTGTGACATGCAAGGAGATGGGAGATATTGGGGAAAACTTTGACGTGCCCTTTGTGCTTCACCTCTGGCCTTCTGTCCTGCTACGCAATCTGCTGCCTTACCCCATTGCCTACAAATTAAAGGTAGGACGTCCCCAAACTTTTAGACAACTAAGTGTTATATTAGATACACCCAGGACTGACTCTTGCCCGGCATAGGATCTTAACATCAATTAAACAGAACCAGACAACATGAAGTAGGCTAAAAGATCTAAAAAAGCAACAAAGGATGGGAATCAAAGTCTTCGATGTTCACCAGTCTCCCAAAACCATTTCTAAGACTTTGTAACCACAAACTTATGATCCACAAATAGATAAGACATTGGCTGCCCCATCAAAACTACTTAAGAGCCCATTGATAAATAAACCAGGGGGTCATAAAAGAACCCACAACTTCATATAAAGCTCCGCATTTTCATCAGGGAAAACTGGTCCCAACTCCGACCATTGCAACAAAAATCCCCAACTGTAGCCCCCCATTTTTGAAAAATTTGACTCGCTAAAGATAACAAAAATTGAAGTAAATGTAATCCACCAAATATACTTCTGTAATTAACATATTTTGAATCAACAGGGGAGTGGACATTGTGCCCCCGAAGTTACCCTGCATCCAGGCCACTCTGTTCAGCTTCACACTGCGGTCATCAACCAGTCAAGTCTCGATCTGCGGCTTGTGGATTATTTGGATCAGGACTGGTCCTCTGAATACAGGTCTACTTCATATTATATTAATTTGGATATATTTATAGTCCCTTTTTCTAAGTTTGTACTCAATTGTTGTATTTAGTGCTAATACATTATGTAAACCACATGACAGTGCTGACATACTTTATAGTAACACAAAGTATCTTGTCTTCACACCCAGGTTCAAGGGTTCCTCTCTAAGATGAAATGACATTTTATCTTTTTAGGTTCGAAAGTGAGCAGGCGGAAATAACCTTCATTGTTTTCAAGTCTCTACAAGAGGATGAGGAAGATGTAGGAGATGGGTCAGAGAGGAAGAGGGCTGAGTTGGATATTGCTATACATGTTCAACAAGATCCAGGTCAGACCGTTGTTGCTGTCCACTCTCCATACTGGATGGTGAATAAGACTGGGAGGCTGCTGCAGTATAAAGCAGACGATATTCACCGTAAACACCCTCTAGACTACGATATGCCGCTTCTCTTCTCCTTCAAGCCTCGTCATTTTCTGCGAAACAATAAGGTAAGAAGAACAAAGACTTTAGATTATTCAGGGTTGTGTTTTCCACTGCTGCTTTAACATATTTGTTCTTTATACAGATACAAATACCCTAGTCACAGCTATTGGAGGAAATACTGTATTTCTGCTCTGTTAAAAGATAATTTTTTTTGTCCTTTCTTAGGTCCGCCTTATGATCTCAGACAGTGAACTGTCTGATGATTTCTCTCTCGACACAGTTGGCAGCCATGGTGATGTGAAATGCAAAGGCAGATACAAAGACTATCTCGTAAGACTTTTAGATATTTGCTGATCTTGAAACATGGAGGTTTTATTCAATACTCTAAGAAATTAAAGGCATTACTCTGTAACTACAGTTTCATCTCAATAAATGAGAACATTGTTGAAAATTTGTTTAAAAAAATTGCAAGGCGTCCTTGATAATAAAATGTATACATTTTAAAAGAGATCCTGTGACATTTATAGAAATAGAATATTATTTTACTCAAATGTGACTGAGACATTGTACAGCTACTGGTAATAAAATTAGAATATCATGAAAAAGATAATTAATTCAGTAACTGCCTTAAGAAAGTGTAACTTGTATATTATGGTGAACTTCTGCGTTGAAAGCGTTATGCGCTTTGAAGCTTGAAACGCAGGAAAAAAGTTGACGGAGCCAACGCTCACAAAGCCCTCCAGAGACTGCGGCGCTCCTCCAATGGCCTCCACCATAGACTTAACATGTAATCTTGATGCTAGTGACGCTTACAAAGCCTGCGGTCTGAACGCACCATTAGATTCATTCATTCCTCATAGACTGATATATTTCAAATATTTTTTTTTCTTTTAATTTTTATGATTATACCTGACAATTATTGAAAGTCCCTAGTTCAGTATCTCAGAAAATTTGAATACTGTGAAAACTTTTAATATTGAAGACACCTGGTGCCACACTCTGATCAGCTCATAATTTATCAGCTCTGACTCACATAAAGACCAAACAGGGAAACGGACTTTGACCGGAGAGAGTCATCAGTACAGCTGTGGAAACAATTCAAACCAGGTTATAGAAACTCATGAGTGGAGAGAAAGTGCATGTGTCTCACTAACACACACCACAGCCATGTGATATATATTTGTTTGTTAGTCAATAAAGCTTATTTCATTTGCTAAATCTCCAGGCTTTAGACTGAGCCCAAACCAACACAGCTGCATCCACTAAGCAAATCTTTCCAGCCCCGTATATAAAAAAGCTGTGGGTGTTGTTTACTGAACATTCTGAGATGCTACAGATCAATTAATTAACCACACAATGCTGGTAGAAGATCACATAAGCAGCTTGATAAATGGCTAACACACATTAACATGTAGCCACGTCTCCATCCATCACGCATCTTTGTTCTTTGATCCAGCTGCTCTTCTTTAGGAATATAGAATAAAATCCTGTAATCCATGCAGCCAAAAAAAAGTTTTCACAGAGAAAGTAAAAATCCAACAAAAAAGTGTGTAAGCTGCCAAAAACCGACGCTCTGCGTTTGAAATCCTACCAGGGGTAAGCCACTCTGCCTGCAGGGGCAGTGCAGACACCTGTAGCTCTCAACCTTCAACCAGTGATGTCACTAGTTGAACACTCAGTTGATTTCTAGGAGAGGGAGTGGTAGCTGCTCAGAGAGCAGAATTCAGGAGGATTACTAAGACATATGTGAATTAAGCTAAAAACTACTCTGGTTTGGGGGTATGGGAAAATTGCATTACCATATGGTTGAAAACTCCAAAAACCTGATTTTACATCATATAGCACCTTTAAGATGACATAGTAATATATTGTAATTTACCTGTGAGTTATCTTTAAAGAATTGTAGCTTATCTTCTCTTGTATTTTTCTCTGATGTTTGCTCTTAGGTTGGTGTTAAGATTGATGCAAGCAGTTTCAGTCTCACCCGCATAGTGACCTTTGTACCGTTCTACATGCTGGTCAACAGAACTAAGCACAGGATCTTCATATGCGAGGAGGACCAAGATAACTGGACTCAAGCAGAGCCAGAACAGGTCAGCCAAATTAGATACATTGATATTTCTTTACCACTGGTGCCTTTTTCTAACCCCAAATTCATACAACAATCTAATTGTACAAATTCTTTTGTGTTTAATCATTTACCATATACACAACATTTTTGAAAGTTGTGTTCACATAGTCTTTATTATCTGCTTTATGTTTTTTTTTATGAATTATAGAAACCTTTGTTTTTTTTTGTTTTTTTTTTACTTTTTTTAGAAATTAGTTTTTTGTAAAATTAAATGTTCTTAACTGTTCACAAAACACTAGATAATTTTAAGAGTTGTCTTTTGTTATAATCGTGAAGAATTACAGCAATTTAAATTCCCGCCCTTTTTTTCTTTTCTCAGTCAGCTGTTCCGTTCTGGCCAGAGAATGGCACTAAGCGTCTGAAGATCAAGTTAGAAGGATGCTTGGCGCCTCCTCAGACTATCAACTTCACCAAACCAGAGAACTGTCTGTTGTTGCATCTGGACAACTCTGTAAGGAAAGACATTTATTTACTCAGAGAATTAAAGAGAAGCAACTTAATTTCTTGTCTCACTCTCTGTGATTTCAGGTAGGCGGGATCATTGTTGACGTAAACCTGTCAGAGCACTCGGCCACCATCCGATTCTCTGAGTATCATGTCGGGGCGGCCCCGTTCCTTCTCATCAATCACACCAAAGAACAAACTCTGCAGTTCAGACAGAGGTAGGAAAGCAGAAGAGGAATTTAGAGAATGAATATTTTAAGCCATGCAGTTTTATCATTAACTCATGAGATTAGTAAATGATAAAACTAGGGCTGCTGTGATCATTTGATAAGTAAGGACTGCAGTGCATGTTTCCGAACCAAGTATTTTTGCATGCTCAGTTTTAATTGCACCGGGAAATAAAGGGAATGAGCACATGATTTTAAAAACATCAGCGTTACCAACTTCAAAATCTTCTCAATCTGAGGGATCCACATATAGTTTATGATATAGTGACAATACGTATTATTTCGTATTCCGCTTATTCATTCAAAATTTTTCTGATTCTTGTACAACTGAAACAATGATATTGAAGTACTACCTTTTGGTCAATAGTTTGTTTAAAAAATTAAGTGAATATATGTTCGTGTTTGAGCTGCTGATCAACAAAACAGCATTCCAAATTCTGACCAGTCTTTGACTTTGTTGACTTCCACATTACATCTGCACAAACATTTTGATAAATAATAGAAAATTGTTATTTTTGCTGATGGTGATTTGTGTTTTTTTTTTGTGTGTCTATGTGTGTGTGTGTGGCTTATACAGCACCTGGACAGAAACTTCATGGGTGGCTAACGACTTGCTCGACCTTTCCTCCTCAGAGCAGGAGGACAGGTAGAAAAAAAAGAAATGTAAAAACTCTTTCAACATGCTCTGAACTCAGATTAAGGACTTTGGAATAAAAGAAAGAAGGCACATCATGAAATCGTACTATGAGGCCCGTGATAGTTATTATTTCAGAACTAGACCTATTGGTTGGAAGTGTAATCAGCCTGATTTTTACAATTAAAAAAACAAAACAGACGAACATTATTGGCCACAATAAGAGCTTCTATAAGGAAGGGCAGAGCTGTGAGCATCTGTGGACAGAAGAGGGTTGTCTCATTTGACATAGTGACCATTTTTAATGCCCTTTCCCAATCAAAACATAATTGAACTAGTAAATTATTTCTGTAATTTTTAATTCCTATCAAAAAAAGAAAGTCAGAATGGCTTTGTATTCAAATAAATGATTCAATATAAACAAAAAATTCACCGATGGTGCAGCAAAATGATATGAATCATTGTAGTGTTGAATAAGTTCATTAACCTTAGTTCTGAGTGTGGATGTAGAGTGTACTGTAGGTAGAAATGAGTAGAAACCTGTTTCACCTCTGATTGTGTAACCTGCTCCCACCTCCAAACTGATTTCACATCTTTGAAAATCCTTGAGGTAGTTTTGGAGAGCAGAAATATTTGAAATAAAGTTATACTTTTGCAAAGTATTACCACTGCTCTGTTGGTTTGTTGGTAATCCTAAACATTTGGAAGAACGGAGCAGGTTTCACAACTAAAGCAGTTAATGTTGTTTTCCTTCAATCGGTTGACTTGTAACAGAGGCTTCCCCGATAGTCTGACGGCTCGGTGGGATTCTTCCTCGGGAATTACTCTCTCCTCATCCTCTTTTTCCAGTACTTCTCTGTCATTGACAAGTGTTCCTTGAGTTTTCTTCTCCATTTCTAGATGGTGGATTTCCCATTTCCCAGTACATTTGATTACTTATCCAAACCGATGTTAACATGATGTTAACCTTCTGTACGTTCTGGGGTTTTACATACTATTTATCTATATATTCCATGCTTTAGATTTTCTTTTACAAACTGTTCCATTTTGTCCTCATCTGTAATAAAATATTAAGATCAAGTTAGATTTAAATAGTTTCACCATAAAGCCCTAGAACTGTTAGAGGGTGTACTTTCTTTTTAAAATTCTTATGGAAAGATTTTTTGAGCTTTTGGCTGTTTAGATTGTATGTTCTGTCTTTCATATAGTTTTTTCCTATTGAACTTGTGTGTCTATAGTTGCATGTGCTTTATTGTATTGTCCTCTGAAATCTGCCTTCTTATTTTAAATGAGCCGTCTTTTCACAGTTTAAACTAACATTGTTGTTCCACTTTGTTTCTCTGGATGCATTCTGTGCACTCAGCTCTAAGGAAATGGAGTGGGAAGAGCTAGAGGCTGGAAAAGCTGTGTACTACACCTGGACTGAGCCCACTGGGTCGAGAGAACTTAGCTGGATATGTGGCCAGTACAGTGGAGAACTAAAGGTGGACAAGGTACTGCTCCTAAGATTGAATTTGCTTGTTCTACATCAGAAATAAAGGGAATGATTTGAATTGTTCAGTACGTTTTACTGTTTAATCTTGTGTTTCTTATGTTAATTTAGATATTTTTGGTTTACAGATAAGAAACACCTAGAATATTTATTTTCTCAAAAAGAACAGAATATAACAGAAGACCAAAAGAAAGAAGAAATGTTGGTCCAATAAAATCTTTGTTCCGTCTGTATCTTATATACGCTTAAGACTTGGTTGAGGTTTATTTAACTTGAATTACTGCATATATGAGGCATGCCATAGAGGTGACCAGCCTGTGTGATCTGCTCAACTGTGAAGGAAAACCAGGTTGCTTAAATAGCTGCTCGTCTGCATTGTTGGGTCGGCTGTCTCTCATCTTCCTCCTGACAATGCTCTGTTGATCTCTGTGGGGTTCTGATCGGGTCAGTTTGCTGACCAGTCAATCACAGTGATATTGTTGTAGTTTCTGCTCCTTAAAGTCTTACAGCAGAACGAAGCATGACCTGTTCTTAAAGTTCATGGTAGACAGCTGTTTTGACTTCGGACTTGCCCTGTGGACCAGCATCAGCTTAAAACATCACAATGTTCACAGCGGATCCCAAACAACTCTCATTATGATCCCCTGCACTCTTCCTTCAGACTTTGTCACCTTCTGTTTTTTTTTTTTTTTTCAATGACATGGAAACATTTGTTTCATCTGAAAAGAGAACATTGGATCAGTGAGAAGAGCAGAGTTTTTTTTTGTCTCCTAGCCCAGGTTAGATGGTTATGATGTGTTTCTGGATTAGGAGTGGCTTCCACAAAAAGATGCTCCAGCTGTAGCACACATAATAGATAAGTCTGTTTGTGGTGGCTTATGAACTTCTGACCTCGGCTCAAGTCTCAGATTTTCCCAGAAACTGTTTGGTTTGCATTAACTTGAAGCCATTATAATCAAACTCGACTGAAATGAATCACTGTGAGTTTTGTCTTACATGAAAACACTGAAATAAATGAACTTTTCAATGATATTCTAATTATATCTACTGTATGTCTTACCTTCAGGACTTGGATTGCTCAACTAGAAGATGGCTCTCCTTAACTGTATAAAGGAGATTGTTTTAGAGGACATGGTACACTTGATAAAAGAATTACATTGTGTAATTGTATATTTTTGCCAGACATGAACCAAACTAATCCAGAGATCCAGATTTTCTTCATTTAGTCTAACTCAACCAATAGTCTGTTTGGGCAATGCTATAGTTCAATAACTTTCATGATGCCAGTGATTAACTGCAGTGTTTCTGTTGTTTCATTAGGAGGTGCTTGGTGGGAAAATGAACAAAGATGAAAAACTTTATGTGATTCCCTTTTATGAAGGTAATATTATCATATCCTATAATTCTTATACTTCCTGGATTCTCTCATTTTACATTTATATCAGATTTACTCTTGATCATTCATTTTATTTCTGACGGAAAGGTCTTCAGCGTGTTGTGCTCTTCACCGAGGATCAGCGCGTGTTCAGTGTGCTTTTGGATAATGAAAGCTTGCGACACTCTGAACAGGAAATCATCCTGTCGCTGCAGAACATGGGCATATCGTTGGTCAACAACACCACCAGCCAAGAGATTTCTTTTATTGGAATCAGGTGATGTGTGGACTCTTCTTTGTATGATAAAGGGTTAATTACAGGTGAAATATGCAGCATAAATGTTTTTTTTTTTTTAAACCTCTCCATGTTATGTCCTGTTTAGTTCTGACCTGGTGTGGGAGATCCGGCCCAAGGAGAAGCGTCGGTGGAAGCCTCTGAGCACAGCAGAAGCTGAGATGTTGGAGAAGTGCTATAGAGAATACGCGGAGTCCTCGCCAATAGACAGCCATATGGCTGACTTTGAGAATAACTTTCAGGTTGGAGTACAAGTATTGTCTGTTAGTTAATAAGAGATTAAATTATTTGATCAAATATTTAAAAATGGAAAAAGTCAGAATCATCTGTTAGCCATCCAGGTAGGCGTAAACCTTTATTTTCCAGCTGTAGTGAGAAGGATAACTGAATAGGAGTATAATGATGATTTAAAGCGTAGCTATTAAACTTAATGCTGTTTTATTTGTTTATTTATATATTTTTAAAATCCTCTGTCAGGTCATTTTCACGCCGGATGGTGAAAACATGCAAATGTTACAGCCGGTGCACGCTCCTCTGAGGAGAAACTATCTGGCTGCAGTACATGTGGAGTACAGCATCTCACCACGACAGAGATCCTACCGTGTCAAAATCCACCGCATACAGGTGAAATTAGATGTCTACCATTTTCTACCATTTTTACAAAGCAAAAAGTTGTTTACTGCTTGATTCATATCTTAAATGTCTTCGTTGCTGCTCGAACCATCCAGCTTTACTCACCTTACATGTTCCCTGCTAATGCCTTCTTCTTTTCAATTAAAAAAGTCTCACAGACGACCAGAATTAGTCATGCACCAGGCTTTCAGAAGCAGGTTCCCTAATTAAAGTAGTAGGTATGCATCTAACCCCAAAAATAGGAATTTATTAATGATCGTTTCCTATGCACCCAAAGCATATTGCCCTGAGGCCTTGTCCACAAAAATAAATACATGTCATTCATCATTACAGTCTTGAAACCCATCTTGGTAAAAACAACCAACATAACTTTAAACTTTATGTGGATCCTTTCAAAAAGCAACAACTTCTTACCCTGGTAGTCTTCCACAGATATGTTCTTAGTTGTGTTTACATTCAGTTTTAGTTCCTAAGGTTCTATAAAAACTTTGTGTCTGTCACAGATCCAGAATCAGTTACAAGGCGCCATCTTCCCTTTCGTTTTTTACCCCATTAAACTGCCAAAGTCAATCGCCAAAGACTCAGGTTTGTTATTCCACCACAGAGTTCATTTGTCATAATCTGCTAAAAAAAAAAAAAACAGTTTTGATCTTTAATATATATTTATTTTTTTCTTCCAGAACCTAAACCACTAATTGACCTCAGCATTGTTACCAGAACTGCTGGACACTCTGACATCTCTCGCATCAAGTATGTTTAGTTTTTAATTTGAATTTATATTAATTAGTTTTATTTCCAGTTAAAATGACTCTCCAACTCCAGATCAGAACCTGATTCTAAATGTTGATGTGCTAATTGAAATTTTTCTGGCTAAACATGTGACCTGCCAGGTTTCAACACAAAAGAATTAGCATGTAGATGTAGGCATATTTTAATGGTCTATATCACGCATCGTTTGCCAGAAGCAGCTTGCTTTCTTCCAGTTCCTCTGAAATTGTGTTCAGTCACAATTCTTCATCTCTGTTTTTTTCTTTATGTAACATCCGTTACAATGTTTAACAGATAAAATAAGCTGTGCACACATTTAAAACATGATTGCCTATAATAGTGTCGCTGCACCTTTAATGTTTTTGCCACTTGTCGAAAAATGTATTTCTATGAGCTTAAACCTGGTTGCTTTTAGAACTACTATCACCAGCCCAGTTCCTGAAATCCTAAATAACAAATAATCTTCTGTAGTCTCTCGTTTGTCACAATAAAACTGTTCAAGTTTTTTTGTTTTGTTTTTGTTTTTCTTTTAATATAAATTCTGTTTTGACTTCAGGTACTTCGTGGCTTTGATTCAAGAGATGAATTTAAAGCTCGATCTTGGCTTTCTTTATGCTATTATGGACTTCATTACGCCGGAGAACGCTCCTGTCATAACTTCAGAAGAGGAGGTCAGTCACACTGATGAATACTAAATAATTTCCTCTGATTAAAATCTAAAATATTTTAATGCAGTTTTTGTGCACATGCACTGATGGGGGGAAAACGCTTACATGTTTAAGATCATCAAACATTTTACCATCAGACAAAGACAAACAGAACAAATAAAGAAGCAGTTTTCAATTAAAAATTGTATTTACTTTTGGGGGGGAAATGCATACGAAACAGTCCTGCCAATGTTTGAAAAGGTTATTACCTTCCTTGCTAAATCATAAATAAACTCTGATTACCTGCATCTTTTAGCACAGTGTTACCAGCCCCACCCAGCCCCAATTACTGAGTAATTCAGTTTGGTAGTACATCTCTGACAACATCTCAAAGATCTTATTAAATTCAAGAGAACATTAGAAACAAAGTAATTGCTATTGATAAACCTGGAAACGGGTTCAAGATCACTGTTTTTATCATTTTACAATAAGAAAGAGAAAGACTCCTCTTACATTTGGATAAGAATTTTGACAGTCCCCAAAAGCTTGAGAAAACATTTTGTGGACTGATGACAGAAGTTGATATTTTTTTTTTTTTTTTGGTTTTGAGCCGTTAAGCCTTACTTAGAAAATAGTATCTTAATGAAGCCTAGTTTATGCTTCACCATCTGCGGAGCGACAGAGGCACACAGCGCCATGATACATTGCTGCAGGGGCTCTCCAACAGGCAAACGAGGACGGTCGGAGTAAAACCCAGTTTTTTAGCTATATGTCAAACACAGTGGTCAGCCCATGCCTGTGATTGGTCCGTCCAACACGGTGCTGTTGATGTAATCAGCACTCAATGCAGCGTTTAGGGACCAGATGCTTTATATTCCAAGGCCAGTTTATCTAATATGGTCTTTTGGTGTTTTTTTTTAATACCTGGAGATGTAAAGAAACAACAAAACTGACCACTGCGTATGTTTACATGCGTATTTAGTGAGCTGCACCTCTCGTTAAAAGCTTTCCGACTCATTCAAAACGCTCCCTCTGTCGGCCATTGCTTCCCGCGTGGATGTGCGTTTACAATATTCGGCAGACCCACCATGAAAGCTCTGCACCCCCTGTTGTCTTGGTTGGGAATTGTTTTCCTTCAACAGACTCCACACCGAAGAGGTATAAAAGGAAAATGTCTCTGTCAGTGAGTGGGGGTGCAAACTTGCTGACTGACAAGTATAAACTAGTCTTGACAGTTAACAATGGTGATGTTGTGATGGTCTGGGGTTGTTTTGCGGTTTCTGGCTCTGAATGTCCGGCCATAATTATAACATTGAATTCCCTACTATAAAATCCTGAAGTAGAGTGTCCGTTCATCAGCTCCAGCACACCTGGACACTAATCTGAAGCATACCCACAGATGGACTTCTGAATGCGCGATTTAAGTAGAGTTGAGATGCTATGTTTATGCTAAGTTATCTTTGTCTGATTATAAAAAAATGTGTAAAATGTTTAGACAAAAAAAAAAGTAGTGTGACAAAAAGAGCTCAAATAAAAGAAATCTCTTGGAGAATAAATATTTGTTGATTACTCTGAGACTTCATGATTAAGTGTATTTTTGTTTGTTCTCCAGGTCAAGCTGTTTGCTAAGGACATAGAGTATATAAAAACAGAGCTGAATCATGTCTCTTCTACTGACACATCACCCATCTGCCTCTTTGAGTATTTCCACATTTCCCCTATCAAGGTGGGTAATATGCAGAAATACTTCATGTTAATTTAATAAACAAATGTTCAAACAAATATATTTTTATTTTAAATAAATAAATCTAGTGGAATGGAATGATTTGCCTTATGGAGTTGGTTTGTATTTAAAGATAAACATTGGAACTGGACCTGATTGCCTTTGAAATCACTATCATAGTAAATGGAAAAATGATTAAACTGAATAACGAGTAGTTTGCTTTTATTTGCAGTTGCATTTAAGTTTCTCTCTGAGCACTGGAGGAGAAGATGGCTTAAAGGAGAAGAGAGAAACTGAACTCATTCCCGTTCAGTCCCTCAACCTTCTGCTGAAGAGCATCGGAGCAACTCTCACTGATGTGCAGGATGTTGTGTTAAAGTACGAGAGCTCCCATATTTAAACACCTCATCCACCTTTTTATTTGTTCTTCTGTGATTCGAAGAAACAATTCTACACAACTGAATTTCTGTATTTCAGGCTGGCATTCTTTGAGTTGAACTTTCAGTTTTACACCACTCAGCAGCTACAAACGGAGGTCATCAGGCATTACTCTAAACAGGTAATGGAGACACAAACGTGTGAGATTTCAGTTCATTTTTCTTAAACATTTAAGGCATTGCTCTAAAAAAAGGATTGATGAAAATGTTATGTATTTTTTTATTTTCCTGTTCTTTTGTCAGTAATCAAGCTATAATGGCAAAGATTTTTCTTTAGCAATTTCTTTTAGTTCCGTTTTGCTCTTAAAATTCAGCATCTAGTTCACTTTTACATTATATGACAGTCCTTCCATTGAGTCAGAAATCACAAATAAAACAACATAAGTTCGAGAGTTCTCATCTGATATATTTTCCTTTTAGGCATCGAAGGTAAAAACATGGAAACTCATATTTATATTTCTGTATCTTTTAGGCTATTAAACAGATGTATGTGCTTGTGCTGGGCCTGGATGTGCTGGGAAATCCTTTTGGGTTGATAAGAGGCTTATCGGAGGGTGTCGAAGCTTTCTTCTATGAGCCTTACCAGGTGGGGATGAAGTACATGAAACAATGCTTAATAATTGATTAATTTCCTTAACGAAACTAGCCATCAGTTTTCTAGAATGCATACTGATTTTGGCATCGGGTATCGGCCCCGATACCATCTATTGTACTCATATCGGTATCGGTTAAAGTTAACGGATACCATGAACCAATATTTAAAGTGTGAAAACAGTGCAATAATTTCACAGAAAACTTACATTTTTAACTTGAAATCTTAGGTTTGTGGTAATTTTTATTAATATTCTATTTTATATCTAATTCACCTTCATTTCTTGTTACAAGCAGAGAAGAAAATAAAAACCTGTTTTCTAATTCATTGCATTTTTTTTGTGTGTGGTAGAGATGTTGGCAAGTACTCTGATCCAAGTATCGCTATCGTATTGATTTTTTAAAAAATTGGTATCGTTGCATCCCTATTTATTTTTGCTGCTGGTTTTTAGGGAGCCATCCAAGGACCTGAAGAGTTTATAGAAGGGGTGACCATAGGAGTGAAGGCTCTGGTCGGAGGAGCTGTTGGTAAGAATGATTCTCTGTTTAAGCCACAGGGAGACTAGTCCTGCATATAAGATCTGACACACAACAGTTGTCTGATTAAAAGGCAACATTTAATTCAGTTCAGTTTATTTACACAGCACATCTCAACTCAAGGCACTTTACAAGTTATTTCACTTCAGTCGTACATACAGTCGAATTGTGTTAAACGTTTCCTATCTAAAGAAACTCAGCAGATTGCATGGAGTCATTGACCTGCATAATTCACTCCTCCTGAAGGAAAGTTTAGCAGCAACAGTAGAGAGTCAACTGGTTAACAACATTGACTCCACATTAATCCCTCATACTGAGCAAGCATGCAGCCACAGAGAAGAGGAAACTCCCCTTTAACAGGAAGAAACCTCCAGCAGAACCTGGCTATGAGCGGCCCTCTGCCAAGACTCACATTTACCCCGAATGTTAATGGATCTCTTTGAAGTGAATCCGTCTGATTGTTCAAGTTATGTCCATACGAGGGTTATTGTGGGGTTCTTAAAATATCCCACTTACTTGGTTATATTGTTAAATTCATCAAATAAACCATTTATTTGCCTTAAACAGATTGATTTTTAACTTTTCTGTCGCCTTTTATCGACAAGTCAAAAATCTCTGAACTTGTAGAAAAATCTTTCTCTCATAGTTGGAAATCGTGACATGCACAGAAACGAGTGGTAGCTTTATAAAATGAACATAAACTTGTGTGTATTTTCTTTGTATAGGGGGTATAGCAGGCGCAGCCTCTAGGATAACGGGTGCCATGGCAAAGGGCGTCGCTGCAATAACCATGGATGAGGATTTTATGCTGAAGAGGCGAGAGACCATGAACAGGCAACCTACAGGCCTGAAAGACGGGCTGGCCAGGGGTGGAAAAGGATTGGTCTCTGTGTGTAAACACTTTTTTCCTGTGTTTCTTCAGTTCTACTTTGAATTGATCAATAATAATGTTTCTAAATGTATTAATGCTGTAATATGGCCTGAAATAATATTTGGTTGATTCTGACAGTTTGTTTGTTTTTCAGGGATTCGTCAGTGGAATCACAGGAATTGTTACCAAGCCTATAAAAGGTATGTTGAGACTGATGTTCTACAGACGGAAGAAGTTACAAGCTATTTATTATTATCATTATTATTATTATTGTAACAAGGTGTGGAAAAGTTAAAGTTCCTGAACAAATTATGTATTATTCAGGGGCTCAGAAGGAGGGTGCGGCGGGCTTCTTTAAAGGATTTGGCAAAGGGTTGGTGGGTGCAATAGCTCGACCGACAGGAGGCATTATCGACTTGGCCAGCAGTACTTTTCAGGGAATTAAAAGGTATTTTGACTCTCTTTCCTGCTATTAGTTCATATCCCGACGGTTTCACACTGCTAGTTTCGTTGTCTTGTATATCCCTGCTTTCTCAGTCTGTTGTGAATTATTATTGGGAAACAAGCTATTTATCTCATGACAGAATCTGTTCATACATGTACATCTCTCTACTTGTAAACATTTCTTTGCCATGCTCATTTTGTCTGAATCCTGTTCTGCAAGACACTTTACAAAAAGCCCCATCTGTGTTGGAACCTCTGGTAAAATGTATAAAACGCCATAAAATATTGTTGTTTTTTTTGTATTCAGTGGGGGAAAATATGGCATTAAAAGAAAAACATATTTGAATTTGCAATCTATGACTTCCTGTTTGCCTTAGGTTAAAAAAGGCATGCAGCAAAAGAAAGCCAAATTATTCCCCCCGTCCAGCTGAAGTTGAACTAGAGTTCCAGTAAATTCCAGAAAATCAAATTCTCTACATGCAACTCTAACATAAAGGTTTCCATTCTGGTTAGGGTATTAGTCTGATTTTTGCCAAAAGCTCAATTTTAGATGTGCATGTAAGCATACTAACCGAGGCTTACTTGTTTTTTACACTCTTCAAAATAGGACAAATGTAACTGTGATGGCCCAAAAAAATATGTACTCCCTTAAACGTGTCCATCGCTACAATCAGGGTAATAGAAATCAAAGTTGTACAGTAAGTAACTCTAACAGTCCCAAATAAAGCTGGAAGAGGACCCAGCTTTATGTTGTTACCATGCATGATGGGAAGAGCTGGATAGCTACATCCATTAATGTCAGCTTGAGGATCAACATGTCTCCATAACAGTTTGCTCTGAGGCTTTTAGACACATCTTTACCAGGGTTGTCAATCTTTGTAAATCTACTATAGACTCCGTAAACAGTGTGTCCTCATTTAATTTAATAGTACATTTCTTTCTCACTGTGTCCTGCTAACAGGGCAGCAGAGACATCACAAGATGTTGTCTCTCTACGTCCTCCTCGCTTCATACACGAGGATGGTGTCATCCGACCATATAAGGAAAGAGAGGGTATTGGGAGTCAGATGCTCCAGGTAAGTTTCCAATGCTCATTGTAAAGGGATGAAATCTCAAAATTTTTCTAAACTCTTGTTTTTTTTTCGTCTCTTAGTTAAATCTCAGTGATTTGAAGTCACTGTTGCAGTTTGGTTTTATCTGCCGAACAGTGCAACAGCACCTTAAATTTCAGTATTGCGGCAAGTGAGATATTAACTAACTTTTGTTCTGAAGTACGAGATCAAACTTGTGGACTAGCAGCACCAACATGAGATTGGTTAGCAACTCTAGTCATCATGTTTTATGGCAGCATAAAGCTTTCACTGTGTGGCTGATGTAAAATCTAGAGATTCAAGCCACTGCAGGGAGTTGAGGGCAGTCAGCCATTCTGATATAAACAGTTTAAACACACTGGGATCTGATAGATCTAAAGCATATCTGAGGATTTTTTGTTTTATTTTCAATATTATGTAAACCTTTAAAAAACAGTTAAATAAAAAAAGATGCTGAAACTACTGAAAACTAGCAATTTGACTTGAAAAGTTTTCACCTTAAAAGTATAACTAAGATTGATTAAGATATCCTTTGGTGTCTGAGTCTGATATTCTTGATATCTCCGTCGTGTTATTGGGAATGCTCTCAAGGTTTAAGTCCTTCTCACAGTCACCCATCCTTTCATTGATCATTCCTTCCCTTCATAACCTCCAACTTCCTCTGATTCCAACCAGCCATTTCATGCGCTCTCCAGCCATGTCAGCAGCTCCACCAGTCAGGATCGATTTATGCTGTTAGTGGTTGATGTTGGTGACGTCCTTCTGTTCTATTATGGATGGGAAAATTATTTCAGTGAAAAAATAAAGTGAATGGCAAATGCAGCATATGATGAAAGACACTTAAGATGCTGTGTTGTTTTATTTTTGGAATATAAAGATAGCAAAATAAATTATTTTTTTTACAAAATAACTGATAGCGTAGAGATGAATTTGTGCTCAGAACTTTTTTGGTTGTTGAAGAACTCTAAGGTTTTTTTCCTCTGATTATCATAACATGAATTGATTAAGCTTTTTACCAGGATGTGTTGTTTTCTAAGCCTTTAAAGTGGTTATTTGTGACAAATTTTGCTCAAATGTAGTTGTATTTATAGTTTCTTTTCTTTTTAATATGGATTTAGCTACTGAATTTAGATTAGTTTGGACCTTTTTTAAAGTTTCTGTCTCAGTTAAAAGCAGCTCCAGTCTTTCCTGTTCTGACCCTCGTTCCTCTCTCTTGTCATGTCCACAGAGGCGATTGGCCTACATTGAAAGGACTAAAACTAATTCAGAGGATGAGGATGATGAGTAAAACGGCTAAAATCTGCTGTAGCAGTGATGTAGAGTAGTGTTGTTGCTTGTGTTTAGTCAGTGTTGAAGATTTGCTGATTATTATCTTAGGTTTTTACTGTTAAACATTTAAGATGACCTTCTAGAAAAGAAAGATTGTATTTTTCAATTTTTTTATGTTCTGTTCATATTGGGTCAATTTCTTTAATTCTTTAATTTATTCACTATCCCATTGTGTTGATTTTTTTTCTTCCTATTCCTGTCAGTCATTGTTTTCTTCAACTTTTGCTTACGAAATTTTTGATTATCTGCATTTTTGACTCCGATGTTGTTGCTAATAAAAGATTATTTAAATTCTAGCCTCCATTGTCTGTTTCATCCCATCCATTCTCATCCTCCCTTGCTGTTTTTTTTACTCCATCAAAGTTTTCTCTGTATTTTCATGCTCTCATTTTCCTGCTGATGGTCAGCTCATTCCTACAGTTAGTTCATCATTTTGCAAACCCACATATGATAATTTCTGTTATGAGAATATTTTCTCTTCTAAATTGCATTTTCCATTGCAGAAAATTGAGAATGGACGTTTTGCCAAGTACAGATACTTTGCTCATGCCAAGGTTAACGATTCAGACTTCTTCATGATCACCAAGAAGTAAGTAGTTCTGACACTTAGTCAGATAAATAATTAAGTTTTTGCTTCCCTCAGAGACATTTTATTTTTTTAACATCCAGCTATAGTTAGAATAAAAAATGCATTAATTTTGTTGTAGTTCATAGTTCCACCACTTGATGTTCCTAGAGCCTTTTCTGTATAGTGAAGTTGTATGAGGATTCTGTACAGTGTGTCAAGTTTTGTCCTCAAAATAGAAACTGAAAGTTGCTTTTCCATGTTTAATTCTACTTCTAGAGATGATGAGTAGATTAGACTTAGATGACCTGAGTGGTCTGGGGGGTTGGTATAGTGGCAACAGATCTTCAGTATACTTAAGTGCTAAGCCATTCAATGGTTTATAAAATAGTAGAAGAATTTTGAAGTCTATTCTCTGAGCTACAGGGAGCCAGTGTAAGGACTTTAGAACTGGGGTGTTTTGTCTTACATTCCTAGTTCTTGTGAGAACGCGAGCAGAAGCGTTCTGGATCAGCAGCAGCTGTCTGAATGACTTTTTAGGTAGACCTGTGAAGATACTGTTAAAGTAATCAATCCGACTAAAGATAAATGCATGGGTGAGTCTTCCGAGGTCCTGTTGTGACATTAGTCCTTTAATCTTAGAAACTTTCTTCAGGTCATAGAAAGCTGTCCTTGTTATTTCCTTTATGTGACCCTGGAGGTTCAGGTCTGAGTTCGTTATTACACAGGCCTGTAGTTTCTAACTGTATTAAGCTGAAGCTGTGTACTGACTCTTGATCGTTCCTCTCTAGGTCCAAAGATAATTACTTCCGTTATGTTTCTATTCAGCTGTTCAGAAAGTTATTGAACCTCCATCCATTGAGTTGCTGAATGCTTTTAAGGGTTTAGTTGGGTTCATAGTCATCTGGTGACATTGTTAACCCATACACATGGGAAATCTAGGTTTGTTGATTATTTCTTTGATGTAACTGTGTTTCTTGGCCATAAATATTGGTCAACCCCCAGCATTTGGAGGACGTGGGAACCACAGCTGCCCACAACTTGCTTAAATGCACAAATACTGGATACTCCCTCTAAAAACACTTAATGTGTGTTAATACACACAGTGGAAACCATCTGACACCACTGTAGTAGCTATTATCTACAGTCTACCTTATTTCTGCTATTGGGGATGCAGCCAATCAGCACCAAGAAAAATGAATGCATCTTCTGGATTGGCTATTTTGCAAACCCCAAGCAACTGCCGCTCAAAAAGCTTTAATATTAGTACTTAGCATAGGTTTTAGTGATTTGTGCAGTCAGCTTTTGTAAAATATCTCTGTTGAATATAGTTACAGCTTTTGTGCTTCTGACTAGTTTTAAACAGCTTCATTAATAACAAGCCAGCTCATTTTGTTGCGTCTGTCTTGCAGAGGAATTTTTTTTGTCACTAAAGGCACCTTTGGCCAGCTGACCTGCGAGTGGCAGTATCTCTTTGAAGAATTCACAAAGGACCCAAAAATAGTAGGTGGACGTCGACTACGGATTGAAGCAAAGGTAAAAAAAAAAGCGGGCTCAAGCATTATATTCTGTTCTGTTGAAAAGTCACAACAGGCATAAAAAATCTAATTTCAAACTTTAAACATACAGGAAAGAGTGAAATCTGTCTTCCACGCCAAAGAGTTTGGGAAGATCATAAACTTCAAAACACCAGAGATCGCCGAGGTAAGCTGACTGTATTTAGGAGAACAGTCCAGTTATGTTTAAGATAGTCATAATGAATAAATGGATTTCAGTAAAACCTATTTATTCTGATTTCTATTTTCAGTGGGCTCTCACCAAATTGCAGGACGCCAGAGATAGTTTACCTAAATACTAACAAAGATGAAGATGTGGTTAAAAACACACGTGACGTGACGTGTGTGTCAGTGCCTTTGCTGTTTAATGCATGCCTGCTTTGTGTCCCTTCATGTGTAAGCAGTGCACAAATGTTGTTTATGTCGGGGGACTGTTTGCATGAAGTTAGGAGTGAAAGGTTGAAGAGAGTGAGGTATATTGTTTTTACATAAAAAGTGCTAATAATGTGTTTCTGAAGAACACTATTTCATCACAGAATCTCAGAATGCATTTAACCAAACTGTCATTGCTCTAATTGCACTCATTCTTTTTGCACAAATATAGTTTTGTTGGTCTTTTTGACTGAAAAAAAAACATTAATCCTCGAGTTTACCTACACATTTTGTAACACTGTTAAAAAATAATGAAACTGTTTTAAAACTGGGTGTCTTTAGTTGTTTTTCACTGTCAAACACTTCTGTCACTGATTTTTTTTCTTTTTCTTATTGATCATCATTAACTATATTTTTATTTGTATAGAAATATAGAAATATTGCTGCAACAGGTATCCTGAATAACGCTGTGGCCAAACTAGCAACCGCACATTCAATATTTAAAGCTGTTTAAATATGTACCAGATTATATAAAAGGGAATCAAAGTGTTCATTATAATAGTTCACTGTTTTTCTTTTAGCTCTTCAAGGTTTCTTTTTTATACATATTTTGAGATTTACAGATGCATGCTATTTTTATACTATACCATCTGCTGTATGCTCAGTTTATATTATCCTCTATTTTACATCAAGTCTGCGGGATGCAGATGGTAATGTTGCTTTTATGTTTTTGTATCACGCATATGCAATGCAAACTTACGAAAGAAATATGTTGAGGAAAGTTTATTTAAAATTAAAAGAATGCTAATTATAACCGGCTGCTATTTTATCCGAGGTACAGGTTTCCTGTTTGTGTCAACAAATAATAAGATGAAATACTTCTGAAGCTATTCTTACCCTGGTCTCTCTCTGTTCTTTGTTTTTTTGTTTAGTTTTTTGGAGGGTTGTAAGAATCTTTACCGCTGTGGCTTTTCCATGCTGTTTTTTTTAAAAAGAAAATAAAAAGACATTCTTCAAATTTCAGTGCCATCTTTATTCATCTGTAGTACCAAGAACAATTTTGTACTTCTTAGTTTTTACAGCAATATCCACAAATAATATTTTAATCTCTACTTAAAATAAACAGGTTCAGCTTCCAGAAGTACCTCTGAGTTTATATACATCTAAACAAGATAAGCCTTCTGAGTAAATTAGCCTCTTGTAGCAAAATCCGTCACTAAAATAAACTTCTGCTAAATTAGAATATATTAGTTAAAGTCTCTTAGATCATTTTGATTACAATTTTTAAAGAAAGTTATTCACACAATTGGGTAAGGCGTTTAGTTACCTATCTAGCATTCACATTCTCACTACAACTTTAAAGTTTAGCCTTTACAGCATACCCCAAAAGAAAAGATGAACGTCTATACAAAGTTATGGTTTAGAAAGAGTATCCTACACAATTAATTGTATATGCCTTATGGGTTCTATCTGTTCAGCAAAATTCGATCTTACGCTTTTGGAGTAATTCAATTTGATCCAGGAAATCTTTTACATCAAATTTGTCAGAACAGTTGTAAGGCATTTTCTTTAGTACTAGCTACACCAGGTTGAAGTCCTTGAGGTTGGCTGTGAGGATGGTGTCTTTCACGGCCACAAAGACGAAGCGGATGTTTTCAGTGTCCGTGGCGCAGGTGAAGTGGGAGTACAGCTTCTTGTCTCTGTTGGGGTTTTGATCTTGGTACATGCTGAGGATGAACTCTTGAGCTGCTTTCGGGTCCTGCTGAGGTCCTGCAAAGGAGAATTGAGGTATTAGCTTAAGAAAAAAACGTGCATTTGACTGAGTTTAGGCAAAATGCTCTGAAAACAATTCTAGCAATATACGTGTTCTTTTCTGAATAAGAATCATACATTGCTGCATGCCATCTACTAACCATCCAAACTGTCAGACTCAGGATTTAAAATCTGTTGAGTAAATATGAACTTTAACCTTTGAATTCAGGAAAGTAGGTGGCTAGGTGAGAGTACATGATCTTCTCCTGGAGGATGTCAGTCTTGTTGAGGAAAAGAATGACGGAGGACTTCTCAAACCAGGGGTAGGTGATGATTGTTTTGAACAGGGCTTTGCTCTCCTCCATGCGGTTCTGAAGAAAATACATTTTACATTTTAAAGCACCCTGCACACACTTCAAAGGTCATGTCATAGAACCAAAAGTCATAAAACACTACAAAATACGAAACTTAAATATACTTTTATATCAGTTTGCAATACAGATGAGTAATAAAACACAAAAAAACTGCTGGAAAAAAGGATTGATAGCTGCATAGTCTAGATATTCCTGTCCTTAAATGGATGACATAATTTGTTACTGTACCCTCTGGAAACAAGAGATCCTTTTTAATGGGAAAATTTCCAGTGGTTGTGTGGCAAATGTTGGCAACAATGGAAGATGGACTGAGGACTTGTGCTACAAAGTACTACCCAGAAGCGCAGAAGTGGAAGTAAACAGGTGAAGAGCATAAATTCATCTTCATCGATAACATGTTCTCTTTTAGAAGAACCCTTTGCACAAGGATTAGGAAAAATTGGAATCTTAAAGAAAAAGAAAAAAAGCCAGACCGAGGCACAAGGATACAACTGAGTTGATTGCAGTGTTTTGCTGATAGATCAAACAGGGAGTCAACAGCCGGACCACCAAGGTGTCGTTTCTGAGCATAAAGTTCTGTTAATGTTCATTGGGCTTTTCAAGCTTACCTCCTTTCCCTCATGATAATTAGCTAACGCCACATTTCTCTGTGTCAGAACAAAATAAGGAAGAAAGCATTTCATGCAGCTGTCATGTATTAACTTCCCTTTTAACTATATGCTTGTAGCTTTAAGCAAAAATAACTAGAAAATGCTTTTGAACTGATAGTAGAGGAATGTGGACAATGTGGAGAAAAGTGAAACTTGCACAAACACTGCAATATAAAGCAGGCTATTTTTAGTAGGGATGTCTGATATTATCGGCCTGAAGTCATTATCGGCCGATATTGGCATTAAAATTTAATATCGGAAATTATCGGAATCGTTTTTTTTTTTTTTTAATAAGATGAGTTGTTGACACCATACACATATTATATATCAAACTCTTCAGCTACTTCTTTTCTCTCTCAGAATGTAAAAATATGACAGATTTGAGGTTTAGTTTTTGAGATATTTGTGAGATAACTTTAAATTTATCAAAAGGCTTAATCTGGGCCAACCTTGACCGTCTATCGGGCGCACTTGGTGACGTCATCAGTCACAAAGGCATAATGTTGTTTATATTTTCTAAAAGTAGAAATTTGTCCTGAGTGGTGGGTCTTTGTCAGTATTCTCTGTGTGAGAAAATGTTCCAGCTACTTTTGAAGACAAAATAAAAATGGCACCTTTTTCAATTGCCTAACTAAAATTCTAGTAATTATTACATTTTCTACATTTTTAAAACTCAAGTATGCATGATACAAGATATTTCATTGTGGTTACCTAAAAGGATTTAGTAGTTTTTGTTTTTTATGAGGGAGGGTCCCCTACATACATATCGGTTTATATCGGTATCGGAAATTATGAGTTAGGCTATATTGGTATATCGGATATCGGTAGAAAAGCCAATATCCAACATCCCTAATTTTTAGTGATACTTTTGGGAGAAATCGGAGTGGTGGCTGACAGTTTTGGGCATCATAACTGCCACGCTGGGTCGAAACTAAGTAAAACTTACATCTAGCTTAACACCGCCATTATTTTGGTGTTTAAAATGAATGTTGGGATTCCAAATGTAACCTAATTATAACTTCTTTTTTTTTCTCAAAGTTGGTTGTGAAAATTAATGTAACTCAGCAGAAAAGAAAAAGTTTTGTTAATGTGTTGGCGCCACTTTGCCCCCAGTAGGACTCTCACCTCATTGTCGCACTCTGCCAAGACCTGGTCGTACTCACTGAGCGCCACCAGGAAAATGATGGAGGTGACATTCTCGAAGCAGTGAATCCACTTCCTCCTCTCCGACCTCTGACCTCCAACATCCACCATCCTGCCAACAAATCAGTCACAATGAGAACACGCAGCATTGGCAAAAACAGCAGATAAATCTTTTAAAGCGCTGAACGTTAAATCTGACCTAAAAATGACATTCTCCATGTCAAAAGGGTACTCAATAATGCCCGTTGTTGGCACTCGGACTCTGAGGATGTCCTGGAGGTCTGGCAGGTAAGAAGGCTGGGCAATCCGGTCCAGGTTGGAGAGATAGCTGAAATTATTTACAGCAATGACATTTTAGGATAAGTAGTAGAGTTACAAAGAATCAGACAAGTCCTTTGTTAAAAAGCCTGAAAATACAACAGAGCCATGTCACATAGTAAATAAAGTCTTTTATGGAACATTCTAAAAGAATCAACAGGTAAGAGCTTTGTTCCATTGTAGGAATAAAAATAGAGCACAAATTGTAGTCAACAGAAGGTTTTACATTTCCAAAAATAGAAATAAAAACCCACAATCTTTTTCTCTATTCATCTTCAAAGTCGATTCAGAGAGGGGTTTTGTTAGGAATAGATTCTGTTCCACTATGAGTGGGTGCTCATCTGCATGGCCAGAAATTGGCCTCGCATGTCCTATTTAAAGCTCTTCTGTGTATTTTAAAAACATGGGAACAAACGTGACTCAATTATTTGCTGTGAATGGAGCAGCAGAGATCAGGCCTTGGTGATTTAACAAAAAATCCAAAATAAGGTCCTTGGATCTAATTTGGCAAGCATAACAAAACCCTTAACAGGTGTTCATGAGTTTATTTTAATACGTCGCATTTGCAGGAGTTGAAATTTTGATCAGATTTTTAAAAAGGGCCAAAAACATTTTTTCCCCATTTTTTTATTCACATTTTCCATGTAACTAAAAAGTATGATAAAGATGTGATTTTTAAGTGATCAGGACTGTAAGATTTTGTAATTTTAACTATTCAACCTAGATATGCAATCCTGGTGTAATTTATGGGTCAGGTTAGGAGTTAATCAGTCATTCAACAACAGGCCAATGAAGGACAACAAAATGTGGTAATACTTTATAATAAGGTAAACAAAATTGTGCTTCCTTACTAAGGGACAACTTAGGCGTTAATGAGTAATCAATAAGGACCTAATGGGTAGTTAACTAGTACTTATTAGTAAAAAAAAAAAAAACAAGCAGTCTTATTGTGGTTAATGGTTAGGTGTCTAAGAAACAGGTTAGGAATAAATTGGGGATTAATGTAATGCCTGTAGACTCCCTTGTAAACTTCAATAAGGATGCAAAGCATTTGCAATGTCGCAGTGATGTAGCACTGCTGTATCATTTTGATTTCACTTGCATTATTGAAGTTTACAAAAGAGAACCTACAGGTTTTACATTAATCCCCAATTCATTCCTCATGTTTCTTAGACACCTAACCATTAGTCCCTGAATAAGACTGATGGATGTTTTACCAGTAATTACTAGTTAACTACTTATTAATCCCTGGTTCATTACTCATTACCTCTCAAGCCGTTCCCCTAGTAACAAAGCACAATTTTTTGTATCTTGTTGTAAAGTGTTACCCGATAGATAGATAGATAGATAGATAGATAGATAGATAGAAAGAAAACGTATCGAAGCTTGTCGATTCTTGTCCTAAAGTGATACATACATTTGTTAATTTCTAGTGGTGACCACTGACTCCTCTGCTGATTACGAGGGTCTGCTTTTATATTCTGTGAAAATAAAATTCTCACTATTTGGTGGAGTCGGACAGCTGGTACTCCCTGCGTCGGTCGTAGCAGTCCTGGATTCCACCGTCATTCCACAGGTTCCTGATAGCGACAACAAGGTTCTGATCCAACTCCTCCACCTTGTCCACCTCTACCTCCAGGACTGAGTTTGCATTGTTCTGTAGACAAAGAATAGAAATAACTAGTTTATGACTGGTTTATTAAAACATGACTTTTTATCTAGTTTTTCTGTTTCTGACCCACTTCGTTCTGCCGATCAGAGAAGGATATGCCGAGCGGCCCCATGGCTCGGATCATGGTCTGCATTGATGTGTAGATGTTCTGAAACACCAGCTTGGCGTAACTCCTCTTGTCCTCGTCTGAATATCCTCCCCCATGGATGATCCTCATCTGTTTGATAAAGGTGCTCTTTCCACTCTCACCTGTGCCTGTTCAGAGACATTGAGGTTTACACTAAATCATTTGTTTTCATGTGCTGCATTCTTAGAATTTTTCTCTATATAGAAACTGCTCTGAGATATGCGATGTTAACCTCAGAAAGCTGCTAACATGTTCATTGTTTTACCTCCAGTTGTGGGAAGTTGTTTTCATGTTGCAGGCAGCTTGTTCAAGAAAGAAAAATTAGCTAGTCCAAACTGTTTTAAGTGGTTTTGCTCTGAAGCCGTATGCCAGACTCCTGTTAGATGATGACATGGTTGAAATGGATATCACGTTTATAATGATATCCTAAGAAGAAGATTTCTTCATTTAAAGAAATCCTCAATAAATAATTGTGCAAACACTTAAGTGTGATATAAGTGTTTTTAAGTCTGTTGTATTTTACCAGTATATTACTATATTAAAATTAACATTCATCTGTCCGCCTCATCATCAACTAAAAATTTAGATAAATTGCAAAAGGTAATATATTCAATTTCAATTTTCAAAGCCTCACAGTTCTTGTAAAATAGGCTCAAAATGTGTAATTTCTTTATTTCTTTATTCTTTATTTACAGTGCATGTCATTAAACAGCCAGCCTTTATTACATTGGGAAGGAATGGCAGCAACATACAGTAAAATATTTTTAATGGAAATATTTTGCTTGCAAATATAAGAATATTATTTCTGTAGTTTTAAGATGGGTTGTTTCAGACGAAGCGCATTGATAATCACCCCATCATATCCTTGAAAATATGACAAAAAAACATTCTCACTCTGATCTCCCCAGCATTATGAAATAAGAGCAGAATGTTTTATTATCATACAGTAAAAGAGAGCTTAAATGTTTTTGGAGATCTTTTTAAAAAAGTTCAAAAAGTAAGGTGATTGGAGTTTGTTTAAAAAGTGAAGGTGTTCAAAATTTCCCTGATAGATTTTATTTCCCAATAAGGGAAATGACTGGGAAGACAGCAGAGTCTGACCCAATCCTGATCTAAAGGCCTACAGAAACCGAGAATGTCAGGCAGTTAAAAACAGCAACATCTGTATTTTCTAGGGAGAACAGCATCCCCAAAGAATGATGTTTCCACCTCCATGCATCACAGTTGAGATAGTGTTCTTAGCGTTGTACTCATCCTTTTTCTTTCTCCAAACACGGTGAGTGGAGTTTAGACCAAAAAGCTCCACTTTTGTCTCATCAGGCCACATATCCTTCTCCCAATCCTCCTCTGGATTATCCTGATGTTTATTGGCAAACTTCAGACTAGCCTTGACATGTACTGGCTTGAGCAGGGGGACCTTGTGTGCACTGCAGGATTTTAATCCATGACAGCAGTGTGTGACTGATGGTTTTCTTTGAGACTGTAGTGTCAGCTCTATTCAGATCATTGACCAGGTCCTGCCATTTAGTTCTGGATTCATCCCTCACTGTCCTCATTATCATTGATGCCCCATGAGGAAAGGCGCTCCAGACCGAGGGAGATTGACCGTAGTCCTGAACTTCTTCCATGTTCTAGTTATTGCACCAACAGCTGTTTCCTTCTCACCAATCTGCTTGCCTATTGTCCTGTAGCCCATCCCTCCCTTGAGCAGCTCTACAATGTTATCCCTGATATCCTTGCACAGCTCGTTGCTCTTGGCCATTGTGGAGAAGTTTGAGTTTGTTTGAGTGTGTGGAAATGTGTCTTTTATAGAGGTAACTGGTTCAAACAGGTGCATTTAATACAGGTAATGAGTGGAGAACAGGAGGGCTTCTTAAAGAAGAACTAACAGGTTTGTGGGAGCCTAAATTCTTACTGTCTGATAGACGATCAAACACTATTATTTAAAATACTATCATATAAAAATCATCCACTATGATTTTCTGCCTTTTGGTCAAAGATTCTGCCCCTCACAGTTGAAGAGTACCTTTGATACAAATTACAGACCTCTATATGCTTTGTAAGTGGGAAAACTAAATGGGTGTAAATGGTAAATGGGTGAGCTGAACCACAGCATGAAGGTAAAAGGGCCAACAAGTACTAAGCATCTCTGGGAACTCCTTCAACACTGTTGGAAAACCATTTCGGGTGACTACCTCCAAGCTCAATTAATGCAAAGCAGTAATCAGAGCAAAGGCTACTTTGAGGAATCTAAAATATGACGCATGTATTAAGTTTTTTTTACCCTCTTTGTTTAAGTACATACAGTAATTCCATTCATCATGTGTTCATTCATAGTTTTGATGCCCTTAGTTAAGAATCTACAATGTAGTCATGAAAAGAAAGGAAACTCATTGAATGAGAAGGTGTGTCCAAACCTTTGGTCTGTATATATATATATATATATATACACTACCGTTCAAAAGTTTGGGGTCACATTAAAATGTCCTTATTTTTGAAGGAAAAGCACTGTACTTTTCAATGAAGATAACTTTAAACTAGTCTTAACTTTAAAGAAACACACGCTATACATTGCTAATGTGGTAAATGACTATTCTAGCTGCAAATGTCTGGTTTTTGGTGCAATATCTACATAGGTGTATAGAGGCCCATTTCCAGCAACTATCACTCCAGTGTTCTAATGGTACAATGTGTTTGCTCATTGGCTCAGAAGGCTAATTGATGATTAGAAAACCCTTGTGCAATCATGTTCACACATCTGAAAACAGTTTAGCTCGGTACAGAAGCTACAAAACTGACCTTCCTTTGAGCAGATTGAGTTTCTGGAGCATCACATTTGTGGGGTCAATTAAACGCTCAAAATGGCCAGAAAAAGAGAACTTTCATCTGAAACTCGACAGTCTATTCTTGTTCTTAGAAATGAAGGCTATTCCATGCGAGAAATTGCTAAGAAATTGAAGATTTCCTACAACGGTGTGTACTACTCCCTTCAGAGGACAGCACAAACAGGCTCTAACCAGAGTAGAAAAAGAAGTGGGAGGCCGCGTTGCACAACTGAGCAAGAAGATAAGTACATTAGAGTCTCTAGTTTGAGAAACAGACGCCTCACAGGTCCCCAACTGGCATCTTCATTAAATAGTACCCGCAAAACACCAGTGTCAACATCTACAGTGAAGAGGCGGCTGCGGGATTCTGGGCTTCAGGGCAGAGTGGCAAAGAAAAAGCCATATCTGAGACTGGCCAATAAAAGAAAAAGATTAAGATGGGCAAAAGAACACAGACATTGGACAGAGGAAGACTGGAAAAAAGTGCTGTGGACGGATGAATCCAAGTTTGAGGTGTTTGGATCACAAAGAAGAACGTTTGTGAGACGCAGAACAACTGAAAAGATGCTGGAAGAATGCCTGACGCCATCTGTTAAGCATGGTGGAGGTAATGTGATGGTCTGGGGTTGCTTTGGTGCTGGTAAGGTGGGAGATTTGTACAGGGTAAAAGGGATTCTGAATAAGGAAGGCTATCACTCCATTTTGCAACGCCATGTCATACCCAGTGGACAGCGCTTGATTGGAGCCAATTTCATCCTACAACAGGACAATGACCCAAAACACACCTCGAAATTGTGCAAGAACTATTTAGAGAAGAAGCAGGCAGCTGGTATTCTATCGGTAATGGAGTGGCCAGCGCAGTCACCAGATTTGAACCCCGTTGAGCTGTTGTGGGAGCAGCTTGACCGTATGGTACGCAAGAAGTGCCCATCCAACCAATCCAAATTGTGGGAGCTGCTTCTAGAAGCGTGGGGTGCAATTTCTCCAGATTACCTCAACAAATTAACAGCTAGAATGCCAAAGGTCTGCAATGCTGTAATTGCTGCAAATGGAGGATTATTTGATGAAAGCAAAGTTTGATGTAAAAAAAATCTTATTTCAAATAAAAATCATTATTTCTAACCTTGTCAATGTCTTGACTCTATTTTTTATTCATTTCACAACGTATGGTGGTGAATAAGTGTGACGTTTCATGGAAAACACAAAATTGTTTGGGTGACCCCAAACTTTTGAACGGTAGTGTATATATATATATATATAAGCTAGATACCTTGTGGTAGCAACAGAGCCACATTTCACTGCAATTTCCCTGCACCCGTAATAAAAAGCTTGTTACTGTGTACCTGAAAGGCTTGTTACCGAGTGCAAGGTTAAAGTAAATTAAATAAATAAAAAACTATTAAAAAAACAGGTAAACAAGTTCTATGACAACGCTTAACTACTAACTTGTCAATGCAGGAATCTGCAGGCAAACTTAACAATTTGAATGCAGATTTGACTTCCAAAGGGGCACCTGTCTAGTAATATTTGGGTGGAGGAAGTAATCGACTTGAATTGTCCTTGAAGCTGCAGGTGATTTGAATCCCAAGAAAAAAAGTTTTTATGTGATCACTTAATGATGGACAAGCTCAGCTGTCTTTTTATTATTGGGCAGTTTTCATGTTTAAGTTGTGGGAAAGCACAGTTACAATTTCATAGCAGGTCTAACTGGTTATTTTAGCAAGACATGACCCTAATAAAATCTAATACACCTGAAATATTTTTACAGGAGCTACGACAGTCAAATGATTTCTCCCTCACTGAAAGCGGTGAAAGGCTTTTTTAACCAATGACAAAATCAGTTTTATAACTGGGCTCTTTTGCTTGGTATGTGGACATTGTGGCTTCAGGCTAACAACAAATCCGCTGGTGTCACCCCCAACTTTACATCACCACACACTGAATGCTCAAACACTTCATCAGATGACTTGTTCTCTGCAGATTTGCAGTTTTTGTCTGCTTACAGTTTATTTCCTCGTTCAGATCAAATGGATCTTTATCATGAGTCAAATTCGCACACAGTTGAATTAAAAAATGAAAGACCCAATAGCTCCGTGTTCCTGCCTGTGGCCGGACTTAGAAGGTTCCAGCAGTTTCCAAGTGCCTTTCCCTGCTTTGCATGGCGTTAGGAAAAGTCCAGTATTTACGATTTAGCAAGCAAACTTCAGCCAAATCTTGTGCATTTGAATGTACCTTGTTTACAAGTCAAGTTTCTTGGAGGTGAGTTGAAAGACTAGGCAAATTCTGCTGCTTTAATGACGTCATTCAGGAGGAAAGACTGAGTTCAACAATCTTTATTCATATACTCTTTGTTTTATACCTGGCGACAGAGGGTCTCATCTTAAACTATAAATTCATGAATAACCAAGGAATATGACAATGTTATGTTCTGAAGAGATGAGCAGCTGAGTAAAACAATCTAATGAAATTGTTTAAAAACCAATTAAAAATTAAGGTTAATTAAAAAAATTAAAAAATAAAAGGCCCACATGACAGATATTCGGTTAAGCCCAAATATATTTATCTATTTTTTTAATTATTATTTTAACCAAGAGGCAATTTTCTGGTTGTAAATGACACACGTTTCTATCAAAAGATAATTAAGCAACATAAAAGGAATTATACAGCTTGAAAAAAAATATGTGTGCATTATAATTTTTTTTTTTTAAGGCACAGAAAGCTCAGAGTTGAACAGATTATGCTAATACCTTCTAGCAAGGTTTGTGATTCAAGTTAAAGGTGGATCGGACTGATAGAAATCAAACATTTTCATCAGCAGAGAGCAAGAGGACTCTCCTCGGGTCCTTTTGCACACAAACTTCAAATTGGATTCCCTGAGCGGCTCAGTCAGGAACCTTAGAAAAACCTCCTTATCACCACAAAACACTGAGGCCTCCTCTCTCTTCATCACAGCTGCTTCTTCATCAGTCTGATGTAAATGTAGACCAGAACAAAGGCTGCAGATCTAGACGATGCCAAAAAGCAACACTGTGTCCTGAGAGTTTGCTCAGCTCAGCATACTCTAAAGGAACTCTTTAAGCTTCCTCTGAATGAGGAGATAATACTGTCACTTGTTGTGGTACTCAAAAATATTAGCTGATCACCTTTGAAGACTAAACCTGCTGGTAAGACACCACAGAAACTGAAAGTCTTGAAATTCAATCAACAACATAACAATCATAGATGTTTAAATGAGTGAAACAACTGCACATCTGCTTAAAATGAGTTTGCTATCAACTTTTTTCAGGCCATAAAGCTGCAGAAGGCTGGAGTTTTTTTTCTGATGCAGGTGGAGCCCATATAAAACTTTGAGATGAAAAACAACACAAACTGGCATGTGATGTTTCCAATCAAAGTAAAGGGACCAGAAATTCATTTCAAATTTAGTTTGATATCTTCAGCACCAAATGAGAACTAAACTTCCCGCCAGAAGTGGGTTTTGAATTAGACAACGGGAAGTTTCCCAGGGTGGCATGAGAAGAGAGGGCATATGGCCACCAAGTAAAAAATAAATAAACATCAGTTGCACCATGAAATAGTTTGTTGTTGTTTTTTTAGCATGTGTACTCAGTGTGTACAGTAAATGCACCCAGTTTGCTGCTGACATTAGGAGCAGGTTACTGTAGTTCACAACATTTTCCTCCAGATCTGAAAGAATTTTATGTAATTTCATTGGTTTTCAGACAGGCGGAGAGAAGTGCTGGAGTTGCTCACCTATGGTGGTATTTAACCAACAACCATTGTCATTGTCTGTTGCTTTTTGGGTGTTTTATTGGAATTAATGTTTTTTGTTTTGAAGCTCAGGCTTTCCCCCCCTTTTTTGTCAAACTAGATTGTATTTGTAAAGCAAGATGTTCCTTTTTTACTCCATAAATACATAAAATAATTAAAAGAGGAGTTTGAAATGTAAAAAAAAAGAAAGTTTAAAAGAGAAACTTTGACACAGAGGACATATTTCCTGAAGATTAAACTTGAATGAGGCGAGTGTATTTATGCGTTGGAACTAAAGCGCCTGACCTCTGTTTTATTCCATGCAACTTTAAGTAGAAAACGCCAGCGTGAATAACAGGTAGGAAATCCACTCACTGAGACAGAATGTGTAGTAAAGCTCAAATACATAATAATTTAAAGAGCAATGAAATATTTCATTGGACACGCTGGCATTGTAGTTACTTGTACATGTGGAGTGTTTGTCTGTGTACAGAGGTTTGCAGTGTGACACAGTTTCCCTGTGGTGATGAAAATAAAACGACCCGTCCACTCCCACCAATGCGTGACAGCCTCACACCTGCACACTTCCTCGACAGGAAAGCATAGTCCGTGTGAATGAGCGTTGTGTTAACATCGCTGAGATAAGAACTACTACTGGGCGGCTACCACATGCTCGTTTTGTTTTGTGCAAATCAAACTAGCTTGTCAGGTGGGATTTTCAGGCAAATGCAGAATGCAAAAGACGAAGCCAGTACAACAAATTGATATTTCTATACTCCGAGCTGTGCTGTGCTCCAAGAACAAAAACGTCCCCTGATGGATAATTTACATAAAGTTATCTGACAGAATGTCTGTTGTGCAGCTAAACTTCCAGCAGCAGTGGCCAGGGAGCTCAGACCCATCAATGGGCCGCCAGCTACTCACAAAGCAGAAATATGGGGATGAAACAAACGTGACTGCATTTCATTTGCCTGCCGTGGTAAATTGTTAAACATTGCTGAGGGGTTGACACCATTAATATTTTTGTAGTTTCATCATCATTTGTTTTTTACTTGGTTTTGAAGGTTGAATTTTTCATCTGCTGTCTTACAATGAATATATGTATCTATTGAAATAGTACCTGTAGTCTATTAAAGTAATTTCTAATACTACAAATACTGTTTAATCTTTCATAGTTCACATATATATATATATATATATATATATATATATATATACACTACCGTTCAAAAGTTTGGGGTCACCCAAACAATTTTGTGTTTTCCATGAAAAGTCACACTTATTCACCACCATACGTTGTGAAATGAATAAAAAATAGAGTCAAGACATTGACAAGGTTAGAAATAATGATTTTTATTTGAAATAAGATTGTTTTTACATCAAACTTTGCTTTCATCAAAGAATCCTCCATTTGCAGCAATTACAGCATTGCAGACCTTTGGCATTCTAGCTGTTAATTTGTTGAGGTAATCTGGAGAAATTGCACCCCACGCTTCTAGAAGCAGCTCCCACAATTTGGATTGGTTGGATGGGCACTTCTTGCGTACCATACGGTCAAGCTGCTCCCACAACAGCTCAACGGGGTTCAAATCTGGTGACTGCGCTGGCCACTCCATTACCGATAGAATACCAGCTGCCTGCTTCTTCTCTAAATAGTTCTTGCACAATTTCGAGGTGTGTTTTGGGTCATTGTCCTGTTGTAGGATGAAATTGGCTCCAATCAAGCGCTGTCCACTGGGTATGGCATGGCGTTGCAAAATGGAGTGATAGCCTTCCTTATTCAGAATCCCTTTTACCCTGTACAAATCTCCCACCTTACCAGCACCAAAGCAACCCCAGACCATCACATTACCTCCACCATGCTTAACAGATGGCGTCAGGCATTCTTCCAGCATCTTTTCAGTTGTTCTGCGTCTCACAAACGTTCTTCTTTGTGATCCAAACACCTCAAACTTGGATTCATCCGTCCACAGCACTTTTTTCCAGTCTTCCTCTGTCCAATGTCTGTGTTCTTTTGCCCATCTTAATCTTTTTCTTTTATTGGCCAGTCTCAGATATGGCTTTTTCTTTGCCACTCTGCCCTGAAGCCCAGAATCCCGCAGCCGCCTCTTCACTGTAGATGTTGACACTGGTGTTTTGCGGGTACTATTTAATGAAGATGCCAGTTGGGGACCTGTGAGGCGTCTGTTTCTCAAACTAGAGACTCTAATGTACTTATCTTCTTGCTCAGTTGTGCAACGCGGCCTCCCACTTCTTTTTCTACTCTGGTTAGAGCCTGTTTGTGCTGTCCTCTGAAGGGAGTAGTACACACCGTTGTAGGAAATCTTCAATTTCTTAGCAATTTCTCGCATGGAATAGCCTTCATTTCTAAGAACAAGAATAGACTGTCGAGTTTCAGATGAAAGTTCTCTTTTTCTGGCCATTTTGAGCGTTTAATTGACCCCACAAATGTGATGCTCCAGAAACTCAATCTGCTCAAAGGAAGGTCAGTTTTGTAGCTTCTGTACCGAGCTAAACTGTTTTCAGATGTGTGAACATGATTGCACAAGGGTTTTCTAATCATCAATTAGCCTTCTGAGCCAATGAGCAAACACATATACACCTATGTAGATATTGCACCAAAAACCAGACATTTGCAGCTAGAATAGTCATTTACCACATTAGCAATGTATAGCGTGTGTTTCTTTAAAGTTAAGACTAGTTTAAAGTTATCTTCATTGAAAAGTACAGTGCTTTTCCTTCAAAAATAAGGACATTTCAATGTGACCCCAAACTTTTGAACGGTAGTGTATATATATATATATATATATATATTATATATATATATATATATATATAATATATATATATATATATGCGTTTTCTTTCTTTTCATGACTACATTGTAGATTCTCAATTAAGGGCATCAAAACTATGAATGAACACATGATGCATGGAATTACTGTATGTACTTAAACAAAAAGAGTGAAATAACTGAATACATGTTTTATATATTTTAGATTCCTCAAAGTAGCCACCCTTTGCTCTGATTACAGCTTTGCATTCTCTTGAGCTTCAACAGGTAGTCACTCGAAATGGTTTTCCAATTTGGTGCATAGTTGAGTTTGACTTTTCATAGTTTATATTGTGTTTTTATTTCAGTGCTGTTTTGAGCTGCTATCATCGTGTAAAGGGTATTTTAAATCAAAATAGGCCATTAAAATGTAAAGATAAATTAAGAAAACATTAATGATATCGTTTAAAAAATCTGTATTGTAAACAAATTTTCATCAAGGAAGAAAACAATATCTGTTTTTGAATGACATTTTTGTAAGATGCACTTTGTTACTTGTGTTATGTTTTATTTGCGTTGCCCAGGATCTACAGTTCATAAGCAGTTGGATTAGAGGTAGGCTTTTTGGCCTTTGGCTTTTTCAGATGCAATACCACTAAAATAACTACTACTTTAAAGATAATTGCGTTGTTTTTGTTCTGCTTCACTCTGCTCGTCCTCTCTATAGGCCTGTATAAGGGTGATGGTGACCATCTTAATGAAACCCACTGGGAGCCCTTAGTCAGTGACCAGTTTAACGAATCAAAATACAGGCGAGATCCTGAGCAGTGCAGATAATTTAGTATCTGTGTTTGATATCTAAATTAACTATTACAATGTTTAAATAATGAAAATACAATTTTTTATCACAGTCATAATTTGATCACTTCTTATTTTCATCAAATATCTGATCTGAGGAGTGGTCTAAATGTAGTAATAATAATCAAGCTCAAACCTTAAGTAACTCAGTTTACCAAACGGCCCAATTTACCTGATGTCACCCTATGCTTGTTTGTTTTTCCTTGAAAGCAGTTTGTCCTGTTCACAAAGCTTCTCTGACTCCTTCATCAGCTTTCTTAACACGGAGATTTTTAGACTGCCAAACCTGTTTTGTGCTGACCTAAAATCTGATATATTATGATGTCTAAACCTTTATTCTTCAGTGGTCAAGGGCACCAATCTGTGTTAAGAGTTTGACCCTTTCCAAGCGAACAGTGGATGCTAACTTGTGGTTCATGTTCTGCTCCGTGGCAGGATTTGCATGAGTTTTGCATGAGGTGCGCCCACAGCAGCTAGTTATGGCTCCACACTAAGCATGAAAAGCGGCATCAGCAGGGCTGCGGCGGCCCTCAGTCGCTCCCACACCTCTGCAGTAAAATGCAGCAAAACTGATGCAACAAGCCTGTTTTCTTTGTGACGCTATTATGCTGCCAGCAAGTGGATCTTCTTGACCTTGATGGTGGATGCTAACAGATCAACATGTCGAATTGTAGGAATAGCTTTATGAAGTTTATTAGCATTTCAGTGACTCAAGCTAATAATTTCTTTTTAATATAGAACAGACAAAAATTTCAGACTTATGAGTTTATATTTTCCATACATTTGTAAACATTTATAATAGCTATACATTTTTATATTTCTATCAAAAATAATTATACACTGGCTATTCGTTAGTCTTCACTTTTTTTCTCGTTGGATATTGGTCAAGTTCACACCAGGAAAAGATAACAGCTCATCCAAGTTTATACACTTCCTTCCGTGGTGAAACCTCAATTCCTCCAACACAAAGATCCCACCAGTGGGAGCTTTAAAAGCTTTTATTTTATTTTATTTTTTTATAAATTAATAGATGTATTTTCTTTTACTGTATGTTTACTTCTATCGGTTTTATCAGCTAATGAAAACCGATTATTTAAACAATCAGTGTTGCGTAAAATCCATGGCACAATTTATACGCACAACCGCGAGTGTTTTTGACAGCGAATTGCGTCAAGAAAGTACAACTGAGCCAGAAATGAGTTTTATAGCCAAGCTGTACAGCTACACATAAATAATAATATAGGCCTGATGTTAATCACAGTTCAGCTTAGGACTGACAGTGACTTTGATGATAGCTTTTGTTTCCTAAAAAGTGTGATGATTCAATAAGTTAATTTCAGAAATCTGCTTAAATATGTTTTCATGGATTGGTCCCCGGCTTCAGCCATACTTTCCATGAAAACCAGCGTGTCCAAATTTGTTTAGGAAGCAGTGAGGTAATGGCAAATTAAAAGGTTTTATAATTCCCTGACTGTATGTCACACCCAGGGGGAAATTTTCTTAAATCCACTTAAAGAGGAAAAACTGTCAACAATGATTTCCACGTTTTAAACCCTGATCGGGCTGGACGTTCAAGGCCTGAAAATAGAACAAATGTTTCAGTTTGATACTTTTTTCCCCCCCCGCAGCTAAACTGTGGTAGACTGAAGATTGATTATTCCTGACCTGGAAGTATTTCCTGTCAGAACTGTGAGAGGTTCTGGTTCAGCCCCAGGCTCTCATCTGGTTGATGCTCACCTAACAGCAGCAGCTTCAGCTCCCTGCGGGAGTCCTTCTTGTCTCTCCGCAGCTGCTCCTCTATCGCGTCATTGATCCTCCTGGTCTCCCGGTCCTCCGCCGACACACAACACCCAGCCATCCTCCCCAACAGTGAGCCGCAGGCCCCTATGGTGATGAACCCTCTGCGGTCAAAGCAGGAGGGGGGATAAATAATAAAAAAAAAAGATGTGGGATGTTTGAATCAGAAAAAGAAATGGGACACAGCTCACAGTTTCTAGCGAGAAGGAGTGTCGAGCACCATCAAAACGAAAAGATTTTATCCTTTGCAATAATAATTAAAAATTAATAAAGAAACAACAACAACAAAAATCAGTTGAGAAATGTCCTTGTTCTCCCAGCTGCGTTTATATTCAGTGGATAAAACAGAAAATCCTTCTCATTGAGGAGCTCCTTGTTTTATGCTCTTGAGGACAAAGTGCAGCAGTTGGTCTGAACCACAGAGATGGTTGGTGAACTTTTTTCCTGTCCATTCAGGAGGGCGTGGCACTGGCCACAAATAGAAGAGGATAAATGGGAAGTAAGCCTTCACAGGCGGCAGACTTTCACCTGTCCACGGCATGGACACCTCATGGTGCTCTGTAGTGACAACATAGATCCAGCATGCTTGGAGCGGCATCCAGCCTTAAACTCACCCAAAGAGACACAGAGGAGTAGATTATACTCCATACATTCACTGCAAAGTAGGGGAGGAAAGGGAAAGTGGCTCAGCACCACTGATCGTCTTCAAACACCCGCTAGGGGTCAGGCTGGAGAAACCAAGGAAATGAAGGCGCACTGAGAAACAACTTTTACCACACTGCGCAATTTACGATAAAAAAATAAGAAACTTAAACTCTCAGGGTTTTTAACACAAATAAAATAGGATATCGTTGAAAAGTTTATTCAATCTATTTCAGTATTTCAAAATCAAACCTTACAGTTCGTGTGACTAACATTCATCCAGGATATTGACTCCTGCTGTTGTATTTCTTTTACCAGAGACAACAATAGAAATATTGCTCAGTGGTCGCTTCACTACAGGCATTACGTTTTTTTCATTCTTCCACCTCCAGACATACTGCTGATGCAAAAGTTCCCAACTGTTCCCCACCAGTGTTGCAGTCATGTCAGCGTCTCTCAAGTCCAAGTCACACTCAAGTCCTAAGTCTTCCAGTCCAAGTGCAAGTCATAGTCCCATAGGATTAGTCAAAGTCACTAGGTCCTACTGACCAAGTCCAATTCAAGTCAGTATAACCTGTCTGCAAGTCAAAAATAGGAGAGAAGGGTGTAGATTCTATGACTAAAACAATGACAGACATACATGTTTTACTTTATTTTAAAATAAATTATATCAAATGTCCCCATAGAAAATCTAAAATAGTTGCATGTACAAAACAATAAAAAATGCTTCAAATGAATTTCAAAACAATAAATAATCAACATTTCACTTAAAAAGGTTTTGGGAAGTAATTAAATTTGTACTCTGATCTAATATAACAACCTAACATTAACATCGACTACATACTAATTCCAACAATAGCAATTTATCATGTTGGAGTCCAAGTCCACGTACAAGTCATTATCATGCTGATCAAGTCAAGTCACAAGTCCCTGAAAAGTGAATCAAGTCAGGACTCTGTACCCACATCACGAATCTTGATGAACCTTGGCGTTCAGGCATTGAGCACATCAAGGTTTAGTATGAGCCCCTTTATGGAAAAAGCACATGGGTTCACATGGGCAAGATCATATGTAATCACATGTGACATTTTTTGACCCATGCGAAATACTGTACACATGTGAAAACATGTTAAAAAACGGGACATGTGGGAAAAACATGTGACCACCTGTGTTTTGCACACATTTCCCATGTGAATTTGGAACATTTTTGCGAGCGGTAATAATTTGTAAAACCCATGGATATTCTCTTGTGAAGCCCATGGGATAACATGGAAACCACACGTGCAACATGTTATTTCCCATATGACATCTACGTGTGTAAAAATGTGTGAAACCCATGTGAAATATGTGTGATTCCCATGTGAAAAAATATTTGAAACCCATTTAAAACGAAACATGTGAATTCCATGTGTGCTACACATGTGGTTTACCATGTACCACATGGGATAACATGTGTTCCCATATGAAGAAGCCCATGGGACTTTTCCATAAGTGTCTTAGTAAGGAAACTGAGAGCATGTCTTCCTCTGGGTCTTTTGCAGTTTGTGGAGGGATTTTACCGCCTACCTCTTCAGGAATCTGGTGGCAGCCATTAATAGATTTTCTTCCCTATCAGCGTAGCCACTGTTTCTTTAACTTTAAACTTATAAACAATGCTTCCAACTACATCTACAGGAACATTTAGGACCTTTGTTATGTTTGTATAACTTTTCTATTTCTATGCAATATTTGCATAGCCTTAGCAGTCAGTTCAGCATATTCATGCGAGAGGAGGGCCCAAAGGTTTGCAAGCCTTGCCTGTTGGAATTTGGCCTTCAATGATCTATCACAGCACAAGTCCAAGAGATGTTCTTCTGGTCAGACACACAACATATATTACGCTGAGCCAAACTCAAGATAGTTGTCATACTTTCTAATTTTAGCAAGTTTGGCTTTTGCATTACTTAATGAAGTTAACAGACTAAAATATTTGCCCATTGTGGTAATCAGCTCAACTTTAAAAAGTCCTCAGGTCTTCCTGTGTGTTTCGCGGACCCCAGTTTGAGGACAACAGATTTAAGGCATACACCCAAACACGGTTACATTTAGACAGACAGCTTGATTTACCATGGAGGTTGAATGATTTTAAGGTGTAGGGGTAATTTGTTACATCTAGACAAAATGGGCTCATCCCTTGAGATAATTCCCCCTTCTGATTCGTTGACAGACCAGTGTTTAGTGGATTAACACAACAAACTCTCTAAAGAAGGGCTTGGGTGCTGTGTTTAAAGTATGAGGAAGCAGCCAAAGCCCAAAGAATTACATTGAGTAACCTCAAGATATCCTGAGGAAATAGTGATCAAGAAAACATCAAGACACGTACAAGTTTTGATCCCTGAAGGCAAAGTACCTTTGTCACCTTTTTCTGGCTTCCTCCCACAGTCCAAAAATGTGAATTTAAGATAATCTGCTTAGCAGATGTAGGAAGTGAGTTGAATCAGGTGTAGATCATTGATAGACTGGAAATTTATCAAAGCACTCATAGAGTGCAGACCTCCGCTGAAGCAGTTTAGGGGATCCAGTTCACCCCCAAAATTTAATCAGTTCTTCCAGGTCCCACTGCGGACAGATCCTGAAATTTTAACCCAAATCCATCAACACCTTTTTGAGTTATGTTGCTAACAGACAAGCAAATCTCAGGGAAAACATACCCCCCTTTGGTGGAGGTAATAAAACTGAAATAAACAAAGAGCAGTGTTATCATACATAATCCTCAGTAACATTCACAGATGATGTTTGTCAACCTTCAGCTTCAACTTTCAACTTTAGCTATTTTAATAAACTTGTTTTTCAACCAAGTTCAATATTTCTGTTGAATAGGAAACCTTACACTTCAAGAAGAAGAACTGCAGGAGGTAAAGGACCAGATCATGAACCAGACGTCAACTAAAATTTGTTTTAATGGAAACAGAAAACCATAACACCAAATCGAAATTTATCCTTCAACTGCATATCCAAGAAGAACCCCCCAGCTGAAAGAAACCGAAAGAAATGTCTGACACGGGAATTTCCTAGCAGTTTATGAGAACTTCTCTTTAATCAAACAGTCCTCAACACATGGACCTGCTTTAAAACATACTGCAGGAAATCGGAACAGTAGAGACCACCAAAGACATGAAGTCTGCGCCAGCTGCTTGCTTAAAGGGAAAAGGAAATCCATACAAAGGAGAAACCTGCTCAGAATGTGAACATCAAGAGGTCGCTCATATTGATCACAGACTTCAATCAGACTTTACAGTTTCACAAGAACAATCCAGTTTTGTTGCAATATACTTTATGATAGTGTAATACATCAACAGAGCCGAGACAGTTGAGTTGTACGCCATCCTTGTGATCCGTCAGGGCTCAGGTAAGGTCATGTTGTCGCCTCTGCTCGGATCCAGCATCTGTATAGTTTTTTCCTTCAAGTAAGAGGAAAGCATATATACGGCCACTTTACAAGACCAGCGACACAAGTTCCTGATTTTCTTCATAAGGAATCGGCAGCACTGACAAGAGCAATCTAGACACCAGCTTCAGAGCATCTCCCCACATATAGAAGTGTGCACAATCTGCAGCACTGCAAACACTACCTGCAGAACCCAACATACTTATTGCTACTCCTGGTGAAGCTGTGTAGTAGCATGATCTCACACTGCTAACCTTATTTTAAATCTTCCCTTCAGTCTGCGTACATTTATGCAGAAGAGCAAAAACAAATCTGACATCAAGAAATGTTTAATATAAAATTAAATCCAGAATTATTCATACCACTGTCCAATTCAGCTTTGGTTTTTTAATGTCCCAAAACGTCACTTCTGACTGAAGTAATTTTGAAGCTTTGGCAAAATCACAGCCAGAAGCCAGACTCTGAATCTGATCAGAGAATCTTTGGAAGGAGCTAAAGATTAGGGTGATGGTGGTGGGGGGCTCCCACATTAGACTCAGAACTTATCCACAAAGATAAAGTGTTAAAATGATTGAAACATACAAAAAGAAGTGTCTGATTGCTGGGATATTAAGATTTTCCTATTGATTACTGAGGATATAAACCATTTTTAGTATCCCATTTATAAAAGTACATTCTAAATTATTTCATTTTTTAGTATTAAATTTATAGATACCTGTCTCATTTTTCATAAATAAATCTGTAAGTTGATTGAAAATGTTTTAAATATTTTTTTCTTACATAAAAACAATTGCAATTCCTATTAAATAAATGCAACTGCACAATTTTCCTTTAATTTTCAAGACTCTTCAGGAACTTTTAATTGGTTCATCTAGGGTATTAATACGACATGACAGGTTCACATAGCCACTCTCCAAAATGGGAAAGACAATCAAACATACCCTTCAAATAAGGCAGTGTGTTGATTTTCAGAAGACAGCATAGGAGAATAAATACCAACCTAAACCTGATCTGCAATACTTAAAAAGCTTAAAGCAGCAGGAACTGTGAAAATCAAGGCTGGAAAAACTTATCCTCTCACAATGCACAATGAAGAGGGCAAGGGAAGTTAAAAATAATGTCTGCAGCCATTTTCTTTCAGTTTGATGTTGAGCTTCTGAAATAAGACATTGTGTGCCAGGAAATGTAAAAGGGTGCTGAATACTAGATTGGGGCTGGCAATTGTGTTTTTAAAGCATCCAAAACATTCCAGAAAAACATGCTTTTTACCTGATGAAGTGGCAACTAGAGGTCAAAATTAATGTGGTAGAATGTGGCAATATATGTGTATAAAAAAAATTAAAAAAACAACCTAATTCTGCATACGTCCATGCTGTTTTCATCTGTGCCAGGCATTTCAATGCATCGTAATGCACTGTGGTAGAAACATTTAAGACATGAATCGATTGCAACAGAAATGACCAGAGAAAGATTTCAGTTCGTTCATGATGTGCTTATAATGTCCTGCTGTTATGCCACATGAGCTACACGTCAGAGCTGTTCCCAGGGCTTCCCACAACATACGGAAGAAAACAAAATTTATAACAGGGCATCATTGGCTTCACTTCTCACTTAAAAAAAAAAAAGCCTTTGTGAGACTTTGAGGCACAGCTTAATATCAGGCAAAATGTACACGTGAACGCAATTTTTCTGTCGTTTTATAAATAATAAAAAATAATCTGACATAATACTGTACATTGTAATGAAACTGTGGCAACCAAGATGAAAAAAAGGTGGTGAGTTTAAAAAGAACCAATAAACGGTTCATTCTACTTACTTTTTTGAGTTTTCGTACATTAATATGAAGGGAAGTCCCCCCCCCCCCCCAAACATATTTAATCATCTTCAAAACTGCTTAAACTTAACAGTTCTCCAGCCCGCCTTCTCAGCTTGATTCTACTGTACTGAAGCCATGAATTATGTTGCCTATGGGGGTGAAAGGGTAGGAAGTGTTCAGGACCACAGCACATGCAGGGTAGGCTCCAAAGCTTATTGATGTTTCATAATCAAAGAGTTTAGCATTATGAAAAACAGCACTACGTTCTAAACCATGCTAAAAGAGCTTGAATGTTAGAATTAGTTGTGTAGATTTGATTTAGGTTGAAAAAAAAAGAGTAAATTTAAGGGAACGACTTCGATTAGTACTGATCTGATCCAACTGTCCCAGATTCTGAAAGTTAACAAGGTTTCCTTAATGAGAAATAAACGTGACGTAACACAAAAATTTACATCTGGCAAATGAATGAAAGCAAAAACAGAACATGTAAATAACTTTTTCCTCTTTCAAAAAATCAATTAGCCATTAGACATACATTACGATTAGTTACATATTTCCAATACAGCACATTCAATCTGCCCCAAAAAAGTAATGGTTACAAAGCCAACAAAGATGCTGCATACATATATATATATATATATATATATATATATACATATATATCAAGAGAAAGTGAGATTTATGTACAATGATTATAGCATTCATAATTGCACTACGCCTCAATAAATGGAAATTACAGGCTTATGTTGTAGGAAAAAAAAAATAATACTCTAAAGTAAATTGAGAATCACATGTAAAGAGGTGCCAATTACAAACAAGACGGGCTTTACTTTGGTACAAACTGCACATCATCACTCTGCCCTTTTATTTATTTTTTTACCTCTTTACATAGAAACAAACCAACTTTCACTTCTTGTTCAGCTACAACAGTCTGGACAGCCAGGCTGCAATTGGACACAAAGATGCTGCTAAACCAATGTTGGACTGGACGGTGAATGCTTCATAATCTGCAGGACTCAGATGGTTGATCAACATGTCAGTCTGTTCCTTATCCTCCAAACGCCCTGCTCTTTTCTTTCCTCAAAACGTTTTAAAGCCTTCTGATTCTTGAGTTGTGTTGGCACCATTAATACATTTAACTGATCACAATTTAAGAGTGAGGCTTCGAAGTGGCACAGTTTAACGTAAACGCTTCTAAATGTTTCAGAAAGCAAGAGCTCCTCTCCTCCCGTTCAGTCAGTCAGTCCGTGGAAGGGATCTCCGCATCTCGTCGCTCAGCATCTTACAGACAATTCTCTTCTTTTTTTCCTCAACTTCATGTTTGCGTCAGAATACGCAGTAAATTTGCCTCCGCATTCTAACCTGCTCAAATCGTTAAATGGCACCAAAGCAGTGTAATGTTATAACAATAATAACTGGTATCAAATTAATCTCAAATAATTTAAAGATCACAGTTTATGCCTCCATTAGACGTGCCAACAGGTGCATTAAAGACAGAAAAAAAAGAGGCTGTTGATTAGAAAACGGTTACATAATTTCCTTTTAAGCAAACACTCATGTTGAACCTTCAGAAATAATTACGATTACATGAGGGTTACAAAAAAAGGTTTATAAAAAGGTAGGTGTGATGGCGCTCCTTAAATAGCAAGATGGCACCCCTCGGCCATCAACAAGTGAACAGAGGGCAAATAAATTAATATTTTTCAAACTTTAAATTTTATTTTCCTTTGATAATTTGTAAGCATGTATTTTTTTGTGGGTATGAAAGCCATCTTTTCACAGATCGAGGCAGTCAGTGTTTCAGAGAGGAGCCATTCTCTACACCAGGTTGTACTCCTTCAGGTTGAGCTGCAGGATCGTGTCTTTGACGGCGGCAAAGACGAAGCGGATATTCTCCGTGTCGGTGGCGCAGGTGAAGTGAGAGTAGATTATCTTATCGCTGTCCGGGTTCAGGTCCACAAACATCTTGAGGATGAACTCTCGAGCTGCTTGGGCGTCCCTCTGAGGACCTGCAGAACAAGGAAAACCAGCTAGTAAAGGATTACATAGCTGTTTTTGTCAGCGCCTGCAGGATAAAGGATTGCTAGTAGAATGCTTTACATGGATAACCATGTTCTTGCTATCCTGGTAAAAAACAAAAAACATTTAGAATTTATTTGAGTTGCCCTTTAAAATTTAATATACAGCATTTAAGTAATGGTTCCTCTTTAAATTAACAAAAGTCCAACAAATTCTGATTAAAAACGACTATTTTACATTTTAATTTTATTATTATTATTATTACAATTATAAAACAGAATGAAGCTAAGAGCTTTCAATCACCATACACAAATTTCCTGTTTTTCATTTGCATTCAAATTTGTGGACAAGATGTTTTTATTGTCAATAAAGGCATCAGTGAAAAGCTAAAACTGTTGGCTAAATAGAAGAAGAAAAAAACATGGCTACAAAAAAAGATTCTCTACACTTGCTTTTAGCTACAGTCAAAGTAAAAACTAAAATATTTCAAACACAAACTGGTAGAACAAAGGTTTGTCTTGCACACAGCAGACGATCCAAATGGAAGCAAAAAAGGAGAAACTGTTCATTTATCTAAAACTACATCAAAAAGCAGCATCTTCACCAAGTCTCCATAACTTTATAGCATAAGCATTACATGATCTACATGCTAAATGGTTTGGGAGACATACTTTGGAAAAAGCATATTTTCAAACTACTGAAACTTTTCTTGGGACCGTACACTTTGGTTAGCGCAATAAACTCCAGGTGGGTTTACAGCAAAACTAAGGATGAATGTATGGGGGAAGTCCCTCATAGCCATTGTTAAACATGGTGGAGGATCTGTGTTGCTGTGGGCCTGTTCCTCTTCTAAAGGCCTTGTTAAGAGTGGATGACACCACCACAATATTTTATACAAAATCTAGTCGGCATTACCAGGACTATAATAATAGGTCATATGAATTGACAGAATAATGATTATACAGTTCAAAGGCAATGCAACCAAATACCGAGAGAATGTATGTAAACTTTTGATTTTGAAGACATTAACAAATACAACAAAATGTATCTAATTATTCTGGAAATTAGCAGATATAAATATTGGTAATGCTAAAAAAAAAACCCCAGAGAAGTTCTGATTTAACATGAGATAATACAAAAGGCCTATGTGTCTTTTTATGCAGTGTATGTAAACTTCTGGTTCTGCAGAACAAACTGCCATTTTCCTCCACCTCAGCTACACAATCCAGTCTGGCCTCTTGTTGTGATTATTTTCTGATCACATGACCCATCTCTTCATCCAACTAAAGGAGTGGATTTAAAAAAAAGAAAAGCTGACATTTTGATTTGTTTATAGTGAAATACAGCCTATATATATATATATATATATATATATATATATATATATATATATATATATATATATATATATATATATATATACACACACACATATAACTGCATTCTATCCAGTCATCACTAGGGGGCAAAAAGTGTTTTTTTTTTTGTCTACAAACAGTTGTTTCTATGCTGTAATGAGAGAGAGAGAGAGAAGAGAGAGAGAGAGAGAGAGAGAGAAGAGAGAGAGAGGAGAGAGAGAGAGAGAAGAAGAGGAGAGAGTAGAGAGAGAGAGAGAGAGAGAGAGAGAGAGAGAGAGAGAGAGAGAGAGAATAATGAAAAAAGAAAGATAGGAGAAGGGAAGAAACGATAACTAAGGTTTTTACTCCTGAAATGTAAGTATTTTTCTACATTTTTAGATCTGGATAATACAGATACCCACTCCATGGCTTTTGACTTTGTAGGAACCCTGTTAAAAAAAATAAAACTTAAAAAGTACAAGCGTTTCCCACTTCACAGATGATCTGAGTGTGTTGTAACTTCACATAAAGGCCCATTGTTGCAAATATTCTAGCTGGGTGATCAGCAGCTGAAAAGAACTGAAAAAACGAGCTTTTTACTGAAGGTGTTTAGTGACGCTACTCACCGTCAAACTCTGGGAAGTAGTCAACCAGATGAGAGTACATGATCTTCTCCTCCAGCAAGTCTTTCTTGTTCAGGAACAGAATGACGGAGGAATTTTGGAACCAGGGGTATGTGATTATCGTTCTGAACAAAGCTTTACTCTCCTCCATCCGGTTCTGCATGGGGGAATGTGAATGTACGGTAGGGTTTGGTAAAAGTGGGACAAAGATGAGGAAAAACGGAGGGAGAGCGAGCGAGAGAGAGAGAGAAGGAGAGGGTTAATGGCTTAATTAAACCACAGTGTTCAGACACATTGTAATAAATGTTTCAGTGCACCCAAGGAGGAGCAGAGAGGATAATAGAAAAGAAGGACAGCTATGTTGGTTAGATCTCCCAGGGCGTGATTTCAGTGTTTAATGAATATCAATGACATAATGAAAAAGAACTGGTTATCTGAAGGTAATTTAACTTGCAGTCTACTCTGGTTTGAACAACCTGATACATATGGCATATTCTCCTAAGGTGGTGATGCGTCCTGATGCAGCATTCATAGCAGCAGCATCTTTAAAATGTGCTCTTCAAGAGGGAGAGGAGGCAGCACACATCCAAGGAGAATGAACATATGATTTTCAGTCCATTTAAACTTCAGCGCAACCTCATGTTCCGATCCATTTATAATTATTCATTACAACCCCACCCCTTCATACATGAACGAAAAGAAAAAGAATAAAATACCTCGTTATCCGACTCTACCAAAACCTGGTCGTATTCGCTGAGGGCAACCAGGAACATGATTGATGTGACGTTCTCAAAGCAGTGGATCCACTTCCTCCTCTCTGACCTCTGACCTCCAACATCCACCATCCTGTCACAGCCGCAGAGTCAGTTTTCATCATCATTAATCGTCAATATTGTTATGACCACCCTGTAGCAGTCTGTATTACAGCAGCTCTTAACACAGACTGCTACAGGAGATCCTTTCTCTCCACAGCCAGCACCATCTATCGCCACTGTTTAAAGAAACTAGTTAGCATGACATACGAGCACATTCATTAAGCTTTTGGTAGAAAAAAAATCTTCACTTTTCAGAAATACTGATTATCACATTTTAGATGATAAACCTGTTCTTCCATAACGCTTCTGCTCTCACCTGAATATGACGCTCTGAAGGTCAAATGGATATTCAATAATGCCCGTGGTTGGGACTCGAACCCTCAAAACATCCTGCTGGGTGGGAAGATAGGACGGTTGGGCGATCCGGTCCATTGCGTTCAGGTAACTATAGAAACAGTGTAGAAAGTTATTTCTCCTAACCTTAGCATCTGCAACGTAGCTCCAGCTCTAACTGATGTCCTCTTCTACTCACTATTTAGTCGAGTCTGAGAGCTGGTACTCCCTCCTTCGATCATAACACTCCTGGATGCCTGGGTCATTCCACAAGCTCTTGATGGCGTCTACGTAAGGATTCTTAAACATGGTTATCTTCTCTACGTCCACTTCTCTAACGATGTTAGCATTAGCCTGGTGGGGGAAAAAAATAAACATCAAGACAAATCAGAAACACATAAAAACAAAAAAACGAGTTACAAAAAGTTTGTGTCCTCATTATTTCTAGTTCATTTTACACTTGCTTGATACATTTAATAGCACCCCAGGCTCAGCATGCAGCTAATATCTGAGGCTCAAATCCCATAGGAGGTATTAAAGAAATTAAGAAGAAAGTCTTGGCTGCCCCAGATTCTCATTAAAAGTCTCCAGAGTAGGAGAGAGCAACACATGCCTGAATGCTAAGGCTGTTTGTCTCACAGAACCAAACTAAACTACGGTAACTGGAATATTAACAAACCTAATCATGAGTTAGAAATGTAAAGCTCAAGCATGTGCAATGTGATGTAAAATATTGTCTAAAAAAGGTAGTGACATGTTTTATATAATGCCACTCTATAATAATTCACTTGCCCAATGGCTCATAAGAGAGTAATGCAGATCCATCGACAGGATCAGTGTTTATCAGCCACTTATTAACCAATATAATCGTTGTTTCCTGTATGTAGACCTGGGTCATGTTAACCAAATATTTTCATATTTTTGATATTTTACCTGTTTTTCAGAACGGTGACGGAAAAATTTGAAGGCTGTCAATTATTTTTACAGATTAGTATTCGCCCCGCTGACCACTTGGTGCAAATGTGCAGATATTTTCAACTTTACGCACAGAGTCCAGGTAAATAAATCAATTAAAGTACATATTCTCAGACATTATATTCACTGCATCTCCCTAGACGGGAGCTGACTGCGCGTTGAAAAGTTACTGAGGTTTTAGAGTGCAACTGTGGCCCAATGTGTGCCAAACACCGGCGCATGCTGCTGCTTTCCTCCCCTGGGCTATCCCTCCACTAAAGCGTAGTTTATGGGTCAGGAAACTGTTTGTTCAGAGAGTCTTTTTGACTTCTGATTGCTTCAATTGCAGAAATGTTTCCACATTTCAAAACTTTCACTCAAGTGGTGCTGAATTCCAGTCTCCTGTGTAGCAGCGGAGCACTTCAGCCTTCAGGAGAACCACCATGAGAAGTCATCAGTCTGAGGCAAAAGTCCAAAAGCTCATGAAAATAACCTCTGCAGCAATCCCACTGTTTGATTATGTACAAATGGGCACGCATTTTGGTTCCAGGTGGAGCAGGAACAGCAGCAGTAATTTGTATTTTAAGTGTAATCGTTAAACTTAATTTTTATATGTACTTCTCAGTTTAGCTTGTTTGAATTGAATATTATTTAAAATGAATTTAAAAAATACAAACTATTGAATAGGTATTAACTTGTCAGACGATTGGCACCAGGCATAGGATAAAAAATTGACTTGTAACAATAGATTATTATGGCATTTTGGTTTTTACCCCGTTGGTCTAAATGAAAGAAAAAAAACATGTCTAGCATGACCTCTGATGTAGGCGCGCATTTAATTGTGTCCTACCGACAGTGCCAAAGAAAATCTGGAGTTTCCTTTTACAAATAACTGCCCACCCAGCTCTTTAGAGGGACTGAAAGGTTATTTTCTTAACCTGCCAATAGTGATCTAAACGCCCAGGATCTGAGCACCGAACATTGGCTCCCATTTTCAGAACATACCAAATGGTTTGGTCTGCAGGATCTGTTTCGAATAGAGTGCTTTGGATACCTAGATGTACAACTTGGAAATACCGATGTAGCTGATATTTATACATAATGTTCAAAAACACTGTAAATGACACATGGCAAACACGATTGTCAGGTTTCATTTTCACTTCCCTTGTGACATGGACGGCATCCTTTGTCCCAGACAGACACTTCCCGTTTTAACATGACTAGCGAGTTGGAACCTACGGTTCAATGAAAGACAATTTGCCCCCTTACAGATTCCTTCTGTTTCTTCTTTTTTATTTCACACTAATCGTTTCAAATCACCAAAACCGGCCAAATGTAACCAGGATACATATAAAAGCAATTTTCAAATGATGGTTTCATTTACTAAGAAGGGGGAAATGCTCTTCAACCCAACCTAGCCCTTCCTAGAAAAGTGCCCTTGAGCATAATAGCTGGTTGAATCACCATCAGCGACAACAACCACCATCAAACTGTCTTTGTTAACTAGCAATGAGTTTTTACATCACAGTTTTGGCCTGCTTTTCTTCACAGAGTTGTTTTATTGCAGCCACACTGAAGGGTTTTCAAGCATAAATGGTCTATTAAAATCATGCCTCAGTGTCATATCAGATTTAGCTTTGGGATTTGACTAGGACTCTCAAAAATCTTGAGGGAAATCTTGATTTAGTTTTACTGCAAATGAAATGGGACACAAACCGTAAAAAAACAAACAACTTCTTTCTCATCAAGCTCTTATTATTGTCCCAGAAGTCTTGAAGATCATACATTTTTTGTGGTAAATATGACACAGGCCTCGTCTCCTTTTTGGTCACTAGTTGTTGCCAACTAATAAATCTCACATGGTGGCCATTTCTGCTGAAGCATGACCCTTGACTAATCGAGGCAAGTGAGGCTTGAAGCGCTTTGGATCGTTTTTCAGGGTTTGACTGTCACATCCTGTATCAATCCTTGATAAACTCTTGCAAAAAAAAAATACATTCCAGACAAACCATTGTGACTTTTATTTACCCTACAGCTGTTTATGCTAATTCTGCCAGTTTAAGAAGTTTGAGGGAGAAGATCCCAAATACCTTGTTGTGCTCGTATTTGTAAGGGATCTTCAGCGTCTCTGAGGCTCGGATCATGGCCTGCATGGATGTGAAGATGTTCTGATAGACGAGTTTGGTGAAACCCCGTTTGTCCTCGTCGGAGTAACCGGCACCGTGGATAATCCTCATCTGTTTGATGAATGTGCTCTTTCCACTCTCACCAGTTCCTGACAATTCAGACAAGGAAGAAAATGAAAGGACAGTAAATTCCCAGTGTTTGTACTGTACTGGGTTTTATATGGTGACAAACTACTAAATATATAATTTAATACTTCAGTAAGATACACATTAACTATATAGAGAAACACCGATTTTTGAAAGTTGATTTACTTTAAGGAATCTGGAATCTGGAATATCAATGTGGATCTGAAAATAATTTGCAAAGCTCTTGCAAGAAGGATAGAGAAAATAACACCTCTAATAATCCACCCGGATCAAACAGGTTTTATAAAAGGTAGGCTCTCTTCCACAAATTCACGTAGATTAATAGATTTTATAGATTATTCCCACTGTAAAAACGTCCAAACCAATATATTATCTTTAGATGCAGAAAAAGCATTTGATAGAGTTAACTGGAAATTTTTATTTGCAGCCTTAAATAAATTCGGATTCAGTAATTCTTTTGTAAACTGGTTAAAAATATTATACAGCTCACCAACAGCATGTATTAGGACCAATAATCAAACATCATCAAGGTTCTTTCTTCAGAGAGGTACCAGGCAGGGATGTCCACTTTCTCCCTCCCTCTTTGCTATTTTTATTGAACCATTAGCTGCAGCAATCAGGCAAAATAATAATGTTAAGGTATACAATGCAACAAAATAGAACATAAAATCAGTTTATACGCAGATGATGTACTACTTTTTCTACAGCATTCACAAACTTCCTTGTATCAGGTAATTGAGTTAATAAAATCTTACTCAAGAGTTTCAGACTATTCCATAAATTGGTTAAAATCTACAGTCCTTCCTATCAACTGTTCTTACCAGAGTCCTGTTGCTTTACAGCTCCGGTCGGGAAATATTACATATCTAGGTATCCATATCTCACCAAGACTGGCAGACTTATCTAAGCTAAACTACGTCCCACTTTTAAAAAAAGTGGAAGATGATCTGGCAAGATGGAAATCCCTTCCAATATCACTTATTGGAAGGGTAGCTACAATAAAAATGATGGTTTTGCCTAGAATCAATTATTTATTCTCAATGATCCCAAGCAAACCATCACCTGATTGGTTTAGATCTCTGGACTCTTCTGTTTCTAAATTCCTTTGGAAAGATAAACCCCCACGTATCAGCTTAAAAACACTACAGAAGTCCAAAGATAAAGGAGGTCTAGACCTACCAAACTTTCGTCATTATTTCTTAGCCAACAGACTCCAATACACATCAAGATGGGTAAAACACAGTTATATCGATGAGTGCTGGGTAGATGTAGAACAGACACTATGCAATAAGATAAAACTTTCAGATCTACCTTTTGTTAGCTCAAATATAAAACAAAATGAATGTTTCAAAAGTATAAATATCAGCTCCTCTCTGACAGCTTGGTGGGAATTTCTTAAAATGACAAAGACCTCACTAGTCCCATGCAGGCGTACACCCATCTGGAATAACCCGGATATCTTACAAAAAAAATGCATGATTAACTTTCCAGGCTGGAGTTGTAAAGGAATTGAATACCTGGAGCATATATTTGATGGAACAGACTTTATCCCCTTTAATACATTGGTTACACAATTCGGAATTAACAAGAATAAATTCTTAGAATACCAACAAATTAAATCAATTATAAAAAATAAATTTAGGCTCAATACAGTTGATTTACAAATTCCAGGAAAAGTTTTAGACTTCCTTAATCTTAACCCTCCCAAACTGCTATCTAAAATATACAAAACATTAAATAGAATAGATGAATCAATAGCCCTTCCTATTTCAAAATGGGAGATGGACTTGTCCATCTCAATAGACCAAAACCTCTGGTCTCAAATTTCATTAAGAACCTTCAAATTTCTTAAGAATCCTAATCTACGATTAATACAATATAAAATCCTTCATAGAGTGCATTATACAGGGCAACGGATGTTCAAGATGGGTTATACGCCGTCTGATACCTGTTTACAATGTACAAGCAATCTACCAGACAATTATATTCATGCTCTTTGGTTCTGCCCACCTGTTAAGAAATATTGGTACCAGATATGTGAAGATCTATCAAAGTGTCTGAAATGTAATATCACACCTGCTCCCAGAGTTTGCTTGCTGGGAAATATAGATGAAGTTACCATGGATACAAAGTCTATGCAATTATTTTACATCGCCTTATGCATCGCTAAGAAAAATATCCTCTTGAACTGGAAAAATAAAAATACTCTGAATATTAATCAATATAGAGATCTCCTTCTGGATTACATTGGTCTAGAAACGGCATCTGCCTCCACATCTGATCAATCTTTCTGGTCACCCTTGATCAGTTCCATCACCTAGTGGGGTCGGGCCCTTGATTCCGTTCTGTGGGACACGGTTGCCGATGTGGAGCTTAAGGGTTGGTGGTGACTGCGGGGAGGTCCTTGGGGGTGGGTCCGCTTGCGGTTCGGCGATAGGTGCCGAGACCCTCGCCTGGGGTGGGACTTTGGGGTCTTTGTGTGGTGACTCCTAGTGGCTGCATGCGGCGCCTTAGAGGGGTCGTGCTGGCGGACACGGGTTACTGGCCTGGTGCTGTGCTGCTCTGGGGGGGTCTGGACTGGGCCTGGGGCTCGGGGTTCTGGGGCGGCGCGCCCCCCGGCTGGGGCCCTGGCGGGGCTTGGCTGGGGGGGGGCTGTGGTCGGCCGGTGGTTGGCGGGCGCTGCTGCCCTTTCCATCTCCCCGGGCTGGTTCCTGTCGCTTGCTCCCCGGTGGCCGCTTGCCGCGTCCGGGCGTCGGCGAGAGGCCGTGGCGGGTGGCCGGCGTCTCCGGGCCCGACACTGGACATGGCTCCTGGGTCTTGGTCTTAGCCCTCGCGGGGGTGCTGGGGTGGGGGGCTCTGGCCGGTGTTGGTCGGCCTCCACGGTGACTGACCAGTTGGTGGGGTGTGGGCTGGTGGGTGGACGTGCTGGGTTCTGTTGCCACCCGGCCATCGGGCGGTAGTAGCAAGGCTGGAGGATGTCGGCCTGGGGATTGGCCGCCCGGGACTTCGGTCTGCTCACGGGCCTGGCGCGGCATGTCCGGGGTACCCGAGTCGGTGGTGCGCCGGGTTCCGGCCTCGGCCCGGGGGTCCTCGGACGCTGGCGGTGCCTGGGGCGTCTCTTATTGGCGGGGAGGCTTTTTACCATCTAGCACAGGCGCTCTTTTTAACGGGGTGCGCTTGGGACGGGAGGGGGGAGGGCGTTGAGGGTGAGGGGGGGCTAAACTCAACCTGGGTGTCTAGTGACATGTGTTTTGTTAGCAGTGTGAATGTTGGGGAGGATTTAGGTATGCCCCTGGCATGGGGGCTGGTGGATTGCCGGGGCCCCCATGGGGCTCGGCGGTACCGCTGCCGTGGGCCCCGACTGGACGTGCTGGGGCCTCCCACCCCTGGTGGATCGGGCCGAACGGGGGTGCCTATTGGAGTCAGCAGGGGAGCTGGCTCCCTGGGGTTGGCAATGGTCACCCCAGTTATTTTCTCCCCATCCCCATGCCTCTGTCCACCTGCTCCTTCATTCTACCATTCACAAGGCCTTGGGACGTGGGCACGTCACTGGGGTGCGGGATGGAGCTTCCGTCTTCGCTACCCGGTGGCGGCCTGGGTCCCGATTTTATTGAGCAATTTAGACACTACACTTGCAACATTTACAGGGAACGCACATGTAGGGACCTGGCGGTGTGGCGCCACAGGCGAGGCCCCCCCGTTGTGGGGGCCTCGCCTGTGGTGCCGGCACCCACTGGTTAAACGCATCTAGACACTGAGGGCCCGGGGGGGGGAGATGGGGGTACCCGGCAGTATTCCCATGTCCCCCCCCTCTGTTTTAAGTGCACATTAGAACAACACGCAACAACACCACATTGAGCTGGGGGAGAGAGGCTGGGGGGTCTTTCCACACCCCTGTTCGTTGGACCATCAGGGGTCGGAGCCCGGATAGAACATCACGCCGTCTGGTCGGGGTCCTGGGCTGGTGGGCTGCTCTTGCCGGTGTGGGGCCTTGGCGGTCTACTTGTCCCCGTCCTGGTGGGCAAAGGGGTCTGTCTCCTGGGTGCAGGGGCAGGGTTCTCTACTGGGGCGTCTGTCCCTGGGCCTGGGAGTATGGAGTATAGTGTACGTATGGGGGGTATGAATGAGGGTATAGCGTCCTTTTTTCGTATGTCCTGTATTTGTAAGAATGTGTACACATGAGAGGGAGGGTACGTATGAGTGTCTCTGTCTGTCTATGTCTACCTGTCAGGTTGGGTGTTTGGCTGCTCTCTGGCCTGATGCATCTTCTTCCCTCCCCGTCACTCCCCGTCGGTGATGGTTGCTCCTGCCCGCTGGTTGATGATGACTCTCGATGCATGGGGCTGGGGGTCCCGGTTGCGGCCCGGCTCGGTCCTGGTGCATGTCGGGCGGGTCCTGGGTGGTCCGGTGTGTCGGGCGGCCGCTGTTTCGGGCCGATGTCCTCCTTGGATTGACTGGGGCACCTCTTATGGGGGTGCCGGGGTTGTAGAATAGGTTGGTGCCGTCCGGTGGATCGGTGGGGACCGTGCCTGGCGCCCAGTCCTCCTGCCGGTTCCAGGACTTCAGCTGGCTGGTCTGTTCGCCTGGTGGGGCTGTCCGGCATTGGCTGGGCCCCTGATCTTGGCGCCCCACGTGGGGCGGGATCTGGACCCTGGAGCTGGAAGATCTGGATGTCCAGGTGCCGGCTGGGCGCGGCCTGGGGAGGGCGTACATCCGCTGTGGCTCTTGCTGTGGCTCCCTGGCGTGTGGATGTGTGGAGGCGGGCCGGGTTGTTGGCGGTGGGTACTGGTCCGGGGTGGCGGCGGCGTGTGTTATCCGTCGGTTGGCTGCGGGTCCGCCTTGCCTGCGGCGCTGGGGGGTGGGGTGCCCCTGGTCCCCGTGGCCTCCGGTTCCTGGTCCGGGCCCGCCCTGGCGTAGCCGGTTACCGGCGGAGCCCGTGGGCTCGTCACTGCGATCTCTCGGGCCCCAGCATCGCGGCTGGTGGGTGCTCCCCTGGGGCTTCCATCTGTTCCCCTCTTGGCGGGTGGTCGACCCTGCGCTGATCCGCCTGTGGACTCTGTACTCTGTGGGACGCTGGATGCATACATCTCTTGCCTCCTCCATGTCTGTGCCGATTCCTGTAGGACGGATTGACGGTTCCTTACACCAGCTATCAATCACTTGCATGGGGAAACCTTATTCCGACCTGCATGCTCGCACACACATAGGTGTGGGGACATAGGTGAGGACGGACATATCTTAAGCTGAGGTTATCATCATTAGTTAGTTGTTCACAGGAGCTTACCAGAAACATTTGTATTATGTTCATTAATCAATGCTTGTGTGTAGTGAATGTGTAATTCTTTGTTTATTCTACCAGATCCGAACTATTGGTTTGGTTCTGTACACTTTGTTGTTTTTGTTTTGTATTACTGTTTCTCTGCCGTCCGGCAGAGGTGGAGGACTGGGATGTTTTCTTGTGTTCTTTATTTGCCTCCCTGTCTTGTGTCGTCGGTTCGCCCCTCTGTTGGTCCGGTTTCTTTTCTTCACCTTCTTCCTTTCTCCCTTCTTGTCTCAGTTTAATGTCCATGACGTCAGGAAATTGAACCCACAGTAATCACTAATAAAGATTTTTCATACATATACATCAAGTGGCGTACTACAGCGAAGCTGTAATACTCTGCTTGGGAAAGTAAAACTGTTGGGCTTGTACTTGGTACTCAGACACCAATTCTGAGTAGCATACTGCTAGACAGGACACGTTAAAAAAAAAAAAAAAAAAAAAAAAAAAAAAAGGAATCTGGAATCAGGGACACATCTAAAACTTGAAGCGTCCCTGACAGAAAACAAGATTAATCGTTCAAGGTTGTTTTTTAATGCTTGTTTAAATACAAAACCATGTTTGTCGCTAGGGATGCACCGATACCAACATTTGTATCGGGGCCGATACCGCTCTTATGTACTGTATCGGTTAAAATCAACAAATACTTAAATTGTGATAACTCTCCAACAATTTCACTGAAAATGTTTATTTTTTTGTTTTGTGGTCATTTTTAAGCAACTTTTTTTTTTAAATCTAATTCACCATAATTTGTTGTAACAAAGAAGAAAATAAAATCCGTCTAAAAACAATTAGCATGGTTGCAAATGTGAAACCTAATTTAGATTTTTTTTTGTGGGGTAGGAAAGCTCCTGGTTTTCTGCAGTAAAACACAGTACAACAAAAACACACATTAGTATACCCAAATGTACAGTTCTTGTTCTAAAACATGCTGCCCGCGCTCACTCACTCCCGCAGTCTCACATGTAATGTTATGTGTGGGCTTCTTTTCTCCCAGTCCGTCTGCTTGCTCTGGTGACAGACCAAGAGCAACACTCTCCCCTCAGTGATGACAGGAAGTGTTTGGGTGTGAAGACATGGGGCTGTAGTTTCTGTTTTGGCTTGTTGAGAATCCTGGTAAAAGCACAGTCTAACATTACCCCGTCTCTGGAAGGAAAAGCGGACCAGCACAGTCCAGAGTTCACAACTGTTCTCTTAAGGATGAGCTTCAAAGATTGCAATCTTAGCAGTCACACACTTCAATGTATTTTATGGGGATTTTTACTGGACCGACCAACACAAAGAAGCTCAGTCAGATCGAATGGAGATCATCAAAATGGTGATTTAGGTTTTGCGACGGCTGAAATTCGTAGTTTCAATCTAACATGAATATGTTGGGATCTAAAGCATGGTGCCGTTGCTCTGCTGAACATTAAGGGTTATTATACCGTGGTTTGGGCAAATACTCCATTCTGATTGGCTGGAGGGTGTACATTAAAAAGTGCTAATGTACACATAGGAAAGGAGTCCCGTCAAATTACCTGATGACAGTTCTAAATTATTGCGATGCCTTAAATGGCAATGGAGACAGTTGACTCGTCGAAACGTTTTGTATCATCCTCTGGACACACACAAGAAGTAGTGCACTGGCCTTCTGAAATGATAGTTTTTAATCACGTAGCATAAGGTAAAGCAATCATGTCACATCACTGATAAACTGCGGTAGTCTGCTTGATTATGGGCATGTTGCTTGGCAACGCCTGTGTATGGGAGATATTAAATAGTGTGCTCGATTTATAAACAAATAACTCCTGATTTTAACTCTAAAACATATTAAAGTATTATTCATTGATGAAATATTTCTTTCTTTTGTAAGACTTTGCGGAAGCAACCACGCATCCGCGTCGTCCATTATTTTCTGATAATGGGCACCTCGCCGGGCATTATCCCTTACTTATCCTGCTGAAAATCAAACCCCAACCCCGATCTCAGGTCTTCTACAGCCTCTTTGACGATGATCTATTTTACCTCTATCCATCTTCACATCAACTCTGACCATCTTCTTTACTGTGACGTTGCGACCACCAGCCTGAGTCAGCGTGGGATTGATGGGTTCATTGTCATGTGTACCAACTTCATCTAACTACAAATAAGACTTCTTTCGGTTTTGCTTCCACAATGACTTTCTTCTTCCAACACTTTAATAAAGCACAACTAATACTTCAGGTTCTCAGAACTGAGCTGTAGATCTCTGCAGGTCATCCAGAGTTGCCTTGTCTCCTGACTGCTTTGTTGCCCCATTTTGTTAATGTGTCAGCCAAAGTGGAGGCCACTACTGGGTGAGAGGTTTCCTAACCAACTGTACCCCTCTGATAAGACGTCTCTACAATTTTTTCAGTTCCTCAGTCTTTATGATGTTATTTACACACTCAAACAAACCTCTGAGGTCCTCTGACAACAGCTGTATTCATACTAAGATTATTTTACACACAAAAGAACTTTATTTACTCATCGAGGGACTTCGAAAGGCAGTTGTGTTGGTTTTTTTAAAGGGTATCCAAGTACTGAATACAAATGAAAAGCATAGTTTTAAACAATTATCCATTACTTTGTATTGATAACACAATGAATCACATAAAATTCCAATGACAGCAATTAGGTTTTGTGGCTATAACGTGAAAAAATGTGGGGGGGAAAGGTTAATACTTCTGCAAGGCAATGTATACCAAGTTAAACCATAGTAACTGCTGTGGAATAAAACAAAATGGTCTTCCAATCATAAGAATCCCAAGTTGGAAAAAGCATTGTGAAGTGCTCAATAACCAAGCAATCCAGCCTTAAGGCCATTGCAGAACACCACACACTAAAAACAGCCTACCCTATTATTTTCTAAGTACGTCGCCCACACTTTTGGTGGTCAGGCACACCTCAGTGCTATGTAATGCTCAAACTGCCACCCATGTAAAACCCAGCGCCCCCTCACTCCTTGCAAGTTTTTCCCCACAGCCTGGGATGCTTTGCTCATGTGCCAGCTCAGTTTCTCCACCTCAACAATAGGCGACAAGGGATAAAATGGTGAGGGCAACACATTTTCACCAAAGGCACTATGAGAAAAAGCTTGAATAAAAATAAATACATAGTTAAGTACAGCTCATATTAATAACACATCTGAATGTTGGCAAATAAAACTTGAACGCAGAGCAATAAACAAACTGTGAAACCCAGCATTTATAGAGTGGAAGACTGATTGGGGAAATATGGTATCATGTTAGGCACATTTTCAGCATCTTTCACTGGACGAAGTAGTTTCTATAAATTCCATCAGCTGAATAAAACAACAAAAAAACTGTTGAAGGATCACTTTTAAAAGATGGCTCTTTAACAGCTTTCAAAGAAAAAAACAAAAGAGACCTAGGCTAGTCTCAGCTAGCTCAGTGTGGGTTGCTGTAAACTGGTCTTGAGCTCTACTAAGTTCGATTAAGTCGGTGTTTCTCATCCCTGGTTATCAGGGCCCACAGTCTTTCATGCTTTATTTGTGTTTCAGCTCCACCAACCCTGATTTGAATGATTTCATTACTTCCTCAGCAACCATCAAGTACTTTAGAAGCCATTTATTTACGTCAAACGTGTGGCAGCAGGTTAAACCCTAAAACCTGCAGGACCAGTGGGTCCTGGGGGCCAGGATTAAGATACCCCGATTTAGTTGGACAATTTCCCAAGTCTGATGGGTGCATCTTTAACAAAAACATGTTTTATTCATACCTAAAAAAAATATATATAATCTTGTATCATATATTAACATTCGACTCAACTCCTGATTACGTCGTCAGAGTGAACAACGCATTCCTGATAAACAATTTTTCTTCGTCGTGATGAGAAAATAGCAATGTTTCTTTTCACTTAAATATAATTTGATGCAGTTTTAAAAGGAGACTTGGTTTATTCCTAAAAACAGGGTTCCAACAGGTGTCTTTAAGTTAATTTCAAGTCTTTTTAATACCATTTATATAAAAAATTAATACCAGTTTTATGGCCCATTTCACAGCCCTACCAGCAGAGAAAAAACAAACTCCAATAACTTGTGTTCATTTATTTCTCATGGAAATGTCGAATGCATAAAAGATGACAAGAGGTACAAAAAATAAAAACATTTGGTTGGTGGACCTAGATTTAATGAATGTACAAATCTGGATTTCAAGTTTAATATCTGCATTTATTTAACTCCAGATTGATAGTCTGACATACCATCTGACATACTGCCACTGAAAAAAAATCTACAGAGGAGATCTCAGAAGTGCTACCAAAAACCATTACGTCTATTTTCTTTTTATCTTTAAAATGCAAAGCGTTCAAATCCAAACAGGCCTTTGAAGACAAGCAAAAAGCGAACAAACAAAGTCCGCTTTTTGTTTTTTCAGAAGGAACAACAATATAGGAGTCATCTTCATAACAATAGAACCCTGTGGTACTCCACGTAAAAGAGAAGCAAGGGACGACACAAAAATACATACACATTGACATGCATAAGTTACATCTGAACCAGTTCATGCAATAGCCCTAACAAGCACCCACTGCTTCAGTACTATAATCACAATTTTACATATGGAAAAATAAAAATAGGAAAAACAGGCTTGAGGTAAAATAACGTTTCATCCATGTGTCAGATTATGTGCTGCAGCTTGTTTTGCTCAGGTTTTGTCTTCACACTAAGATAATTAAATCAAAATGTTATGGTTAAACATTGAAAAGGGGAAGGTATTTTCTATCTAGAGCATTAAGGTTTGGCTTATTGCAAACAAACTTTTCTTCCGCGTCCTATTCCCTTTTTGGTTAAAAGAAAAAAAACAACTAAGTAAGCTACACGCGGCTGACAAATTGCGGTGTTTTAAAGAAAACTCCTCAAAACAATCCAGAACTGTGGCACTACTGCTTGGTCTTAAAGAGCTTTTTACCACAACAAATAAGAGCAAAGGACTGTAGTGCAGTAATTGTTGGATACTATATTCCAAGTAGGACTGTTAAACAATTAAACCCTTCAATCCAATTAATCACAGGGTAGCTAAACATTTATCACGATTCATCAACACCCCTAGATATCACTGAAGATTGCAAATTTGTGTGTAAAAACAGGGATTATTTGTTTATTAACACACTGGATCCAACCTGGGTGCAGAAAGAGACACCAGTTCTTTACATAACTCCGGTTCCCATTGTTTTTATTTGCGGTTATCTTGCTGTTGCTTTGTTGGTTAGCAATGTTATAGCTCGTTAGTTAGCCAAAAAGGCTTACCTGATATGAAATGATCGCTGCAGGATTTTGCCTTTTTTGATCATATTGTCGTTGTCATATTGTCACTTTTCTGATCGCTTGCAACCAAAGAGGTCTTCTTGTTTGCCCTTGTAAGGGATGCAACCCGATGGAGCTCTACAGAACTATTGGTTGAAAAATCACAAAAAAACAAGACATGATCTCTTTTTGCAGATGACAGGCGCAGAAGAGCTGGCAGTGACATAGACCTATAATCCTTCTATATGCGACTGAAATGAGACGTTGTGGAACCATGGGCGCAGTTTGGGTCTGTCATGCTGTTTACGTGACAAGAACTGAATGAATTCTCTGATAAACGGAGGGTTTAAAAAAATACTGTGTTAATTCTACTAATAAATTGACCTACATTAATTTTGACAAGCCTATTCCAGAGTGTTAAACTTGGAGAGTACATGCTAATGCAATATTTAACTCTTGGTCTGAGCCTCATGCAGCAGATGCTCACAGTGGACAAAAATGACGTTGCCTAAAAAGTCACACTGTTGGAAGCACAGTCAGGAGACAAAGAAGAAAAGATAGGTGCATATCGCCACTAATGATTATTACAATATTTATTAGGGATGCACAGATACCGATATCAGGTATAAAATCCAGGCATCAGTATCGGGACTGAAAAAGTCAGATCGGTGCACCCCTAATATTTACAACTATAATTACAAGATGTACTGATATCATGAAGCCTTAACTGATATTCAGCATCTCACATGAGGTAATTATTCAAAGAATTCAAATCAATCAGATCAGTAAAAACGAGAGACAAAATATGCTCCGTGTGTGTGTCTCTGAGTACGTCCAACAGCATCATTGAGTGTTAAAACGCAGGATGCCTTCAGCAAACTCAAGTTCATGTGTGAAAAAAAGGAACCAATTCGCAACAACCGCCAGAGATCGTTTCACCAGAACAGTGCTCTATAATCGATATATATTCAGTAGTTAATGCAGCGTTTGGGCACTAAAGGCTTTATATTGAAATAACAGTTCATCTAATATGTTCTTTTGGTGGTTTTGAACACAAGGATATGTAGAGAACAACAAAACAGACCACTGCGTTGGTTTAGCTGCACTTCTAGTAAAAAGCTTTTCAGCTCAATCAAAACTTACCCTCTGATGGCCATTGCTCATCGAGGGGCAATGCATTTACAAGCTTAAGCAAATACACTCTAGTTAACCAGAAACGCCACAAAGTTAGCACCCCCTGCTGTGCTGGTGTGGAATTGCTTTGCAACACTGACACACCAGCAGAGAAGTATAAACTTGGCTTAAAATTGCAAATCAAATTTTTTATATTACCCTGGTACATTAAGTCACCAGAAGTGACATTTTAAATAAATGTTGCATAGATTCTAACATCCAAACAACATAAACGGACTGATTTATAAACTGTAAGGATAGAAAAGAGAAGTATTTTTACAAAATGAAATGTCAGTTAAAAATCTAATTTCACTTTTCCCACCCAGGGATGTGACAATACAGAACAGCTTTAATTCAATTATAGGAAATGGTATATGTTGAAGTTCATCTTTTATTAAGCAGGTTGTTGGATTGCTTTTATTGTCAATTTCAAATCCTCTCCTGTAATTCTTAAATCTACTCAGTCAGCTTAACACCAGAGCTGGCAAACTGTTGGGACTTTTAGGTGCGTGAAACCTTAAGTGCACGCCCATTCATATTACTACTTGAGAGTCTCTGCTGTTGCCCTGTTGATCCAGCCGCTTTCATACAGGGGTCATGTGACGCTCGCTGTTCTTCCTCTCTCAGTGACAAGCGTGTTTGTTAAAGGCTGGTTAGAGACTGAGGTGAACTTTGTTCAGCCATGGCCTTGACAAAGTTCCCATAGCTGCTTTCATCTGGCTTCTAAAAGCAGCCGACAGTGATTGTGCAGATAAAGCTGTACCCAAATGTTTCTAAAGAACAAAGAAAAAAAAAACATATAATTTGAACCTAAATAACAAAGCAGTGCAATAAACATGCAGGAAAACTGAAAAGCTGTTCAGCTTTGTGATGTAAACACAGTTTAGCCACATTGAAAGTAATTCTACAACATGAAACGTTTCAGGCCCGTTTGATGCTTTTCTGTCACTGATTTAGTCTCAGTATACTGTATAAATGTGTCTAACGAGTAAAAAGGACACAGCCATTTGAATCTAGGCTCAATGGTCTCCAAGGAATGGAATTTGGACTGTGCCACTTTAATAATTGAGCAATTATCAAATTAATCTGTCAGACATAGCCTGACAAGTTAAATATTTGAGTCATGTGTGCAACAATCAATTTTACACTCACACCCCCCTTATTAGGTACATTTTTCTAACTGCTTATTAAAAACAATTAGCAACTAAAGCCCAGTTCTAATCGTAGTTTTGCACCAAGCAAGTAACCTCAACTTCCATGTTACGGATCTGAGCCCATGTGCTAATTATCAAAGGGGTGTGGCTTACAAACCACAACTTTCCCCTGCGGAAGAATTCTCCAGCACTTAGCTCTTTGTAGCGATCCTCATCTACACTATCCTCGTGCATCAAGTGCTTTAAACACAAGCAAAGTTGTTGAACACCAATTTATTTCAACATTCCAAGGATCAGAGTCACAATACTGGGACACCTTCAACTCCCCCCATTCCAGGACAGTGTCTTCATCTGTTGATCACTAGGTGAGCGATAAGATGACCTGAACAGGGCATAATGCTGCATTCACACCGCTAACTTTGTCACCGTCAAAAACCGCTCACAAAGCGACTAGTTTGAAGCCTATACATTTTTACGGTTGAAGCTTACAAAGCCCCACCATTTGGGCAGGGCTTCCTCAGTTGCCAGATGTTTTAAACCAGGGTTTCTTAACCTTGGTCCTCCAAGGCCACTGTCCTGCTGATTTTAGGGATTTCCCTACTGTCACACACCTTAAGGTCAGGCTTCTGCAGAACTTTATGGCATGCAGGAGCTATCGGTATCATTTGAATCAGGTGTGCTGGAGCAGAGATGCAGCTAAAACATGAACACTAGGCCCTGAGGAGCAGGGTAAAGAAATACAGTTTTAAGTAATGGCCTTGGTATAAAAAAATAAAAATAAAAATGAAAAGATGTGTTTTAGTTTAGAGGTGCTCATGCCCCTTTAAGTAATGAGCGCTGCCTTGAGTCACCTGACTACATACAGTCATATGACTTCATCTCATCAAGAAAGAAACGGAGCTGCTAACTTAGAAAAATGTGTCGATATATTTAGCGAGTGTTTAGACTCTTCTAGTGACTGTTTTTCACACAAAAAAAGCGACTAGTGACAAAAATAGTTACTTTTTATTGTTTATTACTTGTTACTGTTAGTGGATACTTTGAGGCTCTAATGTGGAGCACGCATTATTGTTACTGCTTTAACTTAGCAACGGAGTTCTAATTGAACCAGAGCAATTCTAGCGTACCATGCTGTAGCTCGGCCAGCCCAGGTCCTGCTGAGTCTGGGCAGATATTAACCCAGCTGAGTTCAGAATCTTGATAAATCACTTGAAGCCACCGCTGCCTGGGGGGTTACATGATTTAATGCCAGCACTACAATCAGCAACTTAAAGGGTAAAGAGCAATGCTAAAATACAGAATTTACAGACACAGGCAAATTGACATTGCCAAATATTGTACATTTCATTATCTGTTCCTTTTCGGGATATCACACAAACCTAAAACTGAGCATCAACACTGAGGAAGAAGGGAATTAAAGTGACTTAATTTTAACGACACCACTGATAAGGTGACTTGACAAACAATACCACTTTTTTAAACCGACACAATACAGATACTTGGATCTGAGTAATCTGAGCAGAAGGGCAAAAGCTTGCTTGATCTTGATTTTAAGTAAGAATACAGACCGTGAAAGCAGGGCCTCACGATCCTTCTGTGCGATACTTCTACCACAAAAACAAAATTGTAAAATCAATTGGAAGACAGATTTCTTTTTTTTTGCTTGTTACAGCACATTACGGTGAATTACAGTGAAGGGGTACAGAGAATTGCAGAGAATTGGAGAATGAATAATAATGACTACAAAAACAAAAAAATTCAAGTGAAAATAAAAATTTTCTGTGAAATAATTGCAGAGTTTTCACATTTTAAGTATTGGTTGATGGTATAGGTTAACTAACTGATACAAGTACATTAGAACAGTACCGGCCCAGATACTCAATCCCAGTATCGTTGCATTCCTAATAGTTGGTGTCAGATGGGCTAATTTTAGAAACTGCGGTTTACTTGGCTGTTCACTCACAAACGTCTATTGGATTAACTCAGCATTAAAATTAAATATTACCCAGTGAGCAGCAGTGCAATGTATAAAAATGCCGTTACAGATCAGAGAAGAATGAACAGACTGGTCTGAGATGGTAAAAAGGTAACATTGCTTTAAATAACCACTCATTAAAACCAAGGTATAACTTCTGACTAGGCAACAAGCTGAATATTGAAGTAGGTGGTCTAGAGTACTGGAAGATCATTTGTCTTGTGAAGAACTGGAAACTGAGGATCCAGTTCACACAGACTAAACAGAATGATTCAAGAACATAATGTAAAACTGTTTCCCAGTCTGACGAGTTTCAATTTCAGCTGCAGCAGGTGGTACAATCAGAATCTGGTGTAAACAAGAAATAAATGATACATCTTGAGCAAGGCCAACTGAACATAGTTGAAACACCACAGAAAGACCCGACTCTTGTTCACCATGTCTACCCGTTCAACACCGAAGTGCGCCCATATTCTGATGGCTACTTCCAGCATAGCAATGCACCATGCTACAACGCTCAAATCAGCTCTCACTGGTTCTCTAACTAAATAAACTATTCATAATTTGCTATATAATGTGTGGTTGCTCGGGGTCTGCTGAGGATAGATCATCTTCCTTCATGCTGTGACCTAACCACTCCTAGATGGGTCATAACACTGGTCACCATTCTGGCCTCCACAGTCACCACATCTGAAGCTGTGACTGAAGAGGAAACTTTGAGACTGGCATTAGGGGTTATTCAGTTGAATAAATCTGCAGCAGCAATGTGGTCGCTTTTGGTTAATATGAAACCAACATTTCCAAATGCATCACAAAGCCTTTAGGCAGTACTGATGCCAAAAACATGTAAAGCAGGCATACCTGATAAAATGACTTATAAGTGTACCGTCTGACTTTGCCAGTCCATTCCGTTGTGTTTGTTAAGTTTGACAGACTTTTGCTTCTCAAGGCTAATTTCAATGATAAATCTTGTTTATGTCATTAATGAACTGATACTGCTTTCTATGGCAAATTGAAAATGTGTTTAAAACATCAAGATGACAGTAATTCTAATTTAAAAAAAACTATTTTTTATTAGCAATTTCCTTAAGTCAAGTGAAATATGATTTGTTATAAAATTAGAATATGCAAAAACAAAAACCTGCTAAGCAAACAGCAAGATAGAAAGTTGTGTTGGTTTCATTTGTACCAAGCCAAAAAACCAAAAATATGAGCAGATTTGAAAATGAGGTTAAGAGGAGATAAAGATAAGGATGCAGAATTTCTTGTACCTTGAACATAATATCTTCCACAATAAAGTTAGTCATGGGGTCTGAGTTACCAGACACTTGAATACAATCTCTGAATTATATTAACAGATTAAAGAAATACAAACAGGAAAAGCCTATAAAATTATTGAAATAATAAAATAGATATGACTGGTAAAAAAAGTTGAAAAACTATTTTTCAATGAATGAATGAAGCTATTCGTGTTATCCTGGTCCGAATTAAAATGATAAAAAAAAAAAAAAAAGAAATGCTTAAAATAGGTTTTAGCACAGTGCAAACGCAGGAGTCGCCCACAGGACTGTTTGTACCATCAATGCTTCACCCCAGGGATTTTTTTTTATTTTAAAGCCGCCTTGACAAACAATGATTGAAATTAATTTTCTATCATTTAAAAGTTGCCTACTATAACATCAATCTGGCTTTTCCTGGAAGGTGCAGATTTCTTCTGAAATTTAATCAAAATCTGTCATACTTTTTGATTTACACTGCTAACTAGCTCACAATTATTTCAATTTGATATGGGTAAATATAAGGAAAATGTGCATTATAAGAGAACCTAATTTATGCATTAAACAAAAAAACACAAAAAAAACTATATTACCGGTGTGAACAGCTTGAATGCATGCTACTTATATTATCAGTTTATATCAAATGAGTGCGACCAGTTATCGATATTGCATACTGTGATACTGACTGAAATGGTAAATCTTCAATTTATTCTGCAACCCTACATCAGTTGAAGCTGCAGTATGGAGAATTTGAGTGAGACAGATTTTTTTTTTTTTCAACGTACCAAGGCCACTCCCAAACCATCCCTTCCACCCTCCTGCTCCCTCTAGTTCAGCAGTATCAAACTAATTTCTATTTTGGGCCACATCAAGCTGATGAATATCGTTAAATGGCCTGTTGTGGCAGAAAGTATTGATAAAAAACTATTAAAAACCATTAAAATTAGCCTATGCATTTCAAATGTATTTCTTAAAATGAAATAATTCTGAACAACTTTACATAATGATGTGATTGACTGTTTAAATAAACACTGATTTTATTTTACTAAAATTGTATTGGGGAGCAGAAAAATAGAGCTTACATTTTCTATCTATAGGGTTCTCTAGAGTTTGGAGGGCCACGTAAATGGCCATGAAGGGCCGGATTTGGCCCCCGGGCCTTGAGTTTGACACGTGTGCTCTATTCTAACCTCTACAATTGGGCACGCGCATCATCTGTGATTTCACAGCACGTCATTGTGTACTTTATTATTAAAACGTAATAATTTGCTTTATTGAATATATGGCTGTCTTACCTGTTCAAAAGCAATGTTGCCAAAGCTGTGTTTGTTTTTAAGCTTTTGTGGAAGTAAATCCCTGATTTAAATCCTACTCAGCAAGGTTAGTCGACAATGCAGAACTCCAAGTCTACTGGTTAAAATCATTTGCCAGTCAGTGTGAATCGCATGGGGGTCTATGGGAGGAAGGAAGGACTTAGGAAGAATGAATAGTGATGTAGAGCACCACTCATACATCACAGTATACTGTAGAAAGGTATAATTTGAAAGATATAAAAAACTTTAATACATAAGTAAATTCTCCAGACTGCAGCTACAGGTAGCTATATAAAAGGTTACAGGAAGTTAAGTACTGGAGGAAAAAAGTTCAAGAAGCCATCGTGGAACAATGCATAATAAATGCTGAGTTACTCAAAGCCTATATGGCAAGATAACCGTTGCATTTCTCACATTAAATCTGTTGTCTGCAGGGGTCATCTACACAGTTTGTGTAGATGCATTTATGACATTTATGATACAAACAAAGAAAGCTAGTCTGAAAACTGCAATGACTTGAGAGAAAGAAAAGGAAAAGAGTCTCCAAGTGAGGGACAGTCTGAAGACAACTCTTGCAATTCAGTCCCGCAGGAAACGAGGTAATTAGGGAGCTAAAAAACCCATAATGCACTTACAGCATAAGGGTTACCGGAATAAGCAACATACAACTTCCTTTGGTTAAGTCGGCCACTTGGATTGTTTGCGTGTAATAATATAGAACACAGAGAGACAGTGTTATTATAAAGTGAAGCACATTAGCGGATACATTAAATGAGCTCTAAAACAACAGTGGCCCAGATTGCTTTAACAAGCTATACGTTTCTCCTTAAAACACGAACAAGCGTCTGCTTACAGGTGCTAATAAGGTCTATTGTCCTGGTTTAGCCTGTATACATTGCCATTTAATACCAAAATTAGTCAAGTCTTCAGCAGGTTACTGGTTAAAGTGATCTTTTGCTTTTACCAACATGTTTTTCTTCCTGACTGGAGGCAATATTAATACTTCCCAGTGGCCCGGCCAGTTTTGACCTTAATCTTGCGGAATCTGTGGAGGGGGAACTAAAAATTAGGGTGATGGTAAGGAGGTTTTCAACCTCAAAGAGCTGGAGCTTCACGCGGTTCATAATCACAGAAAATATTTAGCTGAGTTTCAGAGATTTTTGTGTTTGGTATCAAAGATTTGATACCATTCTCAGTAAAAAATGTAATTACACGCTTGCTAGTCGTAAGGCACAAAAAAGACAGACTGATAGACTACAAAATATAAATAGAAGGAAAAAAAAAGATCAGACTACACAGATTTCAAGACATAAACAGATCGGTTTTCAACCAAAGCAATTCATGTATTTAACCAGAACCAGAACTGGTATGGTTTTCCACAACCAAAGAGCCATGTCTATGCCGCGTCATCACGCCACTAAAAGCGTCTCATCCAGTAAATGTTTCATCGTCCCTCTATTTTATTCTAATGTTTCCTGGAGGAACGCTGATAGTATAACCACACAAATCATATTTATTCCAAAATCTCTTCAAACACCACCAGCCTAATTTCCCAACAATATTTTCAACAACTTGTTGCTTCACAACCTAGCCGATCTAACCTGCACCAGCAACGCTGGAAAACTCAAGTTTCACACAGCATATGAAGTTTCTTAATTATACCCGATGAGTTTGCTGAACAACAGCTGTACACAATGAACTACTGTAACTCTGTAATGGTTGATATGTGGATAAACAGTGGTAGGACAAGAGACAGTGCGCTCATGTTATTGAAGTAATGTGGTCATAAAGTAATTTTAACATTCTTGGTTTTTACTGTATTTAGTCTTGAATCAGGAAAATCACAAACAAAAACCAAATCTGGGATTTTAACAGGGGCCTATGGGGGGACACACTTTATTTCTGAGCTCTTCAGAGTGATTTACAGTTGAAACCAGATATTTACATAAACTTCAGAAAACTAGAGAAATGCTTTAAAGTCATTCATCAATCAGAGACCCTTTTTAGATCAATTAATATTAACTTTTTTTATATTTGTGAAACATCAAAATAAAGAGAGAATTATGTTTTTTTTTTTATACCTTTCATCAAAGTCAGAAGTATGCATACACAGTAGATTGTGCCTTTAAAGACATACTCCTCAACTTTTATAATGTTTAGTGGCACACCAACATATATTATGTTCATTTTCGGAGTCGTTACTGCCTGGGAGCGTTCTGCTGCTAAAAACCGCACTATACAACTTTCTCTCACGGGACGCCTCCTAGAAAATACTGGAAGTTTCACACTGTCAAGACGCCTTGCTTACGAGGACAATGTCCTTCCTTGGTCAAAGAAAACTGTTAAATGGAACAGACTCGCCTCACGTCACCGTGGCTGCCGGCTTACGTGCTCTGCTTACGCCCCGCCCGTCGTAGTGGCATAATATCGTAGTAACGTTACGTCAGCCATGGAACTGGAAATATATAATGAGCTTTTTACTTTTTTTGACTGTGTTTATGTTGGTTAAATCAAATATGTAAGTGAATTATTACCTTGTAGCCACCGAAGGTGCAACTACTAAGACACTAACCAACCATATGTATAACTGCTTTGGATTTAAAAAATAATAATAATAAAAATGTTTGATATAAGCCTGATGGCTAAAATTAGTTGCCTTGCATTTAAAATGGAAATTTAGCTCCAAAGTAGCTGCTGCCGGCTCCTACAGCGTTGTATTATGGGAGATTTTTGACCGAGAGAAGGCATCAAGGCACCTTTAATGTATCCTTGGTCAGTTAGCTAAACAGCTAACAAACTGAGGACAGATTCCTCGGTAGCACATGAACATTGGAACACGCCTTGGCGGCCTCGGCTGACCCATCTCTCTCTAAGCAACCGGGGCAGGACCAAGGCATCAAGGCGAGGTTCCTGTGCATTGAGAAATACTCACTGAGTTTCGCTTAACATCACATTCTACCATACGGACATTAACAAAGATAGTGTCACTATCCACAGTAAAACCAGCCCTGGTGAGCTGAAAGGTCAGAATTTTTTTTGTTGAAATTTTCAGTTACAATGATAATTATATTTGGAGAAAAAGGGGGGAGCTTTAAAGCCACAGAACACCATCCCAGCTGTTAAATACGGAGGCAGCATCATACTGTGGGGCTGTTTGCTGCAGAAGAGGCTGCTGCACTTCACAAAATAGGTGGCATCGTGAGAAAAGAAAATAATCTGGGATTACTGTCTGTAGACATCAGCCTGGAAGTTGAAGCTTGGTCTTCAAAAAAAAAATGGACAATATCCCCAACTGACCTCCTGATCACTTACAATGTGACAACAAAGGCAAGATACTGGAGTGGCCTTCACAAAACCCTAATCTCAGTCCCACAGAAAGTTTGTGAGTGGCACTGAGAGGGAGGTGTGAAAAAGAAGGCCTGAAAACCTGAGCCAGTTCCACCAGTTCTGTCAGGAGGAGTGGGCCAAGATTCCAGTCAGCTATCGAAGACAGCTGATTGAAGGAAACCTGAAACGTTTGGCTGAAGCCAGACAACTTCAGGTCAGTTCTACCAAATACTGAGGAAGGGTATGTATACTACTGAGTTTGATTAAAGTATTAAGAAAACTGCTTAACAATTCTGTCTCTCCATACTGGCATTTCCCAAACACAAAAATATATTAATGTTATATAATCTAAAACAAAAAACTTTACTCTGCTTTGATGTTTGACGGAAAAAAACCCCCAAAAACTAACATTTTAAATAATCATCATTTACAGGGCAACCATGGTACAACGAACCTGAACTGCCCTACTCGTTCTGATCTGTAAAAGCATGAATAATCACTGTTGCACTCTCTTTTATGGTCATGTTTGTGGCATTTTCTTTTTTGAAATAGAGCAGTTTACACAGATCATTTAATTGCAGAAACAAAATTGGAACTGGCTGGTCACACCTTAAAGAGAACCAGAAATCAGTACTGGCCAATAAACCCTTGATTTGTGTAGACCCATTAGAATAACAATACACAGAATCTTTAGCTGTATTTCTGTCATTGTTGATTTAAGTGTTTCACTTATGAGCAGAACGTTGGGAATTATAATAGCTTAAGGGACAATGATGATATCTATATTTAAGAATGGCGGCAGTCAGCTCAATCAAACCCTTTTACTGGATGTTCATCACACACAATTTGATGTTACAGCAGACCGAAGCCCATTAACATCTGCTGATCCATCGCTCGTACAATGATCCCTCCATCACAGGATAAAAACTGGGATGCGATGGTCCATCCAGCTCTCTTTGTAAAACTTTATGCGTGCCCCTTCTGGCTTCAGTAAGAGGGTCCTGCTCTCCAAGATCAGTTATCACATCTAACAGACTTTTGGCTCAGAGTCCAATTAAAAAGCAGATGGTTAGTAAAGGACTTGTAATACCCAAGTGCGACACTTACAGGAAGTGTCATCAATGCGTCCTTTCCCTTACTTTATATTAATAAAAAAATAAAATAAAAAAAATAGCAGGTTGAAACACAAAAATGGTTATTGTTCACCATTCTCTTAGTACGAAAACGTTGGGGTAAAAATGCCAAGGCATTATTATCCTGTCAATATAAAACTTAAAACAAAGTATATAATACATTTCATTGAAAAAGATAATACACCTGTAGCAGCGTCAAAATTGTAACATATGTGTTATTACTTTTATAGAGACTTAATTAAAAATAGACTGAAATTAAATGGCTAAATACAGTAATAGTTTAAGTAAATGTTCATTGTGCAGATTATTTTACCATTTTGTTGTTTGGTTCTTTACAAGATAACACTAAGTCAAACCAATTGACATTTGCTGGTTAATTTGACATATTTTTCTTTCTAATCAAATATGTAAAAAAACAGGGAAAATGTGCTGCCATAACTAAGGGAAAAGTATAGAAGCCTTTTTATCCTCTTAGCCAGTTATATGCTTCACACAGCTAGAGAAAACTGGGGTTAATTTGTTGTCTGAAGGAAAGAACAAACAAAAATACTGTATGGAACTGTATGATGAAAGATTTTAGTGGTTTTTAAACCACTAACCTTGATAAACCTTCATAGCAGTGACTAGCCCATGTCTAATAAAAACATGGGTTATCATTTTATACTTGGCCCAAAGAATTCACACTGCACACAATAATGGTTGAGTGGTCAAACACAAATGCTCTTAAATGAAAGGCAGCAAGGCTCCAAGCTTCTCCTGCAGCCTTGTGATATAATCATTGCCAGGGTCTGGCTTTAAACTGCAATACTGTTTTGATTACACACAATCAATGGCAGACTTTGGCCCAGCTAACATTTGTTGCACTCATAAATAAGCACACCACCTGCATGCCTCTTTGAGGCAGCGCCAGCCGAAGGCCGGATGGGGACTAGATCAGAATCTGATTTGGGGGCCTTCCAATCAACATCAACATGCATTGTACACTCCAAAATAACCATCTATCTGGATTACAGGTGAAAGTAAAAAGTGAAAGTAGTATTTGGGAACAAACATAATTACAATAGTGAATGTAAAACTAAACATGCCATCCCTTTTTCCTGTTGTCGACCTACTTTTCTGTAGTTTGGCCTTATTTCTTCATCTTAAGACTTGATTACAAAGCCAAAGAACAGAATCATTTTTCCATGCATCAATATGCACATGTGGACCAATCTGACACAAAACTAGATTATCTTTAGGTTAATTTAGGGTATAATGCAATATAAATTCTATAGATTTGTACTGGCCAGAATCTGGCCATACAATATTTATCACAATACAATATTGTGATTCAATGAGTAAGACTATAGATTGTTATTTTTAAATCTTAATTTAACTCTTGAAAAACTTTCAAAGCACTCTAAACACTACAACCTTTTTCATACATAACACACACAGTTTTATTAGTAGATCTAGTTGAACCACTGGAACAGAGAATGTGAAAACAGCCACCAACTAGCGGCCATACTTGTTATTTTAGGCTACTACAAAAATTGCTGTAATCATTAATGATTCCATTAAAATAAAAAATAAAAAAGATGCATTGCTATCGATACAATATCATGGCAAAATATTTTTCTTAAGATGCTAATGAATGCAGTAAGCAAAAGGAAGCCTTTTGAAATGAGGGCACATCCCAAAAAACAAAAGTTCTTCAAGTTTAGCATCAAGTGCTAAAGTTTCCCCTCTTACAAAAGAAAAGATTGAGCTAATTACAAAGTTCATGACAACTTTCACCACAAAGGATCTGTGAACTTCAGGGGTCATTGGGAATCAGCGGCTTTTCCTGAGGAGAGGTCCTCAGATTGCATCCTAAAGATATTTAATTGACTTTACAGCGCCAGGAACGCTCCCCTTACCTTCTAACTCTAACACTTTAATCAGTTCTGTTGCTCCATAGTGTTTAGAAAGGTGAGGCATGAAAACAACCGGCTTTGACTGTGAAGAATGTATCTGCTATTTCAAAGCTTTGAACAATTAATTTTATGCAACCGACTTGAGTAACTATTTAACTGTCTAAAATCCTTTACTAAGATCGCATTTGCCTTAGGCCGGCTGTGCTTTGGGAGCTGCCTCCGGTCATGACAGCGCAGGCGGCCTGAGGCCAGTATGTTTTGTTTCCTCGATACCAACAGGTCACAGTTATTCAAATCAGGTGGCTTTAAACACAGGAAGCCACCTAGGCCTTCTCTCTGCTGACAATCTCTGCACTCGACTCCAATAACGGAGCTCAAGCACACACGTCCCCCTCAACTTCACCCAGGTGGGAAGCTTCCTCCCATTAGTGGACTGCCACCTCCCCCCGACAGAGGTATTTTTTGATGGAGGAGGAATGCGGGCTCCACACACCCCCGCCCGCTAAGCTTACCGAGAAGCAACAGTTTCAGCTCCCGGCGTGCGTCCCTCTTATCCCGGCGGAGCTGCCTTTCGATCTCGTCGTTGATCCGTCTGGCTTCTTTCGCCTCCTCGCTGAGGCAGCACGCCAATATGGATTCCAGGGTCATTGTCGGACCTTTTCCTCCCCACCACCCCAAACACGCACTTCAACTCCGCTTGTCTCCCCCCTCCCCTCTTTATTCAGTCATCCAGATTTCACATTTGTCGGGGAGGGAAAACCAGAGGCCTGTGAATGTCGAATAACGTCCTCATACAGGCAGGCTTTAGGCGATAAACCGCCGCTGTAATGGGTCTGGGTGTTCCGACTGGGGTAGAGACGGAAAAAAAGATATTTGCGAGGAATTAATTGAGTCACACACCCCTTCGCACCCTCTCCCCTGTGTTTCACTCGCTTCCTGGACCTCCAGAAAGCTTCAATCAGAGTAGAAAGCTGGTTCAGCTGAATTAATTTGCTCCGTCGATGGGTATAACCTGATCTTCTGTCTGCATATGATCAACAGATCTTTCTAAAAAACATCCTGCGCACTGCTCTGCGCTCTGGTCTGGTTAGGCATTGCCATCCGTACCCCGGTCGGGCTCTTTTCAAAGTCCTCAACGCCGATGTTGTGTTATTTTAAAACGCCGAAACACCTGGTTTGTTTTCCAACTCGGAGTCTGCGTTGGCGAGAAAAACACATGAGCGAGGCTGTCCGTTTATTTTCCAATGGCTCCACTCCCGGGCGTGGTGAGGCAGAATATGGCGGACTTTCACTCCGGTCCGCTGGGCTGGAATACAGTACAATTATGTCGCCGTGTCGGCTCGGAAACCCGAGGAAGCAACACATAAAACGGCATTTCAGACGGAGGTCTCGCCAAGTCGCAGCGGAATTATGTCTGAGTGTGACCTCAACTCCCCAGTAGAGCTTGGGTCCGTACCGGGGGAAGTGTCGAAAAGGAACAGGAGACGGCGTGTTGCTGGCTTTCCCCCATCCAATCTTCTTATCCTCAAGTCTCTTTATGTATTTTTATGACAGAAGCCATCCACTCCTCCGTGGGCAGCGTGACGTCTGGCTCCCGTCGACCAGGGAGGAGTGTCACCGTCAAACAAACGCCACACGTGTATTTATACCACCCAACCTGTAGCGTAGAAGAGACATGTGAATGGACACGTTGAATAGCCTCCAGTTCCGTGGGCAATTTCAATTTAATCCTGTCTCCAAGGGCGCCTCTGGAAGGTTTTGCAAGGGGGTGGCTGGGGATGTCACTAGTAATCTTACACAATGCACCCAAAAACAGAACAGAACATTTTTGGGGGCGTTTTAATCACAGGTGACTCTCAAGAAGTAACAAAAACATTTTGAAAAGTTCATGTATTCGAGTTATTCAGTCCAATATCTAAAACTTGTATACCATAAAGTTCTTTTCACAGAGTGGCATGTAGCAATTTCTTATTTTTGGTCATCATGATCATGCAAACCAAAAAGTTTGTTTCCAACAAAATCAGAATAATAGGTATTTTTAATAGCCATTTGAGCTGAAGTGTGTCTATGTACTGTGAAGCATATGCTCTCAGTACTCAATCAGGCCTTTAGTGAGAATTATTTCATCAGACCAGTGTGTCATGGAGATGATTCACTTTTGGTGAAGCTGAAGTGTAAAGGAACTCAGGTCATCTGCATTGTCTCATCTTCCTCTGGATAATACTCCATAGATTCTCTGTAGGGTTAAGGTCTGGTGAGTTTGCAAGGCATTAAACGGTTGATTCAATGCTCATTAAAACAATTAGGGCTACTGGTAGTGTGGGTAAGTTCCGCCCCTGCTAGGAAATGAAATCAGCATCTACATAAATCATGTCAGTGGATGGAAGCATGAAGTGTTATAAAAATGTCATTGACAGCTCTGCTGACTTGGATTAAAAAACAAACAAAAAAACATACATTGGAGCAACACCAGCAGATGACATTCTTCCCAAATCACTTCTGACTGTTGAAACTTCCCACTGGACCACAAGCAAAATGGATTCTGTCCCTCTCCACTCTTTTTTGCAGATTTTAAGTCCTTGATTTCCACATGAAATGGAAAACGTAGTTGAATCAGAAAAGATGTTGGACCAATGAGCAACAAATTAATAAAGTCGCAAATTTTAATACATTTCACAATGTAAATTGGACTTTAAACGGTTTACTTTGTAAAATGCCTTAAAATATGTGTTGTAAATTAGCACTGTATATATAAATAACTTGACGTTTAAATGACTTGTTTATCTTCTTATGTTTATAGCTGTTAAAGTTAAGATGGCTTAAGAAGAAGGCAGAAACTGAACTGATGCCAGTTCATGCTGAAGAATATCAGCATCAGGAAGAAAGCAGAGACAGCCTGCATGAAGCCAATTGGTGATGGTCAGGAGACAGGAGAGTAAAGAAGAAGACTACGTTTTGTATAGAGGGTCACCCCCCCCCCCCCCCCCCCCCCCCCCCCCCCCCCCCCCCCCCCCCATTTTTACTTGGTAATGGCCTGGTAGAGGTTAATCTTTAACTATCTGCAGCTGAACAATAATAGTTGCAAAACTATTCAACCAACTCTGCAGTAAGCTTTGAAGGTCATTATGTTCTATTTTAATCGAGATGCAGCAGTCTTTATTCAGCTCCACTGCCAGTGAAACCGTCAGTGATTGCTGGTCCATCACTGATGGCTCTGTTTTTCATTATAAGTCGATCCTCACAATGCAAATGTATGATTTACACCATTCTAAAAAGTATGTAGCCTAGTCTAGAGCCAAGGTTCTTAACACTTGGGTCATCTTTAGCCTTACCAAAAAATAGCGACCATCCTGCCAAAAAACACAAAGCTATTTAACTGTCATGCAGGTCTTATAAGCCATAGGGTGAGAAAAAAAGAGCAGTTATTTTCCGTTCATTATTTATGTCTTTTTGAAGAAAACACAACAAACACCAAAAAACATTTAAAGTGTCCTATTTAAAGGGCTATAAAATGATTAACTTCTTTAGATATTTGTAAAAGTACATACAGAAAAAAAACCCTCAAAGGGAGCAATTACTTTGACACCAAAAACTTATAACAGGTACAAAGAAATCCAAAGTATACATGTTGCACATAAATATGATAATTCCAGATCTATATAGTCAAAATACATTAAACATGAACAAAAGGTGGTGGTAAAGTGATAAATCGTAAAAAAAAAACCAACCAAGACAACCAAAAACAGATGCAAAATTTGTAATAATTTAAAGCTTTCCGTATTGTACATGACCACAAAGAGTCGGAACACATCTAGTGAAAGGGATGATTTAGCTGATAAAACACCACTACGATAATAATAATAATAATAATTGATACAAAACCTTATTCTTTCTCTCTAACTGAATTCAAATAGCACAAAAATGTACTGTGACATAAAACATCAAGATTTAACATTCTTATTTGCAAATTATACTTGTCACATCCCCCAAGCTAGAGTGGAGGGACCGTCTGGCCTTTTAACAACCCATAGTAAACATGACAGCACAATGGATGATATGAAGATGAATCATCTTAGAAGGCACTATCAATGGCAGATTTAAAAAAAGAAAAAAAACTGCAAACAGCTTTAGGAATCACAGAAGTTTTTATCTGTACATCTGTTTCAGGAAGAGTTCTCTTTTTTGAACAGTTTATATATAATAACAGCATAGCTTTAGGGGGCAAGAGTCAAAGCATTAAGCAGAACTCCATGGAGTTCTGATCTGCTACCCACTGGAAACGTTTACCGTATTATTAAAAAATTACAATGAATACTTTGCACAGGTCTGTTACTGATATCCCCATTAGTTGAAAAAAAAAACATGATGCAAAGCAAGGCAAGGCAATTCTATTTGTATAGCACACTTTCAACACAAGGAAATTCAAGGTGCTTTACATGATTACAAAAAAAAGTGAAAATTAAAACATAATCATTAAAATAAATCTTAAACAAAGATTTATAATCAACTGGCAATATTAAAATACAAGAAAGCATAGACAATAAAACAATGCCATTTCGCATTTTAACAAAATAATAGCATTGAGTAAGAGCGATAATGGGATAAGTTACCCATAAGCAAGTCTAAATAGGAAGTTTTTTATTTTGGATTTAAAAGAGTTCAGTGTATTTGCAGTTTTGCAGTCGTCCGGCAGTTTGTTCCAGATATGGGGAACATAGAAACTGAAAGGTGCTTCTCCATGTTTGGTTCTGGTTCTAGGGACGATCACTAGACTAGAGCTGGAGGATGTAAGTGATTTGGAGGGTTTGTATCGTGATAGCAGATCGTTAATAAACTCTGGTGCTAATCCATTCAATGATTTATAGATTAATACAAGCACTTTGAAGTCTATTCTCTGAGCCAGTGTGAGGACTTTAGAACTGGGGTGATGTGTTCTACTTTCCTGGTTTTAGTGAGAACATGAGCAGCAGCATTCTGGATCAGCTGCAGCTGTTTGATTGATTTTTTAAGGCAGACCTGTGAAGATACTGTTACAGTAATCAAGGTGGCTGGAGATAAATGCATGGTTAAGTTTGTCTAGGTCTCCTTGTTTCATCAGTCCTTTAATCCTAGAAATGTTGCTCAGGTGATGGAAAGCTGACCTTGTTATTGCCTTTATGTGTCCTGGGAGGTTAAGGCCCTAGTCCATTATTATACCTAGATTTCTGTCCCGATTTAAGATATCTTTTTTGGGTCCAAAGATAAGTACTTCAGTTTTTGTTTTTCTTCAGTTGGAGGAAATTATGGGATATCCAGCTGTTAATTTGCTCAATGCATTTATTGAGGATTTGGATGGGTTCAACATTACCTGATGAGATTGACATATAACGTTGAGTGTCATCAGCATAGTTTGGGTAATTAGCATTATTGGTGATTATAATTTGGCTTAGTGGGAGCATGTAGATGCTAAATAGGAGGGGCCCTAGGATGGAGCCAGCATGTGATTTCTGTGTTCTGTGACGAGAATTAGCTAATCGACACAAATAAGTTCCTGTTTTTGAGGTAAGATTTGAACCAGTCGAGTACTGCACCATAGAGTCCGACCCAGCTCTCTAGACGGTCCAGTAATATATCATGATCAATTGTGTCAAACGCTGCACTGAGGTCTAATAGTACCAGTACTTTGGTTTTACCACAGTCATTATTTAAACGGATGTCATTGAAAACTTTGACGAGGGCAGTCTCGGTGCTGTGGTGCCGACGGAAACCAGACAGATAAATATCAAAGCGGTTGTTCATTGTTAGGAAGCTGTTTAATTTTTGAAACACTTTTTCAAAAATTTTACCGATAAATGGGAGATTAGAGATTCTTCTTTTTTAGTATTGACTTGATTACTGCTTTTAAGGCTTGGGGGAAAACACCTGATAAAATGGATGAGTTAACTATTTTGATCAGCCCTGATGGCTGGGAGGACCTTTTTTTTTTTTTTAGAAAACCTGTTGGTAAGATATCCAAGCAGCAGGTGTCAGAGTTTAGTTTCACAATATTTTCATCAAAGCTCAATTGATTTATTGTTTGGAAATTAAATCTTAAAATCTTAAAGGCAAAGCCAAAAAAAAAAACTTTTTTTTTATTTATGTTCCAGAAAACAGTCTAACAAATGTGATGCTTTTAATAGTTCACAACAATCTCTGTTGTTAAAGGTCTTTGGCATGAAACGCAACCATTAACTAGTTACGTTTGTTTTTACAGAAATATTCAGTTGAAGAGACATCCATCCATCCATTTTCTGAACCGCTTATTCCTCATGGGGTCGGGGGGGTGGCGGGGGGGACTGGTGCCTATCTCGAGCTGTCAACGGGCGAGAGGTGGGGTACACCCTGGACAGGTCGCCAGTCCATCACAGTAGTTGAAGAGACAGTTAATATAAAATTCTAGCTCCACGCTTTTATTTTGTCAGACATGGCAACGTCCGGTTTTTCGCTTCCAGGTGTCACGTGACTCCGCCCTCTCCTGGATACGGGAAAGCGTCTAGTTGCGTCTCCACGAAGGATGAGATGGATGTTTAGTATTTCAAGGGACGTTTCTAGGCGCTTTTTATGCGGTTAGAACGCCAGTCTATCATGGCCATCTGTGGAGAAAGCGTCGCTGTTGTCTCAACAACGACTTTATCAACTTTTAATTTCTCCAACTTTGTGTTTTAGCCGAGCCGCTGATCTTTCTTAGCATGGACGGTAAGGATTAATTAGCCTCAGCATCTCCCAGTGTCCACACCTACTGGTGACAGGTAAGAAATGGGACATCAGAAGTAGGTTCGAGAATAAGGCGTTTTAACATTTTTATTTTTGTATTTTTATTTATGACAATTAAATTCCTGCTCGAGCTGTTGCACAATGACCGCCAGCACAGTTCATAGCGAGGTGTTTTCGACTGACTAATTCCTTGTGACGGTAATGATGTGGCGCTAATAGGATTGGAGCTTTCTCCTTCCTGCCGCTTGTTTGAGAAAGTCGTAGGGATAATGAGGGTGGAGCTTAGCCGTGCGTGCCTGGGAAAGTGGTGTGTGGGGTTAATCTCTCGCAGTATATGCAATGGCAGTGATGTAATTATCATGCATTCAAGTTGTGCACGTGTTTGTGCTTATTTTTATTTCTTAGCCTTTCCTCCGACTTAATTTAATTTGATCCGTTTTATATTTGTATTGTTTTTAAATAGGTATTATTCTTTCTGTATATTGCTTATCTTATATGAATGTGTATGTTTTGTCCTGTGATGTACAGCGCCTTGCTGGCTGTCATAAAGTGCGCTCTGTAAAACATTTTCTGTGTTTCTTTAATTCAGTGTGTGGCTGCAGGTTTCTGACATGGGCAAGCTGCAAAGCAAGTTTCGTAAGAGGTCTGATGTGTACAGGTGGGTTATGTTGGACTGTAATGCACTGTTATCCTACTTGTTTATGTAGTTCTTAAAACTATTGTTAAAGGAAAATTTTTTTTGCTCCCTAATAGGCCTGAGCGGGTTGCCAGTATCAAGGTATACCCAAGTTTTTGGTTTCAAGACTAAGCAGTACTTTGTTAAATTGTCTTTGACCTGTAATACATGGAAAACAATACATTATTTACACATTATTTAGTATACGTCTCATGATTTAAAAAAAACAAAACCACGCAATTCTTTCTCACATTTAAAAGAAAGTTGGAACTTAAAAACATTTACCACTTAGTATTACTTGAATAATGTTGCCATTCCTTTTCACAACACTTATAAGGACATTTACGAATTGAATACACCAAGCAACAAAGTATTTCATGTTTAATCTTGTCCCATTCTTCCTGAAAACAATTCTTAAGGTGGGCAAACATACAGGATCTTCACATTGTACTTCACAATGTGTCACACATTCTTTATTGGAGACAGGTCAGGACTGCAGGCAGGCTAGTCAAGTACCCATAACCTCTTCCTTCGCAGTTTTGCATTGTCTTGTTGAGATATGCATGGGTGTCTCTGCAAAAGATGTCTTCTTAAAGGCAGAATATTGTGTTCCAAAATCTCTATTTACTTTTTAGCATTAAAGGTTGAATATGGAACATTTTCATAAAAAGCTGCATAAAAAAAATACATCAACTGGGCTTTTACAGGGGAGCAGACTGAAAGTATTGTACAACATCTATAAAACATTTCCTTTAAAATTTAAGTTTGTATTAAAATGTAACACAATGTTAATTTTAAACAGGCATGACAATGACATTATGTTTACATCTACCAGTCAGTAGTGGTTGCAGGTTGAAACATATGGTCTGTATGATCCCACTATATAGTCAGCTCAGCTCGGCTGGCTCTGGGAAAAGTGGTGGAGTCAGCAGGTTAAGCAGCTGCTTTAGAGCGCTAGAGATATTGTTATCCATCTCAGGATGGAGTGACAGCAGAAGAGCAGAAACTAGAGTAGTTTTAGGTGAAGCCGTAGCTTACACTGTTTAATGGGCAATACCAGAAGTCTCCTAGTCCAGAGAAGTCAACTGCACTTCTGGACACTGTTAACATAAAAATAGGTTCTGCTTAAACCAGCTGACCGTAGTTTTATATTTCGTTCATTAGTGCTACGTTTAGTGTTTTAGTGCATCGAGGATCGGTTCAAAACGGGACGTAACCTTTACTGGAGCCACTGAAACATTTATCCGGGACAACGTCCTCTGCTGCTTCTTTGTTGTTACGTCTGAGCGCGCCGAAGCTACGGTTAAATTATGTTTCAGCTCAAATAATTTAATCCTTTTTGTGGTTTAAAAAGGAGAGAGGGTGGCTGACAGAGCTGCGTGGGCCATTGTTAATGATTCGTTTGGAGTAAGTAATGATTGTTGTATTAAGCTGCCTGATTGGGTATAATGAAAAAACGAGGGGGAACTTTTCTTTCTATCGAACTTTTTTATCGACCCCCTTTTTTTTCTATCGCACACACATCTATTGTCGATATATATTGCTATCGAATTATCGCCCAGCCCTATCCTGTCCCATCCTTTTTTTGGAATGTGTTGCAAGTCCAAATGACAGGAAACAATGAATACTTACAAATGAAATGAAATAGACCTAACAAAACATGAAACATTTTGTGTTCATATTGTCTGCAATGAAATACAAGTCAAAGTACATTTAGAAATCATTAATTTCTCTTTTTTATTTGTGTTTTCCAAACTGTCACAACTTTTTCTGATTTGAATTTCTAACTACTGCTCGGTTTAGCAAGTGTTTATTAAAAACTTCAAAGATGTATCCTAATTAAAATATTAGCTACATTTTATATAACATTATAATAGCTATTGTGCTTCATATATTTTTAGAAGCTTTGGGAATAATTGCTGCTTTAATCTTTAAAATCAAAGAAATTAGGTCATGTTATACATTGTTTTTGTAAATGTTGGTGTAAATACCTCAATACTGGGAGATGTGTGATTTATTTATTTTTTTTTCTCCCAGGCTTAGGTCATATTGATCCTTAAACACACTTTAGTGAAAATATAGAGGTGCAAATCTGATCTATACAGAAATGGAAACAATTATTCCATTTAAAAATCGTAGTAGTTGATCTCATCAGTTTCCAAACTGTTAGCCAAAGCAACATAGTTCTATAGAGTTGCATGCCTCCGTTTTAGCCTATCAACAGAAAAATCTTAATGAGCGTGTTTGGTAATCTCCAAGATGCTGAAGCTGCTAGTCTTCTTTAGGTTTCACCTCCATGGAAACAGGTTTTCTGTATTTTAAGCAAATTCATCATTTAGGCCCAACAAAGGCTGCCAAGCTGAATGGATAAATGTGCATTCAGTACAAACATAATCAACTAACTGAGCAGAGAAAGGTTTAATGGGATCTTTAGGACATTTTGTACTAGCAGTCTCATTTAAAATGTTTGGTTCGTCTACAAAAATATATCAGATGGTGTTTTGGCACCAGGGTGTAAACCATCCACCTGAAACCTGGCATGATGTGCAGGTTTGACTTAAAAACTTGCAGTAACTGTACAGCTACAGAACCAGATAAATCAGAAATTCTGATTGTAGAACAAATTAATTGCCATTTTTCCACAAAAGAGAATGGAAACAACGAATCGTCAGGCATAGAGCGGAGGGTTCTGAAAAGCTTTAGGTTGATTTAACTTTTCTAAGTTTTTAAATAGTTTACTAACTTTTTAAGAACCAAATATGAGTTTTTTCTTGGTTAAATAAATTGATGATTTATCTACATTAAACTGTAAATGTTTTTAACTGTGCATGTTTGTATCATCAGTAAAGAAATATTATTATTGACGTACAAGATAAATAACTTTGGTTCCAGCATTAAACCTTGCGGTAACCCACACACAATCTTAAACAAATTTGATTTCTTAAAAATATATTTGTACATACCTGCTTTTTCATTTAGAAATTTTATGTCAGGTCTTTGCTGATCTTTTAAGCTATTTACTATGAGTGAGCAATATCTGAAAGTAGTAGATAGTTTCAATACAAATTAAAGAAGAAAAAAAAGCAAAAACCTGACAACAAAACCAAACCTGACGTCTTGGATGTGCTGCGTTGTTGTATTAAAAGCCTTTAAATAACCCTGGAAGACAACTACATTAACACATAATTTCAATTACGTCACTGCGGCATCCTGGTTGTACTCTGAGCAGGACTTTCACTCTGTGGTCAACGGTGGCCAGTTAGGCAGAACTTGCTGGTACAAACATCAACATGGTTCGCGTTTCTGTGTCTCCAACTTGGTCAAACAAAATGACCAAGTGGACTAAGTTCAGATTCCACAGGCTCTCTTTCCGCAACCTGCACAGACTCTAGCTGCAATGGCGGATGGGTGCAACATCATTGAAAGCACCAGCGTAAGTGTTAGTTGGGATCGGTTGGATTAAAAGCCTGTAAAAACCCCTGAAGATGACAGCAAACCACCTCAGAGACACTTATAACTCATAGGGGAATTGTGCTTTCGATTCATAACTAAATACTCGCGCTTGGATTATGCTAACTCCGTCCTGTCTGGTGCCCCCTCTTCTTCCATTGCGCACCACCAGCTGGAACTCTGCCGCCTGGTTCCTGACCGGGACGGAGGGAACATATCATCCCGGTGTTGGCCCGGCTGCACATTTTATCTCGGCTTTTATTTTAAGTGTCCTGTGCTTTGCTGGGCTGGTTCTTGCCTCGCCCAACTCTGCCTGTTTGTCTTATCGACGTATTTTATATTGGTAATTTAATTTTAAAAAAAATTTCGTTTCTGTGCTGCACTTTGGTCAGCTTGGATGCCGGGTTTTTAAATGTGCTTAATAAATAAAATGGTATGGTGTACTGATGAAATGAAGGAGTTTTGTGGCAGATAATGCCTTATTTAGAGGCACACTTGCCGTGCCCCCATTAGCTCCCGTTATATGGATAGACACTGATTGCAAATGGATTTAAACTTTTCCTGAAGGACTCCAATTGGCACCAAACCTATCTGGGTGAGTAAATTAAGATAATACATGGTAAAAGTAAGGTCCACACAGCAACATCAAAAAAAACAAAAAGAACAAGCAAACTTCCTCTAAATGTGGACAGAGACACTGGTGTTCCAGGATCTTCTAATTTAAAACAGGTTTCAGTCTAAGTGAATCCTGAACATAAAGACAAGTTTTCTTTCATCTGAGATCGACAGTTTGGTCAACAGATTGATCCTTGGATACAATCGGGTGTTCCAACAGAACAATGATCCTAAACACACACTAAAACTTGTTTTAGAAAGGGTAAATCAAGAACCTAACATTAAACTTCTGAAGCATCAATAATAACCCTATTGAAAATGCGTTGGCTATGTGTAAAAGGTGTGTCCGGAAACCAACCAATTTAAAGAAAGTCTACTAGTTCACCATAAAAACTGTCCCAACATCCACCAAGAATTATGCCAGAACCTGATTGATGGCTGCAAAACCTCTGGTTAGGGAACAACCTGCTAAATAAATATTTGTGGTAATAAATTCAAACTTGTGCACTCAATTCTTGTCCACTCAAGAAATGAACAGTTTAAATAAGTAATTAAAAGAATAGATTATTACTTAGGTACAATGAGCAGATCTAAGCTTCTGTCTAAAAGAGTTCTAATCTTAGATAATATTGTTGTATTAGTTTTACATAATAATATATAAGCGCCAATGGTATTGGTAAACTATTATAAAGGCTAAAATAGCATTTATTTCTAGCATCTTACCAGAAAAATAATATGAAGAATTATCATTGAATCGATATTCATATTTTCAAAAATTACATACTTCATTTGATGTCAGTGTTTTTTCTGTATCTGTTTATCATTTCTGTCTGTGCTTGATATTTTGTGCAGAGCATCTCAAGGGGAAAAAGTTGAGAACACCTTCGACAGTCAGGTGCTACAGTATGAACCTGCCCACTATGGGTCCATCAACACTGTGACCAATCTCAGTCCAGATCTATGTGTGTCTGGTGGCAGTGACCAGGTAAAGCAACACATGTATATTGTCTTAGTTTTTACAGCATTAAACAAAACTGAAGTGGCACTATTAAGTGTGGGAGTGAAACATGTAGCTGTTTCAGGCTTTCATAATAACTAGAGCTAACAGCTCAAATTGCCTGCCTCCACTCCTTTAGGTTGTTGTAGTATATGACTGGAGACAAGGCCGGATGTGTCAGTCCTTCCAGGGTCACAACAGAGAGGTTACTAAGGTAAAATCAATGGGAAATATGTGTTTAATGAAGGTGTGATGTGCAATTAATAGCTGTTAAAGCTTCACACATACTGATCGAAGTGTCTTCTCTCTGTCTTCATATGTCCACCAGGTACTTTGTTATCCCGGCAGTACATGGATCTTCAGTGCATCGCGGGACAAGACCGTTCTCATGTGGGACCTGGACCAGGGAGACGAACCAATCCAGGAGTTTTGTGGACATGAGCTGGTTGTCAATGGAATAGCCATAAGCCCTGGTACAACACAACAACACTCAGTTTCCCCCGTAATTATCTCCACTAAGGAGGTTATGTTTTTACCAGGGTTTGTTTGTTTGTCTGTCTGTTAGCAACATAATTCCAAAAGTTCTAGACAGATTTTGATTACATTTTTAGGAAATGTCTGCAGTGGGACCACAAACAACAGTAAGCCGCCTTGGGAGCGGTTTCTGGTATCAAACTGCTTTTCTATTTAATCAATATTTAACTTTTTAAAATCCAGTTTGTGATTTTTGCATATTTGCGGATATTTGCCCTCTTTCGCCCTCTCAAGGCTTGTGGTGTAACGTCACTGTCGTAAAACAAAATCTCTCTGGAGTGCATTTGAAGTGACCGATGTACTGGCAGTTTTACAAGCTCGCTAGCCAAAACACATCACACTAATGGCGTGTCAGTTGGTAAACCGTCAAACACATTTTCCTGGTGCTGTATTACTGCATGATGCCCGAACAAACACAATAACCCCGGAATAAGCATTTATTATGTACCAATCCAGTAACAACATGGCCACTTCAGCATCCTTATTACGTCCCTTTATATCTCTAACGGTGCAACTGGTGTGAATGAGGCTTAAGAGGTGTCCAGTGTTTAAAAGTCTAGCCATTGTTGACTTGTCCTGTCTCTTGTCACTTCCTCTTTTTCTTTTCCTTGCTTCTTCTGATAGTATCTTCTTTGGTGAATCTCCCATGGCTTAAGGCTCAAAACCATGTATCATATATCATTTGGTATTGTGTAACCTACTGCTGTAAAGTGAAACTCCCATCAGTACTTCCGGGAGGCGTCCTGGGAGAGAAAAGTTGTGTAGTGCGGTTTTCAGCAGCAGGACACTTCCATGCAGTGACAGCTCTGAAAATGAACATAATAAATGCTGGTGTGCCACCAAAATATTAAAAACATGTTTTTAAGGTATAGGAGCTACAGTCTTTAACTAATTGGATACATTTTAAATAAAAGGAAAACATTCATCATTTACATTTGCTGTGGTTCTGAACAAACTGCAACTTGGTTGCATATTATTCTGGCACCAAATACTGCCAGGACGACACATTTTAGTTAAAACATATTAATTAAAATTCAAATAACTCTAAAATCTATAGCTGTTACTTGCAATAATTTGATTAGAAACTATAAATTTATTACCTGCATGCTGTAAAATACGAACAAGTCTATAAATAAAAAACATGTATGTTCTTAGTTTTTCTAAAGGTAATGATTATTATTGCTGTTTCTGTGTTATTTGATGAAAAACTTAAACTGGACATAATCATTCATGTATGCTTTGGTTAACATTGTTATCTGAGTTTAGTTTTCCATGAATAATAAAGTGCAATGCATGTGTGCTCCTTTAAATCGTTTGTAGATGGGAGAAAGCTTTGCACTGGCTCTCGGGACAACTGGATGTGCCTCTGGGATATAGAATCAGCAAAATGTGAACACAGACACAACATCTCGAGAAACCTGGTTGGAGCATTCATTTCTGCTTTTGTGCCTAAACACGAGCCTGTTAAAAAACATCAACCGTTACATTTTTTTAGTTCATATTTTTATCGTGCGATTTCTGTTAGATGGAAACTTTTCTGTGTATTTGTGTCTTTTCAGGTGACTCATGTATGTTGGGTGCCAGCTAGCTTTTCTGTAGTGCAAACCTCAGAGGATAAAACTATAAGGTACAACAAAAACTTTTTGTTCAGATGCATCTTTTTAGATGTGGTGGTTCAGATTTAATAAAATTCACCTACAGCTCCTGCCAAAAAATGCAAAACCACAGCTCATGAAGAATGTTCAGTCAACTGTATTAAAAATGAAACAACTGTGTGAGCCTTGAGCTAGATATTTATTGCATGTTTTTCAACTGTTTTTGATTGCAGGGTGTGGGATAGCCGTTCGTGGCAGGTGACCAATACGTTTCCAGCTAAGCAGTATATACAGACTCACTGTGACGTCTCTCCAAATGGGAACTACTTGGTGTCCAGCAGCAACGGATTTGGAGGCCAGGGTTGTGAAGCCACGGTGAGACAAGGGAAGCACTTTCTGGAGTTTAAGGATTAGACATTAGTTAGAGACAATCCAAATGGGTTGATGATTTTATTGCATGGGTTATGGTACTTTTCAGTTATTCTCTGTTTTTCTGCTATATTCCTGAAATATTTGATACAGTGGATTGCTGTATGCAGTGTGGTGTTTGTCTTTTGCTAGCTCTGGGACTTGCGTCAGCCTGGGTGTAAAGTTGTGGAGTATAGAGGTCACCTGCAGACCACAGCCTGCTGTATATTTCTACCCGTGTCTCCTGGTGAATCGGCTAAGATAGCAACATCCTCCCACGACAGCTCGGTGAAGGTCTGGGATCAGAATACGGCAGGTAGGACCCCAACCCATAGATAAAGAAAAAACAACAACACCCATGTAAGTTTATTTTATCTATAACGCTCTTATATTCTCTTTCTGCTGAGTTCAGTTTGTCTAGGCACGTTGTCGCTGGATGGTGCTGGTCCACTGCTTTCTCTGGCTTCCACTGATACCAGTAGTTTGTTGTGTGCCAGCTTTAACGTCGGTCTCCAACATGTCGAGCTGGACCAGGGTTCCCTCCAGGCTCAGGGTTGTGGTGATGCTGGAAGCCTGGACATGAGAGTTGTAGCACGTTTCTGATAACACCAAAGCACCTGGTGGTACTTTTAAATCTGAAATATGGACGTCAAGGCTTTCAGTGAGCACTACATGTTTCCTTTTTTTTAAACATTTTTTATGTCAACATTTAACATGACATTACCGGCATTTTTTTTTTACCATCCTGCCATACCAAGAAAATGCCAGAAGAGCGATGGGCAAAGTGAGCTGCTGATGTGTAAGCTGTCTATTAAAGCCAGAGTGCTTGCAAAAGTTATCATACCCCTTAAACTCTTCCACATTTTAGTACTTTGCAACCATAAAACTTAGTGTCTTTTATCAAGATTTCATTTGATGATACAAGACATAGTGCATAATTGTAATGTAGAAGGAAAACAGAATTTTCAAAATAGTTTTTACAAATAAAAATCTGTTAGGGTTAAGGGTAGGCATTCATTTGTATTCAGATCCTCGTATTCTGAATTCCTCCGGTTGAACCCCCTTTCGTTTGTTTTTTGCAGTCTTCTACCAGGTACACTAATCTAGAAATTAACATTTTGACTCATTCTTTGTGAAATATAAAGCTCATTCTCAGATTGCATGCAAAGAATTTGTGAATCTGAATTTCCAAGTCTTGTCACAGATTAGATTAAATTTGATTTAGATTAAGGCCATTCTAAAACACTAAGTGTTTTTGGAATCAGTGATCAAAGTTTAAAGAAAAAAAACGAGTCCTGCTCGAAAGGGAACATTTTAAATAAGCCTCAAAGCTTGTGATATAGCTTTGTAACCTAACCATGCCTTATACTTTTCTTCATCACTAATCCTGACCTGCTGTGTTCTTTGGCCTCTGAGGCCTTAACAGAACACATGTATTTATACAAAGATGACATTAAATCACACACAGGTGGTATTTTGGTAAATTTTAAAAGCAGTTTGTTTAATTTGACTTCCTTTTTGTGTGTGTGGCGAGGGAGGGGGGGTTAGTAGAGTGAGTGAGACTGAATATGCACTTTTCAGATTGGATTTGTAAAAACATTTAAAAACCATATATAACTTTCCTTCCACTTTACACGTTACAAGTGTGTACTACTTTAGGTTGGTCCTTCTCATTAAATACTAATAAAATACACTAAAGATTGTGGTTGTCAAGCAACAAAATGTGAAAAGATTTAAGAGCTATGAATACTTTTGCAAGGACCGGTACCTACATGGGTATGTGTACTGTACATAAAATGACCAGATACTGTTTAAATCGTGACTGGATTAACTTGATTTAATGTTATGGTAACTATAATTTTCTAATTTAGTGATCTGAATCATAAAGTCCCAAAGATAACCTAAAATATCAGACCTACTTTTCCAGACTTTTAAGTGTTAACTTTTTTCTAACACTGATTGATGTACGGCTTTTAAATGACTTTTTTTTAATCTGAGAAAGTTAAAATGGGTTTGAGAAAGTTTCTCGTGGTGTTTGATATTCTGAAACGATACAAGGCTGAAGGTTAATTGTACAATAGTTTTGGAAAGTAGAGTTTTTCAGCACTTTCTGACTTTGTTGATTAATGTTATTATAACTGAATTCAGGATCACACAGCTTTTGTTTGTTTTAGTATGGCATGTCTGTAAACTAAAGACAAAGACACAGCGGGGCAAAAAACTATTTGGGAGCCATCAATTGTGCAATTTGTCCCACTTAAAATTATGAGAGAGCTCTGTAAGATTTATTATAGGTACACTTCAACTGTAAGAGACAGAATGTGAAAAGAAATGATAGGAAATCCCATTGTATGTTTTTCAAATAATTTATTTGTATAACGGTACATAAAATAAGTATTTAGCACCTCCAAACAAGCAAGAATTCTGGCCTCCACAGACTTATTACTTTTTCTATAAGCTCTTCTATCCTCTACTCGTTACCTGTATTAATGGCACTTGTCTAAACTCGTTATCTGTATAAAAGACGACTGTTTACAACTTCAAGCAGTCAGACTCCAACCTCCACCATGGCCAAGACCCGAGAGCTGTTCAGTGACACCAGGGACATGATTGTACACCTGCATAAGACTGGAATTAATCAACAATCGGGAAGCAGCTTGGTGAGAGTACATCAACGGTTAGATCAGTTAATAGAAAATGGATCACTGATAGTCTCCCTCGACCAACTCGTGGCTCCATGCAAGGTCTCACCTCATGGGGTTCACATGATCTTGAGAACAACGAGGGAACACAGTCCATCATTGACATTGTTTACATGCAGCCAATAACCCGTTCAAAACCGGAAAATTAACAATAGCCCGGTCACACAACCATGTAAACAGTCAAAAATACAAATTTGTGTTTTTTAAAAACCTGAATATGATCCCCGGGGTACCCCATTTCTAACTCGAATATCTGGTCATGTAAACGTGTATCGGCACATCCCAATCAAAAGGAATATTGATTTTTGTTCTGCGCAAGTTCTATTCGCAAGGAATCTGGGTCTTTTGGGTAGAGGAACTTCTTGTATGCGCCGTCTGGCAAACAAATTCAATGTATACAGGAGTATCTGTCTTTGCTCTCTCTCTGTCTAACTCTCTCTGCTCCCGCATTTAAACGGGTTATTCCGAATGTTTCAGAAACCTGAATAGTGACCTTAACCAGTCCATAACCTGAATATTGGCTGCATGTAAGTATAGTCCTGGAGAGCTTCGAAAATGAATTGTGGATGGATTGTGGCCAGAATGTGCTAAATACTTATTTTCTGCACCATAATACAAATAAATTCTTTAAAAATCATACAATATGATAGGCTGAATTTTTTTTTTACATTCTCTCTCTCACAGTTAAGGTGTACCCCCCCCCCCCAACTGTATGTGCAACAGGAGCCCTGAAACATACTTCAGATACAGTTAAATGGCCTTTTTAAACTGTAGAGAAACGTAAAAAGGCTCAAAATCATTTGAAAAAAGAACTAATTTGTTCATGTTTCCATGTTAGAAATCATGCCTACTTCTTTGTTGGTACCGTCATGCATTTGATTTTGTTTCCAAGCTGTGATTTCAGAAAAACATATTAATTAGAAAATTATATTTAAGCTGTGTAAATAAGCACACACGTCAGCTATAAACTTTAATCTGCAGAGCTGTCCTCTTTTATGGTCACTCTAAATGGCCTCCATCAAAGCAAACTCTTTAGCCACTCCAGCATCTCAGAACATGAGGACTTTATGATTTTGCAATGTCTGACAGCACCTGTAAATGTTTCTCTTAGATGAGACTAAGCAAAAGCTTTATTAGTTATTAAGTTAGTTTGTTTATTTTAGAAAAAACAACTTTTTGTTTGAAATGTTGTTTTTGTTGAAATGTTATAACTACCGAAAATGCCAGCTTGTATGAACTTATTTTGTTCTTCTATAGAAGAGGTTTCCTGTTAATCCAGATTCTTATATTTTTATTTCAAATACTGATAGTCGATATTTTGTGCTGTTAGCTATATTTGAATTTTAATCAATTATGCAAAATGCCAGTTATTGACTTTTTTGATAAACTAATCATGAAGGGAGAATGTCCAACTTTAAAAATAAAGATGTGCAGTCTTTCAGTATGAGGCTCGTTAACAACTCTTTGCTTTGTTTTTTTTAAATCTAAAGCCACTTAGTTCAGCCTTACGGTACATTAATTTAAACTGTTCTCATGTTAGAATTGTAACCCTGATCCTACACCATCCTAAACATGTGAAACAAACAAGTTGCACCAACATAAGCAGGTGGAAAAACAGAGGACTCCGTATTGCTTTGTCTAATGCGGCATCAATCATTGAAGTTTCTTTCTTAGACAGATTGTTACTTAGGGATTTAAGAAACATTAACATATTTGCAAGTAAACCATATATCACTATGCAGATTTTTATGTTAGTTTGCTCACTCACATATTAATTTAATGTTTTATATTGATTCATAAATCACTCACTGAGTTTGTGTTTTATACCTGCTGATAAATTAACCTTCAGATATTTCTTTTTTAATTTTATGCATTTAATGTTACAAACATTTTTGACATTGCAGTTTTTCTTTTATTACAACTATTTTTAAGTTAACATTCTGCAGACACTTGGTGGAAACACTTTGACCACCTCATCATTTTGCTTATTGGTTTTACTTATATAAACCAAAACAACCACAGCCCTAATTTCTTTAATCTGTGGAACTGATGAGTCATTGCTGAACGCATAAGAGGATTTCTTTAGCACATTTTTCTGCATAAATAAATACCTGCACAAAAATGGAACAATTAATGCATGTACACTCATACTTGGGGGTAAGGAAGGGTCATACTTTTAGATTGGGAGAACGTGGAGTAACTGGAGAAAATCAATGTACGCAGAGGAAAAACATGCATAAAGACCACAGGTAGAGATTCAAACCCTGTTGCTACCAACTGAAGCCCTGTGCACCCTTCATGCAGAAAATAATGGTTGATTTAGGTTGCGCCAAAAATGTATCTTTGACACAACCAAAGTAGAGATATTAATCCACAATTCATTAGTGCCATCTAGTGTCAGAAAAAAAAATCCAATCATAAAGCCACCTTTAATGTTTTATATGCAACCCATGTAGGAGCATCTCAGTGAATAAGAATGTTAAAAGGTTAATTTATGAAAATAATTCAGTTAGAAAAGTCACATGTTCAATAAACCGAGTTATATTTTTCCAAGTATTTATCTAATTTGGTTGTGAATGGATAGCACCTAATGAAAATCCAACACTTTTTTTCAAAAAATTTAGATATATTTCATGAAACAGAAAAATCCTTAAAAAGAAATGTCAGCCTACTGAAAAGTGTGTCCTTTTCTGTACAGTAGTCATATTCTATAAATTAGGATAAGAGTTCTGAAGAGGCTCACTTTTCAGATTAAAGTACCTTTTGAAGATAACATTTAATCAGCTGTTAAACATACTTTTTATAAAGGTCATACTTTTGCATTATCTTTTGGGGGGTTTAATGTAATATTGTAATCTTAAGTATCTTGTTTTCATTTGCTGTTAGCCTGACATAATTAACAGACATAAAGGACTGAAAACATGTTTGTGTTAAATTAATCTATATCAAGTAATTCACTTATTGAATTTAGTTACGGAAATATAAAAAAGTTCAATATTCTTTTGGATATTACTTGGTCAACTTTATACTCTGTTGGGCCTACTTTTGAATGAATTTCTGCATCGCTGCAGCAAGGCATCATCTGTCAGGTGGATTTCAAGCTGTTGAATTTGATTTGTCTTCTAATTCATGGCTGTGTTTAGTGCTTTCAACTTTATATGTTTTTCTTCCACTCAACTTGCCATTAGTTTGCATGGATACAACACTTTGTTGACAGTGACTTTGCGGCAGCTTGTGGAGCATCAACCATCAGGTTAGCAGCCTTCCCATGTATTATTTGTGGATAAAAAAAACTTATTGGTCATATGTGTTTAGTATCTTAAAAAGTTATTAGTTGAAAGCCATAATGAAAATTAACAATTAAATGCACTACTGTGTACCAAACCTGAGTTGGACTTTAACAAATTTACTTTTAAGACATTTAAACTTTCTGGAGGTGCACCTGCAGCATATTTATTCCAACAAAGAAAATACAAAATGGATGCTAGGCTTAACATCAGATGCTTGGAGATGACAGTCCAAGATACTTTTCAGACAGTTCCTGTGAAGGAATCATATGCATACCACAAAAACAGATAAATATCCAAAGTTAATAAATTAAGACATTAGTTTTCGGTTATACATGTGTTTATTCAAATCTGGACCCCATCTTCGCTCAAAAAGCCATTTTTCCACAAAGTTTTTCATAAAGACACAAACACAAAGAAGACAACAGAAGGGAGAGCAGTGCGAGTACTGCAACAGCGGTCAAGTACAGAAGACTTAAAATGATAAAAAGTCAAAAGATGCAAATCAATGGAAAAAAAGAGCCAAAGATGAAATATCCATACAGTAATAAAAATTGGCACCAGATATTGAAGACCTTTTAAAATAATAGACACATAGGTTACAGTACAGTAATTTAATGGTTTTACAAGCCTTTCATTGTACTCTAAAGATAGTAAACATCTGGTTGAATCTAGTGCTGACAGATGCAAACAACAATGCTGTTTGGTATCAACCAGCATTTAGTTGGTGGCAGCTTCAATTGCATGGTGTTCCACAAAAAAAAACAACAACCTCACAAGCTCTGAGTTTTTTAAAGATGTTTAAGAGCTGTAGATATCACCCAGCTGTAATACAATATTATACATGTTTAGGCTTGAACTCCAGATTATAGCAAAATTCCAGTTTATTTGGGTAAAAAACCTTTATCCAACAATAATTCTTAGTCACTAAACATCTTGATAAAGCACAAATGTTCTCCATGGTCTAAACATATACATATCATGGCTACAGATTAATCTGCAGACTATCAATACATCACAAGCCAATTTCTCCAGTAAGCTGCCTAAAGAGAAAGTAAGTGGTCATTTCTCATATAGTTCATTATGTACCATCATTTCAGGGACCCTCCAATGATTATCAGATGAGAAAACTGATTGTTTCCAGTTGTTTTTTTCTTTTGATAAAACAAAAAATCAGAAAAACAAGTGAGATCATTTGGTCACCATATTTCAGTCTCCAGTGCAAATAAATAGTTGAGAAATACAAGTGGCATTATACAGAAAAGTAACGCAGAAATACAATCGGTTTCTAGCTAATCTCTTTCAAGACATTTGTTAAGAAATATTGATGCAGGTGGCGAAATGGAAAACTTCAGAGACAAAGGCGGCATGCAACAAAATCTCAACTGACAAAATACGGTTCGCTCACTTGAATGTTTTTTTTTCTTTTCTTACACTGTAGCAGGCCCGCTGGAAATGTTTTGACAAAACAAGAAAACTCTACAATTTGCAGGTAAATAACTTGCCCCACAATGAAAACTTTTTAAAGTTTTGAGCTTCAGCTTTCTTCCTGACCTGGGGCCATTTACTGAATGCCTTCCCTTTCTCTCACAGTCATTTTTGCTTTAGAACTGCTGATGAATAAAGGCCAGTAGTGCCACAAAATGTTAAAAATCATGTACACTCAGAGATAGCAAAGGACTCAATGTTTCTAGGATGTTTCAAGTTTCATGCGTGGCAAAAATAAATTCAGAATGTCGGAGAGAGCCTCCCTGCCTAAGACACAAAGGGCACAGAGAGACTTGGAATTATCTTAATGAGGGAAAAAAATGGCATGAGGATACTGTGGATTTATCCCACATCATATTGTTATTGCATGTTATTTTTTATCCATATTGTGCAATAGTATCAGAAACAAGTAGTCCATTTGTCTATACCAGTAATACCTGTTGTATCAGCCTTGGACTTTTAATATTATGAATGCAGAGCCTCCAAAAATATTCACCCCGCCCCCTTGAACTTTATCACACCATGTCCCATTACAACTAACACGGTGGTGGCTGCATCATGCTGTAGAGATGTTTCTTCAGCATGGATAGAGAAGCTGTCAATAGTTGGTGGGCAGTTTGCGGAAGCTAGATCAAATCGTTGCTGGTTTAAAATGTTCCTCCTTCAGACAATGGCACTAAACATACAGCCAAATATAACAAAATGGTCTAGATCAAAGCAGGTTCATGTCTCAGCATGGACCAATAAGAGTCCAGATGTGAGTGAAAGTTGCTCTCCTTTCAAACTGGTGAGTTTAAGATAGTTTACAAATAATGAATACAAATTTCAAACCTGTTGGATAAAACAGACTGCTATAACGACAGCCAAAGCTGCTTCTACAAACTATTGATTCAGGAGTGCTTCATTAAAATGCCCACCACTTTTCTGGCTTTGATTCAATAAACATTTTAAAAAAAATAAAATAAAAACATAAAATTATTCCTTTATAATTTCACTTCTCAATTATGGATTGCTTTGTGATGGAGTGTGATGCTAAATTGCAAAACAATACAGTTAGTGTGTGGTTGAAATAACTGTAAAAAAGATCAAGTGGTATCGTTACTTTTGCAAGGCACTTTAGATTTAAGACTAAGTCAATAGTGGTTTAAATCTAAATGCTAAATAAAAAAAACTTCAAAAGATAAAGAAGTAGAACATAAGTTGTGTTTAGCAAGACCATTGCTTGACCATGTAGGTATCTTTGCTTTCACACAAACCATCACAGCGTCTGAATATCTCATCCAAGCAACAAAAACACGGATGGAAGGAAATCCCGCTGAGGCATTTCTCCAGAAAAAGATTTAACTAAAATAGTACAGAACATACTTTTTAAAGCCCAAAAATTAAGGTAAAATTTACGTCTGTATGTTTTTAGATCGTATAAGCATCTGTTGATTAATATTGTCCCCAAGGTGGAAGTAACTATCAAAAAATTTCATTTTGGAATAAATCCCAAACTTTCACTATGAATTTTGAGGAATGAATGGGAAAGGACTGGAAAATGGAAATCATTTATGCAAACTGTATCCCTACCAAACCTAAAGATTTGGTTTTGCCATAGGTAAATGTACATGTGGTATTAAACATTAATACCTCAAATTAAGGATATGTTTATCTGCCAATATTATAAAAACTTTTCTCCCTCTATATCGTCCATATGCTCAATCCTGTGGCTTCAATAGTCAAGGGTTCCAGAAATTGCCTGTGCATGTGATTGGGGAATGCGAGGTGCATGTAAGGGGCGTGGCCTCAATACCCCTGCAGTAAACAGCGTGCTATGCGGATGTGAAGGAGGAACTGCATAGATAGTGTAAATGTACTTAAAAATTATATTTTAAATCCCTGGTGAGTGCAATTTTTCAGCATTTTAAGTTTCTTCTTACTTCCATAAAAAAAGTTACTGCCCAGAAATTCCTGGTAGATTTCCAATGAAAACTTACAACTATCCAGAATTTTTGGAATCCTAACTAACATTTTCTTTGACATACACATAATAAAAACCGTATTTTGAAAAAAAGGGTAAATTCTTTTTAAAGACCATTTAGCCAGTGTCCTATGACTCAAAGCATCAGAGCAAAGATATGATAAAAACATGACCCAGATCGAATCACTACAAGAATAACAAAAAACAATTTCTGTGGGCGGCGTGCATAAATTACGGTAAACTTAACACACACACTAAAACAGAGAAATTAAGAGATTTCAAGCAATCTAAACATTATTTATACTAGAACTCATATTTCATAATGGGTTTAGTGAGTCCCTGAGATATTGCTGTCTCTCTGTATGGTTTCCACATCTGAATGTGACTTCAGATACAGTGTTTTTCCAATTCACATGTTCGACCACAAAGACACATTAGAGCAGGTCACTGTGGCATTGACTCATGTACACACACACACACAATCACACACAGAAAAAAAAAAGGCCTGGATGCCACACTCACCACAGAATAGTCATTAATCACAGGAAACTATTTAAAAATGTTTGGATGAAATAAATAAATCTCACTGTGGACAACTATACAACATCTTCACATATTAGAAATGGCGACGTCTCGAATTCAGATGTTTGTCCTCACGTTTTGTCCACTAATTTTGCTTCTCTGTTTACCAAAATAAACAAAATGTTTGGTTGATTCTGGTTCTAAATCTTAGAGCAATTTTACGTTCATATCCCTATTGTCTAGTCAAGCTTTTAAAACACTGTGTTCAGATCTATTTTCCCCCCCCTGACAGTAGAGTTGTAAATACCGGGTAGCTGGTTTCCTGAAGGTGCGTTCAGGAACGTGAGTTAAATACATGTGGTCTAACCCCGACACCTCTCCTTCCTGCTGCGGGTCTACTGCTCCCCGCTCTGCTCCAGGCTGTCGATGACGCGGCTCAGCCTGATGTTGAGCAGCCTGATCTGAGTGTCCAGGTGGTCGATCTTCTCCTCCAGCGAGCCCGCCCCGCCCCCACGACGCCAGTACGCTCCCACGGGTCCCGTCATGAAGTACACAGCCATGATGAAACACAGGGGCAGCACGGCTCGCTCCGGGTCGCCCTCGAACTTCTGCAGGATGTAGAGGCAGGACAGGGCGAAGAGTATGACCCTCGCCAGCCAAAAGAAGCGCCCAAACAGGCAGTGCAGCAGGAAAAACATCCCTCCGAGGAACATGGATAGGAACCAGTAGGCGACCAGTACGGCAGCGACCAGGAGCAAGGCGCGCGCTGGGGAGTTGGTTAGAGACGTGAGGCTGAAGTAGTGACTGAGGTTTGAGGCTAAATAAACCAGAGAGAGGGGAGATGTGTCAATATTTATGTCATTTTAGTCTCAAATACAACAAATAAAAGAAAAACGCTGCAGGTAAACGACTTACAATCAATACCCATCACATCAAGCAGATCCGACCAGATCTTCCAGATGGTATCCATAAAAGAGTCCACTCCATGGACGAATCGCTCTGTTGCTTTGGAGAAAAACTGAGCAGAAAGAGGAGACAGTTCAAGAATTCAGTTCAGTCGAATCGGCCATGTTAGTGTCTTGATGCTGAAAAAACTCAATTTATTTCTATTTTTAGATTATGTAAGATGCATTCATAGGTTCTGGATCCCTGGGGAAAATTATATTTTTAGATGAATAGGGAATAAAAAACACAAAGTGCTATGGATTCAGCAAACCCAAGTTAAACTAAATATAGTTGTTGATCTTACTGTGATAACAGTACTTATGTTAAAGGAAACGTATCCTTAAGGTGTAATTTAAGTTTTGTTGGCGATTATAAAAAAATTGCGATACAATCGAAATCGTGATAATATAATTGAAAAATCGTTATCTTCTATTTTTGCCATATCGCCCACCCCTAGACTTAGGCTCCCCGTAGAGGCTTGCTCCCAGGTTATTTGGGCATGATGATGTGATACAGTGCCGGGAAAATTGTTTGACGGTTTACCAAGTGACACGCCGTTTGTTTGATGTTTTGGCTGAAGAGCTTGTAAAACCAAACGTATACTTCTTCAGATGCGCTCCATAGAGATTTGCACATCCACTTCGGCTGTTGGCTCAATCTTGTTAATAGCCAGCAGCCCCCATGTCGCGATGCAAAGAGTATAAAACCCGGTGTATTAATGTTTGTTTATGCATTTTGGTTTCAGAACTTTTCGTAGTGAGTTACGACTGAGTTAAAGTGCGCATTATTCAGTTATAGTGATTTTTTCGGACATAAATCAGTTCTAAGTCATTAGCGGAAGTAGCTCTGTAGATCTTCACATTATTGGTCACGATGATGTGATACAGTGCCGTGTTGTGCCAAGATATTTATTCCTGTGAGAAATTGTATCTCCTGATGTAGAGTGCACACTCACTCACTAAAGCGATGTCTGCGTTCCTCTACCGTTTGATCGTTTATCAGCTGACATGGCATTAGTTTGATGGAGGTTTTTTGGCTGGTGAGCTTCTAAAACCCATCATTAGTTCAGATGCGCTTTGGTTTTACGACAGTAACATTATGCAAGCCTTGAGAGGGCGACAGAGGGGAAAATATCTGCTAAGTTACCAGTGTGTCTTTATGGGATAGAGTGCATCTAATTTGCTACATTATCAATATATGACTTTCTCAACATCTGAAATATTAGAAATTAATACACCATATCTGTAAATTAAATTTTACCTGCAATAGCAAGGGTTGAAGTATAGTATAATAGTACTTTCTTAGTACCTGAAAACTTCTGGTAAAACAAACAAACGCACTTGGAAAGATAATCACCTTATGGAGGAAGTGGGAGAACACTAATTATCACGTGACTTCTATCTTATCCCTGATTTGATGAATTTATAGCATTAGCAGAGTCTGCATATGGGAAACAGCCACTTGGCTTTAAATAAAAAAGTCATTCACAGGCAGTCAATTTAGTCACTTGATTTTGTTATAACCATGATACTGTGGAACTTTCCTCAGTGTTATCATAATGAAAACTAAAGAAAACAACTACATTTTGATTGCATTAATTTAGGTTGATCATCATCACGTGACCACCCTAACATAGAGGAAACTGTCCTTTGCTTTGGCGGCTAAACACAGGAAATGTGCCGCTTTTGAAAATGCAGGAAATGCAACTGGACCAGTGAGAGCACAAAACACATCTTAGATTGTCCTTCAGCTAAGCAGTTTTCTATAAAATGATAAAGGACGGTTCCAGAGACTGACAGCTGTTAGAGGCCTTGGATCAAATGAATGAAATACCAGTTTTGTGATGCGTTGTAGAAAACCTTGAAAGGTTAACGCAATGACACAAAGAAACCCGCTCTATATCTAAAACAGAACGTTTAGACTGTGTTGTTGTAAAGACTAAAAATCATTGGATTAATGCTAATAATTCAAAATGGCATCCATGATAAATTGACCGGGCCCGGCCCGCTTTTTCTTATTTCCTGTTCACAATGTGTAGACTGCAAGCAGCTCGCCAGCTCATAACCAGAACAAGCCTAGCGATCCCCTTCATGTGTCCTCCGCTCACCTTGTACATGGCTCGGATGTTCTCCTCTCCGAACACGCTGCTCAGAGTCTGGTAGACACCGTTAGCTGCCCGTCTGAAGCTGTTCTGGTTGCTGCTGCCGCTCCTGCCCCTGGCCGCTTCGGTTGTGAACAGCAGAAAGGTGGAAAGCACCAAGAAAATCACAAAAGATCTGCTTCCCTTCATGGCAACAGGCGTCCAGAGAGGTCAAGTACAAGTGAGTATCAAAACGTTTCAATTAAAATCCAAATTAAAGACAACAGCTAGCTGCCGAAAGTGGACACCTTGCCAGGGAGACGCTGGCTGTGATGGTGGAGGTGATAGCACCGTGACGTTCAGGGGTGGCTCTGAAAACAGGATTTCACTCCCCAGGCCGGGGGGGGGGGGCGGCTACAGTAAGTAGCGAATCTGCAACACGTTTTCTGTTGTTTGTTTAAAAAGTTAAAACAAAACGTTTTGCAACATTAAACGTGTAGGCCTATATAATTTAAACACTTTATATATGTTTCTAATATTAGGCTATCATAGACATTTGAGGAAAAAAAGCAGATGTTTATTAATTATACTGCTATTAAAATTATTTAATTACTTTCTATAGAGATTATGAAAGATTAAAAAGAGTTATCCTTAACAAACATATGTGCATCAAGAGAACTAGTTGTTCGCGGTGGTCTGATATATCCTACAGACATTAAAGCAACATCCATCTTCGCCTAAAAACTGAGATCTTCCACAGGTCGCTACTGTCCTCTGCTGGTCAAAGGATGGTACGTCTAGTTATGCCACGCACCGTTACTAGGCTACATGTCGACGTTTATTGATAGGCAGTGTTGGGAGTAATGCATTACAAAAGTAAATAGTTAAAGGAATATATTACTTTTTTCAGTAACTGAGTAATGTAATGCATTACTTACAAAATATACAGCAATATATTACTAGTTACAATGTCAGTAACTCAAGTTAAAATATCGTATTAAAAAAAAATTCTGGCCAACTAATGAAACAGACCAAATCAAGTTGGATACGGTAGAACAAGATCCACATCCTGTTGCTCAAAACGAAAAAACATCAGAGAAACAGGACGGCTGAGGAAAAGATCCGACTGTACATTTAAACATTATTCACACTGTTTTCCTAACCATCTGCTGTAAGACTTCAGAATCTAATCTTTGTCAACCATCTTTATGAGCACTTTCAGCACCTTCTTTTGATTAGATTTAACAAACATTACCATGAAATAGAAGGCATGCAAAGGAGCTAGAGACTTAATTTTAATAAAATCGGGTTTAAAATACAGTATTTGTGGTGTGACACTTGTGTAAAATGTACATTGAAGTTACAGTGGTTAGAAGTCGTGTTAGATATTTAAGATGTTTTGCCAAAAGTAACTGAAAGTAGTGTAACTCAGTTACATTTTTAAGACAGTAATATGTAATGCAAACATATTATATTTTTGACATTGTAACTAGTAATGTGAAATATATTACAATTTCTTTGTAACTTGCCCAACACTGTTGATAGGCACAAATCTGTGATGGATTTGCGACTTGTCCAGGGTGTACCCCGCCTTTCAGCCGTTGACAGCTGGAGATAGTCACCAGCCCCCCCGCGACCCCTGGAGGAATAAGCGGTTCAGAAAATGGATGGATGGATGATAGACACATAGCTTCAAAATGCGTTCTCTGAAGAAGCGTTTTAAATGAGAGGTAAAATCTCTCAAAGACAAGTTGCATCAAGGCCTTCAGCCCGTTCACTGTGGCTCTAACTTAAAAACCAAAAACAAAAACAACAACAACAAAACCCAAACACAAATGAAAAACAATAACAGCAAAACCAAAAATATGGTTGTTTTCAAAAGTAATGCTAGTTTTAACTATTCTTTCATCTATTTAATGTCTTTTTGCATAACCTTTGCACAACATCATCTCGCGGGGAGTAAAAGGAATTTCTCACTGTTTTTTATATCATTAGGATGCAAATTACGTACTTTAGTTATAACTGTATAAGTAGCAGCTATTTTTTCTTTAATTCTTCCATAAATTTGGAAAAGACACAGAAAAAATCCTGACTATGTTTACCTGCAGTCAACATTCGCGTTATGGTGCCTATCTCCAGCAGTCAACGGGCGAGAGGAGGGGTATTTATCTTGGGATCCAAAAAACATCAATTAAATATCAGTAAACAACTTAAACTGGTCCAACTAGAAACTACTGACCAGGCCAGAAATCTAGGTGTTATAAAGGACTCAGACCTGAACCTCCAAGGTCACATAAAGGTAATAACAAGGTCTGTTTTCTATCCCCTGAAGAACATTTCTACCATTAAAGGAATGATTACACTAGAAGACCTAGAAAAACTCATCCATTATTGCTTTCACTCAATTGTTAATGATTTCTTGTTAGCCTATTTTTAATTTTCATACTTATTATTTTGATCAAAAGCTAAATGCATTGTTTTATTGTCTATGCTTTCTTGTATTTTAATATTGCTAGTTGATTATAAATGTTTGTATAAGCCTTCTTTTAATTTTCAAATCTTTTGTTGCCTTACACCCTGGACAGGTCAGCAGACCATTGAATTGGAACACAGAGTGACAGGATAAACAACCATGCAGGCAAACACACCAATACCTAAGAGCAATTTAGAGAGACCAAATAATCAGACATGTTTTTGGACTGTGGGGTGGAAGCTGGAGTACCCGCAGGCAACCCATGCATGCACAGGGAGAACATGCAAATTCCATGCAGAAAGACTCCAGGCTAAGATTCAAACCCAGGACCTTCTTGCTGCAATACAACAGTGTTACCAGCTGTGCAGGCCACTCTTAAGTTATATGGTCCTTTGTTTATGTGTGTCACAAAAAGGGCTGCAACACAACAAAGAATATGAAAAAGCTGAAGGTGTGTGAAAGGCCCTGAAAGCACTTAAGCAATTAGAGGTTGGTTATTGGCCACCTGATAGAGGGACCCAGAAAACACTAACTATACCAAGACCTTCATGGAATGTTACCTTAATGTTACAAATAGTAAGATGGGCTTTCTCTGAAGGTTACAAATTTTGTAACCTTGAGAGAACCAGCTCCATGAGGTGAGTAGTGTGCTGACCTGTATTCATTTCCACCTGCGTAATGAAAATATCAACACATCCAAATGCATTCGGATTATCACATAGTTGTCAAGTAGCAAAGGACACAGGAACAGTTTTTTCCCCATCAAGTCATTTATCCTTGAATTCAAATCTTCTTAAGCCATGTTGTAGTGTTCTTCAGTGGTATTGCATTTCAGGCTCCTTCTGCAACGAATTTAGCTGGTTGCAATGACATTCCACTCTTGTGCACTTTGTGAGCTGACAAAAACTTGGAAGGGGTTTCTATTGATGTTTTCATTTGAAAAAAACATACGCAGATGCTCCGAGACAATTTGGCCAGCTGTACAGAGTAAATAGGGGGGATTTTTTCAATAAGATATTTTTTGATGTTGCATAAGTAGTCAGTTTTCCTTCTATTTCTACCTTTTTGTATTTTCTTTCCATCTTCTGCTCTCCTCAGTCCTTCTATGCCCATCTATGTGCCTCCCTTTGTCTCCAACTGCTCTATGGCCCAAGGCATTGCATGCTTCTTTGTAAGCTATGGTACTTTTTACCATTAGCAACTCTGACTTTTTAACTCTGTCTCTCTTGCCTTCCTCCTGTTTTTTTTCTTTCTCTGGCTGCAGGCTAAAAATCTCCAGCTAGTTAATCAGTCGTGCCAGTATAGCCCATCCATTATAGCCTGAGGCTATAAGAAGGCTGCCATTGGTGCTCCACAAGTGGCTGGTCTGCTCCCATAGACCAAACCCCAGGGCCAGCCTACAACAATCCACAAATGGAGAGAAAAGGATACAAAGATGCATACACAGTCTTACTGACTTCCATGAGTGTGAAACAGTTGTTTGTGTATGTGTGTGCTTTTATTAATCTGCTTGAGTGTGTCTGAAGGTATGTACCGTCCCATGAGGCAGATCCATTAGTGCCCAGATCTAATGTACCACCCAACCTCTACCTCACCTCCTTCATTTGGCCCCAGAATCCATTTTCATAGTTAATGATTGCAGCTCCACTTAAAAAAACAAAACAACAAAAGCCACAGCTCACCCTGTGGTTATCTATTTTACATGCCAACAAAGAGAGCCATTAGTGGTTATTCTTCAAGCTATATTACAATTTCACTTAAAATAATGCACACGCTTGCTTGTCTGGCTCTCAATTAAGTAATTTTTCATCTGTTAATGAGCTTGGGAAGTCAACAGCGTCCTTGAGTGTTGGCCGAGGTTGAATAAACACCCTGGCGAGGGTGTAGAGGCGTGCTGAGAGTTAGTGCTATCAACAGTGCATCCATCCATGGCCTTTTTTTTTAACATCTTAGCTTCTGTTGCTCTCCCTTTGAAAGCTCAACCTTTGTTTTCAGTCTGTTTCCTTCCCCACAATCATCTGTCAAATGCTCTTTTTTCTTTAAACTCAAACGCTTTCCCCCATCCCTTGCTCTGGCTGAGTTCAAAAGTGCGGAGAGGCGGAATTAAGTGGCTGTCTGAGGACGCATCTTCAAAGTAGCCGGGAACAAAGTTTGAATGATAAGACTTAAGAATGGAGTCGAAAGAACATAACTGTGACAATCTGCCTGTTATTGAAGAACTCAGAAAGTTCTTGATCTATTTATCTGCTGACCTTAAGTTTGTGGCTTTCAGAGATCTTTATTAATAACAGAACTGATTTACAATGATTAGATCAAGAACTGAAAATGGTGGACTTACTACAATGCAGTTTTTCCCCAAGTGGAGCAGTTTAAATATGCTGGTGACTTGTTAATGAGTGACACTGGGATGGAGAGGGATATAAAGATTTTGGGATTGCAATATTGCCATATGTGGTCCATATGCATTTTAGGCACCTCATGTGGTTTTCTTTTTTATTCAGCGTGATGTGCAGTGTTAGGTTTCCACCACCATTTTTTAGTCATCCATCCATCCATCTATCCTCTGCTTATCCGGGGTCGGATCGTGGGGGCAGAAGCTTTAGCAGAGAGACCCAGCCTTCCCTCTCCCCAGCCACTTGGGCCAGCTCCTCGGGAGGAATCCCGAGGCGTTCCCAGGCCAGCCGAGAGACGTAGTCCCTCCAGCGTGTCCTGGATCTTCCTCTGGGTCTCCTCCGGGTGGGACGTATTGGGAACACCTCACCAGGGAGGCGTCCAGGAGGCATCTTGACCAGATGCCTGAGCCACTTCAATTGGCTTGTGGAGGAGCAGCGTCTCTACTCTGAGCCCCCTCCGCATCACTGAGCTTCTCACCCTATCTCTAAGGGAGAGCCCTGCGGAGGAAACTCATTTCATTGCTTGTATCCGTTATCTTTTTCTTTCAGTTACCAACAGTAGTTTGTTACCACAGATGAGGGTAGGAAGTAAAGGCAGACCGGTAAATTGAGAGCTTCGCCTCTTGGCTCAGCTCTCTTTTTACTACGACAGACCGGTACATGCCCGCATAACTGCAGACGCCTTACCAATCCATCTATCTATCTCCTGCTCTGTTTTTCCCTCATTCGGGAACAAGACCCCCAGAAACTTAAACTGCTTGGGGAAGGACCTCATAACCTAACCAGTGGAGGTACTCTATCCTTTTCGGATTTGGTAGTGCTGATTCTCATTCCAGCCGCGTCACACTCAGCGGCAAACCGCTCCAACGAAAGTTATAGAACACGTACTGATGAAGCCAAAGGTCCACATCATCTGCAAAAGGCAGAGACCTGATCCTAAGGCCACCGAAACGGATCCCCTCAATGCCTTGGCTGCGCCTGGAAATCCTGTCTATAAAAGTTATGAACAGGATTGGTGACAAAGGGCAACTTTGGCGGTGTCAAGGAGGAACCAAAAAGGCAAATAAGAGTAAAATCAGTGAAGCGTACCTGGAAAAAGAAACTTTGAAGGAAACTCCCTTTAATGCAGAGAAACCGTCACTGTCCTCAGATAATGGTGCTTCTCACCCTATCTAATGTTTAGTAAACCCACCCCATAAAGTTAAAGCAAATTTCAGCTGCTTGTATTCAAGACCTACTACATCCCATGACTATAAGTTGAGGGTTTGAGTGTAGACGAATGCACTTGCCTTACTGCAGACTTGGCTCCAGTCCATCTATCCACATCCAGCTCCATCCTTCCTTCTCCTCAAGATATTTGAACTCTTCCACTTGAAACAGAAACTGACTTCTGAATGCGAGAGAGCATTCTACCATTTTAACGACTGATAGCCATAGCTTTAGACTTAGAAGAGCTGACTCATATCTCAGTTGTTTTACACTTAACTTTGCTTGGCTTTGAACCAGGTCAGTGCATATTGAAGGTCACGGCTTGAAGCAGTTGCAGTTCTTGCATGAATGCCTCCCTGGAAAAGTTTTACCTTCTGCGGCAACAATGGAAATGCAGAAGTTGACCATTCTACTCCCATAAAAAAGTACCTCTGAAGGGGCATTAGGCGTCTCTCGACCCGTACGATTCGACTCGACTTGGATCGACTCAACCTCAGTACCTTTTACTCTCCACTGGCAGAAGTCTGGCTGAGCCGCTCCAAGCCGCGCCGCGCCGATACTATTTTTCGTACCACCTCAGCTGTGGTTCCATTCATGATGAACTGGTACTGAAAAGCGACGTCAGACGGCTGTCGGTCACTGATTGGCTGGAAGGCGGAATCACTGGAGAGTAACTTGACAGCGTCTTTTATAAACTAACCGACCGCCATTTTGAAACCTCGCTACAGCGAATGGATGTGTTTAGTGTTTGCTGAAGAACAATAAGAACGTGAAAAACCAGTGCTGTGATCCAAACGGAGTTTCAGCATTTCAGAGCTTGTCAAGGAGGAGTCAGGGCTGATCTTGGTTCAGAGCCGATGTCTCTCACCTGCAGGCCGAAGCAGAGAAACAGAGAATGCCAAAGTCCTGAACTCGATGTCTTGTACTCTCAGTAAGAAGCAAATTTCATGCCGCTTGTATATTTTATTCACAATGTTAACCTATTCAGCTGCATATTATCTTCAGTATGACAGTTCTTTTTATTATCAGTTATCCAAATTAATTGTCATTGTAGTGGTGATTTAAAAAAACTGAAAAGATTTTCAAAGCACACAGCTTTATTACAAAACACATTTGTGGTTTCTAATTCATAGAATTTGTAGCATGTATATGGCAACTCCTTTCTTTAAGGCAGGGGTCTCCAACCCTGGTCCTCGAGAGCCAATGTCCGCAGGTTTTAGGTGCATCCCTACTCCAACACAGCTGAATCCAATGAATTGCTCATTAGCAGGCCATTTTCGAACTTGATGGCATGCTGCAGAAGTGATTCTATTATTTGATTCAGCTGTGTTGGAGCAGGGTTGCATCTAAAACCTTCTGACAAAAAAAAAGAAAACCTGCGTCGCTCCAGCGCTGGACGTAGTTTGCTGCACATGTAGATGAATTTGTTCCGACATCCTGATATTCTGTAGCCGCTGAGCTTCGGTGAAACCCAGAAGAACGTCTCATCACTGCAAGACCCAGTTAAACAACCTGCAACAACTTCACAGAGCAGTCACCTGAAACACTCACACAGAATACTTATTACTAAAGCCAACTTGTTAACAGGTTTTTACGCTGGGCTTTAATGAATAAATAAAAAGCAAGAGCGTATTTATAGCCCACCACACCGGGGTAGTATTTGCATCGGCTTACCCACACTTACAGTCTGTAGCTTCATTCTCCTGCAGAGCTTCTCACACTCGTTTGTACTACTTCACTGTGTTTTTCCTTGCAGTGTGCAGCTTTTCCGGGGTCTTTATTCTTTGATGAGAGATGTTTCCTCTTCGACGTGGGACTACAGACATCAACATGAGCGTGATTAGAAGATCTCAGCCAATAAAACCTGAAGTGTGTTGTAGAGATTCATTCTGAAAACAGTTCAAGATCAGCTAAAGTCCTGACACTCAGTTTGTGCCTTCAAGAACATATTGTGTGATTGGTGACATTTGAGCTCATCCCTTTAGTAGCTGCTCTCAAAACTGAAATGGACTGTCCCTCTCTGAAGGACCAGAGGGAGAGAAGGCAGGCTGTAAAACCCAGAGAGATGTAACACAAGGCTCTCTTCTAAATCTCTGATATACTGTGGCATTTCATTTAGACTCAGCTGGAAAAACGCAGCTAAGTACAAATTAAGTGTTTCTTTTCTCTAATTCTGTCTTCCTTTAGTGAGCGTGTTATCCTCTTCTTAGTCTTTTTTTAAAGCGTTATCTCTGTCTCTCATCAGAGCCTAGTTTTCCACAGAACAAAGAGGTCCACTTTTGTAACAAGAAGTTGTCTGTAATTTGTTTTAAAGGTACTCTTCAACTGTGAGGGACGGAATCTACACAAAAATGCAGAAAATCACAGTGGATGATTTTAAATAATTAATTTCCATTTTATTGCATTACATAAGTATTTGATTGTCTATCAATCAGTAAGAATTTAGGCTTCCAGAGATCTGTTAGTTCTTCTTTAAGAAGCCTTCCTGTTCCCCACTCATTATTTGTATTAAATGCACCTGTTTGAACTAGTTACCTGTATAAAAGAAACCTGTCTAAAGGTCCCCCTGCTCAAGCCAGCACATGTCAAGGCCCATCAAAAGTCTGCCAGGGACCATCAGGATGATCAAGAGGAGGAATGGGATAAGGTCATGTGGTCTGATGAGACAAAAGTGGAGCATTTTGGTCTAAACTCCACTCATTGTGTTAGGAGAAAGAAGAAGGATTAGTACAACCCCAAAAACACCATCCCAACTGTGAAGCATGGAGGTGGAAACATCATTCTTTTGGGATGGTTTGGGGAGACAGTACGACTACACCATTGAGAAAGACCGATATATTGACCGGCCGATATATCGGGCTGATATATAAAAAATTTTTAATACATTTTTTTCCTATAAAATTTGTTTTAGAACAACATTTTATAACATGAAATTAAGGTTAATAATCTAATTTAGATCACAAAATCTTTAGTTTTACTCAAATTGGTAGAAGCAAAAATGAATACGCCCTGCAACAAAACTACTACATCTAATATTTTGTATGGGCACCATGAATTTTAAGGACAGCAACAAGTCTTCTAGGCATGGTCTAGGCAATCTAAACAACATCTATCGTTTTCCATTTCCATTCCATTTCCAACCTATTCTGAAGCCTGAATTCCCCACAGTTCGATTGGGTACAGAAAAAGATACAAACAAATTCTAGGCGTGCTTTTTTGTGCATGGGCTTCAGGAGAGGCTTCCTTCATGGACGATACCCATGCATGCCATTCCTCTGAAGTGTGCGCCATATGGTGTCCCGGAAAACGGTCACTCCAGTTTGGCTTTCTACTGCTTTAGCTAACTGCAGTGAACTTGCATGGCGATTTTCTTCAACCCTTCTCATCAGAAGGAGCTCCTGTCGAGATGTTAACTTCAGTGGACGGCCTGTATATCTCTGTAAGGTGGCTGCGATTCCATCTTTATCAAATGTTTTGATCACTTTTGCTACAGTATATTGACTGATATGTTAAGCTTTGCTGATCTTCTTGTAGCCCTCACCTTTTTTGTGTAAAGAAATGATGTCTCAGGTTCTCAGATTTCTCTTCCATGGGGAGCCATTACTGAAAGCATGAAATGGGAAGGGCTTTTCTTTGTAAAGTAGTGCCCTTTTATTGTCACCTGTCTGCTAGACACCTCTTAAATGAATCATTAGACTCACCTGTGGTTGAATGCCTGTTAATTAGAAGTTTTTACTCTTAAGTGTGGCTTTTCTCTTAGGACTATAACTGGGGTGTACTCATTTTTGCAACATGGGCTTAAATGAATTTGTCAGGCAAATAACTTTTTCGTATGTGCAAATGAACAAATCTTGTTTGCAATCAATGGCCCACATTTGTGGGAGTATTTTGTAGTATAGTATATCATACAAAATGTTGATTCTAGAAGGAAGCTAAACGTTTTCTGACAAACTTAGTGGGGTATACTCAGTCACGCAGAGCACTGTATATCTGCCTTGGCTATCGGCCTTAATAATCTTTAGATATCGGCATCGGCCTTTAAAAACCCTATATCGGTCAGCATATTGGGGGAATGCCTGATGGGGCCATATGTCTTGAGATCTTGGCCAACAATCTCCTTCCCTCAGTAAGAGCATTGAAAATGGGTCATGGCTGGGTCTTCCAGCATGACAACGACCCGAAACACACAGCCAGGGCAACTAAGGAGTGGCTTCATAGCTGCCTTCTTCGGACTGTTTTTACATCCTAACAGAAATCTTAACATATAGGAGTGTATGCGTGTATCTATGAGGTTTTTCAAAAAATAAAAGGTTTTCAAACACATGCAGATATACACGGTATGTATCTGAAGTATCACTCTCCTATATTCATATTTGAAGTCTCCCATAAGTGCCAAGAGATAGTTAGTTAAGATGCTTCAGGGCATCTAATCTCATGGGTTTATTGCTCTGGAGCTCTCATTAAGATGTGCTCAGAATTGAGAAGCTCTCCCAGCAGCCTGAAATATTGCCCTGCTGTTACAGCCAACACATTATGTTTGACATTTTTCACATAGTTCTTCTGTTGATGGCCATGGAGTCTGGGGCTTAGGGAACACTTGGTTGTGGTTGAGCTCCTACTTGGTTAAGATGATTAGTCAAGTAGCCAACTTAATGATAAAAGAGAGAGGTGTCCTTACACGTTATTAAATAAATGGGCAAATGGCAACTGGACTTACAGAGTTCTAGAAAGTTTGAAAGCACAGTTATGATGTCTTCATCAGATTCAGGATCCCTGTTTAAAGGTTTTACAGTTTGAAAGTGACATGAAGAATCAAATGGCCTGAAATAAATGTTGTGCCCGAGCTTCATAGCACCCCTTTCTGAAAGTTTGACAAGTTTAAAGAGATTTTTGTTGAAGCTAGGAGAATTTCTGTTGTGGTTTTAGGTATTTGTCACCATTGTTCAGCAAAAGTTGTTAGTTTTTTAAATTTGGATTGAATAGGTCACTTCAGTCTTTTTATTGGCACCATAAAGTTTTCCTTATGTATGTTGGTTGATTTCTTGACATATTGAGCAGAAAGGGATTTGATTAGCCTAATTAATGTAATATGTGGCACCGTTTGCAATACAAAATGTAATAGATTAACTGTAAATTTAATTTGTAGATACATTTTTTACTTGGGTCCTTTAAGTCTTAAGTCACCACGCTCAAGAACCACTGTATCTCTCGAAAAGGTGCAATATTATGGAGTGGGTTAGATGATAACTTAAAGCTGCTGTCCAGAGTAATTGAGGGAGATAGATTTTTGTTTTTTAATCCAATTTGCCAAAGCCCTTCCCAAAACATCCACCCACTCCCTCTAGCCCCACCTCTACAATTGGGTAACCTGTGATTTCACAGCATGCTTTGTATACTTTATTAATAAATGTTGTATTGATTAGCTTTATTTAATATATTACTTGTCTTACCTGTTCAACAGAAATGTCACCAAAGCTGCGTTGGTTTTGAAGCCTTTTAAGATTCGAAGGTACCATCATCGTTGAAACAAATCTCTGATGTGAATCCTACTCTGGTCTTTAAGATGTTTTTCGGTGAGTTTAGTCACCGGACATTTCTTTTTTTTTCTTTCTTAAGTTGATGAAGTCCTCGATAGCTGGGGAATGGCTGACTATTTAGCAGACGTTTGCTCAAAGTTTGCCAATACTGCAATTATGGCAATTGTAAACAGGAAGACATCCTCCATCTTCACAGGGTTGCAAGATGCACATGCACATTGGTTGACAGCCCACAAGGCAGAAACTTGAATTCTATTGGCTAAAGAAATTCACCGGTCAGTGTGAATTGTATAGGGGTCTATAGGAGAAAGGAGGGATTTAAGAAGAATAACAAATGTTGTGGAGCACCACCCACATATCATAGTATAGAACCAAACTCTCATTTGAAAGATTTAGGAAACTTTAAGACATAAATAAATTCTCCTTACTAAAGCTTTAAAGAGTGCTGCTGTTCTACCGCAATTTAAAAAGCAGTATAAGATGACTGTTGTTAAGATATATGTCAAGGAAATTTAACTTGGTATGCTTCGTGGTTTCATTCTGTCCGTGTGTTGAAATACAAAGAATCAGTATAAACAAACTCGTTCACATGGGGTAGTTAGGTTAATACCCAAAGGATTATTCATATAAGTAATAGCAAATATACATGCTATTATTATTTCTGTGAATGTATGACACTGTGAATTGTAGAAATGTTGATTTTGTTGATGAAATCTTGATTACAATGAATGAGGGGTAGGTGAACATAAGTTTCCCAGCTTTAGCCTACTCCTTTTGAGTTCTGTTGTTATAATGTTGTGAATTCTGTAAGAACATACAAATGTTAAAGCTTAAATATGTGTTAAATGTAAATGTTACTTCATATTGTGCTTTCATAACTATGTACAAGGACATATTTCGATCATGCATGCTTATTTTGCATTAGGTTTTGGGGATGTAATGTAGTTATTGGCAGACCCACAAGAATTTTTGACACATTTTAAATGACTGTAAATTTAGTCTTTCCTCCTGTTACAGATGTTTATTACTTGGGGGAGATCCATCTTTTTACAACAAAAATCTACCTGTTTCTTATCTCCCGCTTTCATTTGTCCTCTCTGATTAATTCTTTAATTTATTCTCATTTTGTGATCTCTGTTAAGCTCTCCTTCAGTGTACTTTATTTTCCTCAAATGCTTCATTCTTCTGCTCTATTTGTTGTTAGTTAAAATTAATTTTCATGGCCTGAGTTTTTGTCTTTAATGTTTCATCTTTCTGCAGCAGAATCCCAGAAACACACTGTGAGAATATGAATCTTTTAAAAGGCAGACCTGATCGTTTCCTCCTTCTATGCCACAAGCTGGTGCTCAAGGCAAGAGATAAAGAAGGCGAGGATGAGCAAAAATAACTCAGCAAATGGTGGCTAATGGGCTTCTTTGAATAGTAATTAACTGACGTCATAAAAATTATCATTATATACCAATAAGTAGTTGTTGTTCTAGATATAAATGCTATGTTTTGGTATTTGAGTTGTTTTTAAAAACGTCTGTTATACCTTACCTTACAATGTTCCACCATAGCGTTCCTATGGTCTAAAGTGAATTTAATAAGATAGCAAAAATAAGGTTTCTTCAGTTGTATCGAGTATATACAGTATTCAGTACTGCTCCCCCTCCACCTTTTGAAAGTCACTGTTGGTCAGTGGACTGAAAATGGACATCAAAAGAGCTAATATTTATTATTCTAATTATTTTCTAATTAATAAACAGATATTTTTCAATAAACACATGCTATCATAGTAGAGATACAGTGGGGCAAAAAGTATTTAGCAGCCACCAATTATGCAAGTTATCCCACTTAAAAAGATGACAGAGGTCTGTAATTTCCATAATAGATACTTTAACTGTGAGAAATAGAATGTAAAAAAAATGCAGGATATCGCATTTCAATATTTCTAAAGAATTAATTTTATAATGGAGAAGAAAATTAGTATTTGGTCAGTAAGAAAATTTCACCTCAAGACTTAATAACTTCACCTCAATACTTAATAATAATAATAATAATTTAACCTTTAACCTTGGGTGGCAATGACAGAGGTCAAATGTTTCCTGCATGTCTTCACAAGGTTTGACAAACTATGCATCTGGTATTCTGGCCCAATATACAGCTAGAGCTACAAAGAAATGGACTAGATCAAATCATATTGAAAAATCCACACCTAAATCGAAATGAGAAAATGAAGCAAGTCTTGAAAACAGATTTCTACAGATGCTTTTCCTCCAGTCCGACCCAACTTAAGCCCTTTTACAAGAATAAAAGACACGTATTCTACCTGATAAAATGACCAAAGCTGATAGACAGAAGACCCAAAGCCCTTGCAGCTATTGCAGCTAAAAGTGCTTCTATAAAGCTGAGAACAAATACACTCCACACCTATGTATAAGAAATAAAAAACCCTCTTCAGCAGAAACTCACACTCCCTACCATACAGATTGAGAGTGGGTCTGTTTCAGAGGACAGTCTGTTCAGACTGGGTCTGTTTCAGATGTTATTTACAATGAGAACAGAGTCAAAGGTTGTATGATAGATCTATATGGGTTAATTGAGGCCCATTTAATCAAAGATCAAATCGTTCTCTGTAACTATGATTCATCAGTTTATCCTGTTGCCTACAGAGGGCAGTAAAACACAAGCTGAAATTGGTATTGCAGAGCAGCATGAGTTGCAAGGAATTACTCACCTGCATATGAACTTGCTTTTGCTGGCAGACTAATGCCTCATGATGCCTTATTTCAAAGAGAGGTTGAGGGTTGGATGAGGCAGAGTCTCAGAGATGTAGGACTGGAGGTGACGAGAAGAGGTGAATTTGTTCTTTGCTTCTTTTTGTTTTGGTGCTAATTTGTTTTTCTGCAGCAGTCATCAAGCAGGACACTTTAATACCTGTGACCTATCTACAAACTATTTTTTGACACGATTAATTTATCCTGTGACTTTGAATCAAGAATTCTCAGTCTCTGTCTTTTTTTCTAACTTTAAAATACCTAACACCCCAACCTTCACTGCAATGGATGTACCGCCATCCATCTTCATTAGTGCCTGGCAACTCAGCTCACACCTTCTCCTGCATGGTCACACACTGACCAGATGGGATGTTTCCCACAGTGGGGACACTCAGGACAAACACCTTTACTCCCTACAGATCAGCAGACGGTGTGACTATAGTCTGTGAGCAGGTTATTCGCATTAAAAAAACATTCTGATATGGCAGGGTTTGCCTGTAACAAACAATGAGCCACTGCAACTCTGCAAGCTGAACCAAAACAGATGGAAGTGTAGCAATGTAGGATTTTTTTTCTCCTGTAAGGATGGTTCAAACTTAGTTCACCTTTATAGAGCTGTGAATTTCTTGTTTATGTTCTTATGAGGACTGTTATTTTTAGAAACAGGGAAGAAGCCCAACTCCTGCGAGATAAAACATGAGAAAGAAAAAAAAATACACAGAGAGCTGTCTAAAATAGCGCATGGCCTTAATGGAAAACTGATGCTGATTTTAGGCTTATTGTGATTGTCTTCATAGGATAAGGTGTTACTGTCTCAGCTCTGTATCATTAAAAGTTGTGTTTATTTTCAAAATTTCAACTGAAATACCAAATGATCTGAAATAATAAACGGAAATAATTTTCATGATTATGGTTTACAGCTAATGGAAACCTTCAATTCTGTTTCTCAGGAATCTAGAATAACAAACATGATGAGTAAACTACATAAATGCTAGCATCTAAAAGTTTGTCCATGTACTAGACACCAGATGCACTCAATACTTGTGGCCTCTTTTGCATAATTACTGTATTAAAGGTTGAATATGGAAAATTTTTAATTAAAAGCTACATGAAAAAATACATCCACAGGGCTTTTAGAGGGGTGCAGAATGATAGTAAAACATTTCCTTAAAAAATTATATCTCAATTAAAATATGAAAATGATGTTATGTTTACATCTACCAGCCAGTAGATTGTGGGTTGACAGTCTCTATGATCCAACTATATGTTCCGCACAGCTTTCCCTAGGAAGAATGGTGAAGTCAGCAAGTCAGGCAGCTGCTTTAGAACGCCAGATATATTGTTTTCCATCTGAGGAGAGGAATGACCACAGAAGATGGACCCACATTAAACAATTCTACGAGTTCAAACATAAGCAGAAATGGCAACTTTCCTCCTGGATCGGTAAGCTAGCTCACTTGCTAACTTTGCTAACGTTAGCGGTCAGTTAAGCTCTTCTAAAATACATTCTTTACTGGACACCGTTCAGGCTGGTCACTGGGCGTACTGGCAGCGAATCAGGCAACTCAACAGCTGGTATGATGTTTTTGTTGTTGTAACTACAACCTAGATAAACTAGGTGTCGCTATCATGCTCATGTTCCATATCCAGCCTTTAATACAGCGTTGCATTGCGGTGGTCAATATCCTGGTCTGCTGAAGTGTTCAGGAGGCTGAACTGTTTTTAATAGTTGCATGCATTGTTGGGTCTGCTTTTTCTCATCTTCCTCTTGACAATACTCCATAGATTCTCTGTGGAGTTAAAATCAGGTCATTTTACTGGCTTTGGCATTGTGCAAAAGGTATTAAGTGCTGCTGGAACTTGGAAAATTTTCCTGCTAGATCCTCTGACTTTGCAGTTGTTGAAAGACAGTGGACCAACACCAGCTGTTGATATAGCACATCATATCACCACTGACTGTAGAAACATTCCACTGGACCTAAAGCAATGTGGAATTCCTGGTTCTTCACTTCTTTTCCAGTCTCTGGGACTGCTGGTTGGGATTTTAAAAAGCTCTCGAAGTACCTTCTGCAACTACAGTCTGCACCTTTTGAATCTTTCCTAAACTCTTAGCAGCTTCACAGTCCTGTCAGAGAGGTAATCCTCGTTGCTTGTGCACTTTTTTCTATCAAGCTTTTACCTTCCGCTTAACTTTCTGCTAATATGCTTGGATACAGCCTAATTATTTCGTGGTGACCCTTTGTGGTCACTGAACAACAGCAATGCCAGTACAGGGAAGCATTTACTTTCCAATACCATTTTGCAAGCCATAACATAACATTTACAAAGACATGTATCTGTCTTATTTTTATGATTTTCTCAGAAACATTCCTGTGAAACTGAAAAACTTAACTAAAATAAAAACTTGCAATACACAATTCTGTGTGTATTTGTATAATCTCTACTGTCTCAGTTTCACTTTTAAAACTGAATTACTGAAATAATTTTTTAGCCCATAGAGAATTCAGAATCATCTTTAAACCTGTGGAAACGCAAGCTGTCTTCTGCATTAAACATCAGTTGGGAAGTGTTAAAAACCAAAAAGGTTGTTGGATGGAAAAAAACATTCGCAGAGCACACCTGCTATTTGGAAGAATTTAAAAATATGAGAAATATGAGAACTCTCAGAAGTGCTTCTCACAATTAATTTGTGGATTTTTTTTAACCTACATACTGACACACAGCATCACGTAAAACAATAAAGAAGATTATTTACCAAAGAGAGAAGCTTAGCGGCTTCTCTTTAAGAATAGAAGTGCACCACATGTTCCTTCAAAATTTCCGTTTGTGGAAAATATTTGTTTTGACTCACGAAAATTCCACTGAGGTCTAAGAATACAATAAGTGGACTTCCACTCGGTCTTAAGTGTTTACTCTCTGAAAGACTGTCTTTATTCTGAGTAAAAACCAGAGTATACCCACGCTGATTGAAGGAACACAAAACAAGCTTCCTGTAAAACATTGCTGTAGTCAATATTCAGATCTAACCACTCAGACCCAACAACCCTGCTGTGCTTTTCTCACAAATAAGAATGTGTCCTGGCTCTGAGTCAGTGTAAATGGACATGTGCATCGGCGTGAGATTGACAAAGCGTTTACTGTCTTAGTGCTGACAGCACACCCATGAGAGTGAAGTCTATTCACTGTTAAGGTAATTGCTGCACAGGTATTGGTGTTGCCAAATGAATGGATGGATAAATGCATGGATGGATGGATGGATGCAATAACTGAACACATAGAAAAACTTGATTTTTTCTTTCTTTTTTTGATTTTCAAGTTATGCATTGGTTCCCTAATTTTCTTTGCTTCATCTGTCACTGAATTCACCTTCATAACACCAAAATCTCTCCTCCTCAGTTGTCCTGGTTTAGATAAATTGAGAGATTTAATGGAACAAGTAAAAGAAATGGAAAGTTAACATATAAAATTAGAAGAAAACTTCAAATGAGACAGAGACTGTAGGCTAAATGGGAGAGCTATATGGAAAGCATGAGTGAATTTTAAAATACAAGATAAAATGAGACTGTGTATTAAAGCAAAGTAAAAAAAAGGAGGGGCGATTGGGACAAGTAGAATCCTGAGCAGCCGATTCGGATGTTGTCAATCCATTAAATGGCCGTTATTAGCGGTTATCACTCAGATTATCACTCAGACTTTGCCCTCTTTACCTACTAGTAGGTTATCTACCATTCTTATCGCTCGCTGATAACAGCCAACTGTCTGCACGTGTCAAAAATACTTCGTCAGAGTAGCATATCGTAACTGGACTTATCTAACCAATTTTAACCAACCCACAAGTTTTATGTCCTAACCCTAAGGTCACAGAGGGACAAATATACTTTCTTTTAAATGTCTAAACCTATACCTAATTTGAAGAGGTTTTAAACACCAAACGGAAAAGTACAGAAAAGTAGTAGGTAGAGAGGGCACAGTCTGACGGCATTGATGAGTGATAACCGATAATAACGGCCATTTAATGGGCTGATCACATCATTAATGGGCTGATCACATCCAAAATGGGTGATCCTGAGATGAATAACTAGGAATCAACAACCAAATTAGGAGCACTTGGTTTTATTGTTTACCTTTTTTTGGTGTGTATGTATTGTAAGTATACACAGGTTGTCCTGACGTATTAATATACTATGTGTTTGAAATCATAGAATTATGAAAAAAGATTGTTAAAAAATAATCATAATGTGTACATCAAATATAGTGGGCTCCTCTTTTAGGACATGGGGGGAAGATCATGGGAGGAGGGAGGAGCACTTAAATGTGTATTGTACCCTCCGTGTTATGATTGTATGTAAGTATATATGTGTATATATATATATGTAAGTATATGTATAAATGTATGCATGTGTACGTGTGTGTATGTATGGGTATATGTGGGCATCTATATATATGTGTATATATATTGTTTGCTTGTTTCTTTCTTTTGTTTTTTTTCTTGTTGTTTCTTTTGTCCTCTGTAAATGAAATTGGTCATAATTTGTATCACTATGGTGTGACACTTTATAGAAAAAAAATCTCTCTCCTCCTCAGCCCTGTCTGCCTTTCATTTATTCCAAAAAGAAGAAAGGTCTAAGCATCTCCAAGGTCCGTCTTCCTCACTCTCATCCATTTCCTCACCTTCTCAGACCCTTTTACCATTTCCTCGAATTGAAGGAGCCACAAAACACCAAAAGTGACATTATTAAAGCATGTAACAACACTCCTTTCACCTTTGGTTTATTGTATTCTCTCTGTATCCCATCAGAGAGTTCACAGCCCAGGCAAGTACAACACCGTAGGTCTATTTGACAAACCTGTCGAGTTCAGCTACAAGCGTCCAAAGTTCTTTCTTTGGAGTGACAGACCAAACAGCTTCACTTATAGCCTCTGCTGCTCTTCCAGATGAATCAGAATGAATTGAAAAAGTGCTAGACAAATATCTGTCTTTGAGGGTCCATTAAAATGATTTTTTTTCATTTATTTGAGGCTTTCTCCTAAATTGACTACTGTCTTTTCATATTAACTTGCATTTTCACATCCAGTAATTAAAACATATCCTTTTTAGAATGTTCCTGTTTTTTTTGGCCCCAAATCAGGCTGCTTGATGCAATTCACCAAAATGCATTACTTTAAGATAGACTAAATGATTTTCCGATGACAAAGATGCTTACAGCTCAGTCATAAATGTCAAACAGCAAATTTTGTAACGTGTTAAAACTACCTGCTAACTGCAGTACAATGAACAAGTATTTGCCCCTATTTGTTCTGTTTTTTGCATTTTTATTGGAGAAACTTGCACATCACTCAAGTATGGGTTGCCAAGTGTAAAATTTTCGTTATTTAGTAGAATTGAACTTTTTTTGAACATTTAGCTTCATTTTTACACATTTAGCACACTTTCATACATTTAGGAAGAAAATGTTTCTAAACTTCAACATTTACCAGCATATTTACATTTTAAAAATCTAAATTCTAAATATTATTTTGAAATTTAACATGTTAAATCTAAATGTGAAATCTAAATGTTAAATCTAAATCTAAATGTTAAATCTAAATGTTAAATGAAAATGTTAAATCTAAATCTAAATGTTAAATGTTAAATCTAAATATTAAATCTAAATGTTAAATCTAAATGATAAATCTAAATGATAAATCTAAATGTTAAATCTAAATGTTAAATCTAAATGATAAATCTAAATGTTAAATCTAAATGTTAAATCTAAATCTAAATGTTAAATCTAAATGTGAAATCTAAATGTTAAATCTAAATCTAAATGTTAAATCTAAATGTTAAATGTTAAATGAAAATGTTAAATGAAAATGTTAAATCTAAATCTAAATGTTAAATCTGAATGTTAAATCTAAATCTAAATGTTAAATGTTAAATCTAAATCTAAATGTTAAATCTAAATGTTAAATCTAAATGATAAATCTAAATGTTAAATCTAAATGTGAAATCTAAATCTAAATGTGAAATCTAAATGTTAAATCTAAATATTAAATCTAAATCTAAATGTTAAATCTAAATGTTAAACCTAAATCTAAATGTTAAATCTAAATGTTGAATCTAAATGTTAAATATAAACCTAAATGTTAAACTTAAATGTTAAATCTAAATGTTAAATCTAAACCTAAATGTTAAATCTAAATGTCAAATGTTAAACCTAAATGTTAAATGTGTCCGGTAAATGTTTCTTAGACATGCAAATTCACCACACCCCTTGAACTATCCTCTGCATTTGTGGCCACGCCCACATTATGATTTCAACCATTGCATTAATTTTCTTCTCTCACACAAAATCTTCATTTAGTTATTTCTCAGTCATTCAGAAGTTGACATGGTGGTGTTCTTTAATCAGTGTCCTGCTGCATATGTTAAGTGCTAAGTTCACTGATGGCTGGATGACCTTTTTAAGATATGTCTGACAAAATCCCAGTTTACCAACAGCTGGTGTTGTGAGCTGAGTTTAGTCACGGACTCCCATGCCAGTAATTTAAAAATGCAATTGTTGAGTGCGTGGTTCAATAGTAAAAAAAATAAATAAATAAAAAATCCTTAGTATAGGTTCTCATAATGAAAACTACTGGTACAGAATGGTCTGTGAAGGGATGCAAAAGAAATAGGAGGGAAAGACTTTGCAAACAGAGTGGTTGAGGCATCATGATCGTGTAGCCTGGTCTAAAATGTCTATTTTAGATCATCAAGGTTAAAAAGAGATAAATATTGTTGTGTGAATACTTTATTGTAAATATTTCATAATGTGTTAATGTGCTCATAATGTGAGTTAAAAATGCATTAAAAGCATGGCTAAAATCCCAATAATTAGAAGATCAGTCATAATTTAAGTGTTAAATAAGTTTAAAAAGTTATAAAAATTGGCAAAATGGTTTAATAATTCATGTGTGGAAAATACTTTGTATTTGTTCAAGTTGTTTGGAAAAACAACTACATTCTGAAACCTGTGCCTCAACCTAACTTGTTGGGTTGTTATTTTATTTTCTGTAATCCCATTGGTTGATATAACCCGATCGTCCAATCTAACCCGATAGTCCAATCAGAGGTAATTAGGGCGGGATTTGAGTGAGCCGAGGGTGATGCACTGTTTGAGCTAGATTTGAGCCGGAGGCCTGCACGTTACCGGTGAAAGGCGTGTAATCCAGAGCTAACGGGAAAACAGTCGAAAAAACTAGTCGTGGAATGCAGAGTTAAGTGATGTTATGGAACTGTCCACATGGTGAAGATGGACCGAGTGGACATGATTGACTATTATGCTGTGGGATTAGGCAGCGACGTGGGTTTTGTTCCGGATGTACTACAGCCAGTCAAGTGAGGAATCTAACTCCAGCCATGTGTCGTGTTGGGCGCAGCTTCAGACTGAGTTTAACCCCCCAGCTTGTTTTCGCACCTAACCAAAGGATTTGTGAGTAACATCTAGCACGTGCCTTTTATTTTATGCTTCGTCTGACAAGTGAAGCGGCCATTTCAGTTTCTGGTCCCAACGAGCCCGAGCACCGACCAGGCCTGCAACGTTTCTTTAGTTACTTGAGCTCAAATATTGAAACTTGAACTGAACTTAACCGGGAATTATTTGTTATTTGTATTCTTCTTTCTTTCTCCTGAAACCCTTGAATTTGAGTGGCTGAACTGCAAGAAGTCTCATTTTAGTTTACGGAAACACTATACAACCAGGACTATTGTAAACTTTTATTTTGAATACTGTTTTTTTTACTAAATTCTATATTTAAATTTAAAGCTTTTGGTGTTGTGTCATAATTATTATTTGCAGAGTTCATGATTTGTGAAGGTTACTAAAAAAAGGAAAAAGGAGTTTAAATCTAAATAGATTCATTATCCTTAGTGGGAATTGAGACAACCTATTAATATTTTCACTAAGTGGAGGCACCGCCATCATTGGAATTTATGAATAAAGGTATAAAGGATAAAAAACTGTTAAATATTGTATCTCCTGTTTACCAGACTTAGTATTTACCGTACCCAGGGCCCCACTCCTAGTACTACCACCACATTGATGGAAAGTTAATATTAGCTACTTGAGCTGGGTGCTACACAATTGGAGGCACCGCTGGGATCTATTGTTGTTTTGTACAAAATTTAAGCTATAAATTTACTCCGCAGTAACCTTTAGTTAACCAAAAAGTAATATCGGTTCTAAAAAAAAAAAAAATTATTTTGTTTTTCCCTCTCCGATGTAAAGTAACTTGTTGAAGCTATGGCTTCAAAATGTAATGTTTTACAACCTGGTTTGGCTAATTGGTGCAGAGGTGAAGGGCTGGATCAGGCACATGCCATTCTAGTTCTTGGAGTGCCTGAAGAGGAAGAGATATCCACAGTGGAAGAAACACTCGAACAAGTAAAAACCTTTGGCAAGGTAAGAGTACGAGGCAAAATGTTTGAAGTCAACAGTCAAACACTGACCATGTTGTGTGAATGCCGTGAAAAGGTTGATCCTACCAAAGTTCCGCCAGAGGTGACATCCATTAAAGATGGAAGTAAATGGGAACTAGTTGTCTCAGAACCTGAAATACACTCAGACCTATTCACCGAGAAGTTGGACAGATTTCTACGTGATGAAGGGAAAACATTGGTGGATGTTAAGAGGATATGTAATCCTACCACCTCATGGAACTGCGATCCTGAGACACTCGTTCGGGCGGTAGGTGATGTTTTGCAGTCCAAGTCGAATGAAAGCCATTCCTACCGGCGTCTTAGAATCTTCTCTGGAATCCACCCTACTCCAGCTGGTGAAGACAATTTGGATAGCTGGTTGGAACAAGCAAAGTTTATGTCTGAGGAGTATGATTGCTCCGACAAAGAGAAGCGCCGAAGGATTGTTGAGAGTCTCAAAGGACCAGCTTTGGAGATCATTCAAGCAGTACGCATGTCTAATCCCCTGGCATACCATGGGGACTACATACAAGCACTAGAAAGTACCTTTGGAACCTCAGAATCCGGCAAAGAACTGTATCTCACATTCAGAACTATGCATCAAAGACAAGGTGAGTCTTTATCTAACTTTCTGCAGAGATTGGAGAGAGTACTGAATAAAGTAGTGCAAAAAGGAGGCCTACAAGTGAGTGAAGCTAATAAAGCAAGACTAGAGCAACTTATTAAAGGTGCCATTGAGTCAGACTTCATGCTTCTTCAGCTAGGTCTAAGAGATAGGCGAAACGATCCCCCAACCTTTTTAAGCTTATTAAAAGAGGTCAGAGAAGGAGAAGAGCATGAAGCCACAAGACAAAAACTCAAAAAACCAACACAAAGACAATATGTGCGTGCAGTGCAGGTATCAAGTGACCCCGACACAGCATACTGCCAGCAACCGGAGTTGCAGTCCGAAATTCAAGAGCTAAAAGAAAAGCTGAAAGAGCTTAACAAGCAGTCGCTGTCTACAGAGTCAAGCTACAAGAAAACGTCCAGAGAAAAGAAAAAAGAGAAATCTGAGACAAGCAACGAAACGCAGCAGTTAAGAAAAGAAGTCAAAGAGCTGAAAACACAGTTAAGCGTGATGTCAGTGAAGCCACAACATTATGCAAAAGAGAGAGGCCACCATCCCAAATTCAAAGCAGATTTCAATTCAAAACCATCTACCCCTAAACCAAAGAGTAGTAAAGAGTCAGACCATTTCTGCTACAGATGTGGAGAAAACGGCCATTTTGCAACCAAATGTATGGCTTCAGAGAACCCTCAAAAAGTGATAAAGAAGCTCATCCGTCAGGTGCATGGAAGCGCAAATGGACAAAGTCAAAGTGCCGACGATCAAGATCATTGTGTTGCTCGAGTTAATACTACAAATGTTCCAACTCAAAGTGCAGACATACCAAAAGGTCTTATTGGTCCCTCATCCATAGCTCCTATCAGAGTCAATAATATCTCATGCAATGGTCTTATGGATTCAGGTTCAACAGTGACCATTCTTTTTGAGGACTGGTATAACGCCAACATACCAACAGTCCCAATTCAGCCCATTTCCAGCTTAGCCATTTGGGGTCTATCAGCTGAGTCCTATCCTTACCGAGGTTATGTAGTGGTACAGCTGGAGTTCCCTGAGGAGGTAGCAGGTGTTAAAGGTCCTATAAATGTCCTCGCACTGGTCTGTCCCGAACCTCCACAAGGCCATGAAACTCCTGTAGTGGTCGGTACCAACGCGTTTTTGTTCCGTCGCTTATTTCAGCTGTGCAGAGACAGTGGTAGCGAGAACAAAATCAGCTCCATGAGAGTACAAGCAGTCTATGACCAAATCCAGATTCAGTGCTTAAAGTCCAAGGCAGCAAACAGTCCCATAGGGCAAGTGAAATGGCAAGGTCCAGGACCACTTACCATTGCTCCTGGTGAAACGTTTTATGCCAATTGTAAAGTAGAACAGAAAAGCACAACACACCAGGATGTTGTTCTTGTTGAGGCACCAGACATGACACATCTTCCATCTGGAGTGTTAGTTCAGCCAGGTGTACTCTGTGAAAGTGACATAAATGAGAACAATTTTACTGTTCTATTACAAAATGAGTCGGAGAAAGCTACATCTATCCAGGTCGGCACAGTTGTTGCCGAGATGTACACCGTAGACGTAGTCGCTGATCCTAAAGTTTTAGAGTCTGAGGTTAGTACCCTAGCTCCCGAACTCTTTGATTTTTGTGATTCCCCTGCACCTAAAGAGTGGAAAGAAAGACTACAGCGAAAGCTAGCTCAGAGACGAAATGTCTTCTCTCTAGATGAATGGGATGTAGGTTTAGCTAAAGATGTAGAGCATAACATCCGCCTTAGCAACTCTACCCCCTTCAGAGAGCGGTCGCGTCGTTTAGCTCCCGCAGACATCGATGACGTACGACAACACCTACAGCAGTTGTTAACTCCAGGCATTATTAAGGAGTCTCGAAGCCCATTCGCGTCGCCTATTGTAGTCGTACGGAAAAAGAATGGTTCCATTAGGATCTGCATCGACTATAGAACTTTGAATAGTCGCACTATACCCGACCAATATACGATCCCTCGTATCGACGATGCCTTAGACTGTCTTACAGGCAGTAAATGGTTCTCAGTTCTCGACCTTAGGAGTGGATATTACCAAATTGCCATGTCCGAACAAGATAAGGAAAAGACAGCCTTTATCTGCCCCCTAGGGTTCTACCAATTTGAACGCATGCCGCAAGGCATCACAGGAGCCCCAGCCACGTTTCAGCGGCTCATGGAGAAGGCATTGGGCGATATGCACCTTCTCCAAGTCATAGTGTACCTAGACGACATAATCGTTTTCGGAAGAACACTCGAAGAGCATGAACAACGACTCCTTAAAGTCTTAGATCGCCTTGAGGAGTTTGGTCTGAAATTGTCACTCGACAAATGTCAGTTTTGTCAGTCTCAAGTTAAATATGTTGGTCATATAGTCTCAAAAGATGGTATAGCTACCGATCCAGAAAAAGTCGCGGTCGTCAGGAACTGGCCAGAGCCGACAGATCTTAAATCCCTTCGCTCATTCCTTGGTTTCTGTGGGTACTATCGCAGATTTATTGCAAACTACTCCAGCATAGTCCGCCCATTGACCGAGCTGACTAAAGGTTACCCACCTACTCAGAAAAAACGGCAGGGTCAAAGCAAAAATCCAGCCAAAACCTACCTCAAACCTTCTGAGCCTTTCAGAGAGCGATGGGACCAGTCCTGTCAAGAGGCATTCAGGAAAATAATTAAATGTTTGACCAATGCCCCAGTTTTGGCATTCGCAGATTCCACCAAACCCTATGTTTTGCATGTGGACGCCAGCCTGAATGGTTTAGGTGCGGTGCTCAATCAAGAGTACCCTGAAGGCCTTAAGCCTGTTGCTTTCGCTAGCCGAAAACTTAGTGACTCTGAACGAAATTATCCTGTCCCTCAACTTGAGTTCTTAGCACTAAAGTGGGCGGTCGTGGATAAGTTTCATGACTATCTTTATGGCGCTAAGTTCACGGTTAGAACCGACAACAATCCCCTAACCTACGTGCTGACCACTGCAAAGTTAAATGCTGTCGGACATCGCTGGCTAGCAGCTTTAGCCACATACGATTTCAGAATACAATATCGCCCAGGTCGTCACAACATAGACGCCGATATATTGTCCAGACAACACACTAATGACTCAGAATGGACAGATGTTCCACAGTCTGCCATAAAAGCCATCTGTAAAAGAGAAGCTACCAATGAAACTACTAAGTTCCCTGTCAGGCTAGTAGATCAACTTGGAGTTCCTACCTCAGTAATTCCAGAGGCTTACGTCTTTCCAGTAAGCTTAAAAGTAAGTCTGAATGATCAGTTGACTCCAACAGACTTACAAGTCGCTCAAGATCTCAACCCAGTCATTGGACCAGTCAAACAAGCCATCCAACTTGGAAAGCCTCTTGATACATCAACGACTCAACCGCCTGATGTGTCTTTGCTAAGTCGTGAGAGCTCAAAACTCGAACTGAAAGAGAAAATACTGTATCAACAGAGAAAATTGCATAATGGTACAGTTCGCAAACAACTGGTTTTACCAGGCCGATACAGAACTACTGTAATGAGATCCCTACATGATGAATGTGGACATTTGGGAGTAGACAAAACAACAGAGCTTATAAAAGATCGTTTTTATTGGCCCCGCATGAATGCTGATGTGGACAATTACATTAAAACATGTGGACGGTGCATCTCTCGAAAAACACTCCCACAACGTTCATCTCCACTCAGTCAGATCACTAGCAACGGTCCCTTAGATCTAGTCTGTATTGACTATCTACAGATTGAACCTGACAGCAAAGGAGTAGCTAATGTCTTAGTAGTAACTGATCACTACACAAGATATGCCCAAGCATTCCCTACAAAAGACCAAAAATCAGTCACTGTTGCCAAAGTGTTATGGGAAAAGTATTTTGTGCATTACGGACTTCCTGCCAGGATACACTCAGATCAAGGTCGAGACTTTGCAAGTCGCCTTATCAAAGAGCTCCTGTCCATGCTAGGTATCCGTAAGTCACGTACTTCACCATATCATCCGCAAGGAGATACCCAGCCGGAACGTTTCAACAGAACCTTGCTCTCCATGCTTGGAACTCTTGAAAACGTGAAGAAACAAAACTGGAGTCAGCATATCAGTCAGTTAGTACATGCGTACAACTGCTCAAAAAATGAGTCAACTGGATATGCTCCCTACTATTTGATGTTTGGACGCAATGCAAGGTTGCCCATTGACATCTGCTTCGGTGCTGTTCTTGAAGATGATGCTGAGATGACTCACCTGCAGTACGTTGATCGGATGAGGAAAGATCTAAAACAAGCATACCGTCTAGCCACCGAAAGTGCAACGAAGAACCATCTCCGAAACAAGTCACGCTATGACCAAAGAGTAAGAGACCAACCTCTTCAAGAAGGAGATAGAGTCTTGATAAGAAACCTTGGCCTTACTGGTAAGCATAAATTACAAGACAGATGGAAATCAACGCCATATATTGTCATCGCACAGTTGCCGAACCTACCTGTTTACAAGGTGAAACCGGAACAAGGACCTGGAGGTGCAAAAACTCTACACAGAGACCATCTTCTGCCAATTGGTTACCTGGTTAGAATCCCAGATAACTCAGTTTCACCTGACAGAGTCAGAACCTTTGTCACCAGAAGACATCATTCCAACAGACGTCAGACATGTGACCAAGAAGATGGACGAGCTAATGCTTGGTCAGAGTCAGACTCAGACCAGGCGTATGTCTATAAGTATCCCACACTCACCACTGATGATGTCAGGAGACGGAACTTTAATACAGACAAACCCAGTCTGGAACCTATTCCATCTGGTCCCACGTCTGAGAGTGAACCAGGAGTGGAGGAAGTATCGTTTGAAAGTCCCCACGAAGAGGAACGTCAGCTGTTGAACGTAGAAACAGACACCAATGATACGGCTGCAGACACCAATGATACGGCTGCAGACACCGATGTGGAGTTGCCAACTCAAACAAGACCTAACACTTGAAAGTCAAAGTGAGAGCTAAAACCAGTCATCCGTTTGACTTATGACAAACCTGGAGCGCAGTCTGAGGAGCCTGTAACTATTGTACACCAAGGCATGGTTATTCAGTTGAACCTCATTAGCACCAGAGACAAAAGCCATAATGTAAAACGCTCTAAACACCCAAGGCCCTACCCTGGGTCTAAGTCTAAAATCCTACGTTAGATGAGGACATCTAAATATTTTAGACGGGGGAGGGTGTAGCCTGGTCTAAAATGTCTATTTTTGATTATCAAGGTTAAAAAGAGATAAATATTGTTGTGTGAATACTTTATTGTAAATATTTCATAATGTGTTAATGTGCTCATAATGTGAGTTAAAAATGCATTAAAAGCATGGCTAAAATCCCAATAATTAGAAGATCAGTCATAATTTAAGTGTTAAATAAGTTAAAAGTTATAAACAGGCAAATGGTTTAATAATTCATGTAGGAAAATACTTTGTATTTGTTACAAGTTGTTTGGAAAAACTACATTTCTGAAACCTGTGCTCAACCTAACTTGTTGGGTTGTTATTTTCTGTAATCCCATTTGTTGATGTAACCCAATCAGAGGTAATTAGGGCGGGATCTGAGTGAGCCGAGGGTGAAGCACTGTTTGAGCTAGTTACCGGAGGAGGCTGCTAATCAGAGCTAACAGGAAAACGGTCGAAAAACTAGTCGTGGATGCAGAGTCTAAGTTGCTGTTATGGACTGTTTAACCCTGTGATGATGGACCGAGAGGAATTCTCTGGACTCTTCTGCTGTGGATAGAGCGACGTGGGTTTTGTTCCGGATGTACTACAGCCAGCCAAGTGAGGAATCTAACTCCAGCCATGTGTCGTGTTGGGCGCAGCTTCAGACTGAGTTTAACCCCCCCAGCTTGTTTTCGCACCTAACCAAAGGATTTGTGAGTAACATCTAGCACGTGCCTTTTATTTTATGCTTCGTCTGACAAGTGAAGCGGCCATTTCAGTTTCTGGTCCCAACGAGCCCGAGCACCGACCAGGCCTGCAACGTTTCTTTAGTTACTTGAGCTCAAATATTGAAACTTGAACTGAACTTAACCGGGAATTATTTGTTATTTGTATTCTTATTTCTTTCTCCTGAAACCCTTGAATTTGAGTGGCTGAACTGCAAGAAGTCTCATTTTAGTTTACGGAAACACTATACAACCAGGACTATTGTAAACTTTTATTTTGAATACTGTTTTTTTTTACTAAATTCTATATTTAAATTTAAAGCTTTTGGTGTTGTGTCATAATTATTATTTACAGAGTTCATGATTTGTGAAGGTTACTGAAAAAAGGAAAAAGGAGTTTAAATCTAAATAGATTCATTATCCTTAGTGGGAATTGAGACAACCTATTAATATTTTCACTAAGTGGAGGCACCGCCATCATTGGAATTTATGAATAAATGTATAAAGGATAAAAAACTGTTAAATATTGTATCTCCTGTTTACCAGACTTAGTATTTACCGTACCCAGGGCCCCACTCCTAGTACTACCACCGCATTGACGGAAAGTTAATATTAGCTACTTGAGCTGGGTGCTACAATCGGTTTAAAAAATATGGAGCATATTTTGGATTTGAAACAGCCCACATGGGCTGGGGAAAAGTTTAGACTTTGGTAAAAATCCCCTAAACTTAAACATTGTACTGCAGCTGTGACAATTTTGTTCACAATTAGTTTTCTAAGAAAGATCACATTGAATAAGTTTCCTGTCAGGAGCCTGAATCAGAAAATCAGCTTTTTTAAATTCAGAATCAGAATCAGAATCAGAATAGGTTTTATTGCCATTGTTTGAGAACAAGTTCACAAACTAGGAATTTTTCTCGGTACAATCGTGCACATAAAACATTTAAGATAAATAAAAATAAAATAAATAAAAATAAAAAGAATGAGCTATAAGGCTAAAGTCTTTATAAATATTATAATCTGTATGTATATAAAAGAACAATGAAAAGATAAACATCCTTTTTAACATAAGAACAGCAGCAGGGTTCCATTCACAGATGTGCAGGTGAATGACAGCAGCAGATCTAAGTGTGGTCAGACCACACAGTGCAGTAAAGTAAAGTCACGTAGTGCAGATGGTTATATCCTACATGGGTCTTTAACTGAACTATCGGGTCTTGTATCATGTGGTTCATCTCATTTAACAAGTTTGCCTAAATTGATGACTAATTTATATTTACCAAACAGATAATTAAAGTTGCAGATCAGTCAATCTCAGAGCTACCATTTTAAGTCTGCTGATCAGGCTTCACTCTCACAGATTCCGATTTGAAAAATCAAAAATACAAAACCAGCTTTAATCTTTGAGATTTTGAAATGTAGTTTCACTGCATACCTAAGGAAGCAAGCAGATGGATGTCTGTTCATTGCATAAAACACAACATTCCCTAAACATATATTCTACTGTTTTGAATATTTCAAACCTCAAACTGATGAAACATAATTTTATGTGCAGATACTGAGTGTTTGTCATTATTAAGCCATTTCCTTAAGGAGATTCTACAGGGAAAGGAGAATATCTCTTTAGGTTATCTGTGGTGTTTCCCGTGTTTATAATCCCTTTCTGTTGATAATAATAATAATAATAATAATAATAATAATATAATAATAATAATAATAATAATACATGTTTGCACCATACATCCTTAAAAAATGAAATGCATATTTATGTCTTAGAATTACAATTTCTAAAAAAAAGTTGTAATATTTAATGAGGAAGATTTAAGATCACTCATAAATGGATGACGTTACAAAATTCCCTTCTTGTTGAAGTGATCTGTTGAGCTTTCTTTAGAAAGCAGTGAAGAACAGTTTATTTAAAAGATTCAGAGGAGATTAGTACTCTGAAATGTAAACTTTTATGTTTCAGTGAAATTGCTCTTCTCCTCTGAGTCTTTAACCCAGAGATTCGCTCCTGTGAATCTCCCAGACTGATGCTTTAGTTCTCATTATAATTTTAATTCTCAGCTTCATGGGTGCACCAAGGTTTTTCTCCATGCACCATGTGAACATACACACCCGTGCTCAACTTCCTAATTATATTTTGTAAAGTCAAATTTGTAGTATTCTGATGAAAAAGAAATGAAAGACTTAATGTGTCCTTAAACATCGTTTTGTGTCAGAGTCGGCTTTGCCCTAATTTCCTCGGTCACATGCTGAGTAAATGTGTCGACCTTCTGATGTTTTTAACGACTCCCACAAAAAGGAAAGTGTTCATGTGTGGGTGTTTGTCCACAAGTCATCTGACTGCACAATTAAGTGCTACACTTTTCTTAGATCTCCCTCTCCCTGTGAGTCCAGCTCCATCAGAAATTTTTATCTTGTGTGGAGAAGGAGAAAAAATGAGGGAAGAAGGGGGTGAAGAAAACAGAAATTGAAGAGAAAGAAGAACAGCTCGAATAGCTTATAATGTCCCTGTCAGGCCAGGGCCGTGCTGAGACTTTGAGAGGTGCAGGTAGTCAAAGTTAAAAGGGCTACATAGAGCAAGAATTTGATATGGCTTACAATGACATTACTTAAAGTATAGCATCCTGATTAACAACAACCAATATTTATCCAGAATCTAATTGGGAATTACAACATAATACATCAACGTCATCAAACAGGGACCATGCAAATTAAAGTAGTCAATTTTTTATCTGATGTGGTTCAATGTAGCTATTGAGACACTGCTACTGGGCTGTGTTGATCTTAGACCGTAGACACTGAAAAGAACATAGGAGAGCTGTTGGCTAATTAGACAAGTGTTATTAAGTACATTACAGAATAATTTAACTTGCTGCTGTCTCACTGAATAAACCCTAATATCTGACTGTTTAATCTCCACAGCATCTCTGCTGCAGAAGCTTTAAAGAACAAACCAGGTCAGAGAGTCTGGCTCTACTTGTCAATAGCAGTGTTAGCACCTCTGAGAGATTTAGATTTTTTAAAGTCGAGAGATAAAATAAAATTATTTTTTTTTCAAACAAAGCAATGAGGTAAAAATATTTTTACTTCATTACTATCCATGTGCTGGTAAGGCCTGGCCTGGGGGGGGCGTCCATCCACTTTAGTTGTTGCTGTTGCGTTTTGATGTGGGGTTGAGGAGTTGTGGGGGGTTGGGTGTCGGTACTGAAAGTTGGCCCGGGGTGGCGGCGGTGGTTGTCGTGTCTTGGGTTGAGGCTATCATCAATAGATAAATGCTGCCCAGAGATCAATACTCACCTCTGGACTTACCATCCAGTGCTTCCCAGCTGATTTTCCTGTGAAGGTCATCCTGGTTCCTGCCATTATTCATCCCTTACAAAATAATTAAATCTGCCATTAGTCTCCAGTGGGTGTTGTGCAAGACTAAACCGAGACATGACACTCTCCTGCTCCTGCTATTTTGGACTTATATTTTCCCAGTATCAAAGCATCGTTCTGGCTCTTTTTTTCCCCTTTCCTCGACTTATTCCATTGATCTTATGGTTTTAGGTATCTTCTTGACTCACATGCACAAAACTCTCAGAAAGATTTTAAAAGGTTTATTGAAGTGATTGGCAAAGTGGATCTGGGAGGTGCTGGGGAACTGTAGGAAACTGCTGGGGAATGGGAGTTGGAGCACTGAAATGAGCAGATGAGTTGAAGTTTACAGACTGAGAGATGATAAATTAATGGTTACTGCGGTGACAAACTGGAAACACCAGTGGAGGTTGAGTGGAGTTGGAGGAACACTAGTGTGGGGGCTGCACTGGAGGCTGGAGGCTAGCTGAAATGATGAGCTGAAGATTTACAATGATAAAGGCTGATCTGAGAGTTTCTTACATGGAGGCTTTGAAAGGCAGACAGGAGGCACACTAATGATGATGTGGAGTTGATTGGGCTACAGCAGGAAGTAGATGGAACGAGGAACATGCGAGATGAAATCCGGTAATCCTTGAATGGAGGTATGAGTTTTGAGATGAGGGATATGGAGCTCAAGGGGGTAAGGATGTTCAACAGGTACCTGGGGGAGGAGGACAAGGAGAGGGTAAGGCTCATGAGTAAACATAGGAAAATAGTGGAGGATTCACAGAGGGCTATAAATCTTACAATGAATGCAAACACTCAGGCAGTGAGTGATTAGTTTCCAGCTCCCTTTCTCCTCCTGGCGATCTTTGATGAGCTGCAGGTGTGTGGACACAAGTCTCCACCAACAAGAGCTGGAAGCTGAACTGGTGTCTGCACTGCAACCTCCAGTGGACCACCTGTGGAATAGATGTTTAAGCACAACCACCACAAAAACCAAGCTTCTAGACTCATAGCAATTTATTTTAGTTTTTTCCTCTTTAACTTCAGAATATTTTATTTCCTTTTCTTCTTGTAGTCCAGTCGTGTAGTCTATGTGCAGGTATCATTATACTCCATTCTAATATGCTTTGCTTGTTGCTGCCATTCAGTCTCAGTCTGACCAATGATGCCTTTCAATGACCTGCAGAGTAGAGGGTGACAATATTTCGGGATTCCCACGGGTCACGTGATTCCTGCGGGATTCCCGCGGGACGGAAGTCTATTTCACTGTTGGTAACGTGATCGGGACGGGACAGGAAATAATCCACGGGATCGGACGGGAAACCAGAAATTATAATTTTTTTTTTTTTTTTTTTTTTACATTTATCTTGTCAGATATTAATTAAATTAAATTCACTTCAGTTTATTTATATAGCTCCGTTTTAGAAGCCTCTTGAACTGGAAAAATAAAAAAACTCTGAATATTAATCAATATAGAGATCTCCTTCTGGATTACATTGGTCTAGAAACGGCATCTGCCTCCACATCTGATCAATCTTTCTGGTCACCCTTGATCAGTTCCATCACCTAGTGGGGTCGGGCCCTTGATTCTGTTCTGTGGGACACGGTTGCCGATGTGGAGCTTAAGGGTTGGTGGTGACTGCAGGGGGTCCTTGGGGGTGGGTCCGCTTGCGGTTGGGGCGGTAGGTGCCGTGACTCTCGCCTGGGGTGGGACTTTGGGGGCTTTGTGTGGTGACTCCTAGTGGCTGCATGCGGCGCCTTAGAGGGGTCGTGCTGGCGGACACGGGTTACTGGCCTGGTGCTGTGCTGCTCTGGGAGGGTCTGGGCTGGAGGTGGGGGCCTCTGGCCGGTTTTGGTTGGCCTCCACGGTGACTGACCGGTTGGTGGGGTGTGGGCTAGTGGGTGGAGGTGCTGGGTTCTGTTGCCTCCCGGCCATCTGGCGGAAGTAGCAAGGCTGGAGGAGGTCGGCCTGGGGGTTGGCCGCCTGGGGCTTTGGTCTGCTCACGGGTCTGGCGCGACATGTCCGGGGTACCCGAGTCGGTGGTGCGCCGGGTTCCGGCCTCGGCGTGGGGGCCCTCGGACGCTGGCGGTGCCTGGGGCGTCTCTTATTGGCGGGGAGGCTTTTTACCATCTAGCACAGGTGCTCTTTTTAACGGGGTGCGCTTGGGACGGGAGGGGGAGGGCGTTGAGGGGGAGGGGGGGGCTAAACTCAACCTGGGTGTCTAGCAGGGGCGGCTGGCCCATGATGGGCGATAGTGCATCGCCCTCCTTGAGTCACGCGAAAAAAGAGAGGAGAAAGACAGTTTTATTTTGCCGGTCCAACTCTGCATATTACTGTCCAATCAACAGCCTGAATGTCACTTTCCAACCTAAAACCCCGCCCCCTTGGGGCGATCTCAGTCAGATTGAAAATCGCCCCAGGCGCTCCCATAGAGTTACATTGTGAGATTTTGCGCTGATCCGCCTGTGGCCTCTGTACTCTGTGGGACCCTGGATGCATACATCTCTTGCCTCCTCCATGTCTGTGTCGATTCCTGTAGGACGGATTGACGGTTCCTTACACCAGCTATCAATCACTTGCATGGGGAAACCTTATTCCGACCTGCATGCTCGCACACACATAGGTGTGGGGACATTGGTGTGGACGGGCATATCTTAAACTGAGGTTATCATCATTAGTTAGTTGTTCACAGGAGCTTACCAGAAACATTTGTATTATGTTCATTAATCCATGCTTGTGTGTAGTGAATGTGTAATTCTTAGTTTATTCTACTAGATCCGAACTATTGGTTTGGTTCTGTACAGTTTGTTGTTTTTGTTTTTTATTACTGTTTCTCTGCCGTCCGGCAGAGGTGGAGGACTGGGATGTTTTCTTGTGTTCTTTGTTTGCCTCCCTGTCTTGTGTCGTCGGTTCGCGCCTCTGTTGGTCCGGTTTCTTTTCTTCACCTTCTTCCTTTCTCCCTTCTTGTCTCGGTTTAGTGTCCATGACGTCAGGAAATTGAACCCACAGTAATCACTAATAAAGATTTTTCATACATATACATCAAGTGGCGTACTACAGTGAAGCTGTAATACTCTGCTTGGGAAAGTAAAACTGTTGGGCTTGTACTTGGTACTCAGACACCAATTCTGAGTAGCATACTGCTAGACAGGACACGTTAAAAAAAAAAAAATATATATATATATTATATAGCGCCGTTTCACAACAGATGTCATCTCAAGGCACTTTACAAGAAGAGTTATTACAATACAATGTTTAATTTAGAAATTAGAGAACCACAGAAGATTGCGTCGTGTAATTCTCAGCAATCCCTCACACTGAGCAAGCACGAAGCGACAGTGGAAAGGAAAAACTCCCTTTTAACAGGAAGAAACCTCCGGCAGAACCAGGCTCAGCACAAGCGGTCATCTGCCGAGACCGTCTGTGGTTTGGAGAATACAGAACAGAGACACAGAAAGAGCAACAGAACTGATGCAGAAGTTTGTTGCAGGACGTGGAGAACTTTCCGTCACTGCAATGCCATCTTAGTCAGGGTCGTCAAGCAGGGCGGGTCAGGAGCACCTACTGTAGGAAGAGACTAAGAGAAAACAGGTTAGCGCTTGAATTGACAGCACATCATGCAGTTGGGGAGAAGTAGGAGAGAAAGTAGGAACAGACCCTAATAATGTCCTCCAACAGCCTAGCCTAAAGCAGCATAGCTACTAACATTAACCTGTCTCCTAGCTACTAGGAGACCTAGCTACTAACACTTTCTACCTGGCTTACATTAACCTATCTCTACCTAGCTACTCTACCTCTTCCTATCTCTTCCTAGCTTTTGACACTCTACCTGACTACTAACATTAACCTGTCTCCTAGCTACTAGGAGACCTAGCTACTAACACTCTCTACTTGGCTTACATTAATCTATCTCTACATTAATCTATCTCTACGTAGCTACTCTACCTCTTCATATCCCTTCCTAGCTTTTGACACTCTACCTAGCTACTAACATTAACCTATCTCTTCCTAGCTACCTGTCTAACCTGTCTCTAACTGCCTATTAACATATCTCTAACTGTAAGCTTTGTCAAAGAGGAAAGTTTTAAGCCTAGTTTTAAAGATATACAAATTGTCTGCTTCACAAACCAACCCTGGGAGCCTGTTCAATAGGAGGGGAGCCTGATAGCTGAAAGATCTGCCACCCATTTTACTTTTAGCAATCCTAGGAACTACCAGTAAACCTGCAGTCTGAGAGCGAAGGGCCCTGTTTGGAACATATGGAACAATCAGGTCTCTTATGTATGATGGAGCTAGAATAATAATAGCTTTATATGTCAGAAGGAGGATCTTAAATTCTATTCTAGATTTTACTGGGAGCCAGTGAAGAGAAGCTAGAACAGGGGAAATGTGATCTCTTTTAATATTCATCAGAATCCTAGCAGCGGCATTTTGGACTAACTGAAGACTTTTAATTGTTTTCTGTGGACTACCTGATAATAAAGAGTTACAGTAATCCAGTCTTGAAGTAATAAAGGCATGGACTAGTTTTTCAGCATCATTCCTGGACAGGATGGTTCTAATTTTTGCAATATTCCTAAGGTGAAAAAAGGAAATCCTAGAGACTTCTTTAATGTGAGATTTAAATGACATATCTTGGTCAAAAATAACACCGAGGTTCTTTGCTTTATTACTGGAGGCTAATTTAATGCCGTCCAGGTGAAGGCGTTGACTAAGTAGTTTATTTTTCACAGCTTCTGGTCCAAAGACGACAACTTCTGTTTTATCAGAATTCAGATGCAAGAAGTTTAGAGTCATCCAAGTTTTTATGTCTTCCAGACATGCCTGTAGTCTACCTAACTGATTGGATTCATCAGGATTAATGGATAGATATAGCTGTGTATCATCAGCGTAACTATGGAATTTTATCCCATGCTGCCTAATTATTTTACCAATAGGAAGCATATATATAGTAAAGAGAATCGGCCCAAGCACTGAACCCTGTGGTACTCCGCAAGTAACTATTGAGGTTGAGGAAGATCTATCATTTACCTGAACAAACTGAAATCTGTTAGACAAATAAGATTTAAACCAACCTAGTGCTGTTCCTATTATACCGACACTTTGAAGCCTTTCTATGAGAATATTGTGATCAACAGTGTCAACGGCAGCACTGAGATCTAACAGGACCAGAATGGTCACCAGTCCATTGTCTGAGGCTATGAGAATATCATTAGTAACCTTCACCAGAGCTGTTTCAGTGCTATGATGAGCTCTAAAGCCTGACTGAAACTTCTCAAACAGCTCATTATTGTTTAAATGCTCACATATATGGTGTGCAACTATTTTCTCAAGAATTTTAGATAAGAAGGGAAGATTAGACATCGGTCTATAGTTAATTAAGTAATTTTGATCAAGAGATGGTTTCTTAAGTAGAGGTTTAATTACAGTTATCTTAAACTCCTGTGGTACATATCCATTGACTAAGGATAGATTCATTATATTTAAACTTGGAGCAGCGATCAGAGGGAAAACTTCTTTTAAGAGTTTAGTTGGGATTGGGTCTAAAACGCAAGTTGAAGGTTTGATGAAGCTAATAATTTTAGTGCATCAGAAGGTTCGGCTGCATTAAAGCAGTTTAAGCGTATATTAGGTTCAACCATTTTTGATGTTGCCTCATTAACTAGGGAGGAAGCAAGCATATTGGGAAGGTTCCCAATTATCTTATTTTTTATAGAGTCTATTTTATTTATAAAGAATTGCATGAAGTCATCACTACCAAGAGCTTGGGGAATGGTTGGCTCGATAGAGCTATGATCCTGTGTGAGTTTAACAACTGTATTAAAAAGAAACCTAGGATTATTTTTATTCTCCTCGATTAAAGATGAATAATATGCTGTTCTAGCTGTTCGAAGGCTCTTTTTATAAAGCAATAGACTATTTTTCCACACTAAATAGGAATCCTGTAAATGCGTGGAGCGCCATTTTCTCTCTAGTTTTCTAACGTTCTTCTTCAGGGTATGTAGCTCTGAATTAAACCAGGGAGCTAATCTTCTAAGGCTGGTCACCTTCTTTTTCAGTGGGGCAACTTTGTCTATTGCCAGACGCAGGGAGGAATTAACGCTATGAACTAGAACGTCAAGTTGTGAGGGGTTACGAGTTAAATCACTGTTTTCTATTGTACTTTTATGTACTGAGGAAATTAAAGTTGGAAGAGCTTCTTTAAAACTTGCTACAGCGTTGTCTGATAACGTTCTGGTATAATGAAGTTTTCTTTCAGGTTTTATATGATCTGTTAGAGTAAGTTTAAAAGTGATGAGGAAATGATCAGACAGGATAGGGTTATGTGGAAAGACTGTTATTTCTTCACAGTCAATGCCATAAGTCAGCACAAGATCTAAGGTGTGGTGACCGCGATGGGTTGGTCCCTGCAAATTTTGAGTAAAGCCTATTGAGTCAAAGATAATGTTAAAAGCTGTACTTCGACTATCACTTTCATTATCAACATGAATATTGAAGTCTCCGACTATAATGACTTTATCAGTGTTTAAAACTAAGTCAGATAGAAAATCTGCTATCTGATCTAAAAATTGAGAATAAGGGCCTGGTGGACGATATAAGACCACGAATAAAAGATTAAATGCTCAAAGGAACTGTAATTATTATTTTTTTGGAGATTAATTAGTAAATTTGAATGAAAGATGGTGGCTACACCACCTCCTCGACCAGTACTTCGAGGGACACTAAAGTTTAAGTAGCTAGGGGGAGTTGACTCATTTATTGTGACATGGTCCTCTTCCTGCAACCATGTCTCTGCAAGACAAAACAAATCAATATTATTTTCACAAATTAAGTCATTTACTAAGAGTGTTTTTGAGGGGAGAGATCTTATGTTCAGTAAACCACATTTAATTAATTTATTTTTCTGTTCAGTCAGAGTTGTATTTATCTTTATGAGATTTTTATACTTTGCTCTAGTAGCATTAACTTTTAATTCATTAGTTTTGGGCAGTGGACGGGAAACTGTCTCTATAGGGTAGTGGGTGGGTGGCAGTCCCTGATCCCTGAGCTGGACTCTGGGTTGTCACGGCAATGGGGAACTAGAGATAACCCTATCAATGTTCCTGGAAAGAAGCGAAGCTCCGTCCGCGGTGGGATGGATGCCGTCTCTACGTAACAGTCCAGGTTTTCCCCAGAAGGCCCCCCAGTTATCAATGTAGCCCACATCGTTTTCTGGACACCACCTTGACAACCAAAGGTGAAACGACAGCACACGGCTGTACATGTCATCGCTAGTACGATCAGGCAGGGGACCAGAAAAAATTACAGAGTCAGACATCTTTTTGGCAGCCCTACACACCGAAGCTACGCTAATTTTAGTGACCTCCGATTGCCGTCGCCGGGTGTCATTGCCAACAGCATGGATAACGATCCTGCTGTACCGCCGTTTGTCCTTGGCCAAAAGCTTCAGATGGGACCTAATGTCCGCAGCTCTGGCCCCTGGAAGGCATTTGACTGTGGTCTTTCGTGTCTCTAGAGCCACGTTCCTAACTATGGAGCTGCCAATTACAAGAATCGGCCTCTCCTGCTCGGTGGGTGCGTCGCTGAGCGGGGCGAACCTATTGCTCAGAGAAAGGGGCTGGATGTTGGCCACGGGCTGGGGTCTGGCGCTAGGCTTCCTACGAACCGTCACCCAGCTCGCCTCAGATCCCGTCTGCACGGGAGCTGTTGGAGGACGGTTAAGGGGTCCTGTCCTAATTGACTCCGCGCTAGCTAATGCTGGGCCTGGCTGTTCTACAGCGCGGAGCCGGGCCTCTAGCTCAGAAACCCTTGCCTCCAAGGCTACAAAAATGCTGCACTTAATACACCTACCAACTCCACTAAATGAGGCGGAGGAGTAACTAAACATCTGACAGAGAGAGCAGGAGAGAGGAGGAGGTTCTGAGAGAGACGGAGGAACAGGAGACAAAGCTGCCGAAGCCATGCTAGCCGTGAAGCTAAGCTAACCTAGCGGTACCTTACCGAGCCCAGAAAACCAGTGTAACGCTTAAGAGTCCCAGAACGCAAAGAACACCAACAGAAAATAAATGTTTTAATGTGTTTGTGTGTTAAAGCAACTCAGAAAAACTTCTGGACAGAGAAAATTAGATTAATTCAAGAGAGAGAGAAACCCCGACTTGCTACAACCGAGTGAGTCACCAAACAGGATTTGAAGCGATACGTCTTACCAACGCAGTCTCCACCTCCAGAGTCCCGGTCCCGGAAAATAAATCTGTTGAGTTAATAGACAGCTGCCTGTTAACTAATGCCATTAAGTCTGACTGGGATGCTAGTCACTCTACAGCATGTAAAACCTATATATAGGGAATTAGCTTTAAAAAATGACGCTGCGATGCGGTGCCAATGTGTGTGGTTATTAACTCCGCTGCAAAATGCAATTCCATCGGGTCTACTAAACTGCACGTACCAAAACTGAAACTGCTACGTTGTTGCTACACCACCTGGATAAACTGGTGAGCATATGATATCCGACTGAAAATGTGTGTATCTTAATAGTTTGGTAGTCAGACGAATCCATTCCATTCATGACGTGGTAAGGTGGCAAAACAACAAGAATACAGGATATGGTTAAAGATGGCGGATAAAGCTAAATAGATGATCTTTGATACTGTGCTACGCTATGGTTTAAAGGGGGCGGGGGGAGCGAGCGCCATAGGAGGTAAATTACTAATCTACGGGATTCGGGTCGGGAGTCTTTCTCTCGGGATTTTTTTGGGACAAGATTTTTTGTGTGGGGCTGTCACGTGATCGGGACGGAACGGGAGCGACAATTAATTCTTGTGTCACCCTCTACTGCAGAGATACAAAAAAACATCCATCCACCTATCGTCTATACCCGCTTATTACCGGTGCTTATGCTGCAGCAATCATAGGGCAGGGACAACAGGTCAAAAGTCTATCTCAGGGAAACACAGGGACACACACAGGATAAACAACCACACATTCATAAAGTGTTGGGGAGAATACTTTGTAAATGTATTTAGTTACAGAATACTGAATACCTGCTTTAAAATGTATTCTGCAACATATTCCGTATGTTATTCCGTTACTTTGCTGAATCCTGGTACTGTACTCTAAATACTTGGCATAAAAATAGCATTAAGTCTATTAAATTTCACAAAATGCGCTGCATGAAAACATAGGGCCTACTAATGCTAAACATTATGTACTGACTGGGAAAAACTACATGAGAGATTTTATATATACTAATTTGAAATGAAATTTAGCTGTTTTTGAGCAACAGCCAATTGGGCTATTTGCAACTTTGTGTATAAATATGCAAAGTATTGTGAACAGACACTTATTGCACTCTAAATGGAAAGCTTTTATCCTTATAACCCACATTTGCGGGAAGCCCATCACAACAACATATCATCAAGCTAACATAATTTACCACTGTAACTGTGAGAAATGACCTAACACGATACAGCAAAACTAGACAGACACAGTCTATAAAAATAACTTACTTTAAGATGTTTTTTCAGATTAAATGTTGAGTATTTGGATGTGGCTAGTACGTTGTTAACTGGCAGACAAAGATTGCACTGCACCGGCAGATTTCGCTCACCCGCCACCTGTCCTTCTTTAGAGTGAAAAACTGCTTGAATTTCCAGGACGTGATTGCATTACTTCCTTCACTGCTTGTAGGTTGATTTGGCTACGGTTGGGGCTCCAACCCCTCCAGCTCCTGGTCTGAATCCATATATGGCCACTCACGGTAACGCTGGTGCTTGCTACTCGGGAGTGTTTCGGCCATCTATGATTTCACCAGCATGTTGTTGGGGTATTATGGGCTACACAATGTGGAGACACACATTTCCCACAAATATTCCAACGGTATTACGAAAGTAACTGTATTCTGAATACCATGTTTATAAATAGTAACTGTAACAGAATACAGTTCCTCATAATTAGTTTTTTAAATACGTAACGGCAGTGCATGTATTCCGTTACTCCCCAAAACTGCATACATGCAGTTTTCTAATTTAGAGACAAATTAGGTTAACAAGAGAGACCATTTAACCTAATTGTCATGGTTTTGGACCTTGGGAGAAAGACAGAGTACCTGTTCGCTGGGACAACAGGAGCTAACAATCCTAATGTGAAAGGTCCTGAAAGCATCATCTGCTATAGAGGTCCTTGACATTGCCTATTTGATTGTCATGTTTCCAATCTTTCCTTAATATATGGAAATGTATCCTCAGATACATGATTTGAGGATCTTTCAAGCTGGATTCTCCACCAAGTTATTTCAGTTCATCTTTCCCAAATGCTTGGTTTTAACAGGCTGTCCATTCTCCTGAATCCATCTGTCTCTGTTCTAAGATTGTCTTGTTCCAAATAGATTTAGCACTGATGTCAGACAACAACACAGCACTCAGATTTAGATCATGGGTCTTGTTCCTCTCATTCACAAATATCCTGTCCAGGAAACCATGAAGGGACTCCTTTTCCCTGCATAAGCACTGATAACAGGGAGAACATTCATTCTCATTCTATGCAGTGTAGAATTAAATTTTTGTAAAAAATAATTCAGTGCATGTTCAAGCAGAGACAAGGAGCCAATTTCCAGTTCTCAGTTTTATTCCAAACAGATTAAGATAATGCAGTTTACAGAGAAACATGCCCATTTTCTCTGGGCCAGATAAAGACATCTGACCACGAATGGTTTTCATGCCATAACTTTTATAGACATCCAAAAACTTCCCAGAATCTGGGCGTCTCTTCTCCCTCGGAATCTGCTCCAATCAGAACGTTTTTAAAAAGTGTCTTGACCCCGACTGGTCCGTCAAGAATTATGCATTCATAAGATGGAAGTGTCCTCCTCCTGGGTCCAGCTCAAAAGTTCATTCTGAGTTTTATGGTTTTATGGTCCTGGTTCCTCCCCTACATCTAATCTACAGACATCCTGGTTTTACAGCCTGCAATAAAACTCTTTGTCTCAGAGGTCCTCAAAAAGGTCACACATACTCCCAACATATACTGGTTCACTCTCAACAGACATATGCTTCTTTGTAATTCTAAGCCTTTGTTTTATTGAGGTACCATGTGCTTTTTCTTCAATTGCAAATTGGTGTCTAGGGACAGGAGGATGTAGGTGTCCTGGGGGTGCTGTTGAGGCCGCATAAGAATCTCCAACAACCGCAGGGGGTTCTGTCTGGGTTGCATAAGGAGGAGGGAATAGTGTGACTTCATCACTGAGTCTTTTCATAACAAAAGCCCCAAAAAAGTAAAATACAACAGCAGTCATAAAAAATGAAACCCTCTCACTATTCAGGGAAAGCTATAGGAACTTAAAAATAAGAGTATGTTTGAAATCACAAAGCTCATCTTTTGCTTTAGAACAAGACAGGGTCCAGCCTCACTCTAGAGTTGGGTTCCAGATCACAGTTTATGTGAAGACAACTACTTCTAAAACAGACTTTTTTGCCGCCAGTGAACAGATACAGTATGCTGCCAAAACCAGATTATGATGCTGGGAACTCGACCCTATCCCTACCTGGGACCGATTATCCCTCGTCTGGCTGTAGAAGGTTACCTTTACAAATCAAGGAATACTTTTTCTGTCTGCATCTGTTCATTTTTTGGTGTTGTGGAGAGACTATTGGCCATCCCCAGTAGTTAAAGGGCAAGACTAAGGTTACATCCTGGACATGTGCAAACATGACACAGTATGGCCATAGCTGGGATACAAATCCAGGACCAGTTTACAGTCTTATTTTCATTTTGATGTAAAAAATATTTGTCAGATGCCAAAAGGGTGTGAAAGAGCGATTCTACTATTGCTGTAGTGGTCTCAATCTGTGGCCTCATTATTCCACACTAACATCCATTAGCACATGTTATCTGGTGTCAAACTTTGAAATCATTTTGAATTTAGCTCTAATCTTCTTAAGTATTCATCAAGCATATTTTGTGGTATGTGTTTGAAAATTGAACAACATGATGCAGAATGGGAGGAAAAAAAGATCTTCCTTTAAACATCCATGTGAAGTGCCATCAAAGCACAGTGTGTCAGCAGAAGAAAGACAATGTGCCCATTAATAAGATGTTAGTAAAACCAGTGGGGCAGAGCAGATTTGACAGATGGCCACAAACCCCATCTCTGAAACCGCCTTCACATGAACACAGTTTTTTTTTGGCCTTGGAACAACTCATCTTCTTTCTTCTTATGAAATTCTCTGTTTCTAACCCAAACACTTCCCCCACTGTCAGATCTCCCTTCTTTCACTGTCCTTTACCAGCTTTAAGTCTGCACATGCATTTCTTTCACATTTAAATCTATTGTTTTTTGCTTAAAATGTCAATGATTCAACTGTGCATTACTAACTTAATTTTCATTATCCCACAACCAATTTTCCACAGGCTGCATCATGTTTAAATGAAAAGTGAAAATCAATAAATGGGATGATTCCAACACACAAATTATAGTTAAGATCAGCCTTAAACTTGTGGACAATCTTGACGTGTAAGAAGATACATTTGATACATGCCAAAATGCAAAGGCAAGACAACTAGGTCACAGAAATCTGCAAAATACTTCGAAAAAATACTATATTAATATAATGGATGGATGGAAAGATGGAAATACAAAAGATTGGAACAGAACGCTAAAGTAAAGACACATTAAGATGCATCTCTAAAATGCAGGATTTTGTTAATTTCTCCTATAGTTTGTCCAATTTCAAAGATGAGAAGGAATACACTTGATCTTCTTGAGGGTATCTTACAGTAAATATCTAAAGGTTTGATTGTCTCTTTTCAAATTGACTGTGATGCCATTTCCTACAAACCACTTCATAATATGAGCACCAAACTTCTATTGATTCTTACATTTGAAGTTAATTAAAATAGCTGACAGTATTGTCTCTGCCCATCTACTGTCCTAATGAGATGTGTATTGTGTGTCTTCCCTACCAATTGTGTTCTGATATAGCCTCTTTTAATAGACGACAGTTGTTAAATTGGAACTCAACGTATTGGCATATTTATTACTGATACAAAAACACAAGAAATGGTCCTAAAGTTAGGAGCACTGTAGATATGATAAATTACATGTTGTTTATATACAGCAGTAATTAAATTCCTGGTTTAGGCTTTCAAACAATTAAAACAAAATCATATCTTGCACACTTACAGGAACTATGTATTAGTACTTACTCCTACCGCTACCACGGCTATATCTCCTTATACTCAAACTACTGTTATTAATAACAGTATTCACTTTTTTATTTAAATAGTGCCAATTCACAACAGATGTTGTCTCAAGACACTACACGAAAAGTCATTTCACCACACTTATACAACTTTCCCAATCAGTTAAAAGTTTTCTTTGTAAAAAATCTCAGCAGATTGCTTTGAGTCATTGACGTGAGGTTGTGCCCGGATCATGCAGACTCCAACCTCAGCAATTCCTTAGCAATCCCTCATACTGAGCAAGCATGTAGCGGCAGTGGAGAGGGAAAAACTCCCCTTTAACAGGAAGAAACCTCTGGAAGACCTGGCTCAGTACAAGCATTCATCTGCCACGACTTTCTGGGGTTTTGAGAAGATAGAGAAGAGACACAAATGGAACAAAAGAACTGATGTAATAGTACTTTATATATTAAAGAAAGTAGAAAACTTGACAACAGGACATGGAGTGTGCTCGGTCACTGGGAGCATCATCCGAATCGATGCTCCCCATCTTGCAGGGCACTGCAGCTGAGCAGGATACCAGAGCAGGTGGAGCTTCTATGGAGAGAAAAACACACAGAGAAAAAAGGTTAAAAATCACAATAACAGCAGAAAAAATACATCTGGAGAGTAGTAGAAGAGGAAAGTAGAAGAGTGAAGAAAGGTGGTGAGTCTGTCCTCCAAAAGTCTAAGACTATTGCAACATAACTACAAAGATAAGTCCGGGTAACCTAACCCATTCTAACTATAACCTTTATTAAAAAGGAAGGCTTCAAGCCTGGTCTTAAAAATAGACAGAGTATCTGCTTCATGGACTAAAACTGGGAGCTGGCACAGGAGAGGAGCCTCATAACTAAAATACCTTCCTCCTGTTCTACTTTTAGAAATCCTAGGAACTACCAGTAAACTTGCAGTTTGAGAGTGAAGTGCTCTGTTAGGAACATATGGAACAATCAGGGGCCATATTCACAAAGACTCTTATCTTACCGCTAGGTATTACTCCTAACTCATGCTAAAAGGTCGTACGTATGAGTTGTGGTCTAAAACCTATTCACAAACGCACTAAGAGCTACTTTTACGTAGGACAAATCCCTAAAAGTAAGCTAAGAGTGACGTCCCGTTGCTATGGAAAACGTCATTTCCTATGCATGAGTAAATAGACGGACAGCAGTGTGATTGGTTGTTGAATGACACGTGTGAAACCGGAAAATGGAAAACTTCAATGTCGATAAAAGCGTAATTATGAACAGCGCAAATAGCAGAAATAATGCATGATGACATCTTTGTGTTGGCCACGAGACTGACACTTCATACAACTTACACAGAATAGCCTACTTACAGAGAGGGTGAAGGTTAAAAAACGAAAAGACGTGAAATGCATCATATTACCCTGCCTAACAGCTGCTGATAGCTGGGATAAGCTCCAGCCACACCTGCCCCCAAACAACCCCCCACCCCCACCACGCGACCCTGAATTGGATGAAAGCGTTATAGATAATGGATGCATCATATTAAGGGAGTGATTGCAAGTAGGCTGTAAGCAATTAGGCTGTCTAATATGCACATCAGCCACATCTTAAATAGACCCCCCCCACTACAGTGAAAAGCACCTAGTGAACTGAAAATGAGTGGTGAGAAAAGAACAAGGAAACCTAACTGGTCGCAGGACCAATTATTACTACTGGCACAGTTGGTACTGGAGAGGAGGACGGTCCACAAAGAGCGATACGGAGCCGGGATTACGAATAAGAAGAAAAGGGAGGCATGGGTGGAAATTAGCAGAAACATAAATGCATCTTATCCAGCGGTGTCTCAAACGGCAGAAGACTGTGTGAAGAGATGGTATTCTCTACAGTCCCAGTGTCGGCTCGAGATCGCCGCTTATAAAAAGGATGCTGCTGCAACATGTAGGCAATGTCCGTCATATAGGCATCCCTACATATGTTGCATCCCTACATATGTTGCATAAATTGGAAGACGTGCACGTTTTCTTCTTTGTGCACCCCCGACATACCTGCAATTGCCATGAAATTGGCTTTAATTCGATTCAGTTGCTGGATGTCTAATGGGAAACGGATGAATTGTTGGATACTGTGTGGTTGACACAGTGCTTTAAGAGTTTGGTGGATTGATCGGCTGATAGAAGGTTGTGATATACCTAAGTCGTTGGCGTTGCAAAGTTGCATTTTCCCTGTGGCTAAATATCTTAGTTTCACTAAACATTCAATTTCTGGACTCATCGGGACTCATCGACTTATACGTTTAGTTGGAGATGTGATTGCATCCCGCATCACATCTGCAATAAACGATTTAGTCGGTATCATTTGGTTAATTCTGAATCGTCCAACACATCGCGTCTGGTTGCAGCCATTTTGGGAGTCTTTGTGAATAGGTCTTAGGGAGTTAGGAGTCCTCTTGACTTCTGTCAAGGACTCCCAGACTTAGGAGCTACTTTTAGGCCTAAAAGTGGTTGTGAATTACTCTTATCTTAAGAAACTAGGAGTCCTAAATTTAAGAGTGACATGCCCACATTTTTTAGGAGTTACTCCTAAATTCGGCAGTTAGGACCTACTTTTAGCCCTAAGATTCTTTGGTTGACCCCATTGCTAGGTATGAGTCATCATTTCAAAAGAAACACTTATTTTCTGTTGGTGTTCTTTACGTTTTGGGAACTCGTTAAGTGTTAAACTAGTTTTCTGGGCTAGGTAAGGTATTGCTAGGTGAGCTTAGGTTTACTGCTAGCATAGCTATGGCTTTGTCTCCTGTTCCTCCGTTTCTCTCTGAATCTCCTCCTCTTTCCTGCTCTCTGTGTCAGATGTTTAGCTACTCCTCTGCCTCCTTTAGCGAAGATGGTAGGTGTAATAAGTGCAGCATTTTTGTAGCTTTGGAGGTAAGGGTTTCTGAGCTAGAGGCCCGGCTCCGCGCTGTAGAACAGCCAGGCCCAGCAGTAGCTAGTGTGGAGCCAGTTAGGATAGGACTCCTTAGCTGTCCTCCAACAGCTCCCGTACAGCCGGAACCTCAGGCGAACTGGGTGACTGTTCGTAGGAAGCTTAGCGCCAGGCCCCAGCGCGCAGCCAGCCTCCAACCCCTTTCTGTGAACAATAGGTTTGCGCCGCTCAGCGACGCACCCGCGGAACAGGAGAGGCCGATTTTTGTAATTGGCAGCTCCATAGTTAGGAACGTGGCTCCAGAGAGACGAAAGACCACTGTCAAATGCCTTCCAGGGGCCAGAGCTGCGGACATTAGGTCCCATCTGAAGCTTTTGGCCAAGGACAAACGGCGGTATAGCAGGATCGTTATCCATGCTGTTGGCAATGACACCTGGTTACGATAATCGGAGGTCACTAAAATTAGCGTAGCTTCGGTGTGTAGGGCTGCCAAAAAGATGTCTGACTCTGTCATTTTTTTCTGGTCCCCTGCCTGATCGTACTAGCAATGACATGTACAGCCGTATGCTGTCGTTTCACCTTTGGTTGTCAAGGTGGTGTCCAGAAAACGATGTGGGCTACATTGATAACTGGGGGACCTTCTGGGGAAAAACTGGACTGTTACGTAGAGATGTCATCCATCCCACCCTTATTCTCAATTTTTAGATCAGATATCAGATCTTAGACTCAATAGGCTTTACTCAAAATGTGCAGGGACCAACCCATTCTTGTCACCATACTTAAGATCTTACATAAGATCTTGTGTTGAATTATGGCATTGACTGTGAAGAAATGTCTTTCAACATAACCCTATCCTGTCTGATAATTTTCTGATCACTTTTAAACTCTCTCTAACTGACCATTTCAAACCTGAAAGAAAACTTAATTATACCAGAACGTTATCAGACAATATTGTAGCAAGTTTTAAAGAAGCTTTTCTATTTTTCTCTTTTATTATGGGCAGTATAGGGTACACCTGTGCACTAATCATGATGTCAGATCAGCATCTTGATGTGGCACACCTGTGAGGTGGGATGGATAATCTCAGCAAAGCAGAAGTGCTCACTATCACACATTTAGACTGATTTGTAAACAATGTTTCAGAGAAATGGTAATATTGTGTATCTGGAATGAATTTTAGATCTTTAAGTCCATCTCATGAAAAATGGGAGCAGAAACAAAGGTGTTGCGTTTATATTTTTGTTGAGTGTATATGCTTCCTATCGGTAAAATCATTAGGCAGCATGGGATACATTTCCATAGTTACGCAGATGTTACACAACTATATCTATCCATAAATCCTGATGAATCCAATCAGTCAGGTAGACTACAGGCATGTCTGGAAGACATTAAAATCTGGATGACCCTAAACCTCTTGGTTCTGAATTCTGATTAAACAGAAGTTGTCGTATTTGGACCAGAAGCTCTGAAAAAGAAACTACTTAGTCAACCCCTTCACCTGGACTGTTAGGGAGATGTTAGGTAAAATAATAATGTTGTATTATTATTTTTTTAGGGTGCCTTTCTTTATCACATAGTTTAAATTTACTTTTTAAATGTAATTTGGTTTCAGACATATGTTCCTTTATATGACACCCTGTTCTTTTAAGTTGCTAATGAAGTTTGACTGAATAAAGAGAGACTGCAGGGGGATGGCCCTTTGAGGCGAGGAGAGATTAGGAGACTGAGAGCTGTGAGACTAGCTGAGAAGCTGAGACGAGGAGAACAGACAGACACGGTCAACCACAGTATGCTGCTGGTCTCCCGTTGCAAAAAACTTTATTTTATCTCCCTCTGCAGAGCTCAATTGATTGCAATTTCTCTCCGACCCCTGTATGTGATTCATTCTAGGTTAACCACTATTTTTTATCCTACATTTTGTTGCCGAGACCCAACGTACGGAGCGCTAACGCCGGTGGTATTCGTCGAAGGATCGCCGAATTGCTTCACTGGCCAGCTGCATAAGCTTCCACAAGGTCCTCCTGCACGTGCTCCCGTGTGGTCGATTCGGTCTGAATCCCTCGTACAGGGGGGAAATTGTGAGTACGTCTCCCTTTTGTGCACCTTTACATTTAAAAAAATATTCTAAGATGGTCAGGGTATATTCTGCTGTTTGGGCCTAAAGGACGCTTTAGCCTCTCTGATAGAATATCAGGTGTTGATCTTTGAGTGATTCATGCATTATTTACAACAGTGAGGGTGTAAAGGACCAGGTTTGCGAATCTGTCCACCTCGAAAATAAAGGTTGTAACGGTTTAGGTTTGCGAACGTATATCCACCTCGCTGGAAAAGGGAGGCTACAGGGGAATCAATGGAGGGACCTGGTATGTGTTCTTGAAGCAATATCACTTCTCGCTAAAGGAAGAAAGAAACAACTAAAACAGAGTTGAGAATCACAACCGTGTGGGCTCATGAAACAGAGCAGAGGAATCTGAATTTTAAAAAGAGAAAAGAGCACAAATGATCTAAAGATGGGGCTTTTGATACGGAAAACCTTGGTGACGAACTCACACTGTGTCCTCCTGTTCCAAAAGATCAATTTGCAATTGAAGAAAAAGCAGATGGTACCTCAATAAAACAAAGGCTTAGAATTATAAAGAAGGATAAGAAGCCAGACGGGCCTGTTTACCAAACCCAGCAAGACACTGAAACACAAAAACAAAAGTCCTCTTTTTCTTTGAGGAAGCTCTTCCCCCAACGCAAGAAGAAAGCAATAGAAAAACAACCCCCCGCTGACCAGGGCTTAGGTGAAGAGGACTCCGACACCCCAGCTGTGGTCCCTCTCGAACAAGTTGAAGTAGATACACAGACCATAAAACAGGAACTTATAGATCAGACTGTTTTGAAAGACATGCAAACAAACACTCCCTCTTCTGAAGAAAAATTATGGAAAACAAAAGGTGCTATTCTAAATGAAAATGGACTTTATGAAGTTCATAATAAACCCATCCTACCCAAATCACTGTTTAAAGCTGCTGTGCTTGTGAGACATGGGCCTTGCCATGCCTCCACAGGGGGGATGGCATCAATAATACAGCAATACTTTACAACATACAACCTTGAAACATACTTAAAACATTTCCACAAAACATGCCTAACATGTATCAAAAACAACCCACAAGGGAATATGAGACCCAAGCGAGGCCAATTTCCTAAAATTGTCCTACCAAAAAAAGTGCAAAGCTGAAGAGGCCCTCGTGGATACACATCCCACACTGCAAATTGCAAAGGCAATTAGGCGACTAGACGAGAGACAGTTGGGGAAGTCTGGGCTACAAAGGGCAGAGTGACCAATAGGGCCTCCGATCTCAAACCCAGCAGGAAAACATCCCTGTCTCCTAGCAGTCAAACCTCCGTTTGGGAGGGCTAGTCCTCTTAATTACCTCTAGCCAACATGCTGTTTGGCTCATCTCCTGTCTGGCAGTTTGCCTGCTTCTATTCAACTGCTTTTTCCTCACACCTGATGATGCCCAGACATCAAAGGAAAGAAGAGCTAAAATTCCCACACTATTCTGAAGAAGTCTCATCGATGACTGTTGTCCCAACCACCTTAAATAATACCGTATGCCTGCTATGCAAATGAGCTATAACAACTGTTGGAACAGACTGTTCCACCTTACCTCACTGCTGCACTGCTGAGAACAACTGGACATGGTCCCAGCCTGGTGACTTTAGCCTACCTAGGGATTGATGTGGCACATGCAGTTTGGCTCGACTGCAGCCCTCCTCATACATCATAACAGAGGACGGGGCACCTTCTAAACCTACAGAGCTGAAGAAACGGGAATGCAAACCTCCACAGATGTTCAACCCATTCTCTGACAATGGTGGACGAAAAACCTCTCTACAGTGATGCAAAAGGAATCTTCCACACCATGTTCCCACCTGCTGGAGTTGCTAGCCTGACAAAATGGATTTCGGAAAATATCAGACATCCTTGCCGAGATGTCCAACCTGCTGACCAAAGATCCTGAAAAACTGCTAATGAGGACCATGCTGATGCAACATCGGGTAGCTCTGGACACTCTATTTGCTTCTGAAGGCTTGAAGATAAAGACAGAAATGAACAAGAAGATGTGGTGTAATTAATATGTGTAAAAACCTTTTTATGATTCCATTAATCTAGACTACTGTTCAGGTAGCGATTAATTGGATGATGTCTAGGTGAAGCCCGCATTAATATGTTTTTGAAATTGCTACTTATGCAATTTCTTTGTTGTATGTCTTATTACATTTTTATTTTATTTGGGATGCTACTTATTTTTGCAACCCTTTGTTGTCTGGTTTTTACGATTCTTATATTTTTACATTATTTGAGTTTTTACCTATTTTACAACTTTTTGTTGTTCATGATCACACTTAAAAACCACATTTCAGGGGGGAAATGTTAGGGAAATGTTAGGTAAAATAATAATGTTGTATTATTATTTTCTTAGGGTGCCTTTCTTTATTACATAGTTTAAATGTACTTTTTAAATGTCATTTGGTTTTAGACAAATGTTCCTTTGTATGACACCCTGTTCTTTTAAGATGCTAATGAGTTTGACTGAATAAAGAGAGACTGCAGGGGAATGGCCCGTTTAGGCCAGGAGAGATCAGGAGACTGAGAGTTGTGAGACTAGCTGAGAAGATGAGACGAGAAGGATAGCAGAGAGACACGGTCGGCTCTTTCCTTACAGTTTTTCTCCTGGTCTTCCTCTGCAAAAAACTTTATTTTATCTCCCTCTGCAGAGCTCAATTGATTGCAATTTCTCTCCGACCCCTGTGTGTGATTCTTTCTAGGTTAACCACTATTTTTTATCCAACATGGACGGCATTAATTTAGCCTCCAGTAATAAAGCAAAGAACCTCGGTGTTATTTTTGACCAAGATATGATATTTAGACCTCACATTAAAGAAGTCTCTAGGATTTCATTTTTTTCACCTTAGGAATATTGCAAAAATTAGAACCATCCTGTGCAGGAATGATGCTGAAAAACTATCCATGCCTTTGTTACTTCAAAGCTGCATACTGTAACTCTTTATTATCAGGTAGTCCACAGAATAGAATTAAAAGTCTTCAGTTAGTCCAAAATGCTGCTGCAAGGGTTTTAATGAATAAAAGAACAAGAGATCACATTTTCCCTGTTTTGGCTTTTCTTCACTGGCTCCCAGTAAAATCTAGAATAGAATTCAAGATCCTCCTTCTGACATATAAAGCTCTTAATAATCAAGCTCCATCATACATAAGAGACCTGATTGTTCCATATGTTCCTAACAGAGCCCTTCGCTCTCAGACTGCAGGTCTACTGGTAGTCCCTAGGATTTCTAAAAGTAGAATTGGTGGCAGATCTTTCAGTTATCAGGCTCCCCTCCTATGGAACCAGCTCCCAGAGTTTGGTTCGTGAAGCAGACAACTTGTCTATCTTTAAAACTAGGCTTAAAACACGTCACCAAACAACACAGTGACTACCTGGAGTCCTATATATAGGCCCACTGAGTGATTACAGGATTGTAGACACCTGGGATGCTGATTAGTGGACATACCTTGGATTAACATGTCCCTTTGGTCACATTATTTTCATTCTTTTCTAGGGGTACCATCATTTTTGTCCAGGCCTGTTTCATGCATTTATTTTTTAAATAATTCAATTGAAGCATGGATGAAAAGCAATGTCTGACTTTCATTGGTCAACATTTATATAATTTTTATTTATTAATACTTTTGTCAGATTAAAGTTATTTCTGTGACCATTATGATTTTTTCTTTGATTTAATGAAGGGTACCAACAATTTTGTCCATGTCTGTACATTTAGAGACAGGTTAATAGGTAGTTAGAGACAGGTTAGACAGGTAGCTAGGAAGAGACAGGTTAATGGTAGTAGTCAGGTAGAGTGTCAAAAGCTAGGAAGAGATAGGAAGAGGAAGAGTAGCTAGGTAGAGATAGATTAATGTAAGCCAGGTAGAAAGTGTTAGTAGCTAGGTCTCCTAGTAGCTAGGAGACAGGTTAATGTTAGTAGCTATGCTGCTTTAGGCTAGGCTGTTGGAGGACATTATTAGAGTCAGTTCCTTCTTTCTCTCCTACTTCTCCCCAAATGCATGATGTGCTGTCAATTCAAGCGCTAACCTGTTTTCTCTTAGGCCGTTTTCACATGTGTGGCCGTACCAGAAAACGGCCAGAGAAAATGCTAATTTTTTCTGTTCACATGTCACGGATCTCTGCCCGTATTTGAATCCAGTGTTTTACTACAAATAAACAGCAGGTGGCGGTATACAAATAAGTCTTAGTTCTCCAACAAACAAGGGAGTGAGAAGTACCGACGTCATAAAACGAGCGACAGGCTAGAATGTAAACAAACTGGTCTACTGGTCAGCTGCTACCTGAAGCCATCTACAGGGTGAGTGTTGTAGTAAACCCGCCGTTTTGTAACCTGCTGTGTTGCTGTGGGATGCTTGAATCGCGTTGTTTTGGTATTTGTATGGTCGCGAGGTGATTCTGTAATTTCGGCCGGCGGTGTCGTCATTTCCGCGTGGAGCGCGTCTATTGTCTTGAGTGCGGCCAGAGTACGGGTTGTGTTCACATGATACGTGGCCGCCCGTACCTGGACTCGGATACTACCTCCAAGGCAGGTCTCTCTGGCCGTATCCTGGCACGGTACAGTCTGTGTTCACATGGTACGAAATAAGTGGATTTTGACCAAATACCGTACCCGAGTACGGACTCCCGTACCATGTGAAAGCGCCCTCAGTCACTTCCAACAGTAGGTGCTCCTGACCTGCCCTGCTTGACGACCCTGACTAAGATGGCATTCCAGTGGAGGAACGTTCTCCACATCCTGCTACCAACTTCTGCTTCTGCATCAGTTATGTTGCCCTTCTGTTGCTCGACGGCATAATCTGTGGTCAAACATTATATTGTAATAACTCTTCTTGTAAAGTGGCTCGAGATGACATCTCTTGTGAAATGGCACTATATAAATTGAATTGAATTGAATCATTTCAAAAGCTGTGATTGGTTGATCCTACAAGTTTGATGAAAATTAACTTTTGGTGATAATGAGCAAAGAATGTGCCCTCAAATCAATAAACATAATTATACACTCTAATCTTATGCTGACTGTAATTGTAAATAATATTTCACATTCAAGAAAACATCTGTAAAACAATAGTAAGCTTTAGGGGTTATAGCCTAACATTAGAATCAAAAATATGTGAAAACTTAAGATCATTACACCCTGTTCAAATAATGATCTGTGTCTTATTTTCTCATATTAATATCCTAGCTGGCACATTTTGTACTTTCACTCCCATATGGACCCCATTGAAAACAAGATGGCCTATCTCAAGGGGCTGTCCTTAATGAAGTAGAAATTGCAACGTTACAACTAAGTGTGGTCTTAACAAGGGTAACACGGCTCAGCTTGTATCAATGTCTGTGATTGCTGGCTGGTCTATTTATGAAGGCTTGTTAACAAATATCCTATAAACACAGCTGCTTAGGGGAACTCCTAAGCCACTAAATTCGTCTCCCCTGCTCTTAGCAGATCTCGCCTTATGAGCCCCTTTAAGTGCTAGGAATCTTGAGGAATAGCTTTTATATTAACTGGGATTTACGTGTCACTTTAAGTGGAAATTCTAAGAAAACGTCATGACTCTGAGAATTTTCTTAGAATTTGGCCGCTAGGAGCCACTTTTTGCACAAAAGTTCTTTAGGGAAACGGGCCCAGGTCTCTAATGTATGATGGAGCTTGATTATTAAGGGCTTTATACATGAAGGCTTTTAATTTAATTTTGTGGAGTTCCTGATAATAAGGAATTAGAGTAGTCCAACCTTGAAGTAACAAATGCATGGACTAGTTTCTCTGCATCACTCCTGGACAGGATGTTTCTAACTTTAACAATATTCTGGAGGTGAAGAAAATAAATCTTGGAAACCTTTTTAATATGGGATTTAAATGTCATACCTTGATCTAAAGTTACAATGAGGATCTTTACACTATTACCAGAGGACATTTAATACCATCTAGATGAAGTGATTGACTTAACAGTTTCGTTTTTAAAGATTCTGGTCCAAAGACAGCAACTTCTGTCTTGTCTGAATTTAAAAGCAGAAAGTTCAGAGTCATCAAAGTTTTTATGGCTTCGAGACATGCCTGTAATCTACCGAGCCAATTGGATTCATCAGGATTTATGGATAAATATAGTTCTTCATCATCAGTATAACTGTGGAAATTCATACCATGTTGTGTAATTATTTTACCAATTGGAAGCATATATATAGTAAAGAGAATCGGTCTAAGCAAAAAACCCTGTGTCACTCGACAAATAACCATTGAGTGTGAAAAGGATTTATCATTAACATGAACAAAGTGGGATCTGTCAGACAGATATGATTTAAACCAACCTAGTGCTGTTCCCTTGATCCCTAAAACATGTAAGAGCCTTTCTTAGAGAATATTATGATTGACTGTGTCAAAAGCAGCACTGAGATCCAACAAATCAATTATCTGAGGCCATTAGCATATCATTAGTAACTTTTACCAGTGCTGTTTCAGTGCTATGATGAGCTCTAAAACCTGACTGAAATTCTTCAAACAGATTGTTGCCGTTTAGATGCTCACATATATGATTAGCAACTATTTTCTGAAGAATTTTGGATAAGAAATGAAGACAACGAATATGAACTTTACTTTAAAATAGGGATGTTTGATATTGGCTTGGTACAGGACCATATTGCTCTGTTTTAAGGTTTCATGCAAGCCTAACCCATAAAATGTATGAGTTTTAACTCACCATTCATAACTTACCATTTGTAACAGCGCCAATTGGTGTTTGGTCATTGAAAACCCAGACTGTGATCCGGATCAACCCCCAAAATGAAATTTCTTGCTTCTGGTCCCACAGCTGACATTTCCAGAAAATGTTATTAAAATCTTCAATAACTTTTTGAGTTATGTTTCTAACTATCAAGCAAATCCTGGCAAAAACATAACCTCCTCGTCAATGGTAATAGAGGAAAAAAAAACCCCTCCATCCTAAGTCTATGTTAAAGTTGTCCCAAATTAAGGACCTAAAACCTGCACCTGGTTACTCTGATTAACTCCAAAGGTTAAAAATATTATGAAAATCTCCACGAAAAGGTCTCTGGATGTGATTCAGCTCCATAAAGTTTAAAGGGTACCTTCATCATGGAAAGCATTCCTTCTTTGCTGTTTATAATAGCTTATTGCTTTTGAAACATTTCCCTCAATCATATGATTGTCATCTGATTGGTTTAGGCAGCTTTTCCTTACTGAAGGAATGTGTTGTGCTGTTTATTTATGAACTATTAATTTAAATATCCCTTACCCTCAACTACCCACAGTAATTTTACTTTTAAAATACAGTTATCTTCAATACTTTTGAGTTTTTACCCTACTTTTTTAACACCAGAATTATGACTGCTATTACTTCCACTACTTCTTATAACACAGCACAGTGGAGCACAAAGTACTATGTATTCCTTTTTGTTGGTTATTTTAGGTGTGTTTTGCATCACTGACCTTAAAGCAAAAGGATTTAAATACCTAACATAAAACAACAAGAATATACATGCTCTTCAGTGCAGAAAATGAGGGTTGAGATCTGCCCTAGAAATCTGTCTCTGCATCTTCTCTTCAACATAGCAACATTGATTTCATCTGCATTTCTAACCTAGCTGTTCTTTATTTGAAAATTCCTTAGAAATTTACAAACACTGACAAATACTTTTAGGCGAAAAGATTTTGCCAAAAAAAAAATACTCATTATGTAAATCAAACAGATCCTGTGTGGGTTGTACTGTAACATCTTGCTATTATCAGGATAATCTACCTCAAGGGCCAGTATCCTGCAAGTTTTATTTCTTTCCATGGTTAAACACACTGGAATAAAATTATATCATGTTAACAGGCCTTGTAGAACTTTGCCATGCTGAATCAGCTATGTTGGAGCTGAGACACAACTGGTATGGCACTGTCTTTTGAGGCCTGGATTTGGTAAGCCCTCATCTATGATATAACAGAAATACAGAGATGAACATCCTGTCCATTCATTTAAATGTTTTATTCTGAAGGTGGGGTATGGAAATGTCTTGATACGGACCTCCTGATATGGTACACTCACATATCAAGTTTAAGGTAGCATACATAGGTAGCACTTTACCCATCAACAAATGCGCCTTTATAAATAAACAGCCGCCCCGAGCGTTATGCTTGCAGATGTTACGGTCAGCCACTCTTAATAAAGAGCTGTCCAACATCAGAGGAGAATGGAAAACATAAGATGTTTGCTCCGTATCATGATTTTAACTGTGACATTAGGATGGGCGTGGTCAGGATGTAGAAGCACAGATCCTTTCTCTCCTGTATGAACAATTCAGCATGGTGTTGTTGGTGTCTTGGTGTAAGACTTTCTTCAAAATGAGATGAGTTTAAACACCGCAGTCTACCTGAAAATAAGTGTCATTTTGATTTTTGTACACAACTTAACTGTAGTTCAATGCTTCCACTGTCAAATAAAATAGTTTTGGGATGTAGTGGAGGGGGAGATTAGAATAACTGATGTGCAGCAGACAAATCCACAGCAACTTCACTGATGCATTCATATCAACATTGACCGAAATCTCTGAGGTATGTTTCCAGCAACATGTTGAATGTATGCTATGGAGATGTTAGGCAGCTCTAAAGGCAAAATAGGGTCCAATCTGCCCGTTTCAAGCTGTACCGAATAAAGTGGCTCATGAGTGTATTTCCTGAACATATTTTGTAGTGCTGGAGATCACCATCATTGCTTTCATAGCATGAGTGTGACAGTAGACAAATTTTATAGCTGAACTTGATGTAAGGTTAATCTAATTTGTCTTAACCGTGCCCACTCATCTCCTTACTTGTCCACCCCTATGTTAGTGGTATGAAATTTATCCCCTTGGAAAATCTAGCAAAGCTTTTCTCAATTCCTACAAGAAAGGAGCAGAAGTTGTTGCAAAATAACTGGCTGGTGAATCAGAGAGGTAAAATGCCCCTTTTCCACTAGGGTCAACTTGGCCTGGGCCCTGTCGGGTCAGCCTGTCCCAGCACACCCTGGTTGTGTTTCCTTTGCCAGTTTAGGAGGAGGTGAGGACATGGGTGGGCTCAGCGTACCAAAGTACTGGTGAACATCAGCGAGCACTCACCGTTTTCCGACATCAAAGATGTCGACGCTTAAGTCCACTCTCTGTCCCGTTGCTCACTTTCCCCATAAATGTTGTCCTTTTCTGAAAAGTACTTCCAGTTCTCATCGTTGTAATCCTTCACAGCACGACATTTGCAATTACATTTTTTTGTTTCCCCCAGCAATCCTTTTTTCTTTGCTGGAGGCAAATATCTCCATTTATGCTTCAATCTCTGATTCAATAGTTAAATAATAATGATACAGCGACCAGCAACACACCAAATGCATAAAAACACAATTTAAATTAGTAAAATATATTAAAATTGTTAGCCTATTTTAAACAGTGCTGAATATTCCCAAAAAGCGAAAATAGACAGACTGAAATAAACCAGTCTCAAACTCGTCAAACTTGTCTAGACCCCTCCTGTTTACATTTAGATAGCTGCAGCTAAACTATACAGTGAGCTCATTACCACACTTAAATTACTAAAACTGACTACAATAAATATCACCGTTGAGTTATTTTGGCACAGAGCAGTAACTTAACGCAGTACAATGCTGAAAATATTTCATCGACTTACCAGATAAAATTATTCTGAAACACTGAAAATGAACTGCCTTCAATGACGGGGGTGCTGCTGTTTCAAACTATTCACAGCTGCATGAACCATGTGGCTTCCGCATTCTATTCTTTCTATTGAGAGTGAGGAGTTGTCGTCATGGTACAGAGCCCCTCCCCTCGATCCTCAGTCTCCGCCATTTTGGTTTCCTTCCAGCTTCAAACTGTATGTTTTTTAACTCGGTAGTAGAGGAGGTTCTCGCAATTCTGCACTGTGTTACCATGCCTGGAACTCACTGTTGCGTTAAAAACTGCTCTATTACCACACATTTAACTACCCTAACCGACCCAGAACCAGGTGATCATACCCCAACACAAAATCCTGGTGCCGAAGTCTATGCCTGGTACAGTATGTGTTGTTGGGCTAAAATCAGATTACAACTAAATACCTAAACATACGTTACACAGCTTTAGCCTACATTAAAACATGTTGGAAACGTTTGTGTACATTGAACATCTCGTCGCAATCTAGTGTTTACGAAGCAGTCGCAGTAAATTACTTTGTCATTTTGATCAAGAAGTGTCTGCTAAAGGCAATGTAATTTCGACACACTAAAATGCATGTTAAGAAAACTTACCTTTGCCAGTACCACGCTGTTTCACCACCTGGAAACTTGTAGATGGCCAAGTCCTGCACCCAGCCACAGCAGAAAGCCTTGTAGCTTTCCAAAGATTTGTGGCTTTTAATCTCCTGCATCGTGTAGTAACTCACACCAAAAACAAGGTAATTTACTATATCTATATACGTGCACGGAAGCAAAGGGTTCAGGTCTCTGTGCCATTCTGCTGCAGGGAGCTCGTATGGGTCTGTATGTTTAATGTCTTAAAGCTTCTCCAAATACTGCTGTTTTGCCGTATGTATAAGCTTGTCCCTGTACGGTCCATTTTCTTTTGCCTTGACTTCCTCCATTGCTCTACTTTCTTAATTTCCGTCTAATAGCAGATCTGTTCCGCCGAAATAATAAACGAGCAAAAATTAAAGAGCTCCGGAATGTTAGTCGCGTCAATACTGTTAAGTTCTGAAGGCGTTTCCCTGGCAACCGATAGTGTCTCCTTACATTATGGCCAACAAACTCAGACCCCGCCCAAATAGGGACGTGACTCCTCACTCTCAATAGAAGTCTATGGGAGTGTCTGAACTCTCCTTAGACGGCTCTGGCTACAGCTCCATAGGTAGGAGTGAGAGTGACATTATTTTACCTGGCCAATCAGTCCATAGGTAGGCCAATATGAGACTGAGCAAGAGGTAGTCGGAAAAAAAGTGTTGGCTTAGCCCAGACAAAGGCAGTGGAAACATACTAAATAAGGGCTGACTCAACCAAGGCCTGAGCTGACCCTGATGGAAAAGGGGCACAAGTAAAAGGCAGCCGCTCAGAGGACAGGACACTTTTGACATGACGCACACTTTTCTGTAGATCAGCACAGGGAAACTGATGGAGTCGCACTTATAGAAATTAATGAAATAATGTCCAAAGGAACAATGACATACATTACTCAACGGAACAGATATGTCACATTTCTGACTTGAGAACAAAGGGAAAACATTTCAACTTCTTTTTTTACAGTTATTCTTCTATCAAATTTCCTTGAATTATGTTTCCTACCTTTGAGTCCTCTGACAAGAAGATCTAAGGCCATATTCAGTGGTTCCACATTGAGCCACCTTTAATGGTCAGCTAATAAAAAAATCACCCATTGACAACTAAGCAGTAACAGTTAGATACATGTGATGCTGTAGCCCTGGAAACGTTCCCCCCAACTAGGACGGATATTAAAAGAGTCTAATCAAGAGCAATGCAATTGATTTGAAAGCTTCATGTAGCAGCTAAAGGTCAGCATTTTGTTGAGGAACGTATTCATATTTCACTGCTTTTGAAGTCAGAAAAATAAAAGATAGCACATCATCTGCAGGGATTGAATTAGTCTTTATACACCTGAGAAAGACCTGTTATCTGACTTCTGAAGTATGTTTATTAGATTTTTTTTCCATTCCTCTCTATTTGTACTTTTATCTGCACTGCTTCCATTTTTCAGATCATTTAGTTTTCACTGATGTTTTTTGTATTGAAGTCCAAAGCATTCATTTGCTGTTTCTGATTATTCAATGAGGGATTTTCAAATCTTTCCACTCCTAAATTCAACAGTGTCCAAGATGTTACTGAATATATGGGGTTAGGTAAATGGTGCATCTTATGGTGCCTTGTGGTGTCCCTCTTGACCGCTAAATCAAAAGCATATAAATTAGTTTAATTAGTTGTCAGATGTGTCCTTTAACTCAAGGTCTGAGCATGACAGGAGTTGATTACTTGTCTGGAGCGAAGAAAGAAACAGATTTGCTGTTGTAAAAGGAGAAAGGAGACATGACTAAAAACAGTACATTTATGCTTTACCTTCCATTTTTATCAAGTGGCCTTTTATTTCTCTTGATTCCCAAGTCCCCTTTCTTGATTTCTCTCTTTAGTTCGTTCTGTTTTTGTTTTACTTTCATTCTCATTAACTATTAATTACAATTCATGTTTCTCGCTGATCAGAGCTATTCTGGCCTCTTGTTCCAAGATGGAGATATACTCTCAGGCTAATCAGAGAGAGCATAAGAGCAAAATAAATCTAAACATATTACTAACCTTCGGCAGTGGATTCCCATTTACCACTTATCAATATGTTAGGGAGGAATTGCTATGTCTACAAAAATGACAAGATGTCATAGTTTCATCAGTGTTCTTTGCAAAAATATTGACTTCATCTACTGAATGACAATTTTTGCAAGGTTTTAGCCCCATGGAAGCTGGATTGCTGGGCAATCTATCCTTGCTCTTTCTATTGGTAAAGCAGAACTAATGGGTGAGGATGTTGAAAACTTTACCTCCTAATTATATTTGCAAATAGAAAAAAAAGCAAACAACAAAGCAGGACGCAGGAAACACTGTTTTGTTTTATAAAACATCAGTTTATTTAACAGACACCCCATAATACATAAACAAAATTACAGTTAAAATACAATTGATAATTTCAAAGTACATTAAAATATATACAGACATTTGAGCCAATGCATCCTCAGGCTTCATGTGTAATGTTAGTAACTCACAATGGGATTTGAGAGTGCAACCACTACACTCTTTTGATTCAGCCAACATGTACATGAATTTAAACATCAGGTTTATTAAAAGAGCCGTAAAAGTGCTAACTCCTAAAGACACAAACATGAGACTAATCTTTCCCCATGTTCCATTCCATTGAGTAGCTCCTGTAATCCAGCACTACTAGGCCTAAAATAAGGTCTTCTGCATACATAAAATGATTTACAAACATGTCACCAATCAAACAACTAGTTTTACAGGCATTTAGTTTAGATAAATCATACCTGGGTTTAGGTGATAATTTATTAAGACACCTCCCTTACTAACACCATCAGAGACTCCAAATTAGGGGAGATATACTATTCCCCCAATTGACTTGTATCCTTTAATGAGTATACCAAAAGTAACCCCAGTAGAGACCCTGACACACCCCTATGTATTGACTTCCTAATGATGCATTTGATCAAATGCTTTGGATGCATCAATAGACCACATAAGCATGGTTGAGTTTAGTTGAGCCGTATGTAGCTTTGATTTCCTTTAAATCATAGACACACATATCTATGCTATGGTTAGGGTTAAAACCAAACTGATTATCCATGGAAGGGATAATATTTTTTGTTTATCTGCCACTAAAATCCTGAACAGATCTTTCAGACATGAAATGATCCCTCACCTCCTTAAGTGTTTTGTGTAGATCTTAAGAGAAAATATTTTGACAACGGGCATGAGAGGGATTTATTATTTTGTACATGAGAACGAAGGTTTCACAGATTGACGAGAATGACTATTAACCAGTGGCTGAAGTACTGAAATTAATATTAACTGAAGACTTTCCCAACACCACTAAAAGTAAAAAGAAAGAAGAAACCAGTGATGCACCACCCGCAAAGACACAGCAGCAAGCAGCAAGTCTTCAGGAAAGCAGATGTTATTTATTTTTATTTTAAGCTCTGGGCCCTGACTGAAAGTTTCAGCAAAGCTACATACTTTCTCCATCCCGGACATATCATTGCATATTTATTTAAATGATCTGTATCATTTAAATGGCTGCAATCTGGAACAGTTGGTAGTACAGATACCTTGTAGGAAGAACGAACGAGGTTTTAATTTTGGCCCGGGGTCTTTATGCATGAAGTTTGCATGTTCTCCCTGTGTCCAAAATCTTCCTTCTTATTTCTAACAACAAGACTGTTACAGTAGTAGCCACATAGAAGTTCCCATCCCATTCAGCTGCCAGCAGATTCCCAGCACAGTTCCAACAGACTTCCAGCATAGTTTCAGCGACCCCCACCATCTCCTGGGCGTGACAAGTTTTTACTGTAACTCCTCCCAATCATTGAAATACAGAACATGACCAGGAGATGGTGCTTCTTTCACAGAATGTAGTACACACCGCCAGAGGCGGCATTTAAAGCGCCACCTCTGGCGCTGTGTGGAATTTCACATGATTCATACTGTAGAACCAAGAGCACATAGCCTACATGTGATTTAAGAAGTGAAATTATAACAGACCTAGCAACTGGAGATTCGCTGGACACTCTTTTATCTGGAGATAAATTATGGAAGCTAATACCTCATGTCAAATCTTTTATCACAATTTATTTACTGTAAATCGACATATAAAGAGGGAAACTAAGCCTTTTGGAAGGTTTTTGCAGTTACAGGAATTCAGTGCCCACCTTCGACCAGGGAATTAGCATTATTATTGCTCAACCTTTTGTTTTGCACTAATGGGCCATTGGTCACCCAGTTACACACAAATCGCATAGGCTACAGATCCTGCCTAAAATGCGGATGGTTGTTGAACTTCGATTTGTGTTTGTTGTCAGAGCTTAAATCATATGTTCAGACACAAACTTCTAGAAGTATTCCAGTTGTGTAAGAAGGGACATTACATCTTCTTTGAGAGCTGGACCGGAGAGAATATTGTTGGGACCAAGATACATATAATATGTACCAGTCATGGAGAACAGTGTGTTTTTTTGGTTGTCCACACTGTCTCAGTTTGGCTTTAAAAGTAAACATTGCACTGACGTGTCTATGCTCTGTAAGAGGCTGTCAGTAGCTATACAAAACATAATACCACCATGTTTATGTGCTTCCTGGACTCTCCATAAACTTGCCCCAAGAAAACAAAACTATGATTTGTGCATTAATGTATTTTCCCAAAATAAAAGTAATGAGCACAATGTCACTGTAGGAGGAGAAGTAGCATTTTTCCTTCATAAATATTATTGAGTAAAAGTAATAATGTTGGCGTATTAAAATTACTGTTAAAATGGGCTACAATTTATATTAAAGTTTACTCAAGTAAATGTAACTTTTTGAACACTCTCTCTACACATTATCACATTCACACAGCGGGCACACAATTTGATCATTGACCCCTGGTTTAGACTACTCCCTGTGGACAAAACAGACTTGCAGCTGGATTTCTGTCAGGCTCCTTGGGGGCGGGGCCTCACTGAGATGTCATAGCAAGGGGATTACATTACCACCGCAGACCTGTCATGGACCTGTGAAGGACCAGCCAAGGGCCGGTCAAGGGACCCATTTTGGAAACAGGGAAATTTTTAAACCGCTACTACTATATGTTAATCAATCAATCAATCAATCAATCAATCAATCAATCAATCTATCTATCTATCTATCTATCTATCTATCTATCTATCTATCTATCTATCTATCTATCTATCTATCTATCTATCTATCTATCTATCTATCTATCTATCTATCTATCTATCTATCTATCTATCTATCTAGGATTGGGTATGTTTTGATTGTTATGCTCTGTCTTTCTGAAGCACGATAGATAGATGGCTGATTGATGGATTATTAATGATTTTTTAAATAACAAATACAGTTGGAGGCTTGCAAAAAAAAAAAAAAAAACTAACCAAGTAATATTTTTCATTAAGGACATCAAATTATGTGGGTATATAAACATTTGATAAGAGAAGAAGAAACGGGGGGAAGCCAGGACCTGAATGAGAAGACTAAGACTTGAACTCACGACTGTGTTGTAGCTAAAAAACAAACGAGGCAAAACACTCTAAGACGTTTTTCGAGCATTTGATAACCTTCACTTCTTTATAAGGAAAGAGCTGCAGAAATTTGAATAACAATAAACACTTTTAAAACTGTTGGTTTTCTCCTCATAGGTCTTTTTATTCTTTCAGATATCTGCATGACTAAAATATTCTGAACTCTTTTCACTTTCTGACAGCAAAAAACAACAACTTTTAATTAAAACTTCAATAATACTTTATGAAATATTTCATAAATCTATATGTTATCTGTACATTGATTAATAAAAATCAGTTTTTAGTTTTATTCTAATACAGAAGTTAAATATTTGTCATTATGAGATTGTTGCACGAGCACGGCGGTTGTCTCTGTGTGAGACTTATGAAACTGATGTAACCAAGTAATAATGTCTCTGCCAGTCAAACAAATTTCAATTTATCTGCACTAATATCTGGTACAATGACAATAAATAGCACTTCTTCTGTGTAACTATCTTGATAGAATGAGGCAGACAATATTAAACTTGGCTTTTATTACATGTGCCACCCACAGTGATTGGAAGCAGGACTTTTTCTTTATGCCAGCAGAGGTAAAACAGGATTAAACAGCAACAGAAGAGGGAGGCACTTTGCTGTTGGACACTTTTTTGTCATTAACTTGGAAAATCTTGTTTCTTCTTGTTAAAGTCATAAAAAGACTTGATTCACTGCTACTTTGGAGTTAGAATTGACAGAAAACAACAATCTGATGGGATTAACATTATTTGTCCATCATAAAAATAATAGAATTAAGGTCTTCAATCCCAGATAAAAAAGAACCAAAAAAACATAATTTCTCTGCCTTCTTTAATTGTCTAACACTATTTTTATGTAATTTTTTACATAATCTAAAGTAACGGAAGCAACTCTTAATTTTGTTGTCACCCAACAGAAATGCAATATCTTCCATGTAATTAGAAACCTGACAAAAATGCATAAAAAAGTTTTAGAGTCTTCTAGTTCTATGTTCATCAGATGTTGGTAATTTGGTAAAACACTGTTATCCTTTCATTTTTCTGTTGTGTTATTAATGGTATTGCTTTCATAGTTACATCATTTTTAATTTTACCTTGATTAGAGGGAGGATTTACACATTATAAGTAGACAAGGATTCTGACCTGCTCCAGCTGTATTTTCTAACCTGCAATGAGAAGTCTGACGTAACTTGATTTTTATTAGGGCTTCACAGTGGCACAGTTGCCTTGCAGAATTCAAGAGATGGAATAAAACTGAGATTAAATTATATGAAACCTTTCTTTGACTGAGCAATCTGAGACCAGGGCCGCACAGACACCTTTGGAGGTGTGGGTGCTAAAAGTTAAAAATGGCTACATAGAACAAGATTGTAAAACACCTTTCAACACAAGAAGCCATGTTTTTCAACCCTGCTCCTCAAGACACTCTGCCCTGCAAGTTTTAGCTCTTTCCCTGCTTTAACACACCTGATTTCATTTGATAGTTGATTGCTTTTGCTGAACTGTAATCATTTGAATCAGATGTGGTAAAGCAAGTAAGTATCTAAAACACTTGTTTTCAGTTTCATTTTAAGCTTTCACCATTTAAGCCCATTATTCTCCTGTGTATCATACTGTACAATATTTACTGGCAGTCTCAAGCCTGCTATCCACTGACGCATGGCAGCGCGTTATTTCTGCGCAGAGAAATATGTTACTGATAGCTGCCATCATAGGTTCCATTTCCACTGGGGCACAAAGTTAGCAAATACCTCCCAGAAGCATTGTGTGTTGGCCCTCTCCTAAATTTACGCGACAGGACATATATTTTATGAACTACTCTTCTAGAACACATCAATCACAGCTGTTTAGCCTCCTGAGACACACACACAAAAAAGTTTTTGATTTTGATTCCCCCCCCCACAGAAATCAGGTGCTGCGGCAGGAAAAAGAACATCGCAAATATTTTTCTGTTCTTACCTTGTTTTGAATTTACACGGTGTACATCAGGACTTAGTTTATGACAAAAAGAGCAACATTCAATGGCTAATTATAAAGATGCAAAGCTCATCTGGAATCTTTCTGAACATCATATCAATAGATATATAATATGTTTTTAATGATACATTGTGCATTAAAACAATTCATACCCTTGGATGTTTTACTTTTATTTTTATTTCTGATCAAAATAATTAGCTTTTTTAACAAGACAGCACAAAAAACTTAATGTCAAGTAAAAACTGATTTCTACAAGCTAAATAAACAATTAAATCAAAAATATTTTACATAAAACAAGTGATATCTTAAATATTCACTCCCTTTGACTCAGTATTAGGTAAATGGATCTTTGGTGGCAATCACTGTCTAGATGCTGAACAGTTCTCCCACTGTCCCTTGCAAAACTGTTCCAGCTGTGTCTGGTTGTGTGACAATGGCTGTGACAAACCCTTGCAAGTTCTCTCACAAATTATCTATTTGATGGACGTTTTTGGCTTCACTGGGCCACTGCAGAACCCCCCCTCCCCTTTTTTTTCTTCTTCAAACCATTTCTGTGAAGCTTAGCTGGAATTCTTCCAGGTCCAGCTTTCAAGGCCTCCTGCCAACAAGTCTCACAACTGCATGATGCTGCCACCACCATGCTTCACAGTGGGGATGGTGTGCTTCTGATAATATGCAGTGTTTGGTGTCCACTAAACAGGGCATAATGACTGATGGCCAAAATAATCAATTTTAGTATTATTAACCAGTTAAAGGACACCTGCGATCTTTCAGTAACAGGAGTCTTCATACTGCAATCACCTGAGACACAATCAATGCTCTCAGGTAATCTTCATTCCAATCATTATGAAACTACTTGTACCATTTGGCTGGACCTCTCTTGAGATGTATCGGTCACTTTAAAGAGGGTGAATATTTATGATATTACTTATTTTGTGTAACATATTTCTATTTAATTACTCCCTTTGACATTGAAGGGATTTTGTAAATATTTTTGCCAAATGAAACATTTTGTTGATGATGATTGATTTGGCCCTGTGATGGACTGGCGACCTGTCCAGGGTGTACCCCGCCTCTCGCCCGTTGACAGCTGGAGATAGGCACCAGCACCCCCGCGACCCATAAAGGATTAAGCGGTTAAGAAAATGGATGGATGGATGATTGATTTGTAAAAGTATTGTGATGACCCCACCTGCTGTAGAGTGCGAGGTGCATCATGGGTAACCGTGTTCTCGGCTGTTTTGTTCTGTTTTCTGTGTTTACAACATTTTGATTGTTAAGTTTTGTTTTGGTCTCTGTTATTTCATTGTTCTGTGTTTTAAACCTGATGTTCAGTTGTTGTCATAGTTGGCACCATGAGTGAGAAGGTCATTCGAGGGAATGAGATGGAGGTGCCAGTCCACTAGTGGGTTATGGAAAAGCGTTTAATAAATAGTTTGCATTAAACTCCACAGACTCTGCCACTTTGTACATCTTGGATCTATTACTGTCTGGGGTCATGTGGTGTATGAGGCACAGATCAGTTATAAAATCCTGCAAACAGCAGCAAGTTAAGATATTTCTACTCCAGCAGTTGCTACAAGCTTGTCTAACCAGGACAGCTGCTACAGTATTAAACGTGTAGAAAAATCCAACGGGGTGGATAGTTTTTATTGGTCAATAACAACACATTTTTGTAGGTTACCATTCATTTTTCACTCAAAATAAAAAACAAAAAAATCCTACATCAGTACGTGTTTTTTTTGCCCAGATAGGGCAATGCCACTGGGGAACTCTCCACTAAAAAATATGTAAGTATGTAGTCCTAATGGGCACTACATTGAACATGTATAAACTGCTTGATTACCTTGTAAAATTAAATGATAAAATGATAAATGATAAAAATACTTTTAATATAAACATGATGTCACTTTATTTACGTTTATCAATTGTGTTTGTTAAGACAACAGCCAATTTGATAATATGAAAAAAAAGGGATTTAGGATACCCACGCCTCCAAACATGTCACATCCTCTGAAAGCTACAGTAGTCCTCTCTAAGAATCATAGGAACTTTGCTAGTGGTAAATACATAATGACAGATATGATCAAAAACTAAATGTGCACTAAAGTGCACAAAAATGAACGGCCGGGTGTCAAGCGGGTATAGCAGACCAGACAGGAAATCAGACTTGGGAGCAGTGTAAAGCATTGAGGAAATTTCTAAAATAAAAGATACGACCAGCTTTCCAATTGCTTAACTATTAAAAAAATACAATAAATATAACTACCTTTGACACTCGGTTTCAAGTCAGTGGATCAGTTGGTCTAATTTGTTGGTTTTCATCATGTACAATCAGAAGATAAAAAAACCCATCCAATTTCTATTATACAAGTGATCATTGTTGCATGGACAATGCAAAGAAGCAGGAAGCTCGAATGGAAATGTCTGCACTTTTGGGGAGTGGATGGTGAGTTTATGATAATCATTAACATAGAATTATTATTTTATTTTATTTTAATGCATACTACCCATTTAGTTATGGGATTGCAATTCTATGATTTCATGATCACCCTGGACCAGCTGGGTGGAACGCATTCACAGGTGATAAGTGTCTAAAATGCTCTTGGTGGGAAGGGATGTGGGAAAAATTTGTCTATTATGTTACAAGCCACTTTTGCATTTGGTGGAAAGTAGGGGTCTCTAACAAAGCAAAGCACCAGACGACATGAAGGTAGAGGCATGTCAAGGGTGAGCATTGGTTGATACTCATCATGTAGAGGCATGTCAAGGGTGAGCATTGGTTGATACTCATCATGTAGCCAGATAATTTTATTTAGCAAAGTTGTTATTAAATGTTATTGTTTTGACAAAAAAACGAAAAAAACACAAAAAGTCCTATAAAATGGCACTTGGTGCTCCACCCCTCTTGCATGTGCCTGTCTGAGACACAGACAAAGAGCAAGACAAGTTGATGCGAAAATAAAACTGAAAGGTCAAAGAAAAGGAGGAAAGACTTACAGGAAGAAAGGACCAAGGTACAATGGGAGAAAAGATGGTATAAGAAAAAAAGAAGGTAAGTCACAGAGTCCAACAGTTGCACAGGAGGTAATGCCAGAGGCAAAATACTGACCAAGTAAGTGCCGTAGCAAATTGGCAGCAGCCCACGGGTTTGTCACTTATTGACTTTTCCTCTCCGTGGTACATTGCATTTTTATGATATATCTATGGACGGCTAATAGCATGTCATGGCGCGGCCTCTATTTATTGGAGAGAAGGGAGTGGGGTGACGAAAGAGAGGAACAAAAACAGGAAAATGGACTTATAGATTTGATATGGATTTTGCTGTCAGCTGTCAGGGTAATGATGATGATGTGAGTGCCTGTGAGGATTCGGGCTCAGTCTCACACAGCAACACAATGTATACGTCTCAAACACTGAAAAAAACTTGCTGCAGCTGCATCAATTAAAAAAAACATGCAGAGATTTGATGATTCAGAATTTGTATTTAGCATATGTCACTGGTTTATTTGTTTGTTTATTTGTTGATTCATGAATGCACAACCATCTGCAGATATGCATTCATGCACAATTAAGTAACTGAACAAGGAGTGCTTAGTGACTCCACCTCCGACCTTAACACAATATCACTCCTACCATGCCCTGGAGAACAATTCAGACATGTAATGGATGGAAAAGTGAGACTTGAAGAGAAACTGTAGAGCAGATTAGAGTTGCTGTCATAATCAACTGCCATTTTATTTATTTTTTTTTTTAATTCTGTCGCTCTTTCCCTCTCCCAAGCCTCCTATTTGCTTGAAGCTTTGAAGAAAACAAAAAAGAAATGACAAGAAATTATATTGATCTTGTGAGTCAGTCAGTTTGCCAACGTGCAACTGTGGTTATGTTCTTTTGTATTTGCTGATTTAGCCACCTCCTTATTTTTTTTCATCTTTTTGTATGCTGAAGATTTTTCAATATGAAGCCTCAGCAAAACTATATTCGACAGGCAAAAAACCCCCCAAATAAATATGGATTTCAAAGAGCTTCAAGCTGAAAGGCTTCTCATCCACTGACTGGGTATTTATGGCTCCAGTTTTATTTTAGTTTTGAAGATTTTTAACACAAACAATGTATAAATTATACATTAAATACAGAATTGATAGACTTAATATACACGCAAGGTACTAGCATTCATTTTGCTTTCAGTATTTACTGTTTAAACCTGAGATTCTAAATTTATCTCACAGTAATGAAGGGAAAGAACTAAAGAGAACTAGATCAACAGAACCAAAAATGAGGACTGAATAAACAAAAATATAAAACCACAGAAAGTATAAATCATTTGCGGAAGGTTGACATCAATGAAATTAATGAAAGGTTAACTAATCATCAAACATGTTACTACTGAAAGTTGTTTATACCAGAATTGTGTTTCATGCAGTTCCTTGCTGAAGTACTTGTACCCATTGAATTTATTAGCTTTTCTGTCTTCAGCGTGCTTTGTGGGGATTTTATGTGATCGACCAACACAAAACACCTTTTATGATGTTAAGGTGTTTGTGTTTTGAGATGTAGTCATTTAATTTCTTTATTCTGTTTACCTTATCATTTGAGTTTATTTCTTGGTGTTTACTTCGGTTATGTTTTGCGTTATGATTTTAGCGTTATGATTTTGGCTCCATCTCCATTCCATATTTTCACTCCTTGTCCTTAGATATTTACACCTTTTTGTGTTTAATCTTATCTGTGTTTTCTTATTTTATCTGTCTTCCTTGTTAGTTCAGTTTAACTTAATTTCTCTAATCAGATGGTTTTCTTATTTACTTCTCTTTCTAGTATTCTATTCTGTTCTATTTTCTCTTCTCTTTTCACTAGTACTTTTTTGAGCTCTTAGATTAGTTTTTTCTCATTATCTTGGATATCTTATTATCTTATATCTAATTTAGTCCTTATTCTCCTTATTTAGGACTGCTTTCCTGTCTGTACTTTTTTCTCTTCCTTTTCCCAGTTACTTTTTACTTCCACCAGCTCTCTCCCTCTCACCTGTAACTGCTTCCACTAATTTGTCCTCAGGTAGCAAAGCAGTCTTCCTAAGTCATATTTCTCTAGATCCTCATCTGTATTTTCCATCAGAATTAACTGTTTTTCCTGTTTACCTCTTATCAGCTTTTTAAGTTTTAGTTACACTGTGTAAATAAATGTTCAACTCCTTCTCTTGCAATTCTGCATTTGGGTCCTTACTTAAGAAACTGCAACATGACCGTACCACATAACTCAATTAAAACGTTAATGCGCACTGTTTACATTTTATTTTTATTTTTACATATAAAATTTACCTTCAGAAGTCACTTATTGAGGTAAACAGTCCACACCCCCAGTCCACCTGTGTGTAATTTGCTCTTAGTAGAAATCCAAACATTGTCGTACAATGTTGTACATCATGAAGACCAAGAATTGCAGCAGAGAGGTCAAGGAATAAAGTGGCGAATACATCTATAGCAGGGTTAGATTAGAAAATTATCCCAAGCTTTGATGATCTCACAGAGCACTGTTCATCCTCCTTTATATGAGCATGGAAAGAGCGTAGCTCAACTGCAAACATCCAAAGTCATGGCCTTCCACCTAAACTGATTGGGTGAGCAAGAAAAAACATTCATTAACGAAGCATTCGAGAGACCTTTTCGTATAAATGGAGGAGATCCACAGCTCAGTTGAGAAAATTTGTGGGCAGGACAACCATTGGCTGTGCACTCAACAGATCCTGCCTCTATGAAAGAGTGACAAGGAAAGTCACAAGAAGTCTTACTAGGAGTTCCAAGGTTAGCCTACATGTAAAATGTCTGAATAAAACGCTTTATTATCCTCTACTTAGTTGATTTGCTTTTTCTCTTGTTTTTATTTTTGTCCCTTTTTATACATTGTAGTGTGATGTTTTAAATAAATATTTATCTGACCTCTTCAGCTCTATCTTGTTTTTTTTTTTTCACTTTATTGCCGATTTGAATAATTGGTAAATTGCTACCCCTTTAAAGATGTGTGAATCTCCCTTAATGATCCGGTTTTCAGAGTCCAAGTGAGATGTGATGCTCTGATCATGTAATAGCTTAAAATATCCAACAGAAATATTGAGAAGGACTTCATGATAGGTAGTAGCTTTCATGGATCAATAAATGTGTTACGTCTGTTGTAGACTTTTAAAGGTTCATGTCGGTAGATACCAAGGATCCATACTGGGGTAAGTGCAGATTTTCATGGTGCAAAAAGAATGATCTGCTCCTACTAGCATTTTTCTTTACATGTTTCATTGTGTTTTCCCAAGAAGAATTAGGGGATTAAATGATTCAGAAGACATCTACCACTTTCGTTTTGCTCTAAAAAAATGCTACTGAGCTTCTAGTCTTTACATTTCATTCAAGGAATAAAAACAAAATCTTTTCTGAGAAGAAACCACAAAGTCTTTGATGATTATTTGTATATTACCACCTACATGATGGTAACTATTAACCAGTATGAGAAGTTTATTGAAGGAGCATGTTACAGGATCAAAAAACGAAACTTGCAAGTGAGTAACTGCAGCCACCAGTCTCACAGATTTTCTGGGCAGATTCCAATGGGGAACTGAATCCAATACAGCATGGGCGGCTATGTTACCACACAAACAATACCATTACTTTCTAAAGTAGTATCCCTGCTTACAGGTTGAGTTGAATGTCCAATTTGACAATTCTAATGAACCCGGTGTTCAGTTTGTGAAATGTCTGGTCTCTAAACATTCAGCTATACACATAAGCTGTTGCATGGTTACAGCTAATGCTTTTGCACATTAGGTCTGTCGAGTCATCAGTGATGTCATATCATTTTCATATCAATCTCCAAACACAATCTATAATGTTTCTTATCTGGTTACTTGGAAACAAGCCATGCCAACATCTGTTTTCAGTCCCAGATGTAGTTGAAGCAGCTTCCATTTATTATTTATTTTATTATTTATTGATATGTATTGGGGTCCCTGCCCGACTTTGATCATATTTTGTTTTAGTTTAGTTTTATGTTTGGGTCTTTATTATTCAATCAAAAAAAAGTTTTTTTTAAAACAAATAAATATATTTTTAAGTAAAAAGAATCACTTCAATAAAAAAAAAGATGTTTCAATCATAGAAAAAATTTTTTGAAGGCAAAAAACAATTAGAGACTCCAAAAATTGCATTTGAACCTTCTTTTTTGATTTAAAATGTTTCTTCTGATTGCAGTAATATTTTTTGCGTTTGAGCTATATTATGGGTAGGACATTTGTGTCTTTATTATTCAATCAAAAAAGATGTCGCTTCAAACAAAAAACATGTTTTCAATAAATAAAAAAAACACTTCAATAAAGACGACCATTTTCAATCATAGAAAAATGTTTTGAATGCAAAAATTATTTGAGACACAAAAATTGCATTGGTTAGGCTAATTGACACCAATCATTTCAATACTTTTTTATCTACTTACCAACAACTCCACCACTGGTCCCTGGCTTGCTGGCTAGCTTGACTTGCCTGCTGCCTGTCAGAAAAACGTCATTGGTGTAGACACTTGTCAATCAAACATGTCTGACCAATGGGGAAGCACCCGCCCTCTGCGGGATGTTTGTGTCAAAAAGCTTCAATCGAAAAAAAGGACTTCAAAACTTTTTTCAGTTAATAAAAAAAGCTATTCAAATCGAAAAAAAAAATATATTTTCAATAAAGTGTTGAAATGCAATTTTTTTGTCTCAAATAATTTTTGCATTCAAAACTTTTTTCTATGATTGAAAATGGTCGTCTTTATTGAAGGGTTTTTATTTATTTATTGAAAATATATATATATTTATATATATTAAAATATATATATATAAATATATATATATATATTGTTTGAAGCAATTTCTTTTTGGATTGAATAAAGCTTAACTTCAGTCATAAAAAAACATTTTCAATCAAAGAAAACTTTGTTCAGATACCTTTTTTTAAATCTCAACTATATTTTTGCATTCCAACACTTTTTATCTTTGATTGAAAATCTTCTCTTTAATTGAAATTAAACTTTTTTTTAATGAAAATATATTTTGTGATTGAAAAAACTTTTTTTAACATTTAAATAATAAAGACACAAATCCACCTCCATAACTCACGTGATTTGTGCCAGCGTTGTCACGCAGCTCTGCTGTGAAACTCTGAAACTCAGACTGAGCGAAAACGAAGCCTCGCAACTTAAAAAAAAGCCTGGAGGGAGGACCTTCTGCTCTTGGCTATTGTCTGCTGTCTGCTGACGTACAGTCCAATCACAAGTCCTATTTACTGGAAAGGTGGGATTGACCGACTGCTCCGCCAATGACGAAAGCGCAGAGGATACGCAAACAGGAAGCACGGAAAGCCATGAGAGACAATCACACGTGAAATGTGGTCTGCCCTGATTGTTTCCCTAAGTTGTTGCTTAGGCAGATTGGTTTACACATCAGACTGGAATGCAATAAGGCAGTATTTCAAGTCCAGCTATTGGAAAACATTTGTGTTACACATCAATTTCATGGTTTGCCTGCAGGGAAGTATGATATAAGCATAGTTTAAACCGGGGACAGAGGGATCAGATCGCTGCAGATAATGTTGTTTATGTCATCTGCTAGAATCTCTTGAAGATGATATTAAAAAGATACTTCATCCTGACTTCAACAAACCGAGATTATATACATATTGTACTGGTCTTTCTCAATACTGTCAAACCTTCTCTGACCAAGTTTGACCATTCATAGTTTTGATGCCCTTAATAGAGAATCCACAATGTAGTCATGAAAAGAAAGGAAATTGATTAAATGAAAAGGTGTGTCCAAACTTTTAGTCTATCTTCTTAATTATCTTTTTAACCTTTACAAGTCTACAACAGGCAGGATCTTAATCCCATAGTGCAGGGTTGATCTGATGGAAACCATAGAAAAAGATGATGGGGAGAAAAATAAGTTAGTAGGGGTGTAATTACAAATTATTAGTTGAAATTTTGTTAACGCAAAGATTTTAAAGCACATCATTTATATTTTTTATAAAAGCTAAAGCTGAAACTATGTACAGTTTATGCATCCATCGCATGGGTTACCATATCAATTACAGCTCAAAGACTGAGCTATTTTCCCATATTGATAAGACTTATGTTTAGAGGAGGCAAAAATAAGGCTTTGAAACCTAAGAACACTGTACTCTTAGATATGGCGGTGTTAATATCATACTGAGAATATTTTGCATTGCGCAAAATGAATGAAATAAGGAAATCGGACGACTATCTTCAAAATTCTTCAACTTTACCTCAAATCAACAGCTAGATGGTTGATGTTTGAAACATTGACCAAATCAAGCACTCCAAACAGAAATGACCCAAAACACATACCATGGCTTTGGAATAGTTAAAGCACTCTAGAATTCAACTTCTGAAATGACAACCCAAAAGCTCTGATCTCACCTTTCTTGAAAGTTTATGGGATATGCCTACAATCCAGGTTAATGTCTAGAAACTTATCAATTCTGCCAAGTCTGCTTAGAAAGTTCTTAATGGCTACAAAATGTAGGGTTGAGATGAATGCTGCTAGCAAAGTAAAAAAGGGTTGGTTATATACAGTGCGGTTTGGCATGCTTAATTTTTATGCTGTGCAAATTAACGATGATAAATTCAAAAGTAAAAAAGTAAAAAGACATTCATGTTTACGATGAATAAATGTAAACTTCACACAGTTGAACTAAAGGTTAAATGTTAGCCATGTGACCTAAATTAGAGATGAGACAAGCTTAATTTTCCATCGGTGAAGCAAATATTTTGTCATTCATATTACTAAAAATGAAGTATTTAATGCCAGCAGAACATTGTTTTTTATCTGTTTTGATGCCTTAGAGATACACATTTTAAAGTGGGAGGACAGATTGTAAAATGGAAAATAATAGACCATGCAGATGGCAGAGATGGCAAAGCAATGCCTCAGAGGATTAGAAATACAAGCATAAAATTATGCTGCATGCATCAGCAAAAGAAGAGAAAGTAGAAGGAGAGAGGAAAACACATTAGTCTTTCATGGTTTGATAGGACACAGATGGGGAGCTTGTTTGCGTTACAGTTTTTATAACATGCAGTTGCTCTTGAAGGTATTCTGGAAGGGAAAAGATAATACGCTGAGTGAACGATTTTTTCTTCTTTGTGTTATTTATTCATGCTGTACGTAGACTTCAACATATTGTTACTTTGTTGTCTTCAAGATAGAAAACCCATAAAGTTTTGTATTGGCTCAAAAACAATCCCTCTTTAATGCTGCTATGTGAAGATATTTGTAAAGAGCAAAGCAGAAAAACACAATTTCTTAAAGGAGACATATTATTATTTAAAATAGGTCTGAGAGTTCCAGAAAACATGTTTCTGAAGTTGTTTCCTGGAAATAACTTGTAGGAAACAATAGTTTCCAACCTGTATTTCTCTCTGTTTCAGCCCCTTGCAGATTATTGTGCTGTTTTCTGCTGCTTATTACATATTAATGAGCTGCTGTTAACTTGGCCACGCCCAACGCTTCTACAATCTTTGCTTACGCCCACCACTCACATAATGGCTGTTACCACTATGTGTGAAAGTTATGGACATGGCTGCTGGAGTAGTTCAACCAAACATGTTTGAACCAGAATCTGCTCCTGTAGGAGGGGAGTCTCCTGCACAGCAAATTTAAAAGTGCAGATTTAACACTATCATAGTTCAAATCAGCACTCATGCAGAGTTTATATGGTGACCACTGTGGTCAACTCAGATAAATAACTCAAGACATGATAAAACATTTTACACCATAAAGGTTGCAATTACTCTGTCGGTGTAAATAGTAATAATAATACAGATGGGAGCACTGCTCTTCATTGACCTGGATCTGTGGACAAGGTTGTACTGTAAACTACTGAATTTCCCCTCATGGGATCAATAAAGTATTTTTGATTTAAGTGAAAATTAACTCAAAATATTTTTATTCTGATAATTCCACTCCCCAATGTTTCTGTGTGAGAATCTGTTACTCAGAGAATTCAGCAAAAATACTTCTGAATGGTTATTGAAGAAATGACTTCAAGTTAAAAGAATAGATTTAACTGCTTACCTGGCACTCTGATATCTTCCTGAGACGCCGACTCTAAAGCCTTCCAACTCCATCAGCTGACTCCAGCTCTCTTGCACCGCAGAGACCCCGCTCTTTGAGCTCCGTGCGGCGGTAGGTCTTCAGCCTTCCCAGCCCTTCCCCAGCATCTTACCATCAAAAATAAATCCAACCTATGCTGCTTTTCTGCGGCAGATCTCACGTCTTCTGATCGGTTCTCAGCAGCTCAGTTTGGCGGCGCGTTTCCCTTCTACTCCGCGGTTGCTTCTTCTCCCGTCCTCCCCGCTCTTACCGCCAGCATCTTACCATAAAAAATAAAGTCAACCCATGCCACTCTTCTGTCCTCTTCCACAGGGACCCGATAAAGTGTTTTGAGCTCTTTTGAGCAGCCAAAAACGGAGCATTTTGCGTGGAGCTGCAACATGGTGTTTCCTAATCTGAACAAGTGCTTTCCAACCGGAAACTGTTGTTTACTGCTGTACCTGGTGGGTGGAGACAGCAATCACCTGGTGGGTGGAGGCAGCTCTGAGGAGGTGTGGATATTCCAATGTTCCGGCTTTTGACGTAGAACGCCGGACAGATTTTGAACAGCTCAATCACAGACTGAATGCAGGATTAATTAAGAAAATCATATCTCATTCAAAACAGCATGGATGTTTCCCCCCCCAAATTTATATGCATGTATATGCACCGGAGACACACAATAACAACCCAAATCCCAGGAAAAGTGATTTTTTTTCATAATATGTCTCCTTTGAGAATTTTGTTAAGTCTTGTTTTGAAGTGATGATCAAACTGTATACAAAAAGAGGATGAAACGCAGGGCATAGATCTAAATGCAAAGCATAGATCTAAACAATCCAGTTACTGAAATCTAAAATAATACGTTTTGGCAACAATCATTTACACTTTAGACACCGCATAAGAACTCTGCCTGAACCAGAAATACTGAATGTAAACAATTGTTCATTCAGAGACCTTTTCAACACTGCTTATCTGGGTTTTGTTTCAGTGGCATAGAAAGACACAATGAAATGTTACCGTAGCATACACAATTGGATAACCACATAAGACAGGCTGTTACAGATTTGATTAGACATGTTGAAAAATTATTTTCTTTAACACATTTCTTAAACAACAAATATGCCGCACATGTGAATTACAGCTACAAAATCTGTGAATAGGCGTATATCCATATAATTGGAGTCAGTCAGAGCAGGAGATTTTCTGCCTGTAATAAGGAGTTATCTGACCCAAAACTCCTTAATTTAGCCATGTTTTGTAATGAATTATTAGTGATATTCCCCTGTGAGTTTGGAACATCTCTGAGGTGCTAAGGTATAATCTTCTGGGGGTTTTACAGGCTTTTAATGCAACTGATTCAACTCAAAGTAACCTGGGATTTCAATGATATACCAGCCGTCAGTCATTGCAGCTGTAGTCTGCGTAGGTTGCAGAAAGGGAGCCTGTGGACACTGAACTTAGTCCAATTGGTAATTCAGTTTGTGCAATTTGGAAACACGCAAACGTGAACCATGTTGATGTCTGCAGTAGCAAGCTCTGTCTAACCAACCACCATAGAGCACAGAGTGAAGGTCCAGCTCAGACAATAATGGGATGGAGCACAGCAGTGATGTAATTGTAATCGCATGATGATGTAATTCTAGTATTACCTCTAAATCACCCCGGGACCGAACTAATAAGCACTTCTAAGATGTTCTGAACGCTGAGGGGAGTAGTGCTAACGTTTAGTAACGGACAATGGTAAAATGTAGTTTTGGGGCAAATAATGCCTTATTACAGGCAACAAATCTCCTGTCCTGATTGACTCCCATTATATGGAGATACGTTGATCACAACTGGATATAAACGTCAACCAAATGACTCCAAGGGGCTCCAGACTTGCCTGGGTGAATAACTGAATGTAATATTTGTTAAGGTCCAGGTTGAACAAAAAAAAAACTAAAAAAACTTGTATTAAGTATGAAGAAATTGCATGTAATTCCATGGTTCATTTTAAAAGTAAAACACCCCATCCTGATGCAGAAAAACACTGTGAATTCCATATCATTGATTCCTATGCACAAACACTATCCAGAAATAAAGCACATCAAAAATGACAGCCATGCGTCATCGACATGACAGGGCTTGATGTGCCTAATTTCTTCAGGCTTTAATAAATGAACATGTTTTTCAATACAGCCGTATAAACAATAAGATAGGAAACAGTACAAAATCAGCTATAATTGCGGTCATAAAAAAACATCCATAAAGTAATGATCTTGGTGATTAGAATGGTGGTTAGGACAAGGAATGAGAAAATATGGACTTCTATTTTTTTATGGTGAAGAAAAAGTAAATATTTTTTAGTAAGTTTTAATTTTCATCAAAATGTTTCAGGAAGATTTGAGCCCACAACACTAAATCCAAAACTAATTTGGTTCACAGTAACCTGAATTTAACGCAAGTTAAATACACTGTTCATTGTTTTTTTTTGGAAAAACTGCAGCATGCACAAGAAGATTATATTATTTGATGTGGTTTGTGTTTCATTCTCTGTCTAAGTCAGCAGCAGAGCGGAGCCTGATGTAAATGACCACAGTTTTGATCTAGGAACCCCTTTAGGTTTACCTGTTTTAGAAAGCATTTAATTCTGCCCAGTTTGTCAAATCTAATTCGTATCAACATTTGAATGTTAGATGTGAAAAAATGTATCTAATTTTTATAATTTATCAGAGAATAGTGGAATTATTATGATGGACCTTGAACTATGGAACTTGAACACTCTGCCATAATCATAATTAAAATTAATTAAAAACTTGTGTTTGTTATGTTAAAATTGTTAAAGGAAATGAGGTGTGACTAGGCCTGGTTCTTAGATTTGGTTTTACTATGATCTTTGGTTTTCAGATTTTCATTTGTTCTGTTTATCCTGTGCTTCAGTATGTTTGTCTCTCCCTGTTAGTGTTTCTGTCTGCATCTCTTGCTTTTGTGCTTTGTGTCCACGCCTCATGTTAATGAAGTGGGCACATGTGTTAACCAGCTGTGTCCAGTCTGTGCTTCTGTACGCCTGCCTTCCCTGTCCAAAGTATATGTACCAGATGTGGTCAGCAGCTGTGTGTGTAATGCATTTGTGTGCGTGTTAAGCATAATGCAGATGTGTGCATGCACCCGTTGTACGCAACAGCTGTGTATTATGAGTGTGTTTGGTTAGAGACAGCTGTTTAGCACCAGGTGATAATTTTAGGAGCCAAGCAGACAGTCAACCAGGCAGGCTGCCAGGGGCAAGACGTTTGCGTCTTCATTCAGCCTTGATGTCTTCTGTTAAAAGAACGCTAGATTGGTTTAATATGGATTTTAAACCACACAATCTCCACTGGTCAGTACAGATGTTCTATATAGGCCTCATTTGCTGAACTATTCATATTATTTACAAACTCCATCTTGAACATATATTATTGACATTTTAAATGATAGACCTATAGAAAGTAAAGCATAGTTGAGCAGAGTAAGGAAAATAAAACATATTTTTACATTTATTTTTTACAAGTAAAAAACTTAAAAGTACAGTATTCATCTTCATTCAACCCTGATTTAATACTTTACCGAGCCACCTTTTGATGAAGTTGCATATGCAACTTGCTCATTCTTCTTCTTTAGTAGCTTGACTAAACTGGATTGGACAGAGAATACCAATTAAAATGAATTACAAAGTCTTCTGAATTGGATTTAGATCTGGGTTTGACTGCACCATCCTAACACATGAATATGCTTTGATCCCATTTTAGCTCTAGCTTTCTGTCTGGGGTGTTTGGCCACCCAATGTCAAGTTTTTTGCAGCCTGAATTCATTATTTTCCCTTTGATTACAACTATCCATCTTACTATCAACTCTTTCTAGCTTCCTTGTCCCTTCTAAGGAAAAGCATCGCCACAACATAATACTGCCACCACTGTGTGCCAGTTTGGGGATGAGTTGTTTAGGGAGATGTGTAATGTTAGTTTGCTGACAAGAAAGGTCAAGTTTGGTCTCATTTAACTAAGGCACCTACTTTAACATATGTCCCTTACATGAATGGCATGCTGTAAAAGAGACTTCTTGGTTTACAGTGGGCTTAGTTCCAACAGCTTTCATTATCTCTTAAGGTATTTTTTCAAGTTGTGCCATGGGGTTACGGTTTTAAACCAGAACTCAGAGGGTCCTGTGAGAAGTTAAAAGTTTGGGTTTTGAACTCTACTTTAAACCTTACTACGTTATCCCTGTCCTACCTGCTGTGTTTCTTGGTTTTAATGATGATGTTTTTTCACTAATGTTCTTGAACAAACCTCTGAGGCCTATGTAGAACATCTGGATTTATACTGACATTAAATTGCATACAGGTGTACTATGTTTACAGTTTATTTAATGATGGGACTGCCAAATTCATTGGTTGCACTGGCTTTTATTTAGAGATATACAAGTATAGGAGTAAATATAAATGCGTACTACACATTTTAAGGTTTTCATTCATCTCAATTATGCATTACTGATTGTCAAAGTTATGTGGTTCATTATTTGCAAGGCCCTATGCATGAACCAATCAGAAGTAAACTGGTTAATTTTATGATAAATAGGTCTATTCTTACACATTATGTGTAAGGATAAACCTACACATTACTCAAAACTTATCCTTCCACACTGATGTTCCTAAAATTTAAATTAATTATGTACTGTGTGTGGAAATGCAGATGTGAAATGGGATATAGTGGAAGAGGAGGTTGTTAGAGCAGATTATATAAGGCCATTCATGATGGAGAATTGAGCTATAATTCTGTTAGAACTGCAACTTCGTTTAAAGAAAGATATGAAATAAATCTTGTTGACTTAAAAAAGATGGCTTGAAAACTAAGCAATATGTAAGGATGAGAAAGGACAGAAAATTACTGAAAGAAAAAAAAAGGATTCACAAGACAACAAAATAGAGAAGGAATCTGCAGCTGTCAGCAAACTGTTAGACTAACTGCTGCCTATAAAGAGTGAGTGGGAAGTAAATGGGACCCATCTGGTTTCGCTCTGTCATTCCATCTATATTGAAGACCTGTCTAAAAACCTCATTAAGCCCTTATGACATCAGCCATACCTCCACTACTAAAACCAGACAGATGGCTATCAAGCTCTATGATGGTGCAGCAGCTGTGCTTATGACATGCACTGTCTGTTCAAAATTCTGGGAGAAAAAACAAGGAAACAAATGCTGTGTTTGCTTTAAAGGCACTAAAATGTTTATATACATTTAAATGCACTTTTAGATAAATTCACACGCAACTGTGATCTTGTAGCACTTTATTTTGAAAGTGAAACTGAAAATTAACAAACTGATATAATTTTGTCCTTGTTAACAAACAGCTCAACTAATAACCTAGTAAGCATTAAATTATCCAACCACTTATAACCACTTATATTAACTTAACAAAGTAAAAGAAAAGCAGCCAATGTTTTTCAGATTTTGAAAGGTTATTACCACTTGCATTTTTAATTTCTTTAAGAAGTAGAACCATGTAATTGCAGCCTAATTAGTTAATAATCCAGGTTGATAATTTCAAAAGACTTTTTAAAGCTGTTATCTTTGACAACTACAAACACTGTTTGGAAAGAATGAGGGAAGTTTTCTAAAATATAAGCTAAAATTTGTATTTTGTTAATCTGTTTCACATCAAGTTAATTTAGAAAAACAGCTATGGAATAATTCTGTGTTCACATAAAAAGATATGAAAATTAAAACAGAACATTACTAAAAGAAATGCATTTAGTAATTGAAGAATAAAATAAAAAAATAATGTGAGAGTACGAAATTTAAAAACAAAACACAAGAATTCATTAATAAAAAGAGCAAAGTGCAAGGAGCAATTTAGGTAAGGTATAAGAAACAAATTTATGCAAAAGAATGTAGATTAAAAACAGATCAAACACAATCAGTAAAAAAAAGTGCTCAAAAACGCAATTTAGGACTCAAAGGTAGCTCTGAATAGTAGAGTTTTAATCTTTGATTTAAAAGAGCCTAAAGATTCAGCATTTTTGCATTCGTCTGGAGGTTTGTTTCAGATTTGTGGAGCATCGAAGCTGAAAGCTTCGTCTCCCTGTTTAGTCCTAATTCTAGGAATGTTTAGTAAGCTAGAGATGGAGGACCTGAGTGGTCTGCTGGGTTGCTATAGTGACAACAGATCTCCAACATACTTTGCTGCTAAACCGCTCAGTGATTTATAAACTAATAGGAGTAACTAGGAGTATTTTAAATTATCTGAACGACAGGGAGCAAGTGGAAGGACTTTAGAACTGGGGTGTTGTGTTCTACTTTCATGGTTGGAGTGAGAACACAGGCAGCAGCGTTCCGGGTCAGCTGCATCTGTCTGATTGACTTTTTAGGTAGGCCTGTGAGGAAGCTGTTGCAGTAATGAATCCGACTAAAGATGAACGTATGGATCAGTTTTTCAAGGTCCTTCTGTGACATCAGTCCTTTAATCCTAGAAATGTTCCTCAGGTGATAGAAAGCTGACTTTGTTATTGCCTTTATGTGACCCTGAAGGTTCAGGTCTGAGTCCATTATTACACCTAGATTATGGGCCTGATCAGTGGTTTTTAGTTGATAGATATTCCATACAAGTAAAGAAGACATATGTGAGTGACCACTTCATAACTTATGTGTACGTATCTAAGTTGAATGGTTGTCGATTTCTGTCAGGTGTTGGTGCATTAGAAACAAGTCATGTCACCACAAATATTAATGCCATGTGGAAATTGTATAACCTGTTTGTCACACAATGAATTGAAAGACAAAATATTTTGTGTGCAAAAATCAAAATATGATTTTATTTCATAAAATATGTTCCCTAGGATTTCTAAAAATATAATGTGGGAGAGATCTTTTAGTTATCAGGCTCCAATGCTGTGGAAGCAGCCACAACTTTTAGTCCGTGAGGCAGACACCCTGTCTACTTTTAAGATTAGGCCTAGAACCTTCCTTTGTGACAAAGTTTATAAGTAGAATGGATAGGGTTATCCTGAGCTATCTCTGTCAACTGTTGGAGACCAGACTGACTACTAAATTTCATTCGAAGGATTGAATATAGGACAGTTTCTACAAATATTTGATAATTAAATATTTAATATATGAAGTACTCTTACATTAGTTCTTTTTGTTCTTTGTGTGTCTCTTCTTGCAGCTGACCGGTTGTACTGAGCCAGGTTCTGCACAGAGCTTTTGCCTGTGATTGGTCAGTTCAGCGCCAGTCAGAGATCTTTCACCAGAACGGAGCTCTATTGTTACTGTAATCAGTGGTTAATAAAGCATTTGGGCACTACATGCTTTATATTTAAAGGATAATTTATCTAATATGGTCTTTTGGTGGTTTTGAGCCCGAGTAGGGGTAGAAAACAAAAAAAGGCTGCTCTGTTTGTTTACATGCATTTTTAGAGTATTCTTTGAGCTGCACTTCTAGTAAAAAGCTTTACAGCCTAATCAAAACTAACTTTTTGTCGTCCATTGCTCCTTGAGGAGCTAATGCATTTAAAAGCAGAAGAAAAAAACTCTAATTAACCAGAAACTACGCTGCAATGGTAGGCAGATCTGGGAAGAAAAGTTAGCACCCCCTGCTGTCCTGTTCGGTAATTGCTTTGCAACCCCCCCAAAAAAATCTATGGAGAACAGAGGGAAAGAAATGGAGGACTATAAATGAAAAAATGTCTCCATCAATATGTCTGGGTGCAAAGTTGCTGTCGGAGAAGTATAAATTAGGCTAAAGGGATTTCTGTGTCAATGGGGCACAACTGCCAGTCTATGCAATCTGATGGGATTCCTTAAATAGAAAACTTTTAAACTGATTGAAGTATTTGTATGATTGTATTGAAATTACTTTTCGTATAAAGTACTCTGTGATTAAATCTGTTAAGAATCAGTGCTATATAAATAAAATTAAATACAATTTATTGAAATGAGTACTCAGCAATTAACATTTAATTTGATGGACAGGATTACAACCATTAACAAATCGAGAATAATTGCCTAACCTTAAGTCATTTTCTAATTCTAACATTCGAGGAGCATTACCTAACCTTAACCTGACTATTTTCTTAATTGTACTATTCAGGAACCAGTGCCTAAACCTAACGTGATCCATCTGTGAAAGAATCGTCGCATAGCACAGCAACGCTCTTATAGATTGCTTTTTGGAACTGTCAGAATCGACCTATATGGTCTTTTAAAATGGAGGACGTGTTGCCAAAATCAATGTGCATAATAGTTAGTTAGAATAGCAGGACTGATGGCACTGCTGACTTTCCTTTATTAAAATATGCTAGTGAAAGAACCTGCATTAAAGTGACAAGTCTAAAATGACATTTTCATGGTTATTTTAGATTATTTTACACAATTTTCAACAGAGTAGTTAAGAAAAAAAACAGAGCAGATATGTTTCACTGGCTTCCACAGAGTCCAGGTCTAAAACAACAGAAAAAACATTCCTGCAATAACTAGGAGAACTAGAGAATAACAGTCACAAGCTGTTGAGCAGCTAAAATCTTGTGTTCACCAAAAATAGACACAGATGGCATTTGCAAATGTGGAAGAATTAGTATTCTCAGTTACAGCCTTTCAGAACAGGGGAGACATATGAATAACTTTTCAAATGAATCCTGAGAGCTATTTTCATCTTTTTTTTTTTTTACCAGCAATGAATAACTAAAACATCTAAAGTTTTTATAAATAAATGATGTTTTTGCATCTAAGCTATGTTGAAGCTTTAGATTTTTTTAGAATATAGTATCACTTAGAAGTCTTTCAATCCAATGAAATTTAATTTAAACACAATGCTGCTTTGTTAGAGTCTTAAGCTTTTTTTTCCTGAAACATATATGAAATAAGAGATTTGCCTCAGACATGCATGTGAGATTATAGAGCTTCTAAGGGCACATTGGCAAAACAAACAAAAAACAAGTTGGTTTCTGGTGCACACCACTTACTAATTCATGCACACCAGATACTTTCTTGCGTGTAAACAAGGGCGCACATTTGTTTTTAAAACTGCTGGAGCCTTCTGCATGCATCCTCCAAGCAATATAACACATTTTTATTATAATTAATTTTTTCTTTAAAGTAGACATATTAGTAAAAAGGAAAGAAATCTGAATAGGTCTATTGGATTTTATGAACTTCAGATGCCTTCAAAGCTGCACAAAAATTAATATTGTTTTCCCAAGAATTTCTCCTTGAATTGCCTATTTAATTTATGGTTCCTTTATCTCGCTCACATTTGCTGTAAATACAAAACAACTGCAGTAATTGTAAATATACCATTAACTGTAGTGAAGCTGGGGTTTCTTTGAACATAACAGGCAGGGTTGCAAAAGAAACATGTTCTTTTTTCTGTTGCACATTCTTTTTCTCAGGCAAATGTCTCCTCACTAAATGGTTTATCTTCATCCTTGTTTCAAATTCAATACTAGGAAATTAAATGTCACAAATACACATAGCTTACAGAGTGAGCGATCTTGTTGAATCTGAGATTGTAGATTGTGAAAATAATACTAATTTTGTAGCCAGTATTGAAGCCATATTGTCCTTCGTGCTACAATTGGGATTTTGATTATTCTTTCAAGCCAATAGCCTAATCAGAAAAAAAGTCTGGCTTTCAACTTTTATTGATTAAATAAAGATACAGCCAACACTGAATTGCATCTTGTTGTGAAACATCAAATGGATGAATACAGAACTTACTTTATATGTGAATTATTATAAGTAAAACCACACTCAACTTTATGATTATTGTCCCTAGCTATTTTTAAAGCAAACTCTTACACATTTGTAGAAAAGGGAGACTTTCAGCTGCTTCCATCTGCTGCATGACTAAAAGTATCAAGAGTGTGAAAAAGAGAATACATAAAGGCAGTTGCAGTTTATGAATTTTCTTTTCTGAACATGTAAAATTCCTGTATAATTTTGCATCTTTTCACAACTGAAGTTTAGAAATCCTCTGTTATGCTTGGTTTCTAAAACTTCAAAAATCCAAACCCAATTATCCATAACCAACAAATGCATTTATTTTTAACCTAAGAAGATGAGAATTCCACCTATATCAAAGAAAGCACTGCAGTGATTATTGTTTTAAGGAAATAAAAAATGTCACAGTTGTTCAGCATATATATATGCACAAACACACACAGAAACATTTTAACACATGTGTAAAGCCTAACTATGTGTTATCCTATTGCAGAGATCTGAGATATGGAAATGCAGTGTCTGAAAATAGAATTATTTTCTGCATGGAAACATTGAAGTATCGAAGAGTAATAGGAAGATGAAGAATGTGATGCCAAAAATATGCACATATGCACATAAATACAGACATGCCTACAGAGGAATTCTGCGCTGTGCCAGGTCATTAGTCAAAGATGAGGCTGTAATACTGACACCCTTGTTAGCATTGCTGCTGTCACATAGACAGATCGGATAAGATGGTAGAAAATATAAAACAAAAGATATTCTGCAACAGGACACTATCTATAATACAAGTTTATTGAGTCCACATGATGTAAGTGAAAAGACAAAAATATCCATGACACAAAGGCTAGAATTGTCAGCTATGTTGCCTTTAGTTTTTAACCCTGCTTCAGGGATAGACAATAAATCCAGATAAGATATTTTGAGCACAGAACGTCTGTTTTCTCCAAATCCAAGTGGGGAAAACTGTGTTAGAAATACTTTTTTATTTCAATGCTAGGACTGATTACAGGACGAATTCCTACCATGTGAGCCATGGTTGCTCCTAAAAGCTAAATGTCATCAGCATAGCAAGGATTTGAGCTATTGCTAAGTAATTTGAATGATGAAATAAAAATGGCTAAATACAGAACTAATTGCTCCAAACCAAAGTGTAGCCAGAGGTGATTTTAAGATTTATTTTGCAACAGAAATATTTGTAGGTACGTGCTTCAAACATTTTAGAGTCTGTAGCAATACAAAATTACTTCTCACAGGGCCCCACAGGTAGTAAAGTAAAGCTACTGGAAAGAAGCACCTTTGTTTTATTTAGAAAATTTCCGGATGCCGAGCCATCGGACTTCCTGTCTTCCCCTATCGGAAATGTCTAAATTTACACGTTTCACAGGCGTAGCGCGTAGAAAATAGGACTGCCGCATTATTTAGAAAAGTGCTGCGACATGACGCTCCTGTGTCGGGGAAAACTCGTGCTGCTTTCGCCTCCGAAGGAAAGGATTATATTGATTACAGCGGTGGCTAACAGTCACATATGACGTGCTGCTGCTATAACATGCTGCTGACGCGTCCGGTGGAAAGGAGGGGTAAGATTGCGATAGCAATTTTCAACAGGTACAAGCAGCAGTATTCACATGAGGAGGTTGGCACAAAAAATAGGCGAAAATGCTGTGAATTGTGTTTGTCGTTCGTCAGCAATAAATGTAAGTCATGCAGTATACAGTACATGTGCTCCTCTCTGCTGCATGCATACATCATATTGCAGGGTTAAACTGAATAAAACTGCAGCATTTCTGAAATTTGTTTTTAAAATGTCATCTACAGTGTAATGCCAGTTATCATTGTGGTGTTGCATATGATTACTACATTTTATTAATTGGACTCCACGAAGGTTAACCACTACGTGAAAAACTAATGAGGATCCACTAGGGTCATGTGCATCCCCATCTACAACAGGGAGAGACGAGATGAGCGCAGTGAGTTATGTGAGTTAGATGCGGGAAAAACAGGTAAATATTTACATAACTGTCAGGTTTATGGCCTCTAGTGTTAATTACTTTTAGGTTATGTTGTGTGTGAATGACATTTTTTGTATGTCAATAATAAACTCATGTTGAATGTGGTAGCGCAAAATTAAGACACGCTTTTTAGAAGTGCTAAAAATAGACGCTTAAATAGCCGGCGCAAATATTTTTAAGCTTAGTAAATCACAGTGCGCCTGGAATGCCTACTTCTTTGCCTGTTCTCCTCCCAATATTTTGAGTCTTCTTACATAAACGCCCAGATTGCATAATCACTAAGGGCAAAAGTGCTAAATGGATTGCGTGCGCCTCGCTGCGGGTTTAACAGGCGCGATGCGCCGTGTTGATAGGTCAGCCAGAGCCTGCTTTTGCGATGCTGTGCGGTTTGCGCAAACCGTTGATAAATCAGGACCATTATGTGTCTAATGTAACGCTAATGTTTGATTTTACAATTGATTCATAGATATTGATGAATTGAGCTATCATCTTAATTGTCAGTATTTTTGATAGCATATAATCGATATAACACTTGAATCTAAAAGCAAATGATGGGTATATTTGAGCAGCTGCGTGGTGCTGGGACAACATTCAACTTACATGTGATCCAATTAGTCAACTAATTGTCAAAATAATCAGTGATTAGTCAATTATCAAAATAATCTTTTGTGGTAGCCTTAGTTCTAATGAAAGTCTAAACCCTAAAATGTCTAAAATGTATTACCTATGTCAGCGGTCATCGGGCGAGAGGCGAGGTACACCTTGGACTGTTCCCCAGTCCATCAAAAAGCAATATAGAGACACACAAGACAAACAGCCATGCAAGCACACTCTCACACTTTAGGACAATTTAGAGAGACCAATTAACATAGCAGTCATGTTTTTAAACCATGGTAAGAAGCTAAAAGAAATTCACGCATGTACAGGGAGAACATGCAAAGTCCATTCAGAAAGACCCTAGGCTAGTATTCAAACTCAGGACCCCACCCCCCACCCACACATATTTAGTTAATTATTTTATGAAGAAAATAGTTGGTTTAGACATCTTTGGCCTTGGTTGCACTCAGTATTTATTTATTGCTATTCTAGCTCACTGGCTGAATGCCTGCCTCAAACGTCTGTCATCTACACCATATATTCCTTTTTAGACATTTTTCAGTAAACCCCAGGAAATATGACAGACTTAGTGTGAATATTTGTGTGTAGATCTCTGTGTCTATAGCGAAGAAGCACTGAGCTGTCTAAATGTCAAGGGTGTGCAATTAGCATCAGCATGAGTGCTGTCAATAGCTGATGACTGCTATTGGGAACAGGTGTAATTATGGACCATAGGGTCCCGCTGATGGGTGCCTACAGGTGTGTTCTGTATTAAATTGATCAGTAGACAAAAACCAGACCAAACCTGGATGAATATTAACCTGAGATGATCATTTTCTTTTATTATGCTATTTGCACATACTGCTTCCTTGTCATGTCCTCCTGCTGTGCCCATAATGAAAAGCTAAATGGCCTGGGTGAGCAATGATTAAAGATGGACAGCTACCTGGGAAGAAAAGTGAAGGAAAAAACTGTGGACAATAAATGACAGTTTGACAACTCTGTTATGTTTAGAATAAACAGACCATGCACCTATATTCAGCATTCAACATCAAATATTCAGAGCGCCTCAAATAAGACAAATCTACTGGAACTGAGATTTCTCTGTAGCAAGTTTACAATTACATGACTCACCAATTTGAGTGAAAAATTCCTAAAACTTAAATCCTTTGCTATTTCTGATTAACAAAAAAATATAAATATAATTAATGAAAAAAAATTGAGATTTATATGGTTTAAACTAGATCACAGTTATGTCAAATGATCTATGGCATGTTAGAAAGGATTATATCTTTGTCTGTTCTCTGCAGGGAGTCAGCATGGTGACACGTGGAAGACATCATTATATCTCAAGTGTGTGTGTGTATATGTGTGTTCTGTGAATTTCTGTCCTCAATTTGCATGTAAATGATTCTACATGGACAGCATTTCCTTGTATTTGTGTGCTGCTATTCATGCATGCAGGAGTGGATGATAGTAACATGTCTGACCAGCTGAGTGCGAACTGATGACAGATGAGTAAAAGGGGTCTTTTGTCACTTTTAATGAGTGTCTGTCTGCTTTATAATGAGCCCGTCTATTATCTAACATAATAAGGGTGGTATGCCACATTTTGACTGTGCAATATGTTAAAGACTGGCAACAACTTATGTGTACCCTATGCCTTGAACATCTAGCTTGTTAAGTATACTGACTGAGTTAAATAGCCAAAGTGCTCCAACAAACCAAGCATCTTTTCAGACAAATGTGTTTTAACACCATAATTGACTAAGAGCATAATGTTACACAACAGAACATGAATCCTTTCTAGAGGAAGTTAAGTAGTTCCTTTGGTGTGCATAAGGAACATCATCTTTTTAACGTAGTGTGAGAGCTCCCAAGCTGTTTTGAGATAGCATGACCCTCGGTGGCGAGATGGTGGGGCCATGGTGGCAACATCATGATTTTGGTAGCAGTTTAAAACAGCCTCACAGCAGTAATATCAACTTATTAATGAGTAGCAACTCCTATACACCTGTGTGGACTGATCATTGGAGACCGGCTATACTGGCCTACTGCCTAAAGACCAACCTCATCATGCCTTCACTGGGTTGGCAACACTTCAAGTGATTTACTGGAACACTTCTGGTGGTACAGCTGCTATATGTATCCGGTCTGGCCTTTTCTGTAGCTGCATCCAGAAGAGTCTACACTACAACAATCAGTTGTAGTGAACAATACAAACTCTACCTGGCGTAAATTCATTGCCATTATCAGGTTTCCTTATATGCAGGCTCCCCAGTGAGGTTGGATCTCTGTCTGTGGAGAAGGACACACTCCTCCAAATTCTATACAAGCTCATTGAAAAACAAAAATGTTATGCTTTTCAGGCTGAAGTTTAAATGCAAAATTACTTTTACTGCTGTCAAAGAGTTGCCCTGACATCACTTATTAAGAGAAATTATTAGAAAAAGTGTAAGCAGTAATGCAAAGGGTTTATATTGCAATTCATGACACATATGTAAGATAAAGTACAGCTTTAAAGACTCAGGGTGATCAACTTACAGATAGTAAGACTCACATATTTTGAATTTGGTTTGGAAGATTTCCTGCTTACTGCACTTGCTAAGGAAACCACCAAAATAAAATTATTGTGCATAATGGCACACTTAACAGTGCATAGCAAATTGTACAGAAATTCTCATATGCATGCTGCTAAAAATCTAAATAAAACAAAGAAACTGGTCTTGATCTTATTTCCCGCAACACTGCAGGGCTTAATGGGTAGTGGAAACGCAGAAGCATTGAATATACTATCACATTCGACAGATTGTGAGAAAGCCCTCTGAAGATGCTTTACACATGGTAGTGTCATTGTGGGATAGCTGCGGAATCAATATTAAAAAAAAATAGCAAGAAACAACTAAAATGTCATGATTGTCTTCACACTGAAATGAGTTTCCATCTCAAAGTGTGGTGTTAGTCAAACATTTCAGAAAACCAATGTCCACTCAGAGAGTTTGAAGTTTTAGTGCAAAAAAAACAACCCCCCCAAAAAAACCACATGGCTGCTTCATTTTTACTGGCTCATGGGATAAATCCATCCAGGATGTGATCCCAACATGTCAGGGATTTCTATTACACCCACAAACACATAGTGATCAACCGTACAAGCATGGCCCATGTTTTCTATGCGCCTTTCCATTTATTCCTTACTTTGAAGTGTAAATGGACAGGTCGAATCTTTCACGAGTATGTTGTCCAATTAGCTCCATCTTTTCACAGCCCTATCACTGTGGGCCTCTAACCTAATATTTACTTCAGCTACAGTCCCATTGAAAAAATGTTTCTAAAATGGATAGATTCGTGACTTATTTGGATAATTTATGGCCAGCCCCATTTCACCAAGGGGACTCAACCCATGCAGCATCCCTAACCGTTTAACCAAAATCCAATTTGCATATAAATAGATTTGGACTCTTTGCAGAAGTGTTTCCTCATTCAAACACACACACTCACATGTGCACACACAAGCAATTATATTCCATCTCATACACAAGCAAAGGGCCCCTTATAAACAAACCCATGCACAGTTTTTCAGCCCATTATTGAATTTGCATTTATAAATAGGCCTGCAGAGTATGGGCCATTAAGGAACATTATATTTCTCATCATGCTGGGTCCCTTGCGATACCATTTCTCATAATAGTAAGAGCATTTAACTGTTTGACATTTTTGAGCCACACATGTACAAATAAATGACTGTATCACTCGTAATGGTCTGTGGCATTGGAAGTTGCTCAAGGTGTTTTTGCAGGTTCTGATTTAGTTATGGTTTCTATTTAAAAATCATCCTCCTATCTGTGCAATCATGAGCTGCTCACATTTTTTCTCAGGCAAGGCGAGCATATAAAGAATGGTATTAACATTATTATAAGAATCTATTTGACCACTGCTGACTTATTTTTTCTTAATTTCGGTATTATAATTTTAATTGAAATAAATGGAATCTATAGCCCAGGGGTCTGACACACCATTTGAAATATCTATTCTTGAAGTAATTTATGAGAGGTTGAAGTTTGGAGTTGAAGTTTTTTTTAAAGAAAGGTCTTAGAATGTATTATGCATAAGCCCCTGAGGCTTAACTTGTTCATTTAGTATTTCTAGACTGTCCTTTCAAAAAACGAAACTGTTTTTGCTAATATTCTTTTAATTAAAATACTAGGGGTGATTATCTTTAGTTTAAAAAAATATATATTTGTTTGTACATTGACCCCTCTATACCTGGTAATGAAAGAATAGCAGGTGGTAAGCAGGAATTTTTGTTATAGAAACTCATATTTTGATTGCCAAATCTTTTCATATTTTTCATTCACTGCACTTTGATCAAAGCACACACTGTAGTTGTATTATACTATACATGCTACCAACTGTGACATTGTGTAGCCCACTAAGAAAATATAATTAACTTTATTTTTCAATATTCAGCTTTAAAGAGAAGAAAAACACTTCTGTCATCAGAATCTGTTTTATGTACTCAACTTTTTTTTACAAAATTAAAATGTCTAAATTTACTAAAGTTAATGATATAAATCTGTAAGGACAAGAAAAAGGGACTTGTTTTTTAAGCACAGTTATCCTTTGCAATATTTTTTCTTTTTTCCGCCCATTGATTGATTGAAAGGTAGGACTGTTATAGTTCTGATCTCCGAACTGAAATCCTAAACTGCTCCAGGTAACAAATGAACTAGCAAAAACATCTGTAAAATTACTATTAAATACTGGAAGCAACTGATGCCAGCATCTTACTGTAATTTTACAGTATCTATACTGTAAATTATTTCAACAGTAGCTTCCTGTTAAAGTGAATACAGTACAGATACGGAAAAAAATGGTTAACTACTTATGCATTTAGTCGCCAGTATTTAACTGTTAAGTTACATTTGCAACACTATAATTACTTATTAAAGTAGTTTAATGTTAAAAAATATTCTAAAGTTACAGTATCACACTGGCATCTGTAGCTACCAGTATGCTACTGTAAGTTTAGTTTCTCTACTATATTTAAGGTCTAAGTAAGTTGTATTGTAACAAGGCACAGACCACTGTGAATAATAACTTTCTCAAAGAGTGTAGAATAGCAGGAATTTAGTAGTAATTTGTAATCTGTGTAAGCTACTTTAGAAATGTTAGAATTTCATACCGTTTCAAAAATGTGAAAGCTTTATGAAAATTAACACAATAGAGGATGAGATGAGCAACATTTATTAGGACAAAATATTCACATAAAGGCACTGTTAAGGCATAAACCACATGCTGTTGTATTATTTCAAATTAAAGTTAAGAAAAAAACATCTCCATACCTCAGAGAAGCATTTAAAACAATCCTCACACAAAAACATCAATAGCTGCAGTTACACTGAAAAAAATATTACAGGTTGTCATGTTTAAGATAACAAAAACTGTTTGAAAAAATATCAAAGACAAATGCTCTGGTGAAATCATGAAAAAGGCAACTTTTAAGCATTGCTGCACATATCAAGGCAGTTTTTTATACTGCAAGTAAATTTATTCGCAACCTGCTGAGTTAAATTAAACTTGGAAATTTGGATTTGCTTTTTAGCGTGATGCTGGATATACAGCCAGAATGGACTGCTGTTGGAGACAAATGCAAATTTACAAAGAATTATTTTGCAATACTTAAGGCTAATTAAAGGTTAATGTGAGAAACAAATTTGAGGACCCTGGGCTTTTACAAGATCTCCCACTTAGAAATTATAGAAGGGGCCAAAATTCACATTGTAGGTGCATTTTGACTGTGAGAGACATAATTTCTAAACAAAACAAAAATCAGGAAGTCACATTTTATGATTTTTAAAGAATTTATTTGTTTTTTAGTACTGCACATAAGTATATCAACACCTGGCAATTAGCAAGATTTATGTTACGATTTACTCCAGTTACTAATCTAAATTAAGAGAACCTGTCTGAGCTCATCAAAAAACCTTTCCCTCCAACAGTCAGACTCCAACTACTATCATGGACAAGATCAAAGAGCTGTCAAAATATACCAAAGACAAAAGTGTAGACCTCCATCAGGCTGGAAAGGACTATGGGGCAATTGCAAAGCAGCTTGGCAATTGCCAACAGTTGGAGCAATTGTTAGAAAATGGAAGTGTCTAAGACGACTGCCAGTCTCCCCCAGACTGGGGCTCTGTGCAAGATCTCACCTCAAGGGGTATAATTGATTATAAAAAAGGTGAAGAATTAGCCCAGAACTACACGGAAGGAGATGGTCAATGACATGAAGCTGGGACCACAATTTCAAAGGTTTCTGTTGGTAGAACACTATGTCATCACGGTTGAAATTCATGCATTGCATGGAAGGTTCCCCTGTTCAACTCATCACATTCCCAGGTCTGAAGTTTGCCAATGACCAGAGGAGGCATGGGAGAAAGTCATGTGGTCAGATGAGACCAACATAGAACTTTTTGGTCTAAACTTGTTTGGAGGAAAAAGCAGGTTGAGTTGTTTCTCAAGAACACCATCCCTACTCTGCAGCATGACGATGGAAACATCATGTTTTTGCAAACAAGGACTTTTCTACTAAATAACACTGATTTTCTCAGGTGTTCACATACCTAGGTGCAACAATAAAATCCAAATGCATTTAAAAAAAAATCATAGTGGGATTTCCTGAATAAAACAAATGCTGTCTCTAACAGTAGAAATGCACCTATAATGTGAATTTCAGACCCCTCCATAATTTCTATGTAGAGAATATTCAGAACTGCAGGATGTTCGAATATCTATAGTACAGACCAAAAGTTTGCATACAGTTTCTCATTCAATGAATTTCCTTCCTTTTCATGACTACATTGTAGATTCTAAATTAAAGGCATCAAAACTATGAATGAACACATGATGCACGGAATTACTGTATGTGCTTAAACAAAAAGGGTGAAATAACTGAATACATGTTTTATATATTTTAGATTCCTTAAAGTAGCCACCCTTTGCTCTGATTACTGCTTTGTATTCTCTTGAGCTTCTAGAGGTAGTCATCCCAAATGTTTTTCCAACAGTCTTGAAGGAGTTCCCAGAGATGCTTAGTACTTGTTGGCCCTTTTGCCTTCACTCTGCGGTTCAGCTCACCCCAAATCATCTTGATTGAGTTCAGGTCCAGTGACTTTGGAGGCTAGGTTATTTCACACTTATTTTGTAAAAGTACTACATAATTCCATATGTGTTCATTCATTGTTTTAATGCCTTCATTGAGAATCTACAATGTAAATAGTCATGAAAATAAAGGAAACTCACTGAATGAGAAGGTGTGTCCAAACTTTTGGTCTGTACTGTATGTTCCTCCCTGTATATGCTGCTAATGTAATGCAGGTATTATTTAAGCAAACCCTGTGAAGTTTTTATATTTTAGATACATGAGGCTACTGCCACAATGTTTTTATAGACACGCATGTATATCTGAAAACATATTTTGCCTGAGTTTAAACATAGTTTAAACAAGAAATTAAGCAGGCTTTCTAAAATATAAAGTGTCTTTGAAGAATAGATGAGGTTCATGATGCACTCCTTTTTGTATAAAAGAGTGTGTATTAGAATAAATGTTTCAAGATTTACTGTTGTCTTATTGCTGCGATGGACTAGCAACATGAACGCTGGAGATAGGTACTGTACTGTAGCCATCGAGCTATTCAACAGTTTTCCAACTTCATAAAAATGGTTGACTCATGTTGTGCCCCTGGGTGCACAAACCACTGAGGTCAAGTTAAAGACAGAGCCTTTTATCAATTGCGAAAGATCCAGCTTGGAGGAAAAGATGGATTTCTTCTATAAAATGAGCTCGGGGCGTGGTAAAGCAAACTAAGTCTTTAAGGTAGGGCATGCACCCTTTGTACAGAGGCTGTTACCCCTCTTGACCATTGCTCTGTGTGTAGCTTTTTCTTTTTTTTCTTGTCCGATTGCTTACATTACCTGGAATGTATGTACAGCTGAAACCAGATGTCTACATATACTGCCTAAACCAGTTAAGTCAGGAGAGGTACCACTTGTTTTCATAATCAATGAATTTATGCCTCACCCATTCAAATACATTGGAGAATGTCAAGGTGAGGCAGTGATGCGTTGTACCTCACCTCTGGATGGAACACTGACAAAAACAACTTGTAGAATTTACATAAAAAATAATTGTAAGTATTAGCACTCAGTTTTTCTAAGTAAATCATACTGCAGTGTTATCAAGTACAACTTACTTGCCAGTATCTACTAAAATTTACTTAACTGTAAATGTAACATTTGTGAAGAAAATAAGTAAATGTTACTTAATTTAATTTAGAAGGTTATAGTTATTAAAAGTAATTAAGTAAATTTATTTGCTAAAAACACAAGAATATGTAGTATGTGGGAGCAGGAATTGCACCGACTACTTCTGGGTTTGTAGGTCAATGCTCTACCACTGAGAAATTTCCATACAAATTCAAGTTACTCAGTTAGTACTCTGTGCAACCCAGCTCTGGAATATTTTCAAATTCATAATTAGAATCTTATAAATCACAAAAAAACAACAACAAAAAAATGCAATAACAGCATTCAAAATGACACTAAATGTTCTTTAGACCATAATTCATTGAAACATTTCAAAAGTTAAAAGTAGTCAACATTTCTAGATACTTCTTCCTCTGGCCTTTTCCTCTAATAAACATTAGCAGAAACATCCATCCATCCATCCATCTTCCTCCGCTTATCCGGGGTCGGGTCGCGGGGGCAGTAGCCTAAGCATTAGCAGAAACATCCTGTGCTAATTCTTTGCATTTCTCGACAGGAGTGTGAGCAAGATAACATCAGCAAAACACCTCCACAGCATAATGCTGCCACCTCTGTTCTTCACATTTGAGATGGTTTTCTCAGGCTTGCAGGCTTTGCCATTTTTCCTCAAAATGTAACAATCGCCATTAGCCTTAACACTGCAATTTCCTTATAAATTAATTGGACCGAAGGTGATGTGACCAAATATTTAAGTATTGGGCCTGAAGCTGTAATCTTGCTTTTTATGTTACTTTTGAAGCAGTTGCCTTTTCATCCAAACTTAGATTGAACTCCACTGTTATGTACTCTAAATGCTATTACCACCTTCACCCACAATCTTCACAAGGTATTTTGCTGTTATTCTGTTGTTGTAACAGACATTTGAATTTTTTCTTGGATACAGACTAGTCGAGGCCCATAAAAGTGTTTGTAAACATTGGAATGAAAATCAGTCTATCAATAAAACCTAATTTAAAAAGGCCTTTTCAAACACTCAGATGTAACTTAATGTTTTACAGAGGTCAAGAACAGAACATTTAACCCCAAAAACACACATCATTAAAGTAACAGAAAAAACAAACAAGTAGTTAGAAATAATAAAACAATGCAGAATAAAGAGTGAAATAAAAATAAAAATTGAGAAGTCATTAAATTGGCAAGAAACTGTGCAAAAGAAAGTAGGAAAAATCAAATCATCAAAATAATTTTGGTAGACCCAATTGACCTACAGCAAAGCTTTAGTCATATTTAATGGCAGACTGTACAAATTCTTTTAAAATGTCTTTATCCATTTGTAAAGATCTGTTTTAAATCTGTTTCCTCATGGTAAAGTGTCAAAATGCAGAAGGTTGTTGCTGTTGACATCAACCTTTCCCTGACCCACTAGACAACAACAATATCATAAATAGTAACACACAAAAGGGGGAACAAAGCATCAATAATACATGATAAAGGGAAAAAAGAACATCCCTGGTTACTCATATTTTATGAAAAATAAAAAACATTCATTACATTCGATGGTCTTCAAGCATTTGATGAGTATAATTCATGCAAAAACACCTTTTGTGTTTTGATGGAAAATTGCGGCTGCTCAGAACCTTTCCCAGAACTAAGAGTTTCCCTCCATTCCACTTGATCAATTTTCAGTACACAGCCACACAGTTCACTGGAAGTTCACTCACTGTATGAAGCATTAGAAACCAGATCTGTCTGAAGATTGTTCTCTCTGCATGTTCCGTTTGTTTTCCAGCAGTGTTTCTGAGCATTTTTTCTTTCTTCTTTTGTGCAAACTGCATCCTAACATGAATACATATAGAGTTGAAAATTAAATCCTTACAGGAGCACAAACAAAATATTTTATTGAAGAAATGTTTTTTTGAGTATGAACAGTACTTTTTATAATAGTTTGAACATATAGCACGAAACAAGCGTTTTTTATTTTTTTATTTTTTTATTTGCATATGAGTTACAAAGTAAATGGAAAACCACATCATCTTAATTAACTCAGAGGAGATCATTTTTATCCAGACTTTGTTGATCTTAGAAAATACAGTTATGTCTAATGGAGTGCAATTTCTCTCTACATTCAGGACTGGGCTGCTTTGTTAGCATTGTCGAGTAATCTGAGTATTTTATCTATAACTATTAATTTCTTGCAAAGAAAAACAAGATAATCCACATAATTTCACTATTTTGACAACTCTTTAACAAAAAACAGCAATTTTCAGCGCATTTGGCACGCTGTTATTTTATTTCTCTTGGAAACCTTTTCATATTTCCTTGGCCTATTTAAATAATTGCTTATCTTTGAATGTCTATGTTTTTTTACACCCTGTTATTTTTGAAACCTCTAATTCTTTTGCCATTATGACACAGTAATATTGTGGGGCTCACAATCACTTGCAAACTCTCTAACTAAAATCTGTGATGAGACCTAAAAATCAAAGGTTTTCTAAAACGTTCTTACAGCGCTGTATTTTTTCTAAAACTTCTAGCCTCTCATGCAGATGTCTGCTTTTGAAAATTCTTTCATCACCACATGCTCTCCCTTTGCCATTCTTCCTCTCACTCTGACTCTATGCTCCATTTATTTCTGTTATATAATGAAACTGTATGTATATTGTGGATCTTCCCACCCCACTGACTTGAGCTAGCAAAACTGGAAGTATCTAATATATGATCCTTCTCATTTTTCCTTCTCTCTTCTCTCATTGATGGCTCAATGGTCCTAGATATTTCCATGATCAAATCCTCAATAGCAAACTTTCTTCATGCAGTTGAAATACATGTAAGTTAACTGCATTGAAAATTGCTCGTAGAAGTGAATGGTTGTGTGGTGCGATGTGTCAGCCCCTGTTTGGACTCACAGGTTATTGGCCTCCTAAAAATGTTGCTACTTTATTACAGTATATGAGTAGTTGTAGTTTATTATGCTTTAGCTAAGATAGATTCTCTATCAACCCACCTTAACAAAACTTACCATAATTGTTGATACAATATTTACTTTTCAAAGGCCGCAAAATGAATATAATAGCATATAAGAAGTGCAAATCTACTCAGTAAATAAAGTATCTGAAATTGAATAACACATTTTCTTGTAACTGAAAGTCTATTTAGTGTTTCCCCCCTCCAAGCCTGGGCTCTTTCCATAAAAGGGTGATTTTTTTTGTTGCAAGATTTGAAACTTAAACAAATGATCTGAAGAGATTATAACACTTAACATATGGAGGGAAAGTCATCTTTTGGCTTGGTTCATGCACACTTAACCAAGTGTGCATGATACAACCAACAAAATCCCCAATCAACTTCCTTAAGCTTTAGAGGGATTTAACGTCTGTGTCAGTGTTATTACATGTAAAATTATCACAAGTCATAGCACCAGGTTGTAATTCTAGTAAGAGCTCTGTCTCCTGTCAACTTCTTCCACTTCAGCATCAAGAAAACACAATATCTCTGTCATAAATATCTTTTAAAATATGTTACAGATATAGCTTTCAATGGTGTTTGCTGCAAATTTACATAGGTAAAGAGTAAACACCTTGAATGCTTTGCTGAAAAACACATTTTCTTATGGGAGTCTATCCCACATTCAGGAGCTGAGCAATAATGGACAACACTCAGAAGAAAGAGGGACATGCTTCGGATAAGTGGACATAATTTATATGAATGGCACTGTTTTAGATCCTACAAAAAGGTAAACAGGAAGCCTCTGGAGAAAAAAAAAACAGTTGAAATGCAAACTCAGTCAGGTTATGGACCTGATTTAAGTTGGACTCTTTTTTTTTTTCTAAAACTATCAAGGAAATAAACTTTTCTAAACTGCTCTTTTATGGAAATATACCACTGCTGAGTAAGTTTGAACACACTTGCCTTGGGTATTCTGTCACTCAGAAGAGGCTTCAACTCAACTAAATATAAAATAAGTAAATACCAAAAGGAATCTCACATAACTTCTCCCTTGTGACATTTACCATATGTTTTAAACCCTGCTATATATACAGTTCAGAGACTGATGATACACAATGAAACAAAAGGATTTGTTATTTTATTCTGTTTCAGGCCAAATAACCTTAAAGCTCTTACTAATTGGCTGAGTGACTATGCTATGTCTATAATCTGACACAGTGCATCAAACAGAGATGTTTTCCATAAATTGGTGCAGAGGAAAGGGAAAGTGTAAGATAAGCAGGCAGAGAACAGTATAAATGTAAGAGAAGGAAAGAAAAGATGGTGACAGAGGTAAGAATATTGTAAAAAAAAGGTGACATAAATGCATAGAGAGGAGAAGGGATATAGAGGGCTGCAAATTGAACTGCTGAAGAGGATGATTAAATTCATCAGCCTAAAATATGTTCTGAGTATCTGCAGCGTAAAGCCGACAGCCGCGTAATGGAACAGTAGCTATTTTAGCATAAAGCTACCTAATTGAGCAGCATTAGTTCACTGTGAGGGCTCATTTGGTCACTTAGTGTTTTTGAAAAAATGCACAAAATGAGGTTTCTAAGTCTGAAGAGTAGGCTTGGGCACATTTTTCAACAACAGCATTATTAGAGTTATTCGGAAAGAAGGCTCATGTGCATACACTTACAGGCAGATTTATATGTATGCATTATTAACTATTACTTGCATCCCTGCCAACTACAAGAACACTTGTAACAAAAGAGAGAAACCAATGTTTTTCTCACATTCATTATGAGTCAGAAGTTATCCTTGTCATGGCTGACATTTAACCAACCATTCATGATTGTGCATTGTTTATGCCTTTAGGTGCAACAGGTTTTGTGAAATCTGCATTTAGTTCAGTAAACTGAAAACCTTAATTTACATGTTTGGATTGTAAAACAATACTTGCATAGTGTTTTCTAATTCTAGGCCTTTGATAAATTTGTTACTATGTATAATATATAACATATTATACTCTACTATATATATAATATAGTAACAAATCTTCATAATCTTACCATAAGATGATCTCTGGGTCTTATGTTTCCCCATGTTTTATTTCACTTACAACATTGAGTTGCAGTTCAAAAAATAATATATTAACAAGTTCTCATGTTTCTTTTCTTTGAGATTGGGTTTTGTAGAATATGTACGGTACCGTACAAAGGTACTCGTACCCACTTTTTCCACATGCTGCAACCAAAATACTAAATTCTTTGTTTAGGATTTAATGTGACACACCAGCACACAGAGGTCATAATTTTGATTTGGAAGGAAAGTTGTACACTTTAAAAAATGTTTTTTTTTTTACAAATGTATATCTGAATAGTGGGTCTTGGGTTTCTACTCAGTCCCCTACAATTAACACTTTATTAACCATTTTTTACTGCAATAACAGCTTCATTGGTTATGTCTCTACCAGCTTAGTGTATCAAGAAACTCACAAATTTGCCCATCATCTTTATCAAATAGATCCAGTTCAGTCAGATTAAATAGAGACTGGATTTAAGTGCTGACCTTGCAGTAAATCTGGGTGAATCTAAACTGTTCCAGTGTAGCACTGGTTGTATGTTTAGTGTTGTTGTCCTCACAACAGCTTTAATCTTTTAATACATTAGCATGCTAGCAATCTAAATAATGATTTTTTATTTAAATCAAAACCTATTTTGTAAGTCTAATGTTTTGTAAATTTAATGGTGTATAACATAAAGCTGCGATCTGCTGTGTGACATCATCAAGGGGGGGGGGGGAGGAGATATTGAAATGGAAATGAATAGAGCACCTGCTCCTAATCCTATATATATATATATATATATATATATATATATATATATATATATATGCCATTTGTGTATCTTGGAACACTGAGCTACTAGTTGTTTTGCCGTCAGCCGTGACTGTGGGTTTCAAAGTAACCATTCAGCCCACATTCTTTTTGTTTAACTGTAGAAGGCATATTCATATTATATTATACTGTTAGGATGAATGTTTATATAACTAGATTCCACATTGCAAGATCTCCCCCATTAGCAAAGAATGTTTGATGCGGCCAAAGGATTGTTTGTGCGAAGATCTGGCAGAACATCGACTCACTGAGGATTTCCAAAAAAACATTAGTCAAAATCTGGTAGGGGTCGATATGACCTGGCTCCAGTCTAGGAAAGCACAGCTGGAATCCATCACTTAGGCACCGCACTTGTGTATGCAAGACACGCATGCTTCCCCGTGCGCAGAGAATTACTTAAGAATCTGTACACCCCATTTTAGAGAGAGTCCCCGGTACGATTGTTTCATGCTGTATTAAGGTATGATCTTTTGTCATAAGTTTGTGACATTTGATTAAAACCTGGCCCAAGGCTGCATATCCATTCTCTAAAGCTGCTTCTGTGTTTTTTTATCCTTGATGATACTCTGAGAACCAACATAACCTCTCTGAATTGGGCTACTTGAGTAGTAGCATTCCAACAGAGCCTTGTTCTCGCATCTTATCCATTTACGCCTGGTTGTTGTTCCAGTAGCCCATTTTTTATCAAGGTGCCCTGGTTCCCCAGCACCTGACGCAGACCTTATTGGGCTGGGCGACGTTTGAGCCTGCATCTCATGTATTTCATTGTCTCTCATCATGGTATGAGGTGGGCAGTAGCATAAAGAGCCTACAGGACACAATAGAGGCACTCAACCTGGCAGCACAGGAGCAGGCTTTGAGCACCATACCATAAAATACCAACTTTATTTGTATAGCAAAATTAATAACAGCACGGGAGCTGACCAAGCTGCTGAACAGAGCAGATTAAAAACAATTATACAAAGCAAGCATCAAGCCATAAAATACTAGAATTCAATAAAAGACTAAGCAGCAGTAAAAGCAAAAGAAAATAATAATGGTTTTAAGCACGATTTAAAAAATGTTAAGTGAAGGAGACTGCCTCAAGGAGAAGGGAATGTGATTCCAGCACATAACAGCCTGGTGTAAAATACTGGCAGGGAAAGCATACATGGGACATCATAACAAAGTGGCTGACATAGTATACAGAAACATCTGTGCGGAGTATGGACTGGAAACCCCAAAGTCAAAGTGGAAAACACCTCCAAAGGTGGTGGAGAATGACCGAGAAAAGACCCAGTGGGACTACTATATCTAGACAGACAGGACGGTAATGGCGAACCAATTGGACATTGTGGTGGTTAATAAAGAGCAGAGGAAAGCTGTTGTGCTGGATGTGGCAATACCAAGTGATGGTAACATAAAGAAGAAGGAACATGAGAAACCTGAGAAATACAGAGGGCTCAGAGAGGAGCTGGAGAAGGTGACAGTAGTACCCGTGATAATAGGAGCACTCGGGCCAGTGAACCCCCAAACTGGAGCATTGACATTAGCAGATCCTAGGGGAGAACCTAGGAGAACCTCAGACATCTCAGTCTAGAAAAGTGCAGTACATGGAATAGAAAATGTATGGGAACTCTCTCAAACTCCCAGGCCTCTCGTAGAGGACCCAAGCTTGGAATGAATGGGAAACCGCCCGCGGTGGGCAAGAGGTGAATTTATATATATATATGGTATACAGCAAAAGTAGTTCTTTATGCTGTATTGGAATAGGTTTCGACAGTAATAAGGTGAACCCATTTAAACAGACATTTGTGGCAGATGGCCGCTCGTACTGAGCCAGGTTCTTGTGAAGGTTTTTTCCTGTAAAAAGAGAGTTTTTACTCCCCCCTGTCGCAAGATGCTTGCTTAGTATGAGGGATTGCTGAGGAATTGCTGTGGTTGGAGTCTGCATGAATCAAGTCAATGACTCAGTGCAATCTGCGGGAATTCCTTAGATGAAAATGTTTAACATAAGTGGAATGTTTGTGTGATTATATTGAAATTACTTTTCTTGTGAAATTTCTGGAGAACTCTTGTAAATCAGCACTATATAATTAAACTGAATTGAATTAAAAAAACTTATTTGAAAGCCAGAGTATTTGGTTTGAAAATGATTTACACTGAGCTGAATTAAATATATTAAACTAACCTGATTTACTTAGAAATTGTATTTCAAGTTATGAGCTATTCAGATTCTAATTAAACAATGCAAAATCAAATAAAACGTTTTTTAAATCAGTTTATTCCAACCCCCACTGACCAATATTATAAGTTATGAGCAAATATGTCCTAGTTATGTTCATAAATAATGGAAGCCAGTGATTTATATTTTTTTTATGAAATATTTTGTCATTATTCAGAACTAAGAGGGATGGTAATATAACATGTTATTGCAGAATAATACAATCAGATAGTTATTGGAACTGAACAGATATTTTTTGTATTATGGAACAACAATGTGTGCCTACAACATATAATTTCTACAAATGGTTGGCATCTTCTGGCAGTTCAGAGACATCAGTCGGGTTGAACTACAGCTAGGGGGTCAGATGGAGGGGCACCGGATGTCAGATAAAGTAGGTTCAACCTCAGACTGGGGTCATGAGTCAAGCTGAGCTGCAGTGGAGTATGACTATAAATTCGTCCTGGCCTGTAAAGCAACAGAAACTCTAAAGAACAGCTCTACTGTTCTTGAGCCATCATGTGTTTACAGTGCATGCCAGCTCCCAAGCCACTGACCTCACTCTATTCAGATACATCTTTTTTACTTGGTCAGAGGCAAGAAATATTTAAAAAGTGATTAAATAAATTCCTGCTACTTAGTAATCCTCTAGGCTTGTATCTCTTTAACTCTTTGGATCTCTTCTACAGCTAAACTCCCTGTCTGATAACAGCATGCCTTTCCTCCTCCTCCTTAGTGCTCCGAAATCAGAGCCAGAAAGGCTCTCGTCTTGGAAGCTCTAAATATATACAAAGTGGTTTTATAATGCAGCTAAACCAAAATGTAACGATTTGTAGATTGTTTTGGCTAGTTGCCTGCTAGCTTGTAATCTGTCTAACTGCAATCAGATGTTGTTGCTAGCCCAAGATTACTTTGAATATATATATCAAAATAACAGTAACTGAAGAAGAAAGAGCAGATCCAGGAAGAAACCTTGGAAAGAAGATATGAGAAAATACAAAATGTAGCTTGAGAAGCATAAAAGCATGAGTTTGAGCAGCATTTTCTTATACTCATGGAGTATGTGAAACAACTATAACATTTCAGTGGCCTTTTATTGTGGCTAGTCTAAGCCACACCTGTGCAATAATCATGCTGTCTAACCAGCATAGCTTTGGCACACCTGTGAGGTGGGATGGATTATGTCAGCAAAGGAGAAATACTCACTATCACAGATTTAGAGAGATTTGTGAACAATATTGGAGAAAATTGGTTATTTTGTAAATCTAAAAAATGTTTCAGATCTTTGAGTTCATCTCATAAAAAATGGGAGCAAAAGTGTTGCGTATATATATATATATATATATATATATATATATATATATATGTGTCACGGTTGGTGTTACCTGAATATTTTCTTTTGTTGACCATATTTTTTAAAGGTGATGGAAAACTCTGAATGCTGTCCATCATTTTTACAGATTAGTATTCACACCTCTGACCAATTGGTGCAAATGTGCAGATATTTTCAACTTTACGCACGGAGTAAATAAATCAATCAAACAGGTAAATAAATCAATTAAAGAATAGATTCCCAGACACTGTATTAAATGCATGGGCCTAACCGGCAGCTGACTGCATGTTGAAGAGTTACTACAGCTTTGGAGCAAAAGTGTGGCCACTTTGACTGGTTAAACTCGCTCCAAAGAGCACCTGCTGTTGCCTTTCTTCTGCAGGCTTTCTTGAAAGGGTTTATGGGTGAGGAAACGGTTAATTCGCAGTCTTTTCGACTTCTGATTGCTTCAAATGGGGAAATATTTCCTTATTTCAAAACTTTGGCTGAGTTTACATTTAATTCCAGTCTCTGGTGCAGCAGCATTGCATGGATTCAGACTCTAGAACAACATCTAAACCCCCATGGGAAGTCATCTGTCCAACGCAAAAATCTGTAGCAGTCCCATTGTTAGATTACTATTTGATTTTATTTAAGATTTGCGCAAACCGTGCGCAGCAGGGACTGCAGCAGGTATTCATATTTAAAGTGCAATCGTTTTATTTTTACATGTAGTTCTCTTTTCAGCTAGCCTTTGCTCTAGATAATGTTTATAAGTTTTATTTATAGATTTTATTTATAGAAGATGTATACCATCTGGTCTAGACTTGACAGTGATTTTTCTGTTCTCTGATAAGCCTATAACAAATAATATTATGACTCTTCGGCAGATAAAATATGACGTTTGACCAAGTTTGATGAGAACAGAAAAAATGTATAACAAGTGTTTGAAAAGGCAGCTTGACCAGAGTCAAAGGCAGTGTGTCATTGACTCTGATGCCTTCAAGCCCACTCCCAGCGCAAAAAGCAAAAATTATACTTTTGCAATGACTACCTCCTAGTCCACATCTGCCATGGAGATGAATGGACACAAACACAAAATACCACTTGGTCACTTTTAACACCTCACCATGCCATTCGGACTCCCATATGCTGTCATGAGTCCTGTCATGCTGCCTTGTTTACTCCTCCTCCTCATCATCATCATCCTCACCTGTGTCCTCAATCATCATCCACACCTGATCCTCCTTACCTCCACCCTTTATAATCCGTCAACCCTCCTCACTCAGTTGCTGGATCATTGTCTACTCCAGGTGTCTGCTACAGATGTCTCCAGCGTGTGTTTACCTGCCGTTCTCCCTCCAGCTCACTCTAATAAATACTTGCACTTCAACAACTGCATTTGGGCCCGTGCTCCACACCACACACTCCTGACAAATGCCCCTGCTTTATTCCAAGCGCTGGTTAATGACTCCTCCTTGCGATCTGACAGTGACAATACTGTGCGCAATCCGCAAGTAACTGCCAACCTAAAAGAGCCATCCAAAAAAGAACACACCATTAAATAGCTCCAGCACAATTCCATCCCAGACAACCAAGCACAACAACACAAATGCCAATAGCAGGCCACAATCAATGCCCAAAAACTGAAACTTGCCCATCCACTGCAACCATGACCATGCAACCAAGCTGAAAGGAGATCCTGAACATCCACCGTGAAATTAAGCCCCAGAAAAAAAACGAAAAAAAAGCAGCACACATTGGCCACCGATCACAAAGGTCACAACTCAGACAGTACCCCAGACAGAGGCGACACACCCCAGAACCCTAACCCTTCAAGCAGCCACCCAGCTGTTCTAGACCTAAGATCAACATAGGGGATCAGGAACGATCTACCTAGTGTGCCTGACCCCGAGCTTGCTTGTGGATCACAGCCTCCTGAGCTTCTTCGTGGGTTCCAGCCTCTTCAGCTTCATCATGGGTACCCAACACCAGAGCCTCTGCCTCCTTGTGGGTTTCCAGCCGATGCCAGCCAATACACTGTCTGAGCAGCTTGTGCTGGCCTCCAAGTGGGCTCGTCAGCTAATTTCAAGTTCCTTGTCTCCAGCTACTCGCTTCCAAGCTCCAACCTTTTTTTCTTTTTTCCTTCCTCTTTGAGCCAGTGAAATATCCCATAATCTCCTTCATCATTACCATGCCAAATATGTTGTTACTTCCAGGGGTTGTTCACCATATACACAACCTGATGTGTACCTCTCATGTGACCCTGAGGGTGACCTGGAGTTGAACCTGTAACCCTTTTCCCAGCAGGATCAATACTAAGATCTAAGAAGCCCTGCCAATGTGCCTAAATCCTGCTGTGGCACCTTCGGCATATTGATGTGAGCATGTGCACATGGAGGTTAGGGAAATGCAGCGCTTCAATCACACAAAGAGAGAGAAAGAGATATTCAGGTTCACAGCTTAAGTGTGTATGCAAGACATGTCTGCTTGTGTTTTTCTTTGAATGGGCAATGAAAACAAATATTTGACATTTTTTAAGGTAAGGTTTCAAATTGCATAGTTTGCAATTGATTTCTTTAAATTTAGGTGACTGTTGTCAGTTTATTCTCCATATGGATAATAATTGCTTTTACTTTCAGTAAATCATGTATAAAGCCAAGACTGCAATCTGCTTAGTAAAATAAAAAGTTGGCCTTAAAAATCATGGATTGAGGAGCAGTTTAAACAGATGGTATATCTAGATAAATGCCCTTGGTTTTTTCTCTTTGTGAAACAACCACAAAAAAGAAACTACCTGATAAGTTTTCTGCTCCTAAGATCCTATGGTTGCCTTGATGGTCTGGCTGTTGACTCCCTTCTTGAACTATTGGTCCTAACAGCGCCATCTGTCTTAACAATGACATAAAGTGCAGTATGTCCTCATTCCACAGCTTTATGCTGTTCCTCTAGTTAAATGCTGATTCCAGTTGGTAAATTATCCCGAACAAAAAGTATAAGATTTATGTCTGAGGAGAACTCCAGTCATTGCACCTGTTCATTTTCTAGTATAGGTAGTTTTTATCTTCACTTTATAGGTGAAAAGGCAACTCATGTTCTTTTGTAGCAATAGGTATTTTTGTGTCAAGAAAACAATCCATCTGCTCATACAACTATGGAAAATGACTGTCTGAAAACAGATACTAAAGCAGTATCTATTGAAGAGAATAGCCAGTTTTAGAAGTGTGAACTAAAACCCTCTTTTCAGTGTTGGAAATATGTTTAAATTTATTAAGTCTTAAAAAAAGGGGGAAAAAACTCTCTTACTGCCTCATGTGAGTGCTACAATATAGTATCGAAATTAAATTCCCTAGCAGTAAGAAAATCCCAAATGAGACTGTAGGGCTCTTGTCCAGGTCTCAGGTCTTCAGCTGAGCGAAGATGTACATACCTCTTAACATCTGAAAAAAATACCAAAAGTACTAAGTGATTAAGCTCTCACCATAGCCTTGAAAAGATTTATAGATACTAGTCATAACTGAACATTTATATTAAGGATGTACATAATTACATCAGTACATGATCCCTGGAAATGTTTTAAATGTACCATGAAATGGCCTAATTCTATAGTTAATTGTCTGTAGACAACGATTTGTGCCCTCCGGAATACTTTTTTTCTCCACAGCTTCTTTCAGAGCACTAAACCAATTTTGCATGACTATCCTGGTTGTTTTAAGCATCTAATGTGTACATTTCTTAGAAATGTTCAATGGAGATGGTAACGAATGGTAACCAATCACAAGAGCAGAAATTTCTAGTGGAAAGAGGAAAAATGTAAGACTTATACATGTCTGCCTGTACAGATTTGTATGAACTGTCACGGAAAACTCTTACCAGGAAAGAAAATAACGCTAATTTATCAGAAAAGATCACCCAGCAAATTGTAATTATAGTTTTATCAACATGCTGAGTGCTTTCCATTTACTGAAATGTACATGCTGACTCCAAGCCAAAAGGGCGAATGGTTTCTTCTGACCTTTTCACTTTCTTGAGCTCAACTTGCTTCAGGTAAATAGGAAGTAAAGTTGGAAAGGGCCCAGAAAAAAAAACAATAAAATAAAAAAACAGGAGGGGGTATATGTAACGAAAAATGTAAAAAAGCAATAAACTCATGAAAAAAATAATATTATCAAGTTAAATTTGTAAATTGTTTTTTTCATCATATTTTCTAATCAATTTCTAGTCAATTTATTTCTATATGGTCTTCCTGTATGATCTGCTAGAGTTTTGTGACTCTAATCTAGCTCACAAAGCAATCATAATGCTCTGTTTATTTTCTGACTGATTAATTTTCTTTTTTTCCTCAGAGTCTAAATCATTTGTCTCAGACACACCCTCATAAAACCTGGATTTTATGAAGATGCTTTGAGGAATGAATAGCATTCGACAAAAAAACCATACAAAGTTTGAACATTTCTTAAAACGTTCCAACTTGTACAATGAGGCTATAAAAGGTCTTTAGTAAATGTCTATTTAAATGTAATACGAATCATTATACATAAATATCTTTGCTTAGTCTGATGTTAGCTTGCCTCCTGTTTGTTTTGATATCTCTTGTTGATTATTCAGTTCATAACCTGTGTTCTGTTTGATCATTTATGGCCAAAACTTACAGAAAGAGTTGTCATCCATAATCTAAGCACTATGCTTCGATACTGCTGCACTGTATTCAGGTCTCTACCAGCTATAGAGAGAGAGGTGAGTACTGACTCAGCAGGTCACAAAAATGCTTTTGTTTACTTCTCGTTAACTGAGAATGTGAGTTGAAAAGAATATAAGCAGAATGAGACTTTTGAAAGAATACCAGATTTATCAGAAAAAATACACAAACAACCAAATTCTACATATCCATATTTTTACATGTAGGAATCAACTATACTGAACTGCAGACTGGTTGTGGATTGACCTGCAGTCCTTATGAGACATCTGTAAGATTTCGAATGTCACATGGTTATTTGGATTAATTATTTGTTTATTTATTTTTTGTTGCCGCTTAGTTTCCCAATATTGTTACCAGTTTGATGGAGATGGTGACTGAAAAAAATATACAGTCTCTGAAGAAGGTTGCTGAATTTCCCATCAGAAACTTTAGTCAAGGAGAAATAATAATAATAATAATAATAATAATAATAATAATAATAATAATAATAATAATAATAAATGTTTTATTATTTATGTGACTGTAACTGATCTTTATCAGTTTTTGAAATTAATTGTACTGCTAGAAACTATGGAGCCCATCTGATGAAATGGTAAAAAAAAAATACATTCTATTGTTACCATAAAATAAGCATATTGTGTGCACAAAATACTAGTTAATCATATTTATATAATTCCTGGAAAACTAGATAAGTAAGTGAGCTCTCCCACTCATGTCTAAGGTAGAGGCATAAGAATAAACCTACATGATGGACAGAGGACAGTATGATTACGTTTAATTTTAGACTGGGAATAAGCTACAAATGCATTCTGAAAAACCTGGCATTGCAAGGAAGTATAATTAATGATAGACATTTAAACAGGATACTGAGAGCCAGGTTGCATAACCGCCAAAGGTACAACATGGACCTGGATAGATTTTATTGTTGACCAACTGCAAGGGCCTGGAAAGGATAATGGTTACAAGTGGATGTTCAGAAAGCGTAAACAACACTATTTCTATCAGACATGAAGACATCAGGATCCTCTTCTTACTACTGGGAAATCCAGCATTTAAAGCTAGGTTTTAATTACTCTATTAGTGGTAAATAATCTAGTCCAGGTCTGAAGAGTCCAAGTAATTTAGTTTTTAAATTAATGCTGCTCAAGTTAGTGAAAAAGTTGGTGGAATCACCCTTTACCCATTTCCCAAGTCGAACTGCAATCGGAAGCTGACTCCAGCTTTGTCTCACACTATTTATGCTGTTCTGGGAGACTTCACTGTTCTATTCAATTGACAGCAAATAAAATTTATCACACACTGCTTTAATCTTATGTGTCATGAGGAGTTTGTGAAATGTTTTAGCGACTTAATCAGCTCTGAATGCCCAATGTTTTATCCATTAAATTAACATATTTAGTCCCTACACTCTGGGACGAAATTCTCTCACATATAAACAGTTATCCTCACACTTGAAATAGTATTACTCCAGACATATACATATATGTGTATATATGGAAAATTAATTTAGCTGGATTTTGAATACAGGTCAGCTCCTTGATGTGAAATTAATGCAAGTTTCTAAAAAAAAATATTACTTGTAGTTTCTTATTAAATGTCTCTGTGGTAGGAAATAACATTTGAAATAAAGAGGTAAGAAAGATTCCTTCAGTTCTTGGAGGTTTAATTTGAACTTGTTTGCACAAACAAGGAAGAACAGCATCTTACAGTATTGCAAGGATCAGCTGACCTGCTCCCAATAACTAACAAAGCCTTTTTAGAGATTCAGACAACCTTGCTATTGTCAACAACATATCAGTAAACATTTCTCCATGGTAGAGTCTCCAGACTCTCATGCATCTTCGTCTGATAGGACATGCTGAATCTTAGGATACATCAGGGCATCCAGTGCTCTGGGGGTCGTTTCCATGGCAATACAAGAGTAGGAACACTAATATCAGCTCATTTGACGTAACCTAATATTATCCACCGACCACTACCTGGTGGTGAGTAGGCTCCGGTGGTGGGGGAAGACGCCGGACAGACCTGGTAGGCCCAAACGTGTTGTGAGGGTCTGCTGGGAACGTCTGGCGGAGTCTCCTGTCAGAAGGGGTTTCAACTCTCACCTCCGACAGGACTTCAAACACGTCCCGGGGGAGGCGGGGGACATTGAGTCCGAATGGGCCATGTTCCGTGCCTCCATTGTCGAAGCGGCTGACCGTAGTTGTGGCCGCAAGGTAGTTGGTGCCTGTCGTGGCGGCAACCCTCGAACCCGCTGGTGGACACCGGCGGTGAGGGATGCTGTCAAGCTGAAGAAGGAGTCCTATCGGGCCTTCTTGGCCTGTGGGACTCCGGAAGCAGCTGATAGGTACCGGCAGGCCAAGCGGAGTGCGGCTCGGATGGTCGCTGAGGCAAAAACTCGGGCGTGGGAGGAGTTTGGAGAGACCATGGAGAACGACTTCCGTATGGCTTCGAAGCGATTCTGGTCCACCATCCGGCGTCTCAGGGGGGGGAAGCGGTCTGCCGCCAACACTGTTTACAGTGGGGGCGGTGTGCTGCTGACCTCAACGCGGGACGTTTTGGGTCGGTGGATGGAATACTTCGAAGACCTCCTCAATCCCACCGACACGCCTTCCTGTTTGGAAGCAGAGTCTGGGGACTCTGGGACGGACTCTCCAATCTCTGGGGCTGAAGTCGCCGAGGTTGTTAAAAAGCTCCTCGGTGGTAAGGCTCCGGGGGTGGATGAGATTCGGCCGGAGTTCCTCAAGGCTCTGGATGTTGTAGGGCTGTGTTGGTTGACGCGGCTCTGCAATATTGCGTGGACATCGGGGGCAGTTCCCTTGGATTGGCAGACCGGGGTGGTGGTCCCCCTCTTTAAAAAGGGGGACCACAGAGTGTGTTCCAACTACAGGGGGATCACACTTCTGAGCCTCCCTGGTAAGGTCTATTCAGGGGTTCTGGAGAGGAGGGTACGACGGATAGTCGAACCTCGGATCCAGGAGGAACAATGCGGTTTTCGTCCTGGCCGTGGAACACTGGACCAGCTCTACACCCTCGGCAGGGTCCTGGAGGGTGCGTGGGAGTTCGCCCAACCAGTCTACATGTGCTTTGTGGACTTGGAGAAGGCGTTCGACCGTGTCCCTCGGGGTGTCCTGTGGGGGGTACTCCGGGAGTATGGGGTACCAGGCCCTCTGATACGGGCTGTTAGGTCCCTATATGACCGGTGTCAGAGTCTGGTTCGCATTGCCGGCAGTAAGTCGGACTCGTTTCCAGTGAGAGTTGGACTCCGCCAAGGTTGCCCTTTATCACCGATCCTGTTCATAACGTTTATGGACAGGATTTCTAGGTGCAGCCAAGGTGTTGAGGGGATCCGTTTTGGTGACCTCAGGATCGGGTCTCTGCTTTTCGCAGATGATGTGGTCTTGTTGGCTTCGTCTGAACGTGATCTACAGCTCTCGTTGGAGCGGTTCGCAGCCGAGTGTGAAGCGGCTGGGATGAGGATCAGCACCTCCAAATCCGAGACCATGGTCTTGAGTCGGAAAAGGGTAGGGTGCTCTCTTCGGGTTGGGGATGAGGTCCTTCCTCAAGTGGAGGAGTTTAGGTATCTGGGGGTCTTGTTCACGAATGAGGGAAAAATGGAGCGGGAGATCGATGGACGGATTGGTAGGGCGTCTGCAGTCATGCGGGCGCTGTACCGGTCTGTCGTGGTGAAGAGAGAGCTGAGTCGAAAGGCGAAGCTCTCGATTTACCGGTCGATCTACGTTCCTACCCTCATCTATGGTCACGAACGCTGGGTGGTGACCGAAAGAACGAGATCGCGGATACAGGCGGCTGAAATGAGTTTCCTCCGTAGGGTGGCTGGGCTCTCCCTTAGAGATAGGGTGAGAAGCTCGGTCATCCGGAGGGAGCTCAGAGTAGAGCCGCTGCTCCTCCACATCGAGAGGAGCCAGTTGAGGTGGCTCGGGCATCTAGTCAGGATGCCTCCTGGACGCCTCCCTGGTGAGGTGTTCCGGGCATGTCCCACCGGGAGGAGACCCAGGGGAAGACCCAGGACCCGTTGGAGAGATTATGTCTCCCAGCTGGCCTGGGAACGCCTCGGGATTCCTCCCGAGGAGCTGGCCCAAGTGGCCGGGGAGAGGCAAGTCTGGGTCTCCTTGCTTAGGCTACTGCCCCCGCGACCCGACCCCGGATAAGCGGAGGAAGATGGATGGATGGATGGATGGAATATTATACAGTGTCACGCAATCAGACTATCACTATATCATGTTCACACACACACACACACACACACACTTTATGTTATGATATGATCTGGCTTGTGTGAAAGAGGGCAATCTTTGTGACACAGAAAGCTGGTTTTATGTTTAACATCATTTAGCAGTGTGTGTGTTCCCTTTAGCTCTACTTGAAAAGCGTCCTATGTGTGTGCAGGCCCGCATGTACTACAGACACAGATGAGAAATGTAAAATATATTGTCCCCTACCTGATAACTAGATGTGCCACCCTTTGTAACAACCAAATTTGGTCTGGGAGCTTGGTTCAAAGAGGCCTTTTATTGGGTCACACAAAGGATGGAAGTGTAAGAATAACTCTATAAAAATTACTTGTATTGGTAGTATAATGATAATAATATTACACATCCAGTTATTATAACATGTATGATATAAACATCTAGAGCTAATAACTACTGTGAGTAATTTCACTGAATCAAAAATATCATCTTCTAAGCAAAAATGGACCAGACAACGATACAAATCTAGAGTTTATGTCAAAGTGTAACATCTTGTTTGAACACGAGATTTATTGTTCTAATGTTATTTTCTAGCTGCTGAGCATCAGAGATGAACTTAATATATGTTAAACACTATGCATTTGGAAGCACTTTCCTGTAATTGCTTGAAATTGAAAAAGGAATAAAGACATTTGAACAGGGAAGAAAGATAAATACATTTTTTTTCAAACATTATGATTTAAATGCAATATTTCCCACAACTGACTAAGACTCAGATACAGCAGTGTTACAACACAATGTTAAGTGTTTTATTGTAAAGAGTGGTTGTGATCTTTCTCTTCAGAGAAAGACTTTTCAAAAGTATGATGTTCAGGAGGACTGGAAGGAATAAAACTAATGTAGTATTTGTCCTTGATTTTAAAAACAGTGACTGACAATCTTCCCCAGATATTTCCACTTTTTGCATGTTTCCGGGGTAATGTCACAGATTAATGAAAATATATGGGTTTTCATCGTTTTTCAAGGGACCAACAGGCATACTTAAATTGACTGGTGTGATTCATACAATAGGACAGCTTTTTTTGTCATATGATGTCCTATGACGAAGAAGACTGTGCTGAACTGTGATGCGCTGGACCATGTTACAGATATGTGTTGTGACTGTTTACAAGATATCAAAGTGTAGCTTTGTTGATGAACAGAGTTGGTATAGTCATTGTTGTACCTGTGAAAGCCTATCTGAAGGTTGATATTTTACTGTTAATTCGAATTACATGGAGAAAATACATTTTAAATATGTTAAAATCAAAAGTTGTGGCACAGTCCTGAAAGGGTCTCAGAATCGAGCAATTAAAGTGATAGTCTGGATCTCTAAATGAATTACAAATTTTAAGAAATGTATTAAATTGACCTCCTGGCCTAAAATGCTGATATAAAACAACTCATTTTATGAATTATAACGTTATGGTAAGTCCCATATCTCAGCTATGGCTCAAAAGCCACAGTGCCGTCCACTTGAACCAATCAAGTGATGCCAAGAGCTGTCAATCATCACGAATGCTGTGCGCTCGTGCTCGTAACTGCGCGCTTGCTCAGTTTTCTGTTTTCACGGAGCCTCCAAATCAAGCCTCCGCCATTAGTACATGGCGCAGCCATGGATCAACACTCAGCTCAAGAGCAGAAGATACCGATTTCAAACCACAAAAGCATTCTCACCTCCGATAACTCCATTGTTGACACTGGTTGTTTTCTCTCTCTCCTCCGCACGTCTTGGCCCATTGACCCATTGACTTGGCGCGTGCACGGAAAAGTAGGCGCGGCTTCAAGACCAATCAGAAAGGGAGGGGGAGGGAGCTTGGGTAGTTTTTTTTCAAATCATGTCCCTCTCTCTGTTTTTTCTTACAAAGTCCAGACTATCACTTTAAACACAGACAGCAAAGAAGCCAATCTCTTCCACCTCAGCCAGCCTTTCGAGGAGTCTTCTGACAAGTCTTGATGACTTGCAGCTGCAGGTAATAGAACCTGCCATCCATACCCATGGACAAGGCTGTATTCAGAGTTTTAAAATTACCTAGATCTTCCATCTATTATCCCATGCTCATTGATTATAAAGTAAACCAAAACTATAATTAAATGCAATACTTTAAAAAAAAACTAAATGGAAACTTGTACAAGTGTATGATGTGTGTGTTTGTTTGTGTGCACTCATGTTAGTAGATTAATGGAAAGTGATATCATCTAAAGCATTAGGGGAATCCAGGCTCATCCATGAAGACTCACTGAAACGTGGAATAGTCTAACAACTACTTATTTGCCCCTTGCATGCAACATTTAGGCATAAATTCCATAGGTGTCAATGTAATTACTAAATAATTCCTTCTGTGGACTATACTGAATGTAATAATGCCAGTCAGTTGTTTTATAATAATAGGGACACAGTTCTCGTCTCTATCCTGAAATGGATGGACAGTAGCTGTTAACATTTCTCTATCATCTATATCATCTTCACCACTTCCATTGCCTCTCTTCCTTTTCGACATATTCTCCTTCCAAACATTTTTTTTTTGGCTGCAGTCTTTTCATTGTCTGAAAAAAGTAAACATGTAGAGCAGGGGTGGGGAACCTTGGCCCTCATCCTGCGCAAACACACCTGAATAAAATGAACTAGTAATTGTGCAAAACTTCTTTGGCTGTTGGATCCATTTGATTTGAGTCAGGTGTGTTGAAGCAGGGTTGCCTGGAAAACTTAGAGGAATGCGGCCCTCGAGGACCAGGGTTCCCCACCCCTGCTGTAGAGGATCAGCATGATCGTCAAGATCGGACTTCGTTGAATGTAGGATGCAACATTTCCATGCCAAGATGATTTTTTGTTAAGGGAGCGGTGGTAACGCTACACAGAGCAAACAAATCAAACTACTTTGTCAATGGGCAGTACTGACTAGTGATGGGAAGACCGACTCTTTTTACCGACTCGGATCATTTACTCTCGAACATTAAATTGAACGAATCTTGAACGGATCATTTAGTTCATTTTAACAGCAGGTGGCGCTGTTGCCCTCTTGTGGGCGTCGTAGTAAACAAGGCAGCGGTTCTCCAACGAATCATAATTCACAACCCCAAGTGACCCATTTACCGACTCATTCCTGTTACTCTTAGCAACTAATTTCATTAGTAGAAATATTTATAGTTTATAATTAAATTTGTGGGGGGGGAAACACCCAGTAAAAAAACATTTCTGCTCTGGACTGGAAGAAAAACCCTGAGTACAAAACTCACATCACGAGAATAGCTCATTAGTTCACAGTAGTATAGCTCTGCTAACATGCTAACAGCACATTGAGTTACTCACCCCTTCCTTTCCAAGAACTAACCGAAGCTAGCTTGCGATGTCTGGTGCTGAATCGCTAGCGTGAACAAATCGCTCACTCCCGGCTCACAGCTTAAACGAGCTGAACGACTCACTCACCCCACCTCCTTCCCGGCTCACAGCTCAATTCTTCACTACAATACAGAAGGCAACATGTTTTGTTTCACCTGACAATAAAAAACAAAATGCCACAAGCTATTCGAAAACCTAGGAAAGCATATACACACCACAATAAAGTTACTTGTGTCCACGCTGCCATCATTGTGTAACAACAGGACAGTGACTAGGTAGGTGTCACGTGACAAATGAACGAATCTACTACTCCACACACAGTACACCCTGAGCTGTGAACGATGAACGAGAAGATCCGTTCAGTCCGAACTGTCGGTCACATTACAGGTGGGTAGAGGAAGAGTGATTGTAAACTAATTTTGACAATTAGTGATACAATTAAAACAAAAAAGAAATTAATTAATAAGTTCCCTATGTTTACATGGTGCGTTTATTGTGTACAAAATTTTACATTATTATTATTATTATTACTATTATTATTATTATTATTATTATTATCATTATTACTACTATTATTGATTATGTTTCAATTCAATTCAATTCAGTTTATTTATATAGCGCCATTTCACAACAGATGTCATCTCAAGGCACTTTACAAAAAGAGTTATTACAATACAATGTTTAGTGTAGAAATTACAGAACCACAGAAGATTGCGTCGTGGAATTCTCAGCAATCCCTCATACTGAGCAAGCATGCAGCGACAGTGGGAAGGAAAAACTCCCTTTTAACAGGAAGAAACCTCCGGCAGAACCAGGCTCAGCACAAGCGGTTATCTGCCGCGACCGTCTGTGGCTTGGAGAATACATAACAGAGACACAGAAAGAGCAATAGAACTGATGCAGAAGTTTGTTGCAGGACGTGGAGAATTTTCCGTCACTGCAATGCCATCTTAGTCAGGGTCGTCAAGCAGGGCTAATCCGGAGCACCTACTATAATAGAAAACAGGTTAGTGCTTGAATTGACAGCACATCATGCAGTTGGGGAGAAGTAGGAGAGAAAGTAGGAACAGACCCTAATAATGTCCTCCAACAGCCTAGCCTAAAGCAGCATAGCTACTAACATTAACCTGTCTCCTAGCTACTAGGAGACCTGGCTACCAACACTCTGTCTGAGTCCTCCTGATCGAGGCTCAGCCCGTGGACGGTGTAGGGCCGGTAACGGCCCCCGTCATGCCGGGGTCTTCTCGGAGTCGGGTTGTTTGAGAATGCAGCCCAAAGTGGGTGGTAAACTCCATCTAAGGCTAAATACCGGCACGAGACCGATAGTCGACAACTATCTTAAGGAAAAATAGACAGAACTGAGAGGACAGAGTTGAAGAGGGCGAGAAACGTTTAAGAGATAAACGGGTGGGGTCCGCACAGTCTGCCCGGGGGATTCAACCCGGCAGGTAATGGGCGGCCGCACTGTGCGGGAGGATCCCCTTGAGGGACCTCTCTCCGGCGCTGGCTGGCCCCTGTGGGGCGCATTTCTTCCGCGGCGGTAAGCCGCGACCGGCTCCGGATCTTTACCTGGCTTACATTAATCTATCTCTACCTAGCTACTCTACCTCTTCCTATCTCTTCCTAACTTTTGACACTCTGCCTGACTACTAACATTAACCTGTCTCTTCCTATCTACCTGTCTAACCTGACTCTAACTACCTATAAACATATCTCTAACTGTAAGCTTTGTCAAAGAGGAAAGTTTTTAGCCTAGTTTTAAAGATAGACAAATTGTCTGCTTCACGAACCAACCCTGGGAGCCGGTTCCATAGGAGGGGAGCCTGATAGCTGAAAGATCTGCCACCCATTCTACTTTTAGAAATCCTAGGAACTACCAGTAAACCTGCAGTCTGAGAGCGAAGGTCTCTGTTGGGAACATATGGAACAATCAGGTCTCTTATGTATGATGGAGCTAGATTATTAAGGGCTTTATATGTCAGAAGGAGGATCTTGAATTCTATTCTAGATTTTACTGGGAGCCAGTGAAGAGAAGCTAAAACAGGGGAAATGTGATCTCTTCTTTTAATATTCATCAGAATCCTAGCAGCAGCATTTTGAACTAACTGAAGACTTTTAATTGTATTCTGTGGACTACCTGATAATAGACAGTTACAGTAATCCAGCCTTGAAGTAACAAAGGCATGGACTAGTTTTTCAGCATCACTCCTGGACAGGATGGTTCTAATTTTTGCAATATTCCTAAGGTGAAAAAAGGAAATCCTACAGACTTCTTTAATGTGAGATCTAAATGACATATCTTGGTCAAAAATGACACCGAGGTTTTTTGCTTTATTACTGGAGGCTAATTTAATGCCGTCCAGGTGAAGGGGCTGACTAAGTAGTTTCTTTTTCAGAGCTTCTGGTCCAAAGACGACAACTTCTGTTTTATCAGAATTTAGAAGCAAGAAGTTTAGAGTCATCCAAGTTTTTATGTCTTCCAGAAATGCTTGTAGTCTACCTAACTGATTGGATTCATCAGGATTTATGGATAGATATAGCTGTGTATCATCTGCGTAACTATGGAAATTATCCCATGCTGCCTAATTATTTTACCAATAGGAAGCATATATATAGTAAAAAGAATCGGCCCAAGCACTGAACCCTGTGGTACTCCACAAGTAACTTTTGAGGTTGAGGAGGGTTTATCATTTACTTGAACAAACTGAAATCTGTTAGACAAATAAGATTTAAACCAGCCTAGGGCTGTTCCTATTATACCGACACGTTGAAGCCTTTCTATGAGAATATTGTGATCAACAGTGTCAAAGGCAGCACTGAGATCTAACAGGACCAGAATGGTCACCAGTCCATTGTCTGAGGCTATGAGAATATCATTAGTAACCTTCACCAGAGCTGTTTCAGTGCTGTGATGAGCTCTAAAGCCTAAACTGAAACTTCTCAAACAGCTCATTATTGTTTAAATGATCACATATCTGGTGTGCAACTATTTTCTCAAGAATTTTAGATAAGAAGGGAAGATTAGATATCGGTCTATAGTTAATTAAGTCGTTTTGATCAAGAGAGGGTTTCTTAAGTAGAGGTTTAATTACAGCAATCTTAAACTCCTGTGGTACATATCCATTGACTAAGGATAGATTCATTATATTTAAAATTGGAGCAGCGATCAGAGGGAAAACTTCTTTTAAGAGTTTAGTTGGGATTGGGTCTAAAACGCAAGTTGAAGGTTTAGATGAAGCTAATAATTTTAGTACATCACAAAGTTCGGCTGCATTAAAGCAGTTTAAGCATATATTAGGTTCAACCATTTTTGAGGCTGCCTCATTAACTAAGGAGGAAGCAAGCATATTGGGAAGGTTCCCAATTATTTATTGGTATTCAATGGTTGGCTCGATAGAGCTATGATCCTGTGTGAGTTTGGCAACTGTATTAAAAAGAAACCTAGGATTATTTTTATTCTCCTCGATTAAAGATGGATAATATGCTGTTCTAGCTGTGTGAAGGCTCTTTTTATATAGCAATAAACTATTTTTCCATATTAAAAAGGAATCATGTAAATGCGTGGAGCGCCATTTTCTCTGTAGTTTTCTAACATTCTGCTTTAGGGTACATAGCTCTAAATTAAACCAGGGAGCTAATCTTCTATGGCTAGCCACCTGTTGTTTGTTGTTATTATTATCATTAAGGGACGGCCCAATGCAATGCATGGAGGCAGTGCAAATCCATTGCAAAGCAATGTATTGCACTGCCTCCATGCAATTGCATGGGCAGTCCCTTATTACTATTCACTTCTAAACGGACTCTTTATTCTTTCACCGTTAATGCGGGTCGTACCGTAGCGTGCACCCCCACAATATATACATCAAAACGACCGGCTCGATCGTGTGAGGTGTGCTATTACTTTTATTGGCGATTGGAGTTACCATGGCGACGTAATTAGCGAAGAACCACCCCCAAAAACACCCATTGGAAATGAATGGAAAAACGGCCCAAAATCATGAAAAATCCACTATTTTTGAAGATTTACTGTGTAGCCATACAATAACTTAGCAACACCATTCGAAATCCAGATTGTAGCCACGTCCGTGCTGTGTTCAGCATTGAAGACCGCATGTCGATAGCTGTTACGGTTTTGTCACAATTTGACTTTGTTCGACCCAAAGTTTGCCCCAAATCGACATTTTTAGAGTGGAGCAGCTCGTTAAGCAGAGTGTGGAGTGATGAACTTTTGGAAGGTCCTCATCAAAATTTAACTCGACGTCACGGCCACATATTTCGCACTAGTGACATGATTTTCGGTCATGAAATAGAGCCGCCCTTTGTGATTCTCAGGATCATTTCAAAATTTCCCTATGTCGCACGGTTTTCTCTCAGCGAGCTCTAGATCGCTCAAAGTGGAACCCAGTTTTAGGGCTTTTCTGCTATAGTTTATCATTGTGGCTGCTCAGGATGATCTTAGCCAGAGAGATGTTCTTAGTCATTTTTCTCTCGCTCCCTCTTGGACTGTGAATAAGGTAGAGACTTCTGCTTTGGCATGAACGAAGAGAAATGATACATCTCGCTCACACTTCAAGAATTTTTCCGATACCTTGTACGGTTTTCGAATGGGAACGATTTGTTCGGCGCACTTTTTGGAGTTTTTTCTTAAAATTGAAGCTCTTAATCATCTTAAGTGTTTGCACCTGCTGCAATTTTCACTCACACTTGTTGCTGGGGAAACGGAGCACCTTTGATCAGAGTTCACTAAAGTTCATTCCACAGTATATACACATTGAAGGCCTATTAAACCCCACTTAAACACAGGTTATGCTATGCAGTACTATAGAGAGAAGTACTACAAACAAGTCCATGTGTCAGTCCATCTGTCTGTCTTTCTGACCATGTCTCTGTCTTTCTCAGTCCCCCTGTCTGCCTTTACCATTTCATCTGTGAATAAGATAGAGAGTTGTGCTTTGAAATAATTGAACACAAAGGATAAATATCGCTAACACTCCAATAATTTTCCTGATAGCTGCTATAGTTTTCGAATGGGAAAGGTTCGTTCGCAGCTGTTTAACACTCTGAACATGGAGAGGAGACAACAGAACATATGGCCTAAAACTCAATGTTGTATGTATGTTCGGATGGCGTAGTGGTTAAGGAAGAGGGTTTGCATCCCAGAGGTACTGGGTTCAAATCCAGGAGCGAGCAGCAAATAATTTTTCTTTGCTGAAAGCTGAACTGGGAGACGAGACAACAGATCATATCGCCTAAAACTCAATGCTATATAACTGATGTTGTAGTGTAACTGTTAAGGAACAGGAATACAATGCAAGAGGTGGTGGGTTTGAATCCCAGGGGGAGCAAATTTTTTTTTTTTTCTTGTTTGAAAGCTGGAACCAAAATCCCTATGTTATACACAGTACTACATTGCACTTGTATGCATTTTAGTTGATTTCAGCTTTTCCAGTATATTTTCATACTAATCCTACTAATACTAATGACAACATGTTAGCTAGCATTAGCATGCTAGTTAGCATTATCATGCTAGCTGTTGTTAGCATTTTAGCTAATTTTAGCTTTTTGACTATATTTTTTTACTGAATGGGTTTATAGTATTGCCAACATGTTAGCTAGCATTAGCATGCTAGTTAGCATTAGCATGCTAGCTGTTGTTAGCATTTTAGCTAATTTTAGCTTTTTGACTATATTTTGGTACTGAATGGGTTTATAGTAATGCCAACATGTTAGCTAACATTAGCATTAGCATGCTAGTTAGCATTAGCATGCACGCCGTGGCCGTCCCTTCTCTAAATTTCCTGAAATTTTCTAGTTATATATTTATTATTTAATCAATATGCTGATATAATTTTCGAAAATATTTATTTACTAACACACTTTAAATTATTAACAATAATACATCTACAAGAATTGAAGTCCACTAAATAATTATGAATTAATGAATAAATAATATATATCGGGTGTCGAATGACAAATAAAGGAACATTAGATATCAGACATCATTCATTTCCTTGTTCATCTCTCAGTCCGCTCCACAGCCCGTAGCAAGCTGAGCCACAGTTTTCACGTGACGAATGAGTAAGAATGATCCGTCACGATCCGTATATGAACGAATCGTGAGCGAACTGTAGTACTTGCTGCTCGCCACACACAGCCTGAGCGGTCTGGCTGTCACATGACAAAAGAACTGGGACCTGAAAACGGACGCAGCAGCTGAGTGAGTCATGAACGAATCATTTCTGTTTCCTGTCTTGCTGCTGACTGAGCTCATGCAGCTGCTGACATGTGGCAAGAGAAGGTACTGCATGACAATGAACGAATCGCTCACTGAGAGGACTCGTTACTCTCGGGTCGTATAAAAGATTAGTTCATTTTGAACGAATCGTTCACGAACCACACATCACTAGTACTGACTAAGCTTAACAGACTGTGTGTTGATGAAAATAAGTGTACCTAGTATTCGGAGAAACATATACATCTTCTGCTTGTGTTAACAGGAGCTCGGCAAACAAATCGAGCCATGGTATTCTTTGTGGTCATGGACAATTAGTTTGGCTGCCTTGCGTTGTTGTAGTGGGTCCGTAACCTGGTTGACCACAGATAAAAACACAGGCAGTTCAAGAGCATTCTTTTTATATGTGTTTTTTTATTAAATACACAGCGTGAGCTGACATCACCAACATACAAGCAAAACGCCCAATTTGTATTCAGACTCACAGATATGACAATAATGCCATTTACCGTGACTGATAAATAACTTTCCCTAGCAGTTCTCTAAAAAAGATAGATTTACAAATTCTTTCTCAACTGACTACTGAACCATTAACTAGCTATTCGTTGCACAGAGTATATGGTTGTGTTTTCAACAAATAAACAAAGATGATAACACAGGCTGGTCTTGTTAGGAGGAATTTTGTCGACTGATTTAAAGTCTCCCACTTTGCTTTTCTTCTGGGGTATGTTTCATTGTGTTGCTGTGTTCAACATCGCTCTAACAGTTTTGATGGGATATCATGTCCCTAATTGTTCCAATGGGCCTTTTAGCCTAATGAGGTGTTTGGCTCTGATCATTATTCAGCTGGAAGCAAAGTAAGGGGTTACAAAAGAGGAAGGTGACTGCATACAGTTATGGCCAGACTGAAAGATGCAAGGTAAAGGTAAATTAAAACAGTTGTGGGTGATATCGAGAAAGGAGTAGGACACTATAAAAAAATAAGAAAAGCAAAATGAAGGCTTGCATGTTGGAAGATCAAGATCAGAGTTCAAATTGAGGCAGGAGGCAGAAAAAGAAAAAAAGGATAAGGAGAAAGAATCTGGTGTTATTTATGCCTCCCTCGGCACTCGTTTTTACCTTTTTTCCCCCTGCGAGCTGTTTTACATCGACAATCTAATTAAATCAAATAAATCACAGGCTGTGCACACACACACACACACACACACACACACATACACGAGCAGGCACAAAACAGCCCATTCTGATTTCTGGTTTGTGAACATCTCCTTTCCCTCTTGCCCTCCACCCAAGATTGCATAAATCTCGATTATGGTGCATTACACAGCATATCATTCATGTTGTTTATAGGAATAAAATATGCAAACAGACTAAGGGCATAGAAGTGATCGATGTTCAAATGAGTCGTTCTTCTCTCTTGGCGTTTCATCTCTTACACAGAACCAACTAGTGTCACTTTAACATCTTGTGTACCAGATAAAAATATGCAGTCCTGACATAATTTACTCAGATCATTTTTCGGTTAATATGTTCATTTTAACAAGACATTATACAAATTCTCACCAATTCCTAAAAGTAAGAAATCTGTTATGCATGAGGTTTCTTCCTGTTAAAGATGAGTTTTTCCTCTCCACTTGCTACATGCTTTCTCAGTATGAGTTATTGCTGTAAAATCAACAATACAATGCAGACTGATGTCTGTCTTCTGTCACTACATGTTCGTATAGGAGGAGTGAATGCTGCAAGTCAAAGACTTGATGCAATCTGCTGAGTTTCCTCAGAAAACTTCTAGACTGATTGGAAAAATCAACTAAACTTAATGTACTGTTTAATAAATAGGATTAATTGGAATGTATATATGATTGAACTGAAATGACTTTTTCAAGTAACTTGATATGACATGTTGTGAATTGACTATATATAAATAAACAGAACTGAATTGAGTTTTATTAAAAACATGAATAACTTCAACAACACAAAGGGGACAGACAGAGGGGTCTCATTTATAAAGCTTGCTTATGTACAAAACGAGGTCTGAAATGGCATAAGTCACTTTCTACGGATGGTTTGTGAATTATAAAATAAAGGTGAAAGAAAAATGTGTGCCACTTTAAATGCAATAAGGGCCTTGCTTATGACTATGAGGACACTGGCAGCACATTTGTTGAGATCGCAAAATGGTTCATTTAAGCCAAATTTTCAGACCTGAAGAGCTTTGCACACTCAAGAATACACAACCAAACTCTATCACTCCCCACCTCCATATCTGACCCAAGGATTAAAATGACAATCTGAAGAAAATATGTTGCAATTAAGAATAATATCACAGTATGTTCATATGTCTTCAGATTATATAGCAATTGCACTTATTGGCGTATTAATTTTGATGAGTGGAAATATAAACACTGCAGTGACACTACTCATGCCCCCAGAATAAGCCAGACCCCCTCACCAGCTAAATTCAGTAATGATTTATGTTTTATTGTCTTTTTAATACCAAGTCATTTTATAAGATCATTTACTTAATGACCATCTTGACTTTTGAGGGCTTATTAAATCTAATTAGCTGTGCTGTACCTGGGAGATTTCTTTAAATCATATTTCTGAGGCAAATTGGCTAGTGCTTCCAATAGGATGGCAGTAAGATTCTCTGGCAAAATGCATGAATATACGATAGATGGCAGTTGCTAAAGCTGTAGTTTGTTTCCAGGAAAGAACCGCCTCCATTCCACCATTCTACTCTAAATAAGCAGCTTCAACTGCAATGTGTAGATAATGAAAAACAGTCTAGACCCCAGCCTGAATGTTAGGTGTAAAATACATGACAGCACAATTATAAAAAACACTGTAATTAATTGAAGTGGTGTTTTGCTGAAACTTCTCTAACTTTAAACCCCTAAAACGAATCGAATCGAATTTTTCAGAGTTTTAATATTTGTAAAGTTGTTTCTGAAGGAACCACATGACAACGCCACGTTGAGGTGAAAAAAATCAGCATAAAAAGCTTATTCTTACTGGCAAGCATGGTGGCAGAAGGTTTATGATGAGGGCTCCTTTTGCATCTTTGAAATCCGGCAACCTGACAGTCCCTTAGTTTAGATTATCCCAACCCTGGTCCTCAGTACTCACTGTCCTTCATGTTTTAGATGTTTACCTGCTGCTGCACATCTGGCTTATATGAATGGGTATTAACAGACAGGAGATAATACAATCATTCAAAGCAGGTGTGTTGGAGCAGGGAAACATTTAAAACATGCAAGACAGTGGGGACCCCTTAGTTGAGATTTAAATCCTCTGTGTGCCACGGCAGTCAATCTCAAATATACAGTCATTAGTTTGAGAGATGATTATAGTATGCTATTAGTAAACACCTCGTTTTTTGGCCAAAGCAAGCATTAGAGCATTATTTCTTCTCACTGACAGGGAGAGTTTGATCTACATTTTAGAACAAGAAAACATCATTGTCTATAATATGTCTGTTGGAATATCTGTTTTTATGGACAAGGTCACAATACTTTTATCTTTTGCTGACACGACACTCATTCAATCAATACATGTAAATGTATCCGGTAGTACATAGGCCAAACCATCTTACGATGACAGCTGCCCACTCACAAATATAGTTTGACTGAAAGCCAGATTAGGGCATGTCTTTAATTAAAGGTGATGTACAGTAGTGCAGAGGAATCAATGTTCTGTTTCACATGCGCTGACGAGGGCCGAATTGACTGGGAGGCTTCATTAGGATGAGGTGAGAAGAACAAGGCAGGGTTAATGTCTATGCAGTGGCTGCTGTCCTGCATCTATGCACTTTATGACCTTTATGCGCATGCTTCTCAACTTAATGCTGCACAAAATAACTGCTAATTGACTTTTTAAATTAATTTACAATAATTTATGATTCTTTAGAAATTGTTTGAACAAGCACATACTGTTTTGAAAAGGGGCGACTGTGGATCGGGTGGTAGGAATTCGTCCCATAACCCATGAGTTGCTGGTTTCAACCCCTGATCTGTCGTTCAAAAACCTGACCTGTCTTTGATTGAACAGAGTCCTTGAAGGGTTTGTTCTTCTGGGTTGGATGAGCAGGTTATCAAGAATTTGGACCCGCTGATGAGGTGTGAAAGGATGTGCATGTTGGGGAAACAGTAAGTTGGTTATTTATTTGCATATTTTAATCTGTTTTTGTTTTGTTGATTTCTTGTCTCCTCTTAGAGATATTTAGCTCCTGATTGCTTTCTCAACCAAAGTTGTGTGCAGTACTGTGCACCCTGCTGAGCAGTTGTCAGGCCTTTTCCCTACAGAGCCATTTTGAATTTCTCCAATCTATTACAAGCTTTTGAACTCACCCTTGGATTGTGTCTGATTTATGAACAGCCTGGTGGGGTTTAGTGTTGTTTGTGCGTTTTTGTTTTAACATATGTTTGTGTCCCTGTAATGCATTGAATCTATCTGTGAACTGTGGTCGCTTCAGCTCAGTGGGGGCCTCTCGGCCACTCATCTATCTGCCCAGTCTATGCTGTGCTGATGCTGGGCGCAGATACGGCGATCCTGATTGGCAGTCATTACCAAACCCCAGTGGGAGGACATGCCTCATTGGAGAGCAGATTTCAGGGACGGATTGAAAATGAGGGATAAAGCAGTTCGTGTCAGTGTTTGTTTGTTGCCTGAGTGGATTTTATTGATGACACTGTGGTGCACTTAAAATAAGGCGTCACTTTACCATGATTCAAGGGTGCACCGTGTTTGATGTCCTAAAATATGAGCCATTCTCTTAAGTGCATCTTTGTGCTGCCTGCCTTCTGGCATCCTGTGCGTATCCGTGAATCAATGACTATATATATTTGCCCATTTGTCTCTTTGTGTGTATGTGAGCGTTTGGTCTGGGCGTGCCTCTCATCATGCCTTTTTAAGTAGCCGGCCAGTTTAAATGGAAATGTTCTTGACATTTAGGAGGAGATGTAATCAGCGGCCATTAGAAGGCAGCTGATTTCCTCTTTAGAGCTCACTCGTGCCATCTCTCTCCTACTGCTTCCCTCCCCCTCTTTCCTTTTTCCATCTCACCATGGTATGCCATTTCGTTCTCACACTTTTGATTTATTTCAGCTTCCTTCACATTCTGCTGGCTGGTACTTCTCCCTCCCTCTCAATCTAATTTACCTGTACACCCTTCCTCTCTTACCCTATCCTTCCTCCTCCTCGAAGGCTGTCTTTGGTCATCAGGGCATCGTAGTTCGAGAATAGATGCTTGACTTAATAAAAAAAATATATCTGCTTTCCATTTTATGTCATAATCAAGGCTCATTCTCAGAATCATTGTAACTGAGCAAAAAAAGAAAAGTGGTCAGTCACAGGAGAGAAGTTATTTTTCTTGACAGAAGACTGAGATAGAAATCAACCACAATTAATACTAACAGTGCTCTTTTTGTTCCTATAAGTCGTTTTATAGAACAGACAATAAACAAAACAGTTTACCTCTTGACAAATATTTCAGCTCATGAAAAATCATTTGTTCGAGAATGTAAGCTGCTTCCTGTAAATAAAAGAAATAACTAATTCCTTTTTAAAATAAGGCTTCTGAGGATTCCACAAATAAACAGTATGGTACTTGCAGCAGACAACTTTAACTTAACTTGGATAAAGTATAATCAGTTCTAAATTAAGAATCCCAGCACAATTGGTTACAAATAAATTCAAACACAAGTGAAGGTGCAATATGTAAAAATAACATACTGTTACATACATACTCAAATTTGACCACATTGTGGTCAAATTTGAGTACTGTAGTCCATGTAGAAACTCAAAACAGTTCACTCTCAGCCACTCATCACCTCCCACGTCATTCCAGCTGGCCAGTTTAGCCAAAGGAAATTCTTATTCATTTGGATAGTCACCTCAGATCTTAAAACATAAGCAAACAAGCTTGCTAACGTTCTGATATTTACTCACTACCTGAAAGCTTCTCTCAAACTGGACTGATCAAAAATAGTTTTAGTAATCTTCATAACCCTTTTTTAAAAACAGTAAACAGTAAATTTAAATTGGTTTTTGTGTTAAACTTTCAATTTATATGTAGTGTTTTTTTGTGAAGCGATTACATGCTTGAAATTACAAGAGGATTAATACATGTGGAAAAACTGACAGTGATAATAAGGTGACTGTGATTAAATGTGTATTTAATGGTAAATTTGGAGCTTAGAATGTCTCTGATGAAGGAAAATAATTTTTAAGGATGAGCAACCTATGTATTATGGGCTGATGTCTACCTTTCCTTAGTTGACTAGTTTAGGACAACCACAGTTTGGGAAATCAACAATAGATTCATCACAATGCAGGCCTATGGAAAAACTATTTGTGCTGATGCTCAGCTGTCAAGTGAGGTGGGAGACAAGGTCATGACCACATGTCCACAGAGTCCAGAGAGAGTTGACACAGCAACAAGCTGGAAAGTGGTCAGTTCTCCCTATAACAGTTTCTCCCTGGTTCTGCTTAAGTAGACTGACCATGTATTGGCTCTTAGATTTTTTTATTTTATCCCTGTCTCCACTTTGATAGACAAGGAGTCTGACGCGTTCATAAAGGCTGATGTAATTTAACATACAGCTCTCAGCTGTTACATGGAAGTGTGATGTTATCTACAGGTACATCTCAGTAAATTAAATAGGCATCCTCAATTGTCAGATTCAAATTACATAAAAAACCTTAAGAAGGTATGAAACATATCATTCATGAAACCCACATTGCTCCATTAAGAATATTTTTTATTGGTCAGATTTTTATTTTCTTATCTGAAATGTCATGTTTGCATTTGCTGTTTGTGAAAAATAATTACAGTGGGAAGAACAAGTTTTTGATGCATTACTGATTTATGAAGTTTTCCCACTTACAAAGCATTTTGAGGTCTGCAATTTTTATCAAAGGTACTCTTCAACTGTGAGGGACAGGATCTAAAACAAAAACGCAGAAAATCACAGTGGATTTATAAATAATTAATTTCCATTTTATTGCGTGACATAAGTATTTGATTGCTTATTAACCAGTAAGAATTTAGGCTTTTTTTTTAGGTATTTTCGAAAAGATGGCGGATCAGGAGATGGCAGCAGTACTTCGGGAGAAAATTTTCAATTTAAAATTAAGTCAACTAATTGTAGCTATCAGGGTTATATCTAAAATCTTTTTTAGCTTTAAAGCACTTTGATATGGTTGGTTAGTTGCAGCTTTGGTGGTTACCAGGTACTAACTTGATGACATATTTCATTTATGCAATATATACACAATTAAAAAGCAAAACGCTTGAACATAACAAAAAACATAACAAAAATTGAACATATAAGAATATAACTTTTTTTTTTCTTTTCACAGGGACGAGGGCGCAGACTGCGGCATTTATTTTCCCCGATTGCTGGTATAAAGACAGGTTTACCTGGGCAAGGACACCGCTGCGCAGGGATATAAATAATAGCTTACTGTTTTAAGCATGATTTTTTTTCTCATATATGATGATATATGAGAAAATATTTTTTAACATATATGATGTAATCACATAAAGTATTCATTTTCAAAAAAACTGGGACTGCAGTCTGTCACCCGGACCTAAGCCCAGAAAAAATTTAACAACCTGAAAAGTAAATATTAGGTCAGTATAGTAATCCTACAACAAACAGAAGGATTTAATATTAATGCAATGATTAACATTGGGATTTTTTTATGACATCAGAAACATACATTACACATAATCTTAAAACAAGTGTCTAATAGACTGGTTTTTACTCTTAGGATTGCAAGTGTCCCAAGATAGGGCAGGGGACAGAGAGCAGAGAGCCAACAGCAGCGACTTGGCCCTTCTTCTTCCTCATGGATGACGTTTTAGGACAGTCGGCTGCAGTTTCACCCCCCCTGCCTTATTGCCTCAATCCAAGTGGGTGAAGCCTTCCCAAACAATGATGTTGGGATGGCTAGAAGGCAGGCCTAGAAGGCAAGAGGGATTATTTGTCCTCTCTGCAGGAGACAGAGGACAAAGTTGAGGAAGAAGAGGGAGAGAGAAAAGAGAATGAAAGAGAGAGGAAAAAGAGAAGGAAAAAAGGAGAAAGACGGTTAGGACCGTTAAATACAAGAGGGAGTCAGATGCGGGGAGAGAGAGAGAGAGGCTAGAGAAAGAAAAGACCACCTTTTCTCTGCAAAAAAAATATTTATTGAAAAATAAAAATAAAAAACATCAGATTTAAATCCTTTTTAGTTTTTTGGTTTTATTGTAATATGTTCAAATGTTTTCTAATGTGTTAAAATGTTTTAAAATCTGTTTATATTTGTTCAATCTGTTTAAATGTCTTGTAATCTGTTCCAATGTTGTGTAATATGTTCCTATGTTTTATAATATGTTTAAATGTTTTGTAATCTGTTCAAATGAAATGTAGTACATTACAATTATTATCTCTTAATTGTGAACTGTCAGTTCACAATTGTTTACCTTTTTACAATTAAACATTCCTTCTTACCTTGTGTTAACAAAGGTTCACAAAAAACAGTTTTAAATTAAGAAATACATTTATTGAAAAACAACAACAACAAACAACTAAAAAAATTGTGGAAAAATAATATTTTCCTAACTATTTACATGTGTGTGTTGTTGGTTACAAAAAATAAATAGAAAAACATCCTTGCACTGTGAGAAATCAATAGAAATCTTTACCTTGGGGATGAACTGCACATGTACTTCCAGTGCTTTTAAAAAATTGCTCCGGAAGCAGGTTTTCATCAAACCGAAAGCACGCTCAATAATAGAACGTGCTCTGGAAAGATGATCATTAAACCTTTGCTCTACCATGCCTGCGACTGGCTGCCTATATGGAGTGATAAGCGTCAGAGGGTTCTCAAGACATGGGTAGTCACCATCACCTAGTAGAATATACCCTGGAGATGGGTTAAGTCCCCCTGTGGTAGATGGGGCTATTCTTCAGGATGCGTGCTTTAAGTCTGGTCTGGTGTCCTCCCCCGCAAAATACATCTGAAGTACAGGTACTGAGGGGTTTAACCCACAGTAATGTCTTTAAATCTGTTTAAAAAAGAGAAAGGATGTAGATTCAAGATTTTATTTCAGCAAGACAAAATAAAAATATCTATATATACATATCTTATGTAATAACAATGTGTTTTAAACCTTATCATATATGACAGCTTGGTTTTTATTGTTTTTTTACATATGTGTTTAGGTATATGTGTGAAATATACACATCCAAGCAATATTACTTTCTAGTGTACAGGGAAAGGGGTTTGAAATAATTATATTAACTTGCTAGAGCTATGGTGTCAACATAAAGTAGACACTCAGAAAAGTAAAATAGGGAATGTGAAATTAAGATTGGCAATAAGACCCATTTTTGACATGCAGATGCTCTGATATTACGGTACCAAATTTAAAACAAATACATGAAGATTAGGAAGTGAGGGGAGGATGAAATGATGTATAAAGTCTGATTGTGCTATCTATTGTTTATGCATACAACTTAGTGCAATTAATATAATGGTGTTACACAAAAAAACTGAAGGATGATATGGCAAATAATGAATTTTTATAATTCTAAATTGTAACTTTGTTGCTGACCACCTACTGGTGATTGGCTGGCTCTAGCTATTAGGCAAATCAAATGGCTTCATTGTGATCAGTTTTAACTTACCTGCCCTCTGCGTTGACAAAAAGCAACAAAAGAGCCTTCAGCGGCACCGTGACATTGCACAGTGGTGGTGATCCTTGCTCCGTCTTTGTAAATCTCGAAGATATGGAAAAGAGCATTAATGTTAGTTCCACGGCTGAAGGGCGAGATGTAAACAGAGCGCATAAGTGGGCAGCCGCGCTCAGACATAAGTCTGTTCCATTTAACCGTTTTCTTTGGCAAAGGAAGGATTAAGTCCATGTAATCAAGGTACCCGGCCTACAGAGGCCCTCAGTAGGCATTGACATTGAGAAACAGACCTGTATAAAAGACACCTGTCCACACACTCAAATTCCAACCTCTCCACAATGTCCAAGACCAGAGAGCTGTGCAAGAACTTCAGGGATAAAATTGTTGAGCTGCACAATGCTGGGCTACAGGAAAATAGGCAAGCAGCTTGGTGAGAAGGAAACAGCTGTTGGTGAAATAATTAGAAAATGGAAAAAGTTCAATCTCCCTCGGTCTGGAGCACCATGCAAGATATCTCCTCATGGGGCATCAATGATCATTACGTCAGTGAGGGAAGAGCCCAGGACTACACGGCAGGACCTGGTCCATGACCTGAACAGAGCTCTCCGTCGACGGATAGTTAAAATTTGGGCCTCTACTCCGTGCGTCCTTGCATAGGTGACGGGGAGCCCTTGCATTGACAAATAATAGCGTTGCGTCAATCCGTCACCGTCAATGCGCAGAAGCATAAACTAGGCTTTAGAATTGAGAAAGTTCCTCGGATGAGAAGTGAAACGTCTTTAAGAAACAAAAAAAAGTCCACTTAAACCCTTTGGATTACCATGACCTGGATGACTGAGAACCTTCAACAGCATTTTGGTAGAGGTGGGTGATCTCCCAGTACTTTCTATTTAATCTGTTTATTGAAAAAAGCAAATGTACACTGGTTTCCCCTCAGAGTTTTGTTTTTCTATGATGTCACGTGTTTATAATGTTATTCCTTTATGGGAGCTGTGGGTTACTGCAGTGTATTCAGGGATTCAAGTTTTTCAAATTCTCTTTCTCAATTGTTTGTTCAGTCCCTTTTTCCTTTCTATGGCTCAGCCCAGCAATTTTGTAACGTTTATTATTAATGCAATATAGTACATTATAGAATGTACTAAGGTGTTTTGGTATAGTCATTAAGAAACTACAACTACATTTTTTCAATAATAACACAGGCGATGTTAACCAGAAGTAACTTTTTCACTAATACCTTGCTATATGGAAATGATTAATTAGATTTTTGCACCGAGAGCTGAATAGACTGGAGTAGTCTATATATAGGGTCTCTGTTTGCTTTGGACGCAAAGTAGAAAGGCATTGACACTTTTTGTTTTTAAGCTACTGTATATTGTCAATGAAAGATTTACCAACAACTTATCATGCCAACCGTTTTCCTAATATGATGTAGCCCTAATTTGAAGCTTTTTATCCAAAATACTTATGTATAGGACACAATAATACAGAAAAACAAGTGACTTTATGACATCAGCCTCAATCAGCATCAGGTCAGGTAACATTAACACCCCACTGTGCAACAAAAGCAATCTCAATGCATTGTATAATGAACAAACAAACATCTAATCTTTTCTTCTTTTTATGTACCACCCCAAAAATCACTTGTTTTATTACCTTACTTATTTCTTCTCTGAGAACAGCAGTACGAAAAGCCTTACAATCAAAACAAGCCCAAAGGAGCTGCAACTTCAAAGTAAATCATTAAAAAAACTGAAGGTACTGGATATTAGTTTTATTTCAGTTGACAAAGTACCTTAAACTTTGCTTTTAATATTTTCTAAATTGTTTCAGTATTTCAGTGCCGCCGCCGACAATAATTCTCATTAATCCCTTCAGTAATTTTTGATGAATTGTGTAATTTTCAATACAAATGGTGAAACATTGATTTTCAGTGTTAAAGTGCTTGCTTAATTACATTGATTTATTTATTCAGTCATCCAAAACCAGAAGGTAATCACTACTAAACAATGTTCCATTTTGACTTAATTTGAAAGGGAGAAGGGAAGATAACCTGAAACTCATAATTAATGAGTACAGAGTCATTTATGTGTTGACTCATAAGAACAATTCTAAAATCACTATCCTGTTGTAAATAATCCAGATAAAAAATCTTTCCAACAAAGAGAAATGTGCAGCATAATCCCTAAATGTCTGAGTAGATTATGGGTTAGCTGATGCAAATGTGAATCAAACCATTTCTAAACAGCCTGCTACTTCTTAAACTTATCTATGAATAAACCTTCTGTCCTATTTCTTTCAAACTGATTGTTGATTGGCTCTGAGTGGAAAGTTTCCAGTTGTTCAGAGGCAGGTTTTATTTGATTTGGGACACAGCAGAGTCTTCATTAGGCTAAAAGCCATCACATGGCAGTTTGTGTCAAGACACCCACATGTGCCTGCATGCAGTCATAACAACACTTTGTACTGCAGCTGTTATTTCTGTCCTTTGTGATGTGTGGTGCAGTTCTAAATATGAATGTCAGGAATCCTAAGCCTCTGTTTCAGATCTTGTTTTAATTTGCCTTTCAAAGGTTTTTATCAACTATTATCTTTATTCCCATAATGAACACAGTGGGAATTCACAATAAGCTAAACAAAAACAAGACACAATTTCAATAAATAAGAATAATGACAATGTATCACAAATGGCTCCTAAATGCATCTGATTAAGTGTTTGATATCTCTTTCGTGTTTCTGTAAGGTCTTTTTTCAGCTGATCTAGAAAAACCTTCAGAATTGTCAGACAACATTGAGCAGAAACACTTGACTTTTAACACTTGAGTAAGGTCAACATTGATATTAATTTAAAGCCATGGCAATTGCTACTCAGTCTGTTTGTTTTAGTCATCTTCTTAATCAAGATGCTACAATTAAAGCATTACCAAAGCATATATGAAGCAAATTGTAATGTAATGAGTGGTGCCCTGTATACTTATTAGCACATCTTAATTAGCCCCTCTTGGACAATACGGAAAATGCTTTATATGAATATTTTTCTATGCTGTTTACCTATGGAAAAATTTAATTAACTTTGATATTTAAAATATTATTTCGATGGTCTGGCAACCTGTCCAGGGTGTAACCCACCTCTCGGTTGATCACTGCTTTAAATAGGTACCCAAGGGGGCGACTGCAAGATATTAGGCTTCATATTTCTGAGGCGGTTCCGCTCTCCATCACTTTCGCCTATTTCAATCATGAAAAATGGCCCTCTCAAAGAGCCTTAAAATGAAAGTTTGATGCAAAAAATCCTAATCTTCAATATCTAATGGACTGATAAGTATGTTTTTATACAGCCAAATTTGAGAAATGCTGTACACGTATGCCTCATTTACAACACAACTGTCGCTGTAGGTATAGAATATAATATAATCACCAAAACACAAAACATTCAAACTTCAAGGAGTCATAGGCTGAACAGTCAGAGGCCCTTCAGAGAATATGCAACCATTCAAAGTGAGCTGATTGCAGGTGACTTGAAGGCTGCTCTCCCTGGTGCTGAAAATTTGAGTGCCTTTTGGGTGGCTTGTGCTCAAGAGCACTGGCGTTAGTTCAGCCAAAGCTAAGGTATGGCAAGGGCCTAAAAGTCACATTAACTACACTATAAATCAACATGTCCACCAAATAATCATAACAAAAGTGACAGAAGTGCCATGCAGTTTATCTGTGTGGTTTGGAAATTTTGAATTTTTCCAAATGCAGTCTCTGTTGCGATTCTGTGTCTGAGTGCTGGAGGTTTGTGTTTGTGTGTGTTTTCTCCTACCTTCTCTGCAGGGGCGTGGCAGGCTGCTGGCAGCAGGTGAAGCTCATCTGAGCTTGTTATCTCCAGTATTCAAAAGAGAAGTGGAGACGCCAGATAACGCCAGATGATTCTCGCTCTATGAGTGGTAACAAGGCCAAACCTCAGCTCTCAGATTAATTCTAGGAAGTTCTTCTGAGATTCGAGCCTGGATCTCCTGACTTACCTGTTTTCCGTTTAGATTCTGAACTCACTCGTTCTTCTGTCTCCTGGACTCCCTCATCAAGTTCCTGGTTTGGAAACGTCCTTCCTCAAATAGTACTCACCTCTCTCCTTTGGAAGAGTCCTCACGGTCAGCCTCTGCACCGCGTCCTCCGCTGGTCCATCTGCTCTGCGCTCACCTGCTCGTCTGCCCGCTCCACCTGCAAAACACAACATCGGAATCCGCATTACCTCCAGCAAACCTCAGATCACAGGATCCCTCTTACCTCCTCCGACGTCCATCCGCAGCGTTCCTTCCGTAGGTCCCTGCTTCAATACTCACCATCTCCAATCCTGATTCAGTTCACCTCTAACTCCTCTCATCTTCATCACAGTTACTCCCAGCTCCCGGGATCCTGCTCCCAGAGTTCCTCCTGTGACCATACAAACCATTTATTTACTAACTGGTGTCCGTCTGAAATCTGTTCTGCCTTTGAGTCTAATTACATTCAAACATGACAGTCTCACTCACATCCCACATAACTATGGAAACAAACACTTAACTGCATACATCAATCAATTCAACCAAATGGGCCATAGGCATCTGTTTTTAGCACCATGAACAGGTCTAAGATGCACCACGGTTAGAGAGCAGTAATAGCTTTTATGACAAACAATTTAACTCATTCTGTTCACTCCATTCAGAGTGGAACACCAACAATATCACGTGTAGAGAAGGGGTGTGTCATGCCAGTAACTCCAGTTGTGATGGGTTTGTTAGTTCCAAAAAGGAGGGAGTCTATCAAACAAATGAATCGAACCCGCATATTAATGTATCCGATACAAACATGTTTTTGTTCCTCCCCCTACGACAACAGTCATAAATACTACTCAATAACAGTATGACATGAACATTCAGAATCGGGATACAACTATTGTAACGTATGTGTAGTTTGACAAAAAATGACGCTTGCTTTGTAGATTGAACATGTCAGCTTTATTGCAAACAAGGAGAAGGTGAATGGATAACATACTCTAACCTCTTACCTCCTCCCTCTCTTGCTGGGACAACATCGGACCCGTCACCTGCCTCCTTTTTAATGAAAAATGACACCAAAGTCTTCTGCTTTTGTTTTAATATTTTGTTATAATTAGAATATAAAATTGCAATAACTACAGACCACCTAGTTTGACCTCCATGATGCATTGTCTCGTCAGGGGGATTCTTGGACCCAGACTGGGATATACCACATTTCAAGGTGGAGGGATGATACAAGTGTCGAAGATAATACGTAGAGAAATCGATTGTGTTGTTCTAATTTTCATTTGTACTTAATTTATATATGTTAAATAAAATAATAATCAATAAAAACTGACACAGAGTAATTCCATAAATTTATATAAAAAACAAAATATTGGCCCCCTGGAACCAAGTTATAGCAGCTGCCATACCCAATTGACGCGTCTGCCCAAGAGTATGACACACTGAAGACACTGACCATTTATGTGCTTACCATCAGATCAATGAACCTGTGAAGCTGCATTCTTTAAAATTCTCCCATTAACTAAACCTGAGTATTTCAGTTTTTTGATTATTTGGGGGATCACAGGCTAGTTTAATTTAATGTGAGGATTACCTACAATTTCTAATAACAGGCATGTTGCCGCATGGTGGGCTGCTCCTGCGCTCCGTATCCACCTTCTTTCCGCTCCTTGTTGCCCCAGGTGCAACTCATCCCTAGCTGAGTGGAGAGGAAACACTGCAGTGTTAAAAAAGATCTGTTGTTCTTTTTGTTGGGCCTGTTGTCTCCTCAGCATTCTTTATTGCTGCCCTTGTTCAGCGTTTTACTGGCCTTAAGCGTTTGCTGTCTCTTTCTTGCTTTTCTGTGGTTTTAGTAGCACAACCACAGCTTTTAACAGGCTATTTATGTATTATCATGTTTTGCCTCCCTGCTTGATATTATTTGCAGTTTTCATATTTTTTATTTTTTTTCTGTTTGCCAAAAAACACATTATATTTGGTTATTTTTTTTCCAAGAGAGATTCATACAACATTATTTTGGAAACTCCCCCTGTAGAACGTCATACACCAACTATAATCACAGCATGTGCGTGGAGTTGGACTCGGATAGTTTACAGAAGTTTTCTAAGTGTGGTATTTTAGTATTTAGGAAAAAAATCCCATTGGTGAACAATGGCAAGACAGGAGATTGTAAAATGACATGCAAAACAATCCGATATCCGACCCTGAAAGTGGGATGTTTGAAGAACCAGAGATAGTTCAGAGGCTTTTACAAGATGCGTTGGCACCTCCTTGGCACAATTTTATAAATATTAATCACTATGAAGCTACGGTTTGCATTGAAACCATATAAACACAGAAAAATGAAGCTAAGTCTTGCATTGAAATCACAAATATAGAGAGAAATGAAGCTACGTTTTCCACTGAAACCATACATTCAAACAACTGTGAAGCTATGTTTTACATTGCAACCATAAAAGCACGGAAATATAAAGCTATGTTTTGAAGTCGGAGTTAGTAATACTAAGTTACAGTTCTTACCTGTAAGAACCTGATCGAGTAGCCTCGGCTTTAGGGCCAATCTGCTTATTACGTAATCCACTATCAAAAATACTTTTTTTGAGAAATCATTCCTCTTAGAAGTGATTTACGCAAAGATAACATATATTTTTCTGCCTAGGATTGTTTCCAAACTCTTAACCTTACAATTAGCCTAAGCTAAATGTAGCAGCTGCTATACTCTACTGGAGCTGAGTGGAGGTGGGGGAGGGGTTTAGGGGCTGCAGGTGCAGTGGCTGGCCTGCTGAGTAAACTACGTCAGGTAGGAGGAGGAGATGGGTGGAAAAGGGGGAGATAGGTGGGAGCAGGCATTTCAGCACCCCCCAATAACTAACAGTAGAGATGCAAAAATTATTCAAACATAAGTGGATGAGTGTAACGCAAGACTTCAGGCATGTTTTTAATGAGGAAATAACATGTTATCAGGATGTTACACGTCAAAAAGTCACTTTTGGATAATACCCCCCTTAATTATAATTGGCACTATCATATTAAATGGTAGTTAATATTGGTAATATTGTTTTGTTGTGCATGTGTTGTTTTCTTCCCGTGAGCATTTTTTGTCATTGAGACCTCGTGATTATACGCTATAATAGTGTAAGGCAGAGGAACTGATATTCTATGTACCACTGCAGATAAAATAAGAACAATGAGTTTGTGGTCATTTCTGATTAAAGGCTGTCAATCAGTTTGTTTAATTTGATCTAGAAAAAAAAACAGACAGGATATGCATATGCATTTTTTTGTGCCCTTTCTTTTCTTTTTTTACGTGTCCTGTCTGGCAGTGTTGAACTCAGAATTGTTCTCTGAGTACAAAGTAAAAGCCCAACAGATTGACTTTCTCAAGAGAAGCATTACCACCCCGCCAGACGGGGTGTCTGAGATTTTCATAAACTGCTAATCTACCAGATTTTCACGCACAACCATCTCTAGGGTTTATAGAGAATGGTCCTAATGGTAGTCCGGTTTTGTGGGCAAAAATGCCTTGTTGATGACAGAGGTCAGAGGAGAATGGTCAGACTATTTAGAGCTGATAGAAAGTTAACAGTAACCCAAATAACCACGTTACAACCAAGGTATGCAGAAGATAATTTCTGAAAGCACGACACATCGACAATTCTCACAGGCTAACGAAAATTGAACAATAGAATATTGGAAAAATGTTCCCTGGTCTGATGAGTCTCGATTTCTGCTGTGACATTCGGATGGTAGGGTAAGAATTCTGCATTAACAACATGAAAGCATGGATCCATCCTGCCTTGTATATACGGTTCAGGCTCATGGTGGTGGTATAATGGTGTGAGGGACATTTTCTATGCACACTTTGGGCCCCTTAGTACCAAGTGATCATCGTTGCAATGCCACAGCCTACCTGAGTACTTTTGCTGACCATGTCCCAGCCTTTATGGCCACAGTGTACCCATCTTCTGATGGCTTCTTCCAGCAGGATAATGCGCCATGTTATAAAGCTCAAATCATCTCAGACTGGTTTTTAAATCCCTGGTTTTCCTTGGTTCACTGGTTTTCTCAATCCAATAGAGTACCTTTGGGATGTGGTGGAACGGGAGATTTGCATCATGGATGTGCAACCGACAAATCTGCAGCAACTGCATGACGCTATCATGTCAATATGGTCCAAAATCTCTGAGGAATTTTTCCAGTGAAACATCCAGTGTTTAATCTATGCCATATGAACGGTTAAGGCAGTTCAGAAGTCAAAAGGGGTCCAACCAAGTACTAGCAAAGTGTACCTAATAAAGTGGCCAGTGAGTGTATTTGTGAGAAATATTTATTAGATATTGCTGAAGATTTTATTTTCTGATGTTATAGAGATGGGACAAAATGGAGAAGAAAGAAGAAGATGAAGAAGAGAGTAGGAAACAAAAAGTTAAGAGAGTGTGAGTTGATGGTACGAGAGACGAAGGGGAGCAAAAAGAGCACAATAAAACATCCCAGTCTTCCTCCACACCTGCAGGATGACAGAGAGGGAAAAAAAAGAACAAGGAAAGGAGCAACATTGACAAAACAAAGAAAGCACTACACAACCACAACACACAAATATAGATATATGAATATAACAACAATCTAAATGAAAAGCCAATGGTACAGATTATTATTATTATTTTTTAAATAATTTTTCTCTTCCTGATTCAGTATTATTTGGGTGCCGGGTGAAAAGTTCTGGCAGTCCAGGCATGGCCGGCAGTTGACATTGACTGTGTTACTGAGCAGCACTTCCGGGTCTCTTCACCTCACGAGGGGGTGCGCGAGTACAGACAGGTGTGGGGGGATTGTTTCCTGAGAACTCCGATTCCGAATCGCATTATCTTAGTCGAGCTTCTGAAACTCTACTTCGGTTTGAAACAAGCCAGACTAAGGTGATTACATGCATTTCAACAGTCTGATTTCAGTCGAACTAAGGTAATAATTCGACTTTCTCTTGCTGCATGTAAACATGCATCTACTTCCGGCACATCGGTTCCCTACTGACGGAAAAAATTAATGAGAGTCAATGGAGCGATAAAAGTTATTTTCTGATCCCGTTTGAAATGAGCCGTGGATCAAACAGATGATGTCCTTGAATTTTAAAGACTAATTTTGATGCAGAGAAAACGCAGATTTTCGATCGGCGGCAAAAATTATTTTTGGTTTAGTATCAAAATGTTTAGCGGACTACAACTGCAGAAGAAGAAGGAGAGCAAGGGTCTTAGCCTCCAGGACGAAGAAAAGAGCATTAATGGAGAAAACCTTAATAAATCTGACCATGTGGAAAGTAGCAGATATGTCAGGGGTAAAGCAGTCAGTGGAGTGAGAGCCAACATGCGGGAGAAGCTCTACAAGCTCTTGGTGATATAGCTAGTGCTAGCTCACTCTAGCTGCTTGACGTCATATATGCGACTTCTGATTTGTAAGCATTTTACTTGCAAAATTTTACAATAAAATAAATACCAAGTCACTTGAAAAACACAGTTGAAATGTACATCATGAGGCTTTCATTTGTATGATTCCGGATGTAAGACAAAGCGGACCAGGAAATAACTTAACGCTCCATTGACTTCCATTCATTATTTTTTCGGCCAGGGGACCCACAGGCCGACAGAAAGGGGAGGAGACTTAGGCTCCCTATACTAGAACATACTGATAAAGGTGCTTCATTCTTCAGTATTAGCATGGGAACCACTGGTTTACATGATTCCTCTACTTGTACAATTAGCACATTTATTACCAACCTGCAAGTAGGGCTACTGCTCATTTGACATGGAGATTGACATCTGACGACTTCATTTGTGCCCTGCTCCACGTGCTGTTGGTTCAAAAAAGTACAATGTAGTTCTATTACGCTGTGGTCGACTGCTTCTAGAGTACCTGGATGTATAACAAAAAAAAAAACTGAGTTTAAGAACTGAAATGAATTGTAAAACTGAAAATGAATTGTGAGAAATGAAATCGAAAGTTTGAGAGCTGAATTTGCAATAGGATAAAATACAGTTTCAAAGCAAATTCATTTCCAATATATAAAATAGATTTTTAATATTGTGACAATAATTTTAAAACTGATACATTGGATTTTAAATAAGGTTAATTCAGATTCAGTTTTTAAAAGTATCTATATGAGTTGAGCATTTCACATTTAATCTGAGTGATGCAAATTCAAACAGAATGTATTCTAATTCATTTTTGTGCTTCAATTTTTATGGCACAAAGATCTGTGTATAATCTTATTAAATTTTCATACATGGCCTGTTTTCATCTTTTAACTGTTTATTTTAAAGAGCTTGCTTTGACTTTTGTATTTTGTATGAACAATTTCTTATTTATTTATATAATCTTATTTATTTAAACAAAATATAGCACATTACACATTACATAGGATGTCTTTTGTTATTATTGCTTCTCCATTTCAAGAATAAAGAGGAAACCCCCCTCCCCAACAAATGACATTGGAACAATAATTCCTGACAGCTGTGCCTTGTGTAAATGAGCTGGCAACTTTAGGCTTCAGAACAAATAACAAATGAAGTTTTTAGGGTTTTTTTCAGCACACAAACATCCCGTGAATGCAAACTCTTAATCAGTACGGAGCGAATCCTAATGCACATCCAACCTGTTTAAAAAAATACATCCTATCTTTCCTTCAAGATAATATTTCCACATTTTTTTATATTTTGACTTTAAACATGATTGTTAAAAACTTTTTTTCTCTCAACATTTTGACCTTACTTCTCGAAATCTAATTTTGACTTTATTCTAGATATTTCAACTTTACTCTACAAAAAGAGCCCACCATGTTGTCCCTCTCAAATTCCTCTAATAGTCCTTCATATCTAAACAGATCAAAGTTAGGTGTAAGAAATAAAAGATACTTTGCGGTGTGATCAAACTTCTCTCTGTTGTTTTAAACTCTTTGATCTCTTTAGCAAAATTGATGAGGCACTTTAACACATCATGTCTGTGATTCCCAGTCTCTGTATCCTTACAGTTACCTTTCTTTGTAAATTAAATCCATCTCTGGTTAAGAAACAGAATCAGGGCCTTGATTGTTGTGTTATTCTGTATCTGTCCTATATTCCTTAAAATAATAAAAAAGCCCACATATTTTTGATTTTCATACAAAAAAACAAGAAACGTTAAAAAACTTTTTTTAAATTGTGCATTAACATAACATGTACTGTTGTGTGTGTGTGTTATCTTCCTGTCTGTTAATAACAACATAAGATTTTTGCCATAGGATTCACGGTTGACTAAGTTGAGAAACGCTAGATGAATACAATATTAGACTCCAGCCTCATCGATCACTGTTTATAATTTTTTCAGCAAACCTGTGCACAAGCTCCAATAATAAGGAATCGTTTCATTGTACATTATTTTCCTTAACGTTAAGTTTGCTCTACCCTTTTTCCATTTCCTTCTACTTATTAAACATTTCAAAGTGGAAATAAGTAACAAACACAGGCCAGAACTTATCATAGCCATTTCAGCACCTACAATGAGCTAGTTATTTAAAATGTGTCTCTTTTGGCATCTAGAAGATACTGAACAACATTAGCATTCATGTAGAGTCAGCTCCTAGTCCCCCGGTAAATTAAAGGCTAATATTCCCAGGTTTGTTTTTGGTTTCCACCAACCCTCGGGGGAAATATCTGTCTTTTTAGCTGATGAAATCTTAACTCGGTTCAGATTTTTACAGATTATTTGATAAACTATGACAGCGATGATGATACATAATCCAAAACTTCATAGCATATTTTTCTTTGTCATTATAATGCTTAACAAATGAGCAGGTATATGTCAATATGTGTTTATGTGAAAGCTTAATTTTTTTAGATGTTTGAAACCGTTAACTAGGTTTTTATAAGTATCTAAGAGATACTTAACTAAATTAAAATGACATCGAAATTAGAAAAATGACATTTTAATGATTCTCCAGATAAATCTTGTAAAATTAATCAAAACCTTGCTAAAATCAACAAACCACATTTTTGTTCTGGCTTGAATGTGTGTTGATATTTTTGTTAAAGTTAGGAAAAAGTAAATACATTTTTAAAAATATAGAAGATAAAAATTTGTTTTAAAAAATATAACAAAAATAAACATATTTTCTTCAAAGTTTCCACAAGCAAAAAAATAAATAAAAAAATAAATAAATGTCTGAACAGTTGGGAAAAGTTGGGAAAGGATTAAGAATATCTTCAGATGCTACATTGTGTCCTTGGAAAACGAATCTGTGTAAATAGATATATGTGAGCAATAGGTGTAAAGTTGATTGTGTGGAATATGTTTTTTAAAGCAAGTTTTTTGGGCCAAAAAATGTGTTATGATAGACTAAAAACCATTTCACAATAGTCATACAGTTTCTTTTCAGAGAATAAGATATTTATACTTATTAATAGACATTGACACTTTTAAATGCTTGTGAAGTTTAAAGAATACACCTCCATAGGTATGTTGGATATTACCTCGGGGGTTTTCTTCATTTTTTTTTTCTTTCTGAAATTCTTAGTGACAGAACAGAACCTTCATTATGGAGGACCAACTCTGCCATAATTTACAATAAATAAATAAATGTGGATATAAATAAATAAATACAATTTAAAATAAATAATTTCACATTTATTTACTTATCTCCACATTTATTTATTTATTTCCAAATTTCTAGATCACATTTATTTCCACATTTCTAGATCACATTTATTTACAGATTAACATAAGTGTATTCTAATAAGGGTATGGGTTTCTAACACTGACCTAAAGCCTGATTGGTCAGTTTAAAGCCTCTGTATTTACACTGAAGTGGCTGAGGACAGAGGAGCGTTAGCATCAGTTAGCTGCTCTGTGGTCTGTGACAGAGTTGAGCTACCCCGCTGCTGGGTTCTCACTGTCAGAGTAATGCTGGTTTATCTTCAGGTCTGTCCTTGACGTAGAGAGCTCCTGCAAGCAAAAAACAAAAGTGCCTTGGAAGGTGAGGTGCTGGGGTGCAAATGTTAACAATTGAAGACTAACCTGTTTTAGGCTTCCAGCTAAGCCCCCAAGTAGCACCTCACAACCCAGTGCTCAGTCCGCCTTCACATCTTGTCTTAAGTTTTTGACAACAGTTCACAAGCACCTGTCCATGTCTAATGTTGAAATCCCCAATCAGGCTTTAGGTCACTGTTAGAAACACACCTGTTAATCAGTAAATACATGTGATCTGTAAATCTGTAAATAAATGTGATCTAGAAATGTGTAAATAAATAAATAAATTAATTAATAAATGTGGGTATAAATAAAGGTGGAAATAAATAAATGGGGAGACAGATAAATAAATACATGTGAAGACAGATAAATGTGCAAATAAATAGAAAAAATTGGAAATGAGTATATAAATGTGTACATAAATATTTAAATAAATACATGTGGATATAGAAAATGTAAAGTAAATAAATGTGAACATATATAATTAAATAAATGTGAACATATATAATTAAATAAATGTGTAAATAAATAATTAAATGAATGTTTAAATAAACATAAGAATAAATAAATTATAAATACATTTATAAATAAATAAGTGTGTAAATAAATCATTATGTGAATAAATGAATAATTACATTTATAAATACAAATATAGACAATAAAATAAAATGTTAAATAAATAAATAAATGTGGAAAAATGTTACTAGTTCTTTCATGTATTCCCACATATATTTATTTAGTTAGTTCTTTATTAATTTTTAAATATTGTATTGAACCCTCTATGTATTACTTAAAATATGTATTTATTTAGTTCTTTATTTATTTATTTACAAATGTATTTTCAAACTGATTTATTTGTTTAATTCTATATTTAATTGTCTCTATTTATTTATATATTTACAAATGTATTTTACATTTTATTTATTTATTCCCGTTTTTATTTATTCCCAAATTGATGTTTTTTTTTATATGTATTTACAAATATATTTGCTCACTTATTTATTTATCAATTTATCAATATTTACTTATTTATCAAATCACATTTCTGCTGTGTTTTCCATAAATAAATGGAGACTGGTCTCTGGGATAATTCCCCAGCAACATGCTTGATCTTTGTCCAGGCTTACACAAAGCTGTAAAATTGTATCTCCGTGACCCTTTGATGTTAAAGCAGAGATGAATAGATTTTTATTGAAGGATTAATCTAATGTTTTATCAAGGTGGGTCAAGGAATATGACCCTACAGTGACAGCCCTCAGATTTTGGCTAAATTAATCACTTGCAAGTAACAGATCTGTCTTTCGTTATTATTTTCTTATTATAAATATGATACTAATGAACTACATTTTCTTTTCTTAGTTTTAATGAGATTTCAAGGAGAAAATACTACACATTTTAATCAGGTTCATTACCTTTACCGTGATTAAACTTCTGTCATTGTTAAATATTTTTTATATGAATAGGAGTTCTCCAGAACAAATAGCACCTATTATAGTAACAGAAAAAGCTTAGAAAACACATGCATGTGTAAAGATATAAACCTTACAATATCTGTGAAGAAATGGTACAATCTAATTGAAAGCTCAGATCCACTCAATTCATTTTAAACTAATCAAATACACAAATCTGGATGTATTATTGTACACTAACGCCACACTTAATTCACATATTATAGTAGGTGGAATCTACATTCACCTAAAGGATTATTAGGAACACCTGTTCAATTTGTGGTCCTGGTCAAGACAATCTCCTGAACTCCATACTGAATGTCAGAATGGGAAAGAAAGGTTATTTAAGCAATTTTGAGTATGGCATGGTTGTTGGTGCCAGACGGGAAAGTCTGAGTATTTCACAACCTGCTCAGTTACTGGCCTTTTCAGGCACAACCATTTCTAGGGTTTAAAAAGAAGGGTATGAAAAGGGAAAAACATACAGTATGCGGCAGTCCTCTGGGCAAAATGCCTTGTTGATGCTAGAGGTCAGAGGATAATGGGCCGACTGATTCAAGCTGATAGAAGAGGAACTTTGACTGAAATAACCACTTGTTAACCGAGGAATGCAGGAAAGCATTTGTGAAGCCACAACATGCACACCCTTGAGGCGGATGGGCTACAATAGCAGAAGACCCCAGCGGGTAGCACTCATCTCCACTACAAATAGGAAAAAGAGGCTACAATTTGCACGAGCTCACCAAAATTGGACAGTTGAAGACTGGAAAAATGTTGCCTGGTCTGATGAGTCTCGATTTCTGTTGAGACATTCAAATGGTAGAGTCAGAATTTGGCTTAAACAGAATGAGAACATGGATCCATCATGCCTTGCTACCACTGTGCTACCACACTTTAGGCCCCTTAGTGCCAATTGGGCATCATTTAAATGCCACAGGCTACCTGAACATCGTGACCATGTCCATCCCTTCATGACCACCATGTACCCATCTTCTGATGGCTAATTCCAGCAGGATAATGCACCATATCATAAGGTGCGAATCATTTCAAATTAGTTTCTTGAACATGACAATGAGTTCACTGTACTACAATGGCCCCCACAGTCATCAGATCTCATCCCGAAAGAGCATCTTTGGGATGTGGTGGAATGGGAGCTTAAGGCAGTTCTGAAGGCGAAAGAGGGAGAAACATCGTATTAGTACGGTGTTCCTCATAATCCTTCAGCTGAGTGTATATATGCCCTTAATGGTTTATTTTGGTGATTTTACCACTGAAAGCAACTTATCAATATTATGGGAAGCCAACAGTCTATTGCCAGTAACAGGCAAACTAATGGTGATCTATCAGAACACCATCTTTGCATGCAAGACAATCTACATTGTTTAAATCCTGATATTTGCAGATTTGCTTTTATAGTTCAAGGTAAACATTCTGTCCTTAAAAATATTAGGAATTTTTAAAGGACAAAAACATGTTTTTAAACGAACATGACATGTTGCTAATTGGTATGACCATTTAAAAAAGGATGTAGGAAAAAAATGTATGTTGCTACAAAAATTTAACAACATTGAAGTAGAGACGTTATCTAATCACGATGGTGATTTGATATCTGCTGCCTCTGCCTAGTACTGCTTTCTGACTCTTGGAATAGAACTCAATAGGCTATACAGTTCAGATGTATCATATTGTCCTGTAAATATTGTCTTACTGTGTTGCAGGTTGGCACCTTGATGGATCCGTTTTTGTAATTGTTTGTGTCTGTTTTATTAAATGTAGACTGTAAACTGTAGATACTAAAATGAAAAGAGCTAAAATATTTAAACAAGTACTTGGCAGATGTTTAAATCGATATACTTTTTTTTCTGCTTACATCATATAACCTTTTGTGTGCTGCATTGGTCTTACAACAATTTTGATTCAAATTCATTCATATTTTTCACTTTTACTGATTGTACAAATTTGCAGTGATATTTGTTATTTATAGTAAATGAAAATTAAGTCTGAAGTGAAGAAGGCAGCTTTGTTAAAAGCCTTTATTCAGCAAATAGATTATTCTGGTACCTTGCCAAAGAACTATACTAAAAACATAATCAGTCAAACAGCATCACTACTGAGATAGGGTCTGTTTGTGATGGGAGTGCAGATATAAGCCTGTTTCTTATGGTTTGTCACAGCATGCAGTGCTCATTAGTATACCAGCATGGCAGCTCTGGGTCAGTAGGAAGATTAATGTTTCGGATAGCTGTTTGGATTGTAGCCTTAATGCTTGGCTGCCAAATGACTGTAAGAAGAACAGATTGTCGAAATTTTCTGCAGTCAAGGGATATGCTCCATATGTGTCAAAAAAGAATCCCAAACCCCAATTTATAGACTGCTAATGCAATTGATGTACTCAGATTATTAACTAATGAATGATGCTTATTTGTATATCAGCCACAACTTTCTAGAATAACAAAGTACAACTCCAAAGTATAGGGTTAAACTCCCTTTTATTTATAACCTTTGTTTAACCCTTAGAAACCCTATAGAGATTAAAGGTATCTGCCTCAAATAGACTTGAACAAGATAGTATCAACATGAATATGTTACAAACAGCTAAAAGCAGATAAGCTAAATAAGATAATAGTTTTGCAGATTGCAACTTCTATGTTCACTTGTTAAAAGAAAAGTAAGATCTGAATACATTAGCTCTGACTCTTTATGCAGTTGCCAGTAACTGAAGTGTCTGAAATTGTCTGGTTAACGTCCCAATAAAGTACACAGTGGTAAGTGAACTGCATTCATTTTCAACAGCTTAGTAAAATCAGTAAAAGGCAAAATGTGGTTTCACCCCCTTCTGTGTGACAGTGGTTGAATAAAAAAAAAGTAATAACAAAATCTCTTGTCAGTGTCTTCCCCGTTTTTGATGAGGCACAAGACAGACAGACAGACAGACAGACAGATAGATAGATAGACAGAGAGATAGTTTATCTCCCCAAACTAATTTTGTCCAGTTCTCACATATTTGTGTATATATATAATTAGAACAAAACAATAACAAATGTATTGTTTAAGAAACACATTGGATGTCTTTGTTGACCAGTCTATTGGCTGCAGGGACAAATGATTTCCTGAATCACTCAGTCCTGCATCTCAGAGAAATGCATACCATTGAGATGCACGACTGCAGCTACTTCCCTGGTTGGTCAGGTCATTAAAATAATAAGATAATAATAACCCCTCATTAAGAGGGTGTTTAGTATTACCCAGAATGCCCTGCAACTTCTTCCTTCGCTGCTTCTCCACCACAGTTCTTATTAGGGTCCCAACCCACACAGAACTGGCCTTTTTGATCAGTTTGTCCTGACATCTCAATCTTTTTTCGCAGTGTTAGGCAGGCATATTAACAACCATAGCAAAGGTATATTAAAATAATCTTTTAAATTTACCAGGATGTTTTTCGTTTTTTTGCTTCGGTCTTCGGACCAGAGGTTCCTCAAGATCCCTAAGACACACACAGTCCCATTCTTTTGAACACAGGCGAATGTGAGCAGCTTTTTCTGATGAAGAAGTTGTGATGAGAAAGGGGAACAATGGGATTTTCATCTCCCGAATGGACAGTTTGGTTGCTTGCAGTTTTCCCTTCCTAAAAGCCAGTGCATCAGTAAATGTAGAGAAGATAATGAGATAGAAAGCAGAAAGGGCTTTTACTGGATGTCTGTTATAAAGAATGGATGCCCAATCAAAAATGAGAGTGATGAATGCAATGAAGCAATGAAAAGCAGAGAGGAAGAAAGACTTTCATTAGGTCCTTTAGTTGTGAAGATTTCTTTACTCTGAAATGCCAAAGAGTGAAACAAAAAAGATACAAATCTCTTACTGGGCCGCTCGATACTATAATACAAGCAGCACCGATTAATCAACATAATGCATTTGAGCAATTATGTTAGATCTGATCTGCCTGTAGGGCTAATTCAATGGACATCTTTAGTGATTTACATTGGTGAGTTTATTGCGGTGCAGGTTTGGAGATCAGAGATCTAAGAAGAAGATGACTAAGGTCTTTAGGGAGAGCTCAAAAAACACGTAAACTGACATTTTATAGGACCACAATTTCTGACGACCTTTACGATTTGTATCAATCTTTTATATGTTATTGCTTCTTTTTATTGCTCTTTTAGCTGAGAAACTAATATTTAGACTGCATTCAGTAAAAACCATGCAAAACCTTGATGGAATTAAGTTATTTTCTAATGAAAATGCTGCTCTATTCTGGCTTTGTGTCCTTTTAGAGGAACTGCTTCTGGAATTAGACACGTTTTTTTTTTTTCTGGCCTTGTATAAACATTATGGGGGTAATGAAAGACATATTTGATTGAATGCTTTCAAATGGATATAGCCATAGGTGGTGATTTGTGGATTTTTACCCCTTAAGATCTTTAGAAGATCTTAAGATTTTAGGATTATAGCAATTACAGCATCTTGTGAAAGTGTTCATATTTATTTTACTTTTTTAATTATTAAAGTCAAACCTCAGTGTTTTTACTGAAATCCTATGTGACCAACACAAAGTCATACACAACTGTGAAGTGTAAAGGCAAGAAGGGATACTACTAAGTCAAGGTATCCCTTCTTGTCTTCACAAGAAGGGAAACAAGAAGTCACTTAATTAGTAAATAAGGAGTCTATCTGTGTGTAATTTAATCTCAGTATCAATACAGTTGTTTTAAGGATGTCTCAGATGTTTGTGATAGAATATTAGTATCCAAACAGCTTTAAGAAGACCAAGGAACATAGAAGACAGCTTAGGGAGAAAATAGTTGGGAAGTTTAAAGGAAAATAAGGTTATAAAACAACACTAGAAAAAAATCACAGAGCATTCTTTAATCCCTGATCTGAAAAATATGTTAAGGCTTCTCAGTCAACAAATTCTGTACTAATGCTTCAAAGTTTTATTGGCTGACACTGCAGGCTGCATCAGTCTGGTCTAAACAGCAACTGGTGAGTCATCTGTTAGATCAGCACAAGTGAAGTAACTTTTTCAGTTTACAACAGGCTCCTTTTTATGTGGTGGCAATAAAGACGAGAAGTTTGTATCCTTTTTGAAACCTTACAGTTTTTTGTAGGTCATCAATTTGTCACAATCAACTGTTCAGACTGACCAGATGGCTTTGTTGGGTCACACACAGCCATCGGGGAGCACTACTTTGGTCTAGCCCCACAGGAAGTGTGGGGGCGGGACTCAAAGACTACCAGGTGAATCCTAAATATTGATAAACTAAAACATTTTTTATTCCCAGAGCCCGACGAAACCCCTCTGAGTTTCAGGCTGCCGACTGCTGAAAAATGAGAGCCGAACCATGTGTGCCGAAAGTCAAACCAGCCAGAATCCGCATTTAGCTGCCGCCACCGAGCCGATAAGAGGTGAAAGTTGAACTGGAGAGCTCCAAAAAGGTACTGTTAAAAAGTTGGATGCCGAGCGCCACGCAGCCAGCCAAGAGGAAGCTGGAGACTGGAGCTTCCCACTGCTGCTAGCCAGATTAGCAATCCCTTTTTAGCCTACTGGCTAACACTCCCTTGAGATCCCCCTTTCGACATGCAGCAACTTGGAGGACTTTAAACGTTCGTAAGGTCTGTTTGGGCAGAGGCAAATGAGTTAGCATAACTAATTCTAAATGTTTTTTCCTTTTTTTTATTGTTAACTTTTTAAATTTCATGTGCTATCTTTGGGTAAACCAGGCTTCAGCCTGAGATTTTTAATCAGTGTTTTCAAAAGACTTTTCCAGACAAAGACAAAGAGTCGTTTAAATCTTGTCATTTGAGCTACTCAATCGGACAGGAGTTTTTCCTTTTTTTGTTTAATGTTTTTATAAATGTATTTGAGCCACTCTAAACGCCCCACGTGCGACGCAGAGAGCTAAAGCTAAACAACCCCACGTGCTAGTTTAGGCCGGCACTTCATAAACTGAGATCACTATTAATGGTTCAAACAGAACTATTTAAAAATAGATAGTTTAATAACAGAAACTAATCTCATTAGCCGTGTTTGAACTCTCTTTATTTGATCAAAATACGGGAATTAAATTGTTTTACTTTCATGATCAATCCATGAATTAAGTAATTCTCCAAAGGTTAATTACTCTTATCCAGATAATTTTTAAACAAGCATTTCTTAATCCAAAGAATTTTTTGTGTTTTCTTACATTGCTTATTGGTTTAGAGGTAAACCAGTGGTGCTAAATTAAACTAATTACAATTAGTGAAACTAACTCATCTTTGATTCCAGTATATGCAGATTAAGCCTTGCTTCCCAAGGACCCAGATTTCTCCAGAATCATATCAGGATTAATGGTTTTTCATCTTCTTACATATCCATCTTTTTGTGTTCTTTTATTTTAACTATTAATTTATTTAAATCAGTAGTGTGTTCTTTTTCTAGCTTGGTGATATAAATGTTTTTCTTATTTTTATGTTTTTAAATAAATTGTGTATTTTGGAAAGTAACCGTTGTCATTTCTTGTTCAGCACACACATATGGCAACGTTTATGGTCAATAGACGATAAAGAATTCATTCCTTCAGATTATGAGACTGACATAGATATTTGGCTATTAAAATAATAAATAAAGGTGGTGCCCCAAAAATATTAATAATTTCTAATAAATGATTTATCTTATTGACTGCCATAAGCAGTCCTTTGACTGTTAATAGCCAAATAAATACATTCTTGGTAATATCCCCAACAGACTACAACATGTTATACCTACACATCTTAATTGTGTTTACAGAAAGTGCTCTTTCAAGGAAACCTCTTACTGAAAAAGAACACATGACATGTCACGCTTCCATTTTTTTCTACATACCTACATGGGGAGATATTGCAAGACTAATTAAAATTTTTTTTTTGAAACCTTGATGTTAAACGCTGTTATAAATCAATTTCCTTAATTTTCCTGATTAATTAAAGAACCTCTTTTATAAAGTCAAATAAACATCAACAAATGTAGACAAGATAAGAAGCTAACTGTTTAAACTGAGTCCACAATACAAAAGAATAGAAAAAAACATTTAGAATTCCAATTGCCAATTTCTTTTACCAGATTCACCATGACATAGTTAATTACATGAAGTCTTGATTATTATTTAAAAAGATCTTACCCTTGAATGAGTGTTTTATGTCACTCTTCTCCAGTGGCAGCTTATGGGAATTTTGCCAGGGTGGGTATGACTATGATGGCTAGATATTAGGGCTGTCAAACATTAGCATTTTAAAAATCTAATTAATCACAGTGTAGATGTGAATTAATCGTAACAAATTAACATCCCTAAAAGTGACTAAAAAACGAACATTTTCAGTGTAAATACAGGACAATTCCAAATGCCATTGCTCTTTTTTAAATGAAATAAAGGAGAGCTTAATAGAATTTTTGTTTTGAATGCCACAACCCTTTAAAACTACAGTATTCATATTTTAGCCAGTTATTAAGGCAAACTAACTGGCTTACATTTTCTGTATGTAAAGCTGACTGTTTCTTATTAATGTTGGACAACCCTGAGCACCCTCTTAATGGGACTAACCTACGACAACAGAGTGATTTCAGTCAGAGGCTTCAACAGTTTTGCTGCAACACAGACTGCTAGTGGAGGAAACACTGAGCTATCTAATGAGGTACTGGTTCTTTGTGGGATGACTCTGTTCACACTGGGGTTACCTGCCAAAGCTCCACTTAAAGCCATTCAGAGTATGAGAAGATATGAGTTGAAGAAAAGGCAATTTTATTTCTTCTGTTCTTTATTATTTCCACACAGCTGCTGATACAGGTTCGGGTGATATAAATGACATGAAGGGAGATGAATGTAGTTGTGATCTCATACAAAAAAATAACACTCATCCTCAATGTAAACATTAGGAATGAAAGCTCCTATTGTGAAGTAGCTATGTCTACACAGCTACTTTCACTAATGAGTTAGCACTAATTTCAATCCCAAAACATAATTTTAACTGAATAATGCAAATTTTTAACGGAGCTGTAACTCACTATGAAATGAACTAAAGCCATACATTAAACCAACATGCATAAATCAACATGAACACAGCTCTTTTATACTCTTGTTTTACTGCTGATATTTGGCTGATGATCAGGTTAAAGGCATTTTATCTCAAGCTTTTCCTGGTATGTTTTTTCGATCAAAGGGTATTGTTTTTAGTGATATAACTGAATTATTCTTTTTCTCTTTCTGCATTTTGCATCTCTTTTAGTTCGTCTCCAACTCCCACAATTTGACCTGTCAATCAGCCGCATTATATGACAAACGTCTTTGACGTTGGCTTGATGTCAGTCCCACGATGGTGGGAGGACAATATGTAAAGCTTGCACCCTCAGGGAGAAGGAAAGCTGTGCCCCAAACACTCTATCTCTTGTGTTGAGGAGCAGCTACTGTGCATGTACAACTTTTAACGAGAGTCTATGGACAAAGATTTATGCGACGCAAGGCGGAAATATGTCCTCAATCAGACAACGCCAATGAGCATAACTCAACTCACCATAAACTATAAAATCTTTATCTTGCACATCTGAAAGAAAACACATATATTTCAAAATATTTTTTTATGTTATTATAAAAACATGTCCATTTTTTATTCAAGGTAATATGGCAAGTTGTGAGTGGTGGGGTGGTACCCTATCACCCTCTATTGACCAGCCGCCACTGCTCTTTTCTACTTCCTTTATTCCTTTCCATTGCTCACTCTTTCACTTCATCCGTTTTCTAAGTACTATCTGTTTTTGCGCTGTTTTCTTTCATCTCTTTTCTTTTCACACTCAGGTCTCACTTGCCTTTTTTTCTCACCATCTTCCACACTTCATTTTCCCTGTTTTTACTCATCCCAAGCTCAGCTAATGTGCCCCCTCCGCTCCAGCACAAAGACAGACACACACTTACACACTTGAATACCTACGCAGACACACACATGTACTCTCACAAACACAAAGCACTCAGTTCCGCCAGCTTGTCGGCGTGTGACTGATTGATTACTACCCAGAAGGCTTGGCTTTGTTGATGTCAGAAACAGGACAGGTACCCCAGACCACAGGGAGCATGGAAACGATTGATGTCTCTCTCTCTCTCTCTCTCTCTCTCTCTCTCTCTCTCTCTCTCTCTCTCTCTCCACTTTAATCATAACCCTTTCACACTTCCACACACGCACACATTGACCGTTACTGGTCCATAATACATGTATCTTTTTCATGTTGTAAATTCAGCTGAGTCTTGTGGCCACTCTTGGACTCTTGTGTGTTCATTGAAATGGACTGTTTGTCAGACAGGCAGGCTTGTAAATTGTATGCCGAATGTAACACTGTGCAATTTTCTTTATGCATCCAAATCAAGTTTCTCAGCAGTGACAGCACATTTAGGCAAATCAACTATGAATGGCACCTAACAGCCAAATTAATGGGGGAGGAGGAATGAAAGGAGGCTAATTTCAACACTGCGATCTTCAGCAAAGGTGCTGACAAGTTTATATGTAAATGGTCTAGGCTCTGGTCAGGGTTATTTTCTTAAACCTATGACTGTAATAATAAAAAGGCAAGTACTTTTTCTGCCATTTAATTTATTTTACTTTTTAAAATTGGTCGTAGTAGCAGAGGTACAATTAACACAAATCTGTTTTTTGTCAAACATTTAATTATTTTCACTTAAAACTATATATATATATATATATATATATATATATATATATATATATATATATATATATATATATATATATATAATATTAAATTAAAAATATTACATTATATTAAAAATATTAAAAATATATATAAAAAAAATAGTTGGGGACAGGTGTATGCCGCAAGGACTAATGGTCATTGTGTTCGGTGCAAGGAGTGCTGGTGAACTTTTTGCTCATTTCCTGGGTGGTGTCATACCGTAATCGGGTTCGGCTTCACCACAATGTGTGTGTGTGTGTTGCACTGAAAATAAAAACTAAATAAATTAAGAAAGGTAAATAAACCTCCCTTTGTTATAACAAAAACAGCAGGTGTTTTGAATAAGTCCTCTTTAAACAGACATTTACACAAAACACAGAAATAATAACCACATCACTTTGCTTTGTGTTCATCATTAAACCTATCTTTAATGAGACACCTGAGCTTGGTTATCTTTGATAAGCTCTGATAATATCTGGTGGCAGAGTGTTCTCCAGGCTAATCTTCACATTCAGGCTGTCCCTCTGCTTGGTTCAGTATACCCCTGGTTGGGAATCACTTGTCTACAGGACAATTTTAGAGCAAATAGTTCATGATCCATTCAGTCTGGGGAAAGAAGTTTAATCTTAAATATAATCCTTTGTTCAAGGTCCACAGCCCAAAGATAGAGCAGTTCATGTTCTGGGTGGGAAGAGTCTATGGTTATCCAGATACTCCCCCTGCATATGCATATGTACAGTAGATACAAAAGGAACCTACTCTTGGTTATTTTGGGATGCTTAAAAAAATAAATTCACTTGGGAGTATTTGAAGGTGAATAACAACCAATAAATACACTTTTAAAGTATGTGGCCTTCCACTTTTGTCTTCCACAATGATACATGTTATATTGTTCTACAGCTGTCTATAGGTTATTCTTCCATTTCATCCTATGCAATGATTAGCCATTTTAGAAGAGCTTTTGTATATGACATAATCCAAATGTATCAATAAAACATGCAGTAATGACTTTAGTAGCAACTTTTCACTATCATCTAGATACCATTAGGGTAGAGCTGAAGTGAAAAAGATAGCTGCATAAGTTATACTCAAAGAAAGAAAAACTACCGGGAAACCGGTTTTTACAATAAAAAAATTGAAAGAGCTAGATAGTTGCTTGGATGTTTGATATTTGAATCCGACAGAGAATCTGTGGAGTTGGGGTGGAGCCTTTGGAAAGACACAAATATCATGTTTTTTACAAATACTGAAACAGATATTTGTATTTGGGAGAAAGGAAAACTTATGATGTAATGTCACCCATGAAATTGATCACTGGAGAGCAAAGTTTAACTACAATTCTCATATCCTTACACCAAACAAATAAAAGGAAGCAGTATATTTTTGCAGCACTTACATAAACACATGGAAATTGAATAACCGCACAATAGTCAAGGCAGACAATCCATTCTCATATCTCTATGATGGTGCGTGAACAATAACTACCAAACACTGACAACAACATAACTCAAAGGGTACCTGAAGAGCACAATTATATTTGAAGCATAAACTATAATGTAAAACGGAGAACTTCTACATTTAACACAAAAAACATTATCCATAAGTCTTTGTGGCATAAAACTGTACCCCGATTGTTCTGTACCTGTTGGTCTCTTTTCAATGACATTCCTGTTACATGATCATTGCTGGATTTATTGGAAAAGATCAACCAGCATTGCATATACATTACAATTATAATAGACAATAACATAAATTAGAAGTGTAGCACAAAAAAAGAAGATTGTTATGCCTGTTTTGAATTCTACACAAATATGAATACAAATACTTCCCCCCCCTTAACAAATACAAATACACTTACAGATACAGATACAAATACAAATAGCGGCTGCTTTGCACGTCCCTAATGTGGAGGAAACTAAAGATTGTGGTGATGGCAAGGAGGTGCTCCAACATCAAAGACTTGATTCTTATCAGCAAAGATAAACGGCCATTATATCAGTGGAAACATGCAGAAAGCTGGACAGCAAATAAAAGGGTGTAATGTCTGTAATGCCAACAAAGATACTTCCACTGATTACTGAGAAGAGTATAAACTATGCTTTTTTAGATCTAACATAAACAAATCTGGGCTGCACGGTGGCGCAGTGGTTAGCACTGTTGTCTTGCAGCAAGAAGGTTGTGGGTTTGTATTCCAGCACAGGTTCTTTCTGCATGGAGTTTGCATGTTCTCCCCGTGCATGCGTGGGTTCCCTCCGGGTACTCCAGCTTCCTCCCACGGTCCAAAAACATGACTGTCAGGTTAATTGATGACTCTAAATTGTCCTCAGGTGTGAGTGTGTGCGTGCATGGTTGTTTGTCCTGTCTATCTCAATGTGGCCCTGTGATGTACTGCCACCCTGTCCAGGGTGTACCCCGCCTCTCGCACGTTGACAGCTGGAGATAGGCACCAGCCCCCCCGCGACCCCTTGAGGATTAAGTGGTTCAGAAAATGGATGGATGGATAAACGAAACCGACTAATTTAAAAATGTATTTTTCTTTACATTGCTTTATTTTAAGAGATGCCTGTTTCATTTTCTGTCAGAAACCTTTTTTGTTGAAGTTATTTTAAATCAAAATCTGGTAGAAAGAATCACTAGGAGTCCTTAAGTATCTTTAGAATGTTGTACGATTTTTAAGAGGATCAACAATGAATAGTGTGATAGTGTGATTTCTCCACTTGATGAGTGTTTGTAAAGGGAATTTTATTTGAATACATTGGAGTTATGAAGCTGACACCCAACTCAAGTAATTTGGTTACCTGAAGGCAAAGTAACAGGACAGGTGACAGTCCTAAGCTGTTTCTCCATAAGGAAACAAGCTGCAACTCGTTGTATGTGTAGGTAAGTTATTTTAAAGTATCTTGCGATGGTGGTTTGTCTCTTACAGGCTGCTCAGTTGTATTCCTGTAGCACACATATAAAACTGTAAACAATAAGTTACTGTACTACATGTAAAAAGAGATGAGAGAAGAGAAACATTATCATGATGGATGCTCATACGCTGCCTCGCTGACCATCTTGAATTCTCCTTACCATCACTACCCTGCAGCTCTGCAGGACACATTAATGATCTGATGTGGGACCTGCCCCCCACTAGCCCAACCAGCTGTGACACAGCATTTCCAGTAATAAAAGCTGATGCGGGACCACCCATTGTTAAGCTGGAGCCAGGTGTTGTTGAGCACCTGACACATTTAATGATCTGAACAGGGAGAAGACCTTTTGACAGGCTGACCAGTTGGCTTTCAGTTCAACATCTAACAAAAAAATGAGTCACATTCTACAACCTCATAGAGGGAGATACACAAGCATAAAAAAATAAACTTAAACAAAGAGGACATAGATAGATAGATAGATAGATAGATAGATAGATAGATAGATAGATAGATAGATAGATAGATAGATAATTTAAGAAACACGTTGTTGTCTTTGTTGATAATTTGTCCCTGCATTGGCTGCAGGGACAAATGATCTCCTGCATCTCTCAGTCCTGCATCTCAGAGAGGTGTCTATCAGAGAAAAGAACAAATCTTTAACTTCATTAACTCACAATCATCATCTTCTGTATGATTTCATAAAGTTGTCATGATGTCTTAGAAAAAGAAAATATGGTTTATACTCTTTAGATTTTCACATTTTGTCTTTTCGCCAGCTCTTTTGTAGGTACAGCTTTAGCATTTCAATCAGAATTAGTTTTTGAGTTTTATCAATTTTTGAAACTTTGTTTTCTATTTTCGGTTTTTATTTTGAGTAGGGTTTTTTTCTGTAATACTAGTGCAGATGTTCTACATATCATGTGATGACTATCCTGAACTACAAATCAATTCAAGCTGAGCTACAGCTGTCAGATGGATGGTCTCACATTTGGCGCTATACTACTTTGATAGACAGAGCAGTACATTGAAGCCTCAAAGACTGCTATATGTTGTGCAGCAGCCCATATTACTTACATTTTTATTCTCTGAGCATTGCATAGCCAAAGTTTTGTGTGAACAGAGCAAACCACTCTTAGGAAGACTCAGCTCTGTTGAGTTTTCCAGTAGATGTGTTTTGTATGTCATAGACCGTTGTTCTCCAAGTTGTTTGACCTTGAAATATTTCAAGCATAAATGAACTAAACATTTATGCACCTATTAGAGATTTGTCAAATTTCTGATCTTTTGTTGTTAATATGATGAGCTGATACTAATGCCAGTATCTCTAGTATCTGCTTGCTTAGTCACCAGTTCAATAAATTTCCCCATGGCAGTTTTGACAGCTTCTTTTCATATCTACAAAGGTCAAGTACAAAACAAACCTAAAAGGTAAACATATGGAATAGCCAAATGAACAGCTTCCCTTAAGCCTGCTGTACACAAGAGCAATCAGCTGAGCTAAAAGTCATTGGAGGCTGTTTCAGCAGACAGCTCACTGTGTGCGCCTTATTTTTTGTAAGTTTTCACGTTGGGGTGAACATCATTGATATTTTTTGCTTTGAGAGGCGGAAAAACTCACTGTGTGCGCTCTGCCTGGGCTGTGCTGGGATCAAATGTTCAAGTGACCAATCAAAACGCATTCTCTGCTCACATGATTGCAAGATGGCAGTCACCTGTCATTACATAAGAAAAATGAAAGAAACTGAGACGAAGATGGATATGGAGGAAATGCTGCAACTCTTTTTGTTGATTAGGCGTCGCCGCCATTTTACGGCTAGCAAAATATAGGTATCCATCTCTTGTCTCCTTTTCATTCATGTTTCTGACATGAAGACAGGAGGCTGCCATCTTGGAATCATGTGAGCGCAAAACGTGTTTTGATTGGTCACTTGAATATTTGGCCTCAGCACACAGCTCAGGAAGAGCACACACAGTGTGAGGCGAAAATAACATAAAAACCCTACCAAAACATGTCCCAGTTTTAGTAGTGATATGTACAATTTCAAATACTGTGGAAACATGCTGCACCATTGAATTTATGTACAGAGTGTGTAGAAGATTCAGACACTAATTTAAAAAAAGCAGCTATGCAAAATTAGGGCTGGCGAGACACTTCCAACTGTCCTTCTGAAAACACAATTTCTAGGGACTTGAATGTTTCTTCGTTTGGCTGTAAAAGATTTAACTTCTAAATAAAAATGGAACATTGTTAAACAAACCCTACAACCAATCACACAATCACAAAAAAAAAAAAATTAACCCAGAAAATGTAGAAGTATTCTTGCTTTTATTGGGTTTTTTTTGTTCCTCGCTCTTCTTCCACCTAAACAAAAATAAATCTGGTTAAACTTGACATTATGGAAACAGGGATATGAATTAATTAGGGATCAGATAGTCGGCTTTTACTGCAGATAAAGTTTCTTGGTAATTTGCTGATTAATATATATATATATATATATATATATATTATATATATATTTATTTATATATATATTATATATATATATATATATATATATATATACATATATATATATGTATGTATTAGTTTCTGACATCCCAGTTCATGCAAATCAAGCTGAAGTTCATCTGATTCTAGTCACCAGATGATTTCTACCAGATTAACACCATAATCTTTGATGTGTATGTAGTCATCTACTTTTGTGGGATATTTATTTTGCACTAGTAATATAGTGAAAATTCTTGAAACGTTTGTAAAAGTTTGCACTTGTCTTTCAACGTTACATGTGTAGTAATAAGTCTTACTTTATTGCTATGATACATTTTAGTAATTGTATGCAAATTACTCAGCATTGTATTAAATTTGTGTGTTTTGTGCACATTTAATCCTGTTGATTAAGACATTTTAAAAGTTAAACGTGGCGGGATAAACATCCCAAAGTGTTGCTATCACAAACTTCTTATCGTTTCTCTATGTACTCAATGCAGTGCTCTCTAATTTTCCTGTCCTGTGTTTCGCTGTTCCTTAAAATTCTCTTAGTTTTTTTTCCAAAACATTTGCTGTGTTCTATAGTTTTAATAAATGCCTTGTGTGTTATTTTCCATTAAGAAAATGCTCTCTCATCCTGTTTCAGCAGATTGCTGTTTGTCAGAGGACTGGGTGGGGGAAAAGGACAGGGTTACGAGTTTTAAGCAACATTAATCATGATATGCAACAGTCTAACCTCTGATTGGCTTACAGCAGTCCAACTTTTATGCTCCCTCCAAACAAATACCAAACTTAACTTACTTCACTGGAGGTGTTCCAAAGACAATTTCCATCAGTTTCCTCCTCAGCTCTTCTCTTGTCCACAACTAACAGCCCCAACATGTTCCACCATGTTGTGAAGTTGCCAGTGGTTGCAGTCTGCTGGCTGCAACATCAATGCAGTCTTCCTTTGGACAGCTGCAAGCTAAAGTGGGCAGAACTGTGAATATTAAAGCAACACCAAAAACTTTTTGCTGTCCGGTCCACCTACAGGTCGGAAGCGGAATTGTCCATTACCGCTGTCGTAATTAATTCTACCGTTGTGTCACATGGACGTTATTTGTTTGGAAGCTATCCTGAACCGGCTTTGTAAATAACAATGTCCAGTGACAAGGATGAATATGTTGCATGACTTTATGAAAGTATGAAAACGAAATAAAAAATAATGACATTGTTTGCCATATGTTTTTCGTGTGAAACTGACATACTTTTGAAACGGTCAAGAATTAGCCAGATAGGTTTAGACAAGGATGAAGAAGAGAAAAACCGTATTTCCTAACAGTTTAGTATGTAATATCCATTTGCATGCCTTAAAAGCCATAAATTTAGAATACCTGGGAAAAACCTGCCATGCGCTAATCAGCAGATATCCAGTTATCATGAATCCAATTGTCCAGATGTTCCTAGTGTCTCGGTGGTCAAAGTGAGAGACCCAGGATCCTCCACAGTAATACATCGGGACAGCTCGGCACTCCCTTATTACCTTCTCAGGGAAAAAAAAATTGCTCACGAGACTATCTGACCAGTCTATGTCCACATCCAACATTGATTATTCCAGAGGAGAATCCAAAAAGAGGCTCCATAGCAGTAGACAGACAAAGGGTTGTGGGATAAGAAACACTAGAGAGGGAGAAAGATAAAAAGCGTCTGTTCTCGCTGAGTGCCGGAAGTGACCCTCATACAGTTACCGTAAAAAGTTCATAATTAATTTCTGGATTCCTCCCCTTTCTCAATGTATGGTACACAGATCTATGCACATTGTTAGGGTGAAAAAAAGATTATTACTTACAAGTCCAGCAGCAACAAAGCCAAGCGGCCATCAGTATCGTATCTTGTAGCCTCCCTCAACTCTCGCGAACGAGTGAAAGCCGGTCCAATGTTCACTCTAGTTCAAGCTCTTTCTATATCATGCTCCGGTTTTCTTTTCTTTGCCTCCTCCCACATACTCTTCCTTTTCTTTGCAGACTCAGTCATGATGAGAATTGTCAAGCTACCCTCCTGCTAGGTATCTTCCATTTATATGTACCTGCCGAGTATGATCCACCCAGAGAGCCTTGAAGGATGCTCCACCGACCGTATTTTGTGAAGCCGTAAGTCGCATTTGTAGTCTCATTTGAACTACAAAACCGCTACCCAATGACCCAAACTTACATGGTGCGGTTACAGCCGATAGAGGGCCTCAAAGCAAATGCGGAAGACCCGTTTCACCCTGTTATGAGTTGATGAACCACTGAAATGAGTTCAGAAACATTATTTTAAGGTACAAAGAACTCTTTGGTGTTGCTTTAATTTTCCATGTGACATAGAAGGGACTGGCTTCTTCTGACTTGCTCATTTTTTCAGTCTATTTCCTTTCTGTGGTTCTATGTAGGCAGTGGGGGTTGGAGAGAATGTCAATGTGCAGCATGCATTTGCAACTCAGATATACCTATCGTATTTCAAAGAGAACAAGTATTAACAGTTTCCCAGTGCATGAGACCTTAAATTCTTTACTGTACAGTGAAATAACCCAAGACCGACAAACTACTGCAGGGGTTAGTGAGTAATTTAAACTAAAGCATTTGACAATTCATCATAATAAACACATATAAAAGAAGTCATGCAGAGAAATATTTTGCAATTTGTGGAACTTTTCACTACAAATTATTAAATAAAGTTGTTCTGAAAAAGTGTGAATGGTGAAGGACATGCTATTCTCTTTGTGTTTTAAAAAAAATACGTAGCTATATTTTTCTTCTCCATTCTCCTCTTCCTTCTCATCCACAGTCTCTATAGCACATCTTTGCACTTTACTCGTCTCTCTTGTATACTGAGTGCAGAAAAATAAGAGTGACTTCAAATTGCCTCCTTCATCATGACCAGTTTTGCTGCAGGGAATTTGTCCGTACGCCCCTTAAACCCCTGCAGAGCTAAATGCTGTGGAGTAAATCCCCAAACCGTCTCTCCAAGATGGATTACGCTGCACATGATCTCACTCTCCGGCACGCACACTCTAACTCATACACAGGTTTACATCTTTGCATTGCTTTGGACTGCATGCTGTGTTGTGCTCCATATTATTTTAACAACCTTGAAGATTCCTATCTTATTTTTTCTACAAATATGTGATTCAAATCATATATTTAAAAAAAAGATTTCTGTTTAAAATTGCTGCAATTTTTAGTTAAAATATTTTTTTAAAGCATAGTAAAAATTAAATTTAGGCTGTTCTTGAAACACTTTGAGTAGAGGGGTGGTTGAGATCTCAATTATTAATGAGTAATGTGATCTTGAATACACTGGAAAAGATTACATTTTATATCCCCTATTTATTTTCAATATATACATACTTTAGAACTGGCTTTAACATGGAATGATGGACTGGAAAGTACACTCTGGGTCTTCAGTCTGAAGTATTCACTTTACCTACACCAAATTTGACTGTGTTAGGAGTCTTGGGTGTTTGTCTGTTTCCTTTCTCTCCTCCTTTGTAGTGATCTCCCCCAGACACCTACCTGAGGTGAGGACCTCTCCATCACAGCTGAGAGCTGTGCTGTGTAGCTCTACACACACTTACAACTCGTTGAGCCATTATCATTGGCTGGATAAAGGAGACGGCTGTCAGACCTTCAGTATGTGAGTGTTTTACCTCCTTGGTAACTTAACCTGGTGTGTATTCTCCTAAGTTATCTTTGCTAAAACTTGCCTATGGTCTTTCCAATGTTCCCTCTGAAGAAAACTCCTAGCACCCTGTCTTCTAGCTTCCCTTAAAACTGCCGATCCCAGTTCCATGTCTGGCATCATTTAAGCTCTTTTCTCCTCGTTGAGTTGAGTCAAATTTATGAATCTCATCAAAACTCATACTCACCTTCCTTTTTACAGTACTGGTTCCCGCCACACCTCCATGCAGCTCGTGTAGGTTCTTTGATCATCTAAAATTCATTGTTTCATTAAAGCCATTTCATTTTGAAACTTGTTTCACTGGCGCTGTTACACATGTGGGTCAGGAAGTATAAAAAAACATGACAGTAATAAACCAAAAAAAGTTGTGTTTTGGGCATGCTTTTCTAATAAAAGGTGCAAGGGTGCCAAAAGTGTGCCAGAAAATGTGTCCTCTCCCAAGTAAATGAAAATACATAGCACTTCATTGTCTACTGTTAAGAAAAACTAGTCAGAATAATATGGTCTTTTCTCAAAGAAAGCTCAGTTGCTTCCTCAATGTTTTCTGTTTTATGAGTGTGTTTTGAGAGATCTGCATTTACAGAATTACATTGGCTATTCAATTGTATTAATCATCAGCTGCATATGTAAGAATAGGGGAAGGTAATTTTCCCCAATTGGCCAATAGCTGAAGATTTTTGCCAAAGCTGACATCTTACTTGATCACCGGTTGAATTAAGTAAGATGTCAATCAATAGCCAACATCTCCAGTAGGATGCTTTCATAGACATTTATAAAGTTTTAAAATCAAATTTTTGGCTTTGTCTCTACCTGAAGGTTTTAGGTATTTTTTAAGGTTGTACAAGTTAATTATATCTGGCTTTTGTATGCAATCTGAAAGGTGTGAATTTTGTTTTTAAAATGTTATATATGTAATTGTCATTGTAGTGTTGCACACGATTATTAAATTGTATTAATTGTACCCCAGGGAGATTAGTAATCACTGGTCGAAACTGATGAGGAGCCCAATAAATAAACAAATGAACAGCAGATGGAGGTCTGTTGAGCCCACTGTGAGTTATGATGCATCTTTAGAAAAGAAGGGGGAAACCTACATAAATGTCAGGCCCTGAGAGCGCGGTGAGTTTTGATGCGTCTTTGGGGGAAAACCAGGTAAATAATTACATAACTCAGACCCGGCGTCATGGGCGGGCCTGGGCGGGCCCGGCCCGCCCATCTGGAGGACGGGCCCGCCCATCTGGAGGACGGGCCCGCCCAGGAAAGATTACACTTCATGTGAATATATTGGCTCAAAACGAACAATAGATGGCGCTCTAGATTACTAATTAGGAGTTTTAGTTTCGGTAAAAGAAGATCCTTTGGCAGTTTGGCACAGCAGCTTGCTAAAATGGACATTAGAGCTTGGTTTAGCAAACAGAAAAGCCATCCCAGCACAAGTAGGGATAATACATGCATGCAATGCATTTTCACCACAGAGAAGCTGAAAATCCCCTATTTGAGTTCCATTATGTTTTATAAAGAGTTTTCCACAGAGCTTGTTTTCCTTTATCTTTAAGGTTTGAGCAAAAAAGGTGTTGATGTGCTAAAATATTTAGTATTCTTTCCAAAACATTGTTTTTTCAGTAGACATTTGTGTAAAGCTGCTCTCGAGTTTCTAGAGTAAATTTGTTTTAAACACAATATTATATATTACATATAGTCCTACTATAGTTTAACACTGTTGATTTGCTTCTAAGATTTTTGTCGTTATTACTATTTTGTTAAACAACCAGGATATTTCATTTCAAAGGCCATATAAACAGTTATTTATTTGCTCGGATTTTAAAAAGTCCTACAATTTTTGATTAAAATGTTTTTAAAAAGCCTATTAAAATTAAAAATGTTTTTGAACCATTTTGAATACAGGTGTGGCTGCTGTGTTTTTGATTAAACTGTTTTAAAAAGCATATCAAAGTTGAAACTGTTTTTCAATAATCTTTTTGAAAAGAAAACGCTAGATTTTTCCCCCAATCTTCCGTTTAGAAAAAAAGGTGGTGCATACTTCTTTCCAGCAGGTGGCGAGAATACATAAAGTCATTTTTTACCCGCAGTGATAAAGAAAAAGAAGCACACAGCTAATGCAGCAGCATGCTAACTAGTATTTTTGATGTAAAAATTACGAGAAATGCGGCAAAAAGAAGAATTTACTAAAGTTTTAAGCGGCAGGGCAGGATACAGAGGAAGACTTATGGACTAAGTACTTTATTAAAGACCATTAACTGGACATAAGGATTGTTTTTGTTTGAGATGACTCGGTGATGTGCAGGTGCAGCTAAGAACGGTGAGTTGGACATGTTTTTCTTAGAGACTCAGTAAAAATGGTTGGCCTACTGTGTCTTAATTTTTGTTTGCATCTTTAATTGGTATACATAATTTGAATCAAACAATGAATACTCTTAGCTTTCCAGTAAGGTATGTAGAACAAGTTAGTGACACAAAACGGTAGATTTGACACGGAAGTATATGTATGTAACGTCCACCAGATATATTTATAAACATGCAAAAGGGTTAATTAAAAGACAGTTTACTGAGCCCCCCCAGAAAAACCCACTGCCCCCCCAGTTAATGCCCTCTGGCGCCGGGTCTGACATAACTGTTAGGTTGGCCATTAGAGTGTTAATTACTAATAGGTGAGGTTGTGTAAGACATTTTTCGTTAGTCAATAATCTTATGCTGAATGTGGTCGGGCAAACTTAATACATACCTTTCAGATGTGCTAAAAATTGATGTTAGAAAAGCTGGTGCAAACATTTTTATGTTTAGTAAATCACACTGTGCCTGGAACGCCTACTTACTTGCCTGTATTCCTCCCAATATTTTGCATCGTTTTACAGAAACACTCAGATAGCGTATTAAGATGCAAAATAAGGGAAATGAGCTAAATGGATATCTTGCTCCGGGTTTAACAGGCACAAACTGTTGATAAATCAGGTACAATGTCTTTTGTAGATGGAAGAAAGAAGCGGGATTGTGAGATTTACATGAAGGTGAACATGTACATCGGGATATCCCAGTTGATTACAAATTCCATGTACACAAGAGTAACGCATTCATCTTACGCATGTAAACGGGTTATTCCGATGGTTCAGAAACCCAAATAATGACCTTAACCTAAACATAACCCGAATATTGGCTGCCTGTAAACATAGCCAGTTTGATATCTTATAAATCACATTGCACATTAACTGTCATTAAGGGACTTATAGGAGGGGAAACAAGCCTTCATTCCCCTGTCCTTGTCATGTTTACTGGGTTTTTGACTAAAAAGGCAACACAAAACAGACACAGACGAATAAATAATAAATGAAAAATGTATTTTAAAACAAAGTTTTCTCGGAAGGGGATACCAGAAGTGAGCAGCAGGAACAGACTGCAGTGGAAACAAAAGAGTTAGTGGAAGGAATGAGGAACGGGGAGATAATCATGGAGGACCTGAGCTTACTTTAAGTCCAGAAGAATTGTGCGTCGGAGGTGGTAAGTTGGATTCCTAGGTGAGAGAAGATATATACAGAAAAAAGCAACCAATCTCCAGTCCACAGAAACAGAATTCCAACAGTCTCGTAAAATAATTCAAATTATTCTTCATTAAAAAGATTAAACGCATTAGATTCTTAGACTCACAATGGATCTATGAAAACGTATTGTTTTAAGTTTCTCTTTAATTTACTCTTCATACAACCTATATGCTCCCCTGTCAGATTTTAACTCATTTTCTTTCTTTCACTTGTGACCGAGCTTATTATTTGTATTTATAACATATCAGAGACAGTTTTTATCTTTGTATTTTTCTGTATTTTGTATTGTTAGTAAAATAACCACCAAAAAACAAGGAAGACCTGTCCAAAATGCCAGCCACATTTCTTGTGCATTTCTCACTAAATCATTTTTTATTTTTGTCAGTTTTACTTTGTTAGCTAAAATATTGTTTTGTTTTTTACATTAGGACTACGAGAAACAACATTAAAAGCATCATGATGAAGTCCTACTATCCTTTAAAATCCTTTAACAGCACTTAAGCTATGTTCACACTGAAGGTCTTAATGATCAATTCTGATATTGGATTAAATCAAATTTTTTGTGGTTGTTCAAACACTAATCAAAATGCAACAGCAAAACAAGCTCCAGTGTAACGATTCACGGCCATTAAGCACCCTGCATGTGAAGAACAAGACGTTACACACAATGCTCCCTATTTGCAGAAGTAATATTGGCGGCTATAGATGTCAGTGTTTGTGCAGAACAGAGGTGTATGTGTACGTAGAGTCAGAACCACAGTCTTTGGTGGAGTTCTATTGTAAAGGTCTTCACTCACAGAGTTAATCCATGATTTCAGGATGTCAAGACAGACCTTAAATACTTCTGTCAGTGCCTCCTTCTTGGTACATCTTTCTTGTGTCAGTGATGTAGTAGATGGATATAATGTGACACATCCATTCAAACATTAGAATGGCTTAGGGTTATCCTGAGCTCTGTAGTTATGCTGCTATAGGCTTTGATTACCACCACCGTCTCTCCAAAGCCCTCCCTCCCTCGCTCCACAAGCACAAAAACAGAACATCAACAACTGTACCATTCTGATTATAGTGTAATCCACACAAATACATTTGTTTTAATCCAGAAATCAGAATTGAGCATTTAGATGTGCAGTGTAAACGTAGTCTTAGACAACTCATAGATTTCCCTAAAACATTTGTGAAGTGACATATATACCAGAAGATATCTCTTTTCCAAAGGAAAGTTTCTTTTTCAAATCAAAGTTTCACTTTAGTTATAAGAATTGTTCAATTGTTTGAATAAATACTTGTAATATCTAATTTGTTCCTTGAAAAGAGATAAAGTTCTTAAAAGTAACTAGACCTTCGTTTAGAATACTTTAAACATTGTGAAGCATCAAACAACCATATGTGAATGACTGGAGGGATAAGACATAGAAGTAGATGAAAGGTGTCTTCCCAGAGGGCTGATGAAGGAGTATCCAAGACTCTTGCAAGGAAAACAACATATTGCTTCATGTTTTAATTGGAGCTGGTTAATGGTTTAGAAAAACGTATGTGATAGTCACAGAGACAAGCTGTTCGTATCAAAAATTAGTTTTGTGTGTCATAAAGAGCTTGGTTTCCAATTTTTTTCATTGGGCCACTGGCAGAGAAGCATCAAGCCTGAGGGGAGCTCTACAATTCCAATAAACTTTTTCCTCATTCCGATCTGGATCAGGAATTTAAAAAAAAACAAAATAAAATTCTGCTTTCTTTTAAATTAGCATCTTAGCAATGCTGAAATACTAAGAATTTTATGAATCAAAAGTTGGCTTATTTGGGGGTGATTTGAGTGTAAAGCAATAACTGCATGAAAATGTGTGTGTGTATGTGCAGTGTTTGTCTTCAAGTAGAAAATATATGAAAACACTTGCCTATCATCTTTTCCATCGGCACACTTAATTTGGATGGCTTTTCAATACACTCACATAAGACAAACAATAGGAAAATCATATCTCATTTTCACAGAGTTGCTAATTTTACTCATCAATCTATAATTTGATCAGATAACATTTTAAGCGTGTATTCATGAAATAAAATGGAATTACCCTTTTACATTTGAAGCAGATAACTGGATCACTGCGGATGTTGCTGTTCAGAAATCATATTACTTTTAACAAGATTGCAGAAAGTAATGAGTATTTCTGCTGGTATATAGTGGTATAAAAATCAAACTGTACATGAAGGAGCTTGTAACTATTTTAAAGAAAATAAAGAGACAACACCAATACCACAGGATATGACCTGTACATATACACATTAACGCCTTAAGTTTAACATGTTACACTTTGAGGCCATGACATGTGGAATAAGGGTGATTGCTTCCTTTATTAGTCATTTTTGTATTTGAGGGAAGGTGAATTAAAATACAATCATGATTGATGGTAGCACAAAGTATAAGATGGATAGATGGATTTGACTTATCTCCAGTAATGAGGGTGATCCTCCAGTCTATTGTTGTGTGGTAAGACCTGAGCCAAACAGGGAAGTTCTCAATTTTGTTTCAAGTACATCTGCATTTTAACCTCCACCTATAATCAGAAAATATGGATATTCCTGAAGTTTTCCTTCTTATATCTCTGTCACACTTTTATGTATATCACTTTTCTCCCACTTGAATATGAAGACATTGTTTTATAGACAAATACTCAGAAATTCCCTTATCTTGCATTTGATTCTGTAGCATTCACAAGTCCAGCCCTCAAGAGCAAAAATCTTGCAATTTTTAAAAGCATCCCTTCTCCAACCCACCTTGATCAAATAGATGACTTGTTACCTGACTTCTACTGATCTGAATGTCATGCTGAGACAAGGTGGTGGCTTCAGAGGACTGAATTTGGGCAGCCCTGCACAATCTGATCATCAAATAAGTCAGGTGACCTCAGATCTTTTGTGCATGGTTACTTTTACCCAGCATGAGTTTCTTTACTTTCACATAGAATGTGCTGCAACAAAAGAAAAGACACAACTGTGATTCAATAACCCCAAAAATGTGAAGTGTACATGTTCAACTATGATGCTTGCATTGATGAAAATTCACTCATTGCATCAATAGATACTAAAAACTGAAAATGAATCTAATAGCTAAACTTAAATTCCCTTTCAGTTTGTTTAATTTTCAATTGACTATTTAAGAGCTATCAATGATAACTGAAATTTCATGTCCAGTGATTAGTTTATTTTAAAAATTAAAAAATGAAAGGAGAAGTTAACATTATGGATATAGTAACTATCCCATCCTGATACAGAGGAACAATGAATCCCTTTTGATCCCAGTATATGACCACTTTTTTAGATCAGGAGAGCCTCAAAAACAACATACATTGTTCAAAGGTTCTGTTGATATCTGGTGTGAAAAGCTAATCATAATCAGGTGGTAAGCGGAGTAAGGTGTAAGTCAGGTAAGTGGAGGATAACAGTTGTTTGCTACAAATAATGCCAAAGTGCACTTGGCAAGCACATTTATTCTTAAGCCTACTTTATACTTCTCTGTCAGCAAGTTTGCACCTACACTCACATTTATTGACAGAGATATTTCCCTTGTATACTTCTCCGTTGGTGTGTGAGTGTTGCAAAGTAATTCCCTACCGGGACAGCAGGGGGTGCAAACCTTTTCTTGCTCTTCTTTGGTCAAAGACAATTTATTAGCTTCATCTTGTAAATGCAAATCCATTCAAGGGGCAAAGGCAGATGGAGAGTGAGGGTTGATTGATCTGGAAAGCTTTTGCTAGAAGTGCAGCTCACTGAATACTCTCAAAGCACATGTAAACAAACACAGCAGTCTGTTATGTTGTTCTCTACACCTCCTGGTGTTCAAATCGCCAAAAGACCATATTAGATAAACTGGCCTTGCAATATAAAGCATCTAGTGCCTAAAAGCTGTATTAACTACCCATTACATTGACTACAGAGTACTGTTTGGGTAAAATGAAATGGGGCTGACACAGGCATGTGCTCCCTGTTGAGTTTGACAAATAATAAAAAAGTAGGCTCTACTCCGTGTGTCCTTACATGAGTGACGGCTAGCCCTTGAGTCAATGGATAATGGCATTGCCTGTCTCTGCACCTACAGTATGCAGACAAAGAAGTGTTTATTAGGCTTTAATATATATATATATATATATATATATATATATATATATATATATATATATATATATATATATAATTATTATTATTATTATTATTGAGACAAGGACTATCTAATGTTTGTATATATGGCCATCATTATAACTTTGTTTTAAGATTGTTTTAAAGGGCACAAAGAAAAAAAAGTCTATGAGCAGAACAGGAAATGTCTAGCTTGATTTTATTTTGAGAGTATGATAACAAAACCCTAAGAATCAAGTTATGCATGAAAAGAAAGATGAGAGTACGAAAAAAAATATGGAAAAAAAGAAAGGGTCCTAGAGGGATAAAAAACTACAGGAGGATAAGATAGGTCTAAAGTTTGGACCTAATCCTCCCGCTGTTTGTATGTGCTGCTTTCACAGGAGCAGTAAAACTTCCAAGCAGGACTTTTATGGCGTATCCCGACACCACATTTAACCAGCTCAGGATCTCTTTTCCTCTCTGGCTTGTCTGCCACTTTTTCTCTTTCTTAAAGCAGCTTTGCACATGTATTCTCAAGTCAGTTTACTATTGCGAAAGATCACAATAAGCAGTGCTGTGTGCCTACTTGCTTTGATCTTTTCAATGCTTGCATGGCACATAACCTCTTTGTAACAGAAACCTGGCAGGATGATATGCAGAGTGCTATTATCCTTTTGTGTGTGTGCAGTTGTTTGCTACTATACTAACACTGATTGTATTTAATGTTGTTTTCGCATAAATGTGAATGTTTCTGGGGTTGTTGACTGTTATCAACTGCTTAAAGTCTGGGTAGTTTGTTACAGCAAGTGGTGTTTATGTTATCCTCGTGTCTTTTATTAAAGTGTATTCTTGGTCACAGGAGACATGACGAGCACACTGCAGAGAGGTCTCTTTATTACAGGGTGAATAAACCAAGAAGCGCTGATGGTCCTCAGTGGTCAATTTTGGCTAAAAGACTCTTTAAATATACACTGAACAAAAATATAAATTCAACTTTTTGTTTTTGCTCCCATTTCTATGAGATGGACTCAAAGATCTGAAACATTTTCTACATACACAAATTAACCATTTCTCTCAAACATTGTTCATGAATCTGTCTAAATCAGTGAGCACTTTTCCTTTGCTGAGATAATCCAACCCACCTCACAGGTGTGCTATATCAAGATGCTGATTAGACAGCATGATTATTGCAAAGGTGTGCCTTACACTAGTGACAATGAAATGGCCACTCTGAAATGTGCAGTTTTGTTTTATTGGATGGGGTTTCCATAACAGGGGCACATATATGGCACAACAATGGGCCTCAGGATCTCGTTACGGTATCTCTGTGCATTAAAAATTTCATCAATAAAATGTACCTGTGTTTTTCACCCATAACGTACGCCTACCCATACCACAATCCCACTGCCACCATTGGCCCCTTGATCCACAACATTGAGATTAAAAAAACGCTCCCCCACACACGCTGTCTGCCATCTGCCCTGAACAGCGTAAACCGGGATTCATCCGTGAAGAGAACACCTCTCCAACGGGTCAGAGGCCATCACATCTGAGCATTTGGTCACTCAAGTTGGTTATGACAACAGGTCCTGAGACGGTTTCTGACAGTTTGTGCAGAAATTATTTGGTTATATAGATCGATTGTTTCAGCAGGTGTCCGAGTGGCTGGTCTCAGACAATCTTCGAGTTGAACATGCTGGATGAGGAAGTCCTGGTCAGGTGTGGTTACAAGTGGTCTGCGGTTGTGACTAATCAGCGACGGAATGGCGACATGAAGGTTAGAGAAGACGTTGGACGAGCTGAGTCTGGAGCTACTTGGGGAGCGGGGAAGACGACCCGAGCAGCCAGCTGGAGCCACTTGGGGAGAGGGGAGGATGGAGGACGAGCCGTGCGCTGTAGCTACTCAAGGAGCAGGGTCTCTGCGGTGATTATAGGGGGGTTGGCTGGATCAAGCTGGAAGGCTGGGGGGTCGGAGACTCAGGAAAAAATCTGACTTTATTTGGTGGAAGATATCAGAGTGCCAGGTAAACAGATAAATATGTTCTTTTAACTTTCTTGTTATGTTAGCTAACACTAGAACAAACCCGGTTAGGGGAACTACGGTTACTTAATATGCATTACTCGTTTTCCGGTGGAAGATAAATCCCCGCCTGCTTGCTGATGTACTGACGTGACGTGAGGATTATTAAAATACATAGAGTAGTGTGCTCCTAAAAATTCAAGGTCGTGAGTTGAAATGGTCACAGCTCAGTGAAAGTTTGCCTTATTTAAATATATTAGTACTTAGTGATGAAAAATGATCAGCTTAACAGTAAATAGTAGGGGTGTATCAGTATGCCATTAATCCCAGTTCAGTACATACCTTTCAGTTTCACAGTTCGGTTCATTTTCAATACATTCAGGCAATAAAGTGAAAGTGAAAAGTTTTTGTGTAATGACATTTAAAATCAAATGGTACTTGAAATACATTTTCCAAATAATTGTTATTGGAAAACAGAATGCATAGAAATCCGTGTATGGTTCGTTCTTTGTTTTTTCCGTTTCAAAATAAAATAAAATAAAAAAACAAAACAATAAATCGTTTTTGAAAGCCAAAAAGTAAAAACGTAATATTTGACAAATACAAAAACTACAATGATGGAATTTGCATTAGCTTTGTTTTTAACCTAATAGCAAAATCGAGGATTTGGGAGAATTTGTTGCAACACCAGAAGTACAGGTTTTAGGTTCTGATCTATTTCTCGGTAAAATGACGATAGTTAGGCATAGTCACCTTAAAGTTGTTACTTTATTAATCTTCCAGTAAATTTTTTTATTAATAAAAATAAACAGACTTCCTCCAAATATTTCGGTCAGCTGAAGGACTGAGTATAACAGAGTTTGAAACTCATGCTGAAATATTCCCTTGTCCAGGGTTTACCCCGCCTTTCACCTGTTGACAGTTGGAGATAAGCACCAGCCTTAAGGATTAAGCGGTTCAGAAAATAGATTGATGGATGTGAATAAGTGACTTTTTACATATACAAAACAATGGCAATAGCTTGGGTTATATGTAACACAATAATAGAAACTCTTAAAACTAAGTTTGTAAGAAGAATCAATATTTTCTCAGGCAGTGATGTCTTCTCTAACCTCGAACTCAACACCTGTTGTCTGGCTCCTCTGCTCTCAGTGTTAATAATACTAAAAGATTAATCATAATAATACATTTTTCGATCACAGATGTTTTTATGCTTATCATGTTTTATGCTTGATTACTCTTTTTACTTTCCAAGCTTTTACGTTTAATTGCTGTTTTTTTCTTTTACTTTCTCTATTTTGTTTTGGGTCCTCTTCTTGTTTTATGCTTTTTTTTTGTTTTATTCTTAATTGCTGTTTTACTTTCCGTGCTTTTATTATATGTTTGGTTTATTTACCACCAAATCATGTAAAGCACCGAATCATGTAAAACAAATAAAATTATCTGATTTTGCCTGGTCCAATTTATTTTACTTTCTCTATATATGAACTTTGTTAAATGAACTTGAATGCTTTCACCTAATTTAGTGTGGAAAGTGGAGAGCACTGTTACATCAGTCATCACAGGGAACAGGAAGTCAGAGCTATGGGTTAATTATGTCTTCATACTGGTTGACACTTGAAGTGTCAGTTTAAGCTCAATAATTCAAGCTGATTGCACAGTCCAACATGTAATTCTCATATTTAAGCAATATTTTTTTTTCACAATGAACCACATTTTTAAGGTTGAAGGCAGCCTGATGAGTAAATCTGTGAGTGCCAGAAAAGATGTTGGTCACTTCATAATTTCACTCCAAAATGAAGTTGATTTTGTCTCTCCTACTGTTGACAAATACAGAGTCACAGTGGAGTCACAGACAGCAATGAACACACAAATTTGGTAAAGCACTTGAATAGAAACTTGTAGTCATACACAGTACACAGACAGTCATTTATGTAATCCTTTGATGGTGTCCTTGCCTTCAGCTGCCACTTGCTAGCGTGTCACATGAGGTAGGGAAATTTGGTCATAGATGCTGGCAATAGCCTCAGGTCGCACACATACACATAGGCATTTAGATATACACATACAAACACACATTAAAGTGCTAAATTGTCCCTAAGGGTGTGACAAGAGGACAGTGAATCAAAGGGCACAGATAAAGCCATTTGTGACATGAATTTACTCAGACAGGCCTTGTCTTTGCTGCAGCTAGGTTTAAACAACAGAATGACCTCTTTGTTTCACTAATTCAAATCTTACACTGAACATACACAAATAAACCAGAACATGATTACCACTCCTTTTCTCACACAGATGCAGAATAAGTCCATGATCCCTTTGAGAGTTGAGAGTAAGTGTACATGAGAGAGAGGACAGATCTGAAAACTGGAAAAACGGGAATGAAGGCCAAATTGTTACAGTAAGAGGACTTGATCCCAAACAACAATGTTTGTGTAAGTTTTGTTGTCTTGCAGGATGGTGACATTCCATTTTTGTCTTGAGGTTTAAACAACCTCTGATATGTTTACTTCCATAATTTCACTGTATTTAGCACCATAAATATTCCCATTGGCTCTGGCATACCTCTTAGCCCTGCTAAAAAAACATCTCTATAGTTTTATGCTGCCATAACCATGTTTTACTGTAGCAATGGTGTGCTCAGGGAGATTTGGGGCAGATTCACACATGAGTACAGTAGTCTCGATGCAAATAGGGACAAAAAATGCAGCGTTGTTTTTTCAGCTGGTGCAGTTTGCATTCACATTGCTCTTTGTCAAAGGAGCCAAAACCTTTTGAGCAACATATTTACCTCCTTGCCTGTGGTGGTGCTACACCAAGAAGCACCAAACACCGGTGTATTTTCTGTTCCATGAATCCTTTGGGAGGGCATTAGATTTTAGCTGTTTTTGGATTGCTCTGTTCCCTTTGGCAAACGTGCCAGACACAAATGTTGCAGCAATGGGCTCAGCATGAATAAAAAACAAGGTACAAGTGTTTTTATAGTCTTTTATTTTTTACTTACCAGGAATATTGTCAGTCTCCTGCTTATCGAGTTTTCCCAGTCTGCTTGGCATTAAACTTATGCAATCGAACTGGACTAAGGTTCATTTCAACTGAAGAGTTTGCTTTTTGGACCACATCAGAGTTCAATTGCACATTCATTGCTCCCCAAATGAACTCAACTTGAGTTCGATTCAAGCCGGCTACTCAGAGATTGTGTGAATGCACCTTTAGAGTGTTTTTTTTTCTTCTAAAAATAGCTGTTTGGATGTAGGCAAAAAAAAATCCTTTGACCAGTGCACCTTCTTCTACATGACCTTTGTGTTCCTGTACATGGTGTTTGGCAAATGAGACTTCTTAGACTGTGATAGAAATCTGGGTTTCTGAGAGGCCTTGGATTAGAGAATAAAACAAAAGTGTCAGCCATATTCGTACATAGTTTATTTTACGTGCACGGGAGGGTCTCCTAGTGAGAGCCCCGGAAGCTTCAGACAGATGTATGAGTTTATATACCGTTAGCCACACCCTAAGAATCAGCTTCTGTCCGATCATTACATCATACAGTTATGATAGGAAAACCACAAGACCAATCACAGAACAACATGGAATAGGCAAACACAGGATGTGGATGTTTCACTTCAGCTGTCAGCAGTAAACAATCAGGAGACAGATAACAATAAGGGACACTTAGTATAATGCTGAGAAAGATATTCACAGGAGCTGTCATAAGTGTAGAACCAGATAATAACAAGATTTGTCATAAGTCAAGATGAGATGTTTTCATACAATTGGTTCTTGTTTGTACCTTAGAGTCAGAACAGCTGTCAAGAGCTGAGTAAGAGGATTGAACCTGTGAAATGTCCAAGCATAATAACATTTTCTGTCACAAGACTTTCTCTTAGTTTTTGCTTTCTCCCTGTCACTCTTCCAAGCCAGATTTTTATATGTCATTTTGACAAGTTCTTCCAACTGAGCTGTGGCTTTTTATAGCTCTCCAAGAGTTATAATGGGCTTCTTGGTTACTTTCTAAATAATGTTATCCTTGCTGGGCCAATTAGTTTAGGTGAATAGTTATTGTCATGTTACATTTGTGGTAGTGGTTTACTCTTTGAAATATTTCTGCAGTTTTCTTCACTGTTAATGAGGTCATTTGTTCACTAATATTCTCTAACAAACTTCTGAGGGCTTCAGTGGACAGTTGTACTCATCCAGAGAAAAAATGATACACAAGGTGGACTCTAGGAGACTTACGAAGGCACATGGTTGCCATCGGTTTTATTTAGGTGTATCAGAGTAAGGAGACCTTCTCAAAATTGTATTCACATTAAAAAATATTAAACGGTGTCTCATATCACAATTGTGTACTACTTTGTAGTAGTATTTCACACAAAAATCCTACATATATACACTGAACTGTTAAGTTGTAAATTGACAAGATCTGGAAATAATCAAAACTAGGTGTAATTCTTCAATGCATTGCATTTTCTGTTAATTGTATTTAGACCCACTTTTCTGTTTTTATGTGAGTGTTTGATGTTAATCACTGTTTGCACTATTCATTCTCATCCAGTGACCTTCAGGTGTACAGCTGAAAATGATGATGCTCAGGGGTGGTTGTGTGGGTTGGTAGAGATGGCCCCACTTTGTCCAAGAATCAGACTATTTGCTTTAATAGCGTCATTAAATAATTGCATAATGATGGTTAAGGTCATGACTTAATAACTTCAGTTCATCAGACTCTATCCTTTTGTCTACACCGACCAAAATTATCACTACAAATAACCCTGAATAACTGCAATGGACTGGCGAGCCGTCTCTCACCCAATGACTGCTGGAGATAGGCAAACCCCCTCCATGACCCTACAGGGATAACCAGCATACAGTGGGGAGAACAAATATTTGATAAACTGCTGAGTTCTGAAGTTTTCCCACTTACAAAGCATGTAGGGGTCTGTGATTTGTACAAAGGTACTCGTCAACTCTGAGGGACATAATCAAAAACAAAATGTAGAAATTCACAGTGGTTTATATATATATATATATATATATATATATATATATATATATATATATATATATATATATATATATATAAAGGTTTAGTGTCACACCATGTGACACCATGACACAATGTGGTGTTGATAAACAAAAATCCATCTATTGTTTAGACAAATTTAATTCAACAATACTTGATTGATCCCAGAGAGAAATTAAGTGTTGTCGTAGCTCATACTATTTAGTGGAATTTAAAACAAAAGTCCCATGCATCTCAGCAGTATTTCCTTAAAAAAGATCAACAGTTTCCAGTTTTGTTCTTAAATTATACCAAAAATTGTACTTTTTCAGTCATAGCTATTCTGTAAATAATTAGCTTAAAATATTTTTATCACAGGACAGCCCAAATTTAAACTTTTTAAGAAACTTAATTTTAACTTATTATTAGCTGTAAACAAATAACTGATGCAATACTTAAAAAAATGAATAAAGATAAATGCTCAAAATAAATTCCTGTATACATGCATGTCATTAAAAATATTTTACAATATTAAAATTTAGTAAGATGCATCTCTAAATTTAAATTAGTACAGTTTCACATTGAGCTGAAAACAAACAAAATAGCAAACTAGTAAAAAGTCAAAATTATTATATATTTGCTTACTAAGGAACAAAGAGCTCAGAGGAGTTTTATGTACCATTCATTCATCCTGCCTGTATGAATTAGAGCAGAGAGTGCCGGTGCAGATATTGCCACCCACCCTATCACCCTTTTATCCAAATGTGGATAAAAAAGGTTGATGCAGACATCAGCAGTTATGTGAAATGGGAGAACCTAAGGGAAAAGGTCAAAGCAATATAAATGTGACATGCAGATAGAAAGGAAGGAATTTTTTAGCTTCTAGGAGTGGGGGGTTTCTGTCTTGTAGCACAAAGCTTGGTGTTGTGAACAAATTGTTCTCTTCCTCAGTTTAATAATTTATGTTGTGTTATATCCCATCAGCCGCAGCCGTTTTAACAAGGTTTTGCTATTTGCTGTCCATGATGTAACAATGAACCCATGCTTATTTGGTAAGTATCAAAAATATTGTATATAGCAAAGAATGAAGCACAGAAACATCTGCTCATTTCCTAAGTACACATAAAACTAGACATACTGACACCTCTCTAGTGGCATGACCCACAGCAGCAATTCTGCAAAGCCTTTCTGACACACATTTTTAAGGCATTAGGAGTTTGTGTACATTTATAATTATTTCATACCAACTAATTATGTAATTTGTCAAAAAGGGTAAACAACTAAGACCTAATCAGCTTTGATTGTATCAGTCAAACTGATAAAGACAGCTGAGAGAAGTTGGAAAAAATGTAAAGGATGCAAAAGCCAAGTCATATATTTGTGAACTCTAACAAAAAGCTTAAGGTTTAAATGGCAATGCAACTTTTTCTAAAACTTTAGCGATTTTTTAGAGCATCAGAAAGTAACTTTCAATAAAAAGAATTCCTCAATTATTATTATTATTTTTTTAGCCTATTTGAAGAAAATCCATTTGGTGCTTGGCATTTTTACTTATCTAGTTATTGAGAAGACAAGCAAACAAGATTCAAGGTTGAATTGTTGCCGAGGAGATATTTTATCGGATGATAATTTCTCTGGGAATTTGGGCAAAACAGTTTCATAGTATAGTATATTTAACAATAATTCAAATCCTTCGGGGTGAAATTATGTGTCAAGTTCAGGTTGGCTTTCTGGATTAAAATCTATATTTGTAATTTTATGATGAACTAAATATTTAGTTTTCAGATTTCGGTCTTTTATTTGTTTTAACATATTTTGGTCTAAAAAATACAAAATGTATTTGATATGATGCCAGGAAATTGTGTTTGAGTTATGTTGGGTATGAACGATGAGTATCGAACTAAAGAGGGTTCTATTTATAAATGCTGCCAGCATTCCATTGATGCAGGATCCCTACTATCCAGAACAAAACTTAAATTCCGTCCACAGCCATTTCTCCCGGCCGAATGACGCTGGTGCACCGTCTCTCTCTCTCTCTCTCCATACAAATGGATGCCGGTGTAGTGGCTAGGAAAAGGAGTCGGAGGCGGAGTGTCGAACAAAGGAGCCAATCTTTTTAATGACATTAAACTTGTCTGTCAGCAGGTACAGAGAACAAGATGCTGCCCTTTGGCTTGCTAATCAAAAACTAACACGCTTTTCCCCCACAGGTAAAAACAGTCCCTTCCACCGGAAGTCCCCCGGGAAAACCCCTTTCAACGGTTCCGTGGGTGAATTATGTAAACTCCCCACACAAGCCCCCCCAGAATTCACCCATAGACAAAGTCACTGCTGCGGGAGGGAAGAACCACCCGGCCGTAACGGGTCCGACGGGCAGGGGGTGGGGGGGTGGGAACAGGGTGAACGGTCGACCGGAGCGGGCCGGCCCCCGGACGCGGCTGCAAAGGCACTGGGAACGGCTCGTCCAGATTACGGGAACGAGCACCTGGGGGTCGTCCGCGCCGCGGCGCCCGCGCCAATTGCACCGGCCGGGAAACATCCACAGAGGCAGGCTTAACTCTGTCCACCGAAACAGTCTCTGGCCTACCACCCATGTCCACGACCAAAGTTTTATCCCCATGCTGCAGGACCCTAAATGGCCCATCATACGGGGGGCGCAGCGGTCCACGGTGGGCATCATGCCGTACAAAAACGAACTCAGTTGTGCGTAGACCAGGCGGCACCCAGGCTACCGGTCGGCCGTGCCGTGACGTAGGGACAGGCGCGAACATCCCGCAACCTTCTAACAGGGATGAACGCTCCCTCGCCGCACACCAAGGTGTTGTCGCGTCAGGAATGAAATCCCCGGGAACCCTCAGCACCTGTCCATAAACGAGCTCAGCAGACGAAGTCTGTAGGTCCTCCTTAGGGGCGGTACGGAGGCCCAGCAGCACCCAGGGGAGTCTGTCGACCCAGTTGCAGTCCGTAAGGCTAGCACGTAGAGCCGCCTTCATGGAGCGGTGGAATCGTTCACACAGCCCGTTAGCTTGGGGGTGGTAGGCGGTGGTGCGGTGCAGCTTAACACCCAAGCCTTCAGCCAGTCCATTCCAAATCTCCGACGTAAACTGTGAGCCTCTGTCGGAAGAGAGGTCTGAAGGTGTCCCAAACCGGGCGATCCATGTTCCGATGAACGCCCGGGCCACGTCATTGGCTGATGTCGAGGCGAGCGGAACGGCCTCTGGCCAACGCGTCGTCCTGTCCACCATCGTGAGGATGTAGCTAAACCCGTGCGAAGGAGGGAGTGGGCCCACTAAGTCGATGTTAACATGATCGAATCTCCTCTCTGGGACCGTAAACGGCTCTAGTGGTGCCTTGGTATGGCGGCTCACCTTGGCACGTTGACAGGGGACGCACGCGTCGACCCACGCCTTCACGTCCTTCTTTAATCCTCTCCAGACGAACTTCTGGGCCACTAGCTTGGTGGACGCCTTCCTGCCAGGGTGTGAAAGGCCGTGCACCGTGTCGAAAACGGTGCGCTGCCAGCCTGCCGGAACCAGTGGCCTAGGAAGCCCTGTGGAGAGATCACACCACAACCTGGTCCCTGAGTCACCGACGGCAACTTCCTTAAGGTGCAGGCCCGTGTTAGAACTCCTGAGCACCTGGATCTCCTGATCTGCGGCCTGGTCAGCACCCATGCTGGAGAAGTCTATGCCCAGTTGCATAGTCCCGATGGTGCCTCTGGAAAGGCAGTCCGCCACCACGTTGGACTTCCCGGAGATGTGCCTGATGTCCGTGGTATACTCTGATATGAACGACAACTGACGTTGCTGGCGCGCTGACCACGGTTCGGACACCTTTGACATGCAGAAGGTGAGGGGTTTATGATCCACAAACACCGTAAACACCCGGCCGTCCAGGGTGAAACGGAAATGGCGTATAGCTAGCCAGACTCCTAACAGTTCTCTATCGAAGGTGCTGTATCTCCGTTCTCTGGGGGTCAATTGGCGGCTGAAAAAGGCCAACGGCTGCCAGGTGTCGTCAACCCGTTGCTCCAATACTGCTCCAACCGCGTAGTCGGATGCATCAGTGGTGAGGGCGACGGGCGCTCCGGGCACAGGGTGGACCAATAACGTGGCCTGACACAGCGCGTTTTTCGTCTCATCGAACGCCTTGACGCTCACCTCCGTCGAGTCGATGGTCTCGTTGGGCTTCTTGCCTTTCAGTGCTGTGTATAGCGGGTGCATGATGCGGGCCGCTCCGCGTATAAAACGGTGGTAGAAGGTAACCATCCCCAGGAACTCTCGGAGTCCCCGCGCCGTGTTTGGGCGGGGAAAGGCCGAAACCGCCTCCACTTTAGACGGCAACGGTGTAGCCCCCTCGCTGTTGATCTGGTGTCCAAGGAAGCGGATGGACGGGACTCCGAAGACACATTTCGCTGTGTTAATTATCAGCCCATGTTGATTCAGCCTGGTGAAAAGGGCCCTGAGGTGTAACAGATGTTCCTCCTCTGATGAACTGGCGACCAGGATGTCATCCAGGTAAACGAAGATGAAGGGCATATCTCTCAACGCGTGGTCCATCAAGCGTTGGAAGGACTGAGCCGCATTTTTCAGTCCAAAGGGCATCCTGAGGAACTCAAACAATCCAAACGGCGTCACCACCGCCGTTTTTGGAATGTCCGCCGGGTGCACCGGGACCTGATGGTAGCCCCGTACTAGGTCCACCTTTGAGAACAGGCACCGCCCTGCCAAGTGCGTAGAGAAATCCTGGATGTGAGGGACAGGGTAGCGGTCGGGTGTCGTTGCATCGTTCAGGCGTCTGTAATCCCCGCAGGGGCGCCAGCCACCGTCCTGTTTAGGAACCATGTGAAGCGGTGAGGCCCACGGACTGTCGGAACGGCGAATGACACCGAGGCGCTCCATACTAGCAAACTCTGCCTTAGCTATCGCCAGTCTCTCCTGGTTGAGCCGCCTGGCCTTGGCATGAATAGGGGGACCTTTAGTCTCTATGAAATGCTCGACCCCGTGTTTAGCTGTTTCGGCCGAGAAGGTGGGCTGTGTTAGGCTGGGGAACTCACCGAGAAGCCGTAGATACTTGTTGTCGACAGAGACTGAGCTCGATAAGCCAGCATAAGAACCTCGATCGCGGACACATGCAAACGAGGTGAAGGTTAAAGCGTCCACTAGACGCCCGTTTCTGACGTCCACGAGCAAACCATGTGCACACAGAAAATCCGCGCCCAGGAGTGGGAAGGAGATGTCAGCGGTCACAAAGTCCCATGAAAACCTCCGACCCCCAAAGCAAACATCCGCGGACTTTGTCCCGTACGTCCGTATGGGGGTGTTGTTAGCGGAGATTAACGGTGGGCCGTGCGAACCTCCGGCCGCGTCCTCCACGGTGGCCGGCAGCACACTCCTCTGCGCGCCGGTGTCGCAGAGAAATCTGCAACCCGAGATGGCGTCCTTGACGAACAGTAGCCGCCCTTTAACGCCTGCACTCGCGGCCACTACTGAGCGCAGGCCCTCTCGTTTCCCGGTGTGCTGAAGTTGCAAGGTGAGCGGCATCTTTTAGCTTTGGCACCGAACCGTGCATGGAAGTAGCACCAACCCTGCTTAGAACGACCATCAGCGGATCGAGCCCCAGCCGTTGGGGGTGCGTAGCTGCAAGTCGGGGCCAGGACGTCTGGTGCGAAACGCTGGGTGGCCAGAAAGAAACGGTCCGCCTCCTCAGCCAGCGCCCGGGGATCAGTAATGTCAGTATTAGCGAGCGCCGTCTGGACGTGGGGGGGCATGTGTCGCAGAAACAACTCTATGAAAAGAAAGTTCGGTTCCTCCGCGCCCAGTAGGTTTAGCATTAGCTCCATGTGCTCAGACGGCTTACTGTCACCCAGGCCGTGCATAGCGAGCAGGCGTCTAGCCCTCTCGGAGCGCGACAGCTCGAACACCTTTAGCAGGTAAGTTTTAAGTCCCACATACTTGTCCTGGGCTGGAGGAGACGTAATAAAACTCACAGCTCTGGCCGCTGTTGAACTCCCAAGCGCTGCCACAACGTGGTAATAACGTGTAGTGTCGTCAGTTATCCCACGGAGGGCGAATTGAGCCTCCGCCTGGGCAAACCACGTCGCTGCAGAAGTCTCCCAAAACTCCGGCAGCTTGAGAGAGGCGGCGTTAGAAGCTGAGCTAGCCATCATGTTTCGGTCGGTATCTTGTGTAGTCCCGGAAACTTCAGCAGGACCGACGTCGGGGTCACCAATGTAGTGGCTAGGAAAAGGAGTTGGAGGCGGAGTGTCGAACAAAGGAGCCAATCTTTTTAATGACATTAAACTTGTCTGTCAGCAGGTACAGAGAACAAGATGCTGCCCTTTGGCTTGCTAATCAAAAACTAACACGCTTTTCCCCCACAGGTAAAAACAGTCCCTTCCACCGGAAGTCCCCCGGGAAAACCCCTTTCAACGGTTCCGTGGGTGAATTATGTAAACTCCCCACACCGGCATCGAACTCACCCACCTTCCTAAACTGGCGGAGCTCTGAAAGACCTGTCATGCTGATTGGCAGGAGCGCCAATCCATCAAACCTGCTTCAGCTCTGTAGGACTGTGAGTGGACCTCTGCACAAAATAGGAGGGAACAAAGCACCGGCGGGGTGTTAAATATCCAAATAGCTGGGCTTCTACCTCTTCCAGTTCGCTTCTACAAGTGGGCAAGTTCTCTCAGAACTTAAAGAAGAGACTCTTCGTCCTAACACGTGTTTGAATTTTCCCTTTCTTTGCAACCAAATTCTCCTTCAGCTTCGACCGGAAATCGAAGCTGTTCTGTCCTTTTTTTTGTATTTTTCTATTCATCCCTCCTCCGCGTCTCTCTTCGCTTTTTTCCGCCGCGATCAATTTATAGTACTGTTCGTCCTTTATTAATAAGCGGCGTTATATGATTGTAGGAGTTTCTCTTTGTTTCTCTAAGTTTAAGTTTTAAGAAGCTCCCCGTGACGTGTCTAAACAACGTCACCGCTGGCCGCCATCTTGTTATGTAGTGTTAGCCTTTAGCATAGCCGTTAGCCTTAGCATTCTGTGTGTTAGTATTTTTTTTTTTTTTTCTTGTGTGGTTAGAATAAATTAGTTAAATTGAATCAAATCTCTGGTTTCTTTTATTCTTAGTGTGTGTGAATCATTGCAAAGAATTCATTTACTTCAGATAAGGTCTTTTGGTAAAATCACTAGTAATTAATTATAAACCGTTGGTTGATAACTTCCTATTAATTAGATATATGTTTTTACCAGGTTTTATAGAAAAACTGGATGGTGCCTCGTTAATAATTTGAAGAGATAATCAAATTAATGATTTATGAATTATTGATTTAATATCCTTAGACTAACCATATAACTTAACTTTATCAATTTTTAATTTATGAAATTCCCTACAGTTAGTTGTTTTCTTTATTTTGTTTAACTTACAATTTAAATCATAATTTTATCGTTTATCATTATAATTTCTTGGCATTTCGTCGTTATTTTGGCCCTTCTTTGCTTCTGTCTTGTCCCATTTCCTATCCCTAGACGTTTTCACCTTTTGTTTTATTTTTGTGTTACCTTTTACTTTTGCATCCTTAACTTCACAGTCTTTGTTCGTTCCTCTTAAATTGCGTTCACATCGTCCAACACGTCCAGGCAGCAAAACGCTCAAACGGAAAAAAAGCTGATGCTTCACAATTAAAACCCAGCTGTTTGTACACTTTGTAGTCCATGCCGGCAAGTTGCACATCACATCGGTTTTTCAGCGGGCAAACTGGGATTTCTCTGTTGTTTTTCTGTTATTTCTGCACTTTCCCTCCCTCTACTCTGCTCTTCCTTGACAAACAATGTGTATTTAGTACCGTAGTTGCCCTAACTGGGTTTGGCTAGCCTAAACTAATATAGCAAGAAAGTTAAAAGAAAATATTTAACTGCTTACCTGACGCTCTAATATCCTCCGATCGCTACTGCTTTTATCTCCTCCTGTCCTGTCTCTCCCGCCCTGCAGCTACCAGCATCTGCCATTTCGTCCTCAGTTTCGTCTGCCCATAACAGCTCAGACGGCTTCTGGCCACTGATTGCTTGCTGCCCTGTGTTTGCTGGTCCAAGGTTCAAATTTTCCAACTTCTCGCAGCAGCTGCGTAGATGCCTTGACAGACCGTCAGAGCAGCAGCTGTGTAGACGCGCTAATACCCGTTGCACCAACATTTGCGTCTTGCTGTGTGCCAGCTTGACGCAGCATGACACCCACTTGCTGTTCAGGTACCATAGACTTTCCATCTAATCTAGCTGCCCTTTTTCCTAGACAGGCTGGCCAATGTGAACGCACCTTTAGATATCTAATCTTTGGTTAAGTTTCTTGTTCCTTATTTGTGATGGTTTTCTGTTTAATCCTTTCTTGTTTTCCCCCGGCGATACCTCTCCCTAACCCAGTTCCTCATTGTTTCAACCTGTTCTCCCTCTCACCTGTATCCGTTCCCATTAATTAGGCCTCAGGTTTCTCAGTCATTTCCTCAATCCTCCCCAGAATATTTAAGCTCTTCAATTCCTTCTGTTCATTGCCAATTTGTCATCATTGACCCCCATCCTCCAGTTCCTTTGTTTGCCCTCATGTTAATTTTAAAAGTATTTTTCTTTTAATTAAAATCTCTGCAAGAGACTTCACTTGAAATATAACCTTTCAGAATAAGAAAGCGTTCTTTGGTATTCACCTAACTGATAGAAAAAATAAAAGTTTTATGATATGCAGACAGGAGGGTTGTTTAAATCCAACCTGAGCTTTGGTCAAATCCCCCATTTAGTTTAAAATAAGACACTAAGTCTAGACACTTACATGTACTGTATGCTGTCAGTGCTCTATAGAGTACTAAGTAGGCCGAAACCCTTAATTACAAATGTTTAAACAAACCAAGAATCTTCTGGTGGTAAAATACCTATTAAAACATTTCCAAAGTCATGAAAAATGTTATTTCAATTCAGTTTATTTATATAGCACCGTTTCACAACAGATATCATCTCAAGGCACTTTACAATAAAAGTAATTTCAATACAAGTATACAAACCTTCCAATCAGCTAAAAGTTTTCTCTGTACAGAATGCCAGCAGATTGCGTTTAGTCATTAACATGAGGTTGTGTCCGGATCATGCAGACTCCAACCACATCAATCCCTTCGTAATCCCTCATACTGAGCAAGCATGTAGTGACAGTGGAGAGGAAAAACTCCCCTTTAACAGGAAGAAACCTCCAGCAGAACCTGGCTCTGTACAAGTGGTCATCTGCCACAGCCGTCTGGGTGTTTGAGAAGACAGAGAAGAGACATAAATAAGAACTGATTTAAAGCATTTTATATATTAAAGAAATTGAAAAATGACAAAAGGACATGGAGGATGCTCGGCCATTGGAAGTATCATCCTGACCGATGCTTCCCATCCAGCAGGCGCAGCAGCTGAGCAGGATACCAGATCAAGTGGAGCTTCTATGAAGACAAGAACACTGAGAGAAAACAAGGTTAACAATCACAATAAGAACGGAAAAAATATGTCTGGAGAGTAGTAGAAGAGTGAAGAAAAGTGACCAGTCTGTCCTCCAACAGAGGAAAGAAATCTTGGAAACCTTTTTAATATAGGATTTAAATATCATGTCTTGGTCGTGGCGGTGGCGCAGTGGTTAGCGCTGTTGCCTTGCAGCAAGAAGGTCGTGGGTTCGTATCCCGGTCCAGGGTCTTTCTGCATGGAGTTTGCATGTTCTCCCCGTGCATGCGTGGGTTCTCTCCGGGTACTCCGGCTTCCTCCCACAGTCCAAAAACATGCATGATAGGTGAATTGATCATTCTAAATTGTCCGTAGGAATGAATGTGAGTGTGAATGGTTGTCTGTCTCTCTGTGTTGGCCCTGCAACAGACTGGCGTCCTGTTCAGGGTGTACCCTGCCTAACGCCTGATAATTGCTGGGATAGGCTCCAGCTGCCCCGTGACCCTGAATTGGATAAGCGGTTAAGAAGATGGATGGATGGGTCAAAGATTACACAGATGTTCTGTACACTATTACCAGAGGCCAGATAAATGCCATCCAGATGGAGTGATTGACTTCACTGTCCAAAGACAACAACTTCTGTCTTGTGTGAATTTGAAAGCAGAAAGTTCAGAGACATCCAGGTTTTTATGTCTTCGAGACATGCCTGTAATCTACCTAGGTGATTGGATTCATCAGGATTTTTGGATAAATATAGTTGCGTATCATCAGCATAAATGTGGAAATTCATACTATGCTGTCTGATTATTTTCCCAATTGGAAGCATATATATATATATATATATATATATATATATATATATATATCACTAGTCATTTTCACCAGTGCTGTTTCAGTGCAACGATGAGCTCTTAAACCTGACTGAAATTCTTCAAACAGGTTGTTGCTGTTTAGATGCTCACTAACTATTTTTTCAAGAATTTTGGATAAGAAAGGAAGGTTTTATATAGATCTGTAATTAGCTAAGTCATCTTGATCGAGGGAGGGTTTGTTAAGTAAATGTTAATTATGGGAACCTTAAATTCCTGTGGTACATATCCATTCATTAAAGATAGATTAATTATATCTAAATTAGGCCCAGTAACCAGGGGGGACACTCAAATAATTTGGCTGGGATTGGGTCTAAAATACAAGTTAAATGCTTACATGAAGTTAATATTCGTGGTAATTCCAAAAGTTAAACTGAATCAAAATGGTACAGACCTTAAAGGGGTTCTACAGTTCTCTCTGATGGTGCACCATTTACTGAGAGAGAATTAATCATATTTGGAAGAATTCCCATGATTTTGTTTTTAATTTACTCGTTTTATTTTGCTTATTATTATCTTACTTATGAAGAATCCCTTAAAGTAATCACCACTGAGATAAGAGGGAATAGTTGGCCCAAGAGAGCCATGGCTCTACGTAAGCCAGGCAACTGTACTAAAAAGAAACATACAGTAGGATTTTTTTATCCTCTATTGATGACGAAAAATATGCTGCTCAAGTTTTTTTCTTTTTATAAAGATATAGCCTATTTTTCCAGGTTAAATAAGACTCCTCTAAGTGTGTAGAGCAACATTTTCTCTCCAGTTTCCTAGTATTCTGCTTTAGAGTACACAACTCCTCCTCCTATGGCTGATTACCTTTTTTAAAACTTGTTACAGCATTGTCTGAAAAAGTTCTACTATAATATAAATTAATAAAATTGAATTTTCTTTCAGATTTGGGGAAGTCAGGTAGAGTAAATTCAAAAGCCATGGTTATATAGGAGTAGGTTATGTGGGAGGACTGTTACTTCCTCACATTCAATGCTGTATGTCAGTACAACATCTAAAGTGTGCTTAGCTGAGTGTGTGGGTCCCTTCACTTTCTGAGTAAAGCCAATTGAGTCTAAGATAACATTAAATGCTGTAGTTAGGCTATCACTTTCAGTGTCCACATAAATATTGAAATCCCCTGCTATAATTACCTTATCAGTGTTTAATACCAAATGAGTTAAATCTGAGATCTGAACAACGAATGAAGAGTAAGGGCCTGGTGCGATACAAAACCCCAAACAAAAGTGGTTTTGATGTTTCACTGCTGGATGAGGAAAACTAAGGATTAGATGTTCAAAAGAACTGTAACTATTAATTGATGTAGGATGAATTTGTAAATCTGAACAAAAGATGGTTGCAACTCCTCCTCCTTATCCAGTATTTCTAGGAATGTGAAAATTTCAGTGATTGGAAGGAGCTGACTCATTTATAATGACAAAATCCTCTTGCTGCAGCCAGGTTTCTGATAGGCAGAATAAATCAATTTTATTATCACATATCAAGTACAGTAATTTACTAATAATGTCTATGAGGGCGGAGATCTTATGTTTAGTAATCCACATCTAACCGACTTTTTCTGTTGCAGTCAAAGTCGTATATACTTTAATTAGATTTTTATAATTTACTTTTGTTAGGTCAACTTTTAATTTATTTGATTTTGGCTATTGGCAAGATACTGTCTCAAATATGTATTGAGTGGGTAACAGTACAGAAGCTGCAGACAGGTTGTTTAAACTACAACTCTGCTTCCTGATCTGGACCCTGGTTTGTCAGTCTTTTGAAGGACTAATAAATATATCCAGATTCCTAGAAAGAAGTGCTGTTCCATCCAAAGGGGAATGGATGCCATCACTCGGGATCACACCAGGTTTTCCCCAAAAGGTCTTACAATTATCAATGTAGCCCATGTTGTTTGTTAGACACAACTCAGACAACCATTGATGGAATGACAGCATGCGGCTAAACATGTCATCACTGGTCCAATCGGGCTGGGGACCAAAAAACAGTTCAAAATCTTTTTTTTCACAATTCAAGTTTTTAGTGTTTTTTCTGGGACATAATCAAATAATACAAACAATAAAATAAAAATAAAACATCGAAACGAAAGAAGAATGTAAACATATATGCACACACACATGACGAACAGAAGGAAAGAAAAATGTATAGATGATGATGATTGATCAGTATCAATCCTGAGTCACTATCTTTCCGTTGTAATGAGGTAAACTAATTAAAAATAAATACAAAATAATCAGTCTGTGTAGGCAATACCTGATGACCTAAAAATGCTGATTTATTTAGTGCAGTTGATTCTAGGCTGTGTATGAACCACTTCACAATCCAGCAGGAGAAAGCAGACATATTTTGCCATTTCCAACGATACCCACGGTAGAGACTCAGGCAAATACACTGTTAAATATAGGCAACTAGTCATATCTTCTGCTCTATGAAGGCAAGGCAAGGCATGTTTATTTGTAGAGCACAATTCATACACAAGGCAATTCAAAGTGCTTCACAGTTGCATAAAGTAAGAAAACAGATAAACAGGAAAAAACAAAAAAACATCAAGTTAAAAAATAACTAATTACAATAAAAAACAAGAGTGCAGATAAAATACTTTCAATTGTCATATGCACGGGTAAAAATAACTGTTTTCAGCCTGGATTTAAACATTGTTAGAGTTGAGGCTTGTCTCACGTCCTCCAGAAGACTGTTCCATATTTTAGCTGCCTAAAACTGAAATGCAGCCTCATCGTGTTTACTGTTGACTCTGGGAACCACCAGGAGACCCCTCCCTGAAGTTCTCCTGGCCCGAGATGGTTCATATGTCTCTAATAGGTCAGATATGTACTTAGATGCCAAACTATCAAAAGACTTGTACACAAGCAGAGCTGATTTATATTATATTCTCTTAGCGACAGAAAGCCAGTGCAAAGACCGGAGCACTGCACTAATATGGTCAAATTTCCTAGTTCTTGTCAGGACTCAAGCAGCAGCGTTTTGGATGTACTGCAGCTGTCTAACAGGTCGTTTAGAGAAGCCAGTGAGCAGGCCGTTACAGTAGTCCAACCTGCTGGAGACAAATGAATGGATAAGTCTCTCTAAATCTGGTTTCAACACTATTACTCTGATCTTAGCAATGTTTTTCAGATGGTAAAAGCTGTGGATTTTTTTTGCTTTGATGTGACTGTTTAAGTTTAGGTCAGAGTCCATTATTACCCCTAGATTTCTAACCTAATTTTTTGGTTGAAGACAGAGAGACTCAAGATGACTGATAACACTTTCTCTTTGTGTCTGCAGGCCAAAAACAATGATCTCAGTTTTGTCTGAGTTTAACTGGAGAAAGTTGTTTTGCATCTACACACTAATCTGTTCAATACATTGACAGAGTGTATCTATAGGCCCATGCTCACCTGCCGTCAGTTACGCATAGATCTGATTGTCATCGGCGTACTTATGGTGAGACACATTATTGCTGTTAATTAGCTGACCCAATGGAAGCATGTACAAGTTGAATAAAAGTGGTCCCAAGATTGACCCCCTGGGGACTCCACAGGTCGTGAGAATTTTGTCTAAGACACAGTTGCCAATTTCGACAAAGTACTTCCTGTTCTCGAGATAGGACTTGAACCAGTTTAGAGCAGTACCAGAGATTCCCACCCAGTTTTCTAACCAGTGAAGTAAGATCCCATGGTCCACTGTGTCAATGGCAGTGGTCAGGTCCAGCAGAACTAAAACTGAGACTTTGCCTGCGTTGGTGTTCATGCGGATATCATTTGTCACCTTAATCAGAGCTGTCTGAGTGCTGTGGTGGGGCCTAAAACCTGACTGGAAAGTATCAAACAAATTGTTAGGCAGGAGAAAGTAAGTGAGCTGTTGATATACTACTTTCTCTAGGACTTTTCCTAAGAATGGTAGGTTTTATATGGGCAGGTAGTTGCTCACTACTGTGGCATCAAGGCTGCTGTTCTTTAGAAGAGGCTTAATGACCGCAGTTTTTAAGGCATTTGGGAATTTTCCAGTCTCAGGTGAGATGTTAACTACACATATATTAATGCTCAGCAGTCAACTAATGCCCATTTTCCACTAGGGCCGCTTTAGACCTGAACAGTAAGGCACAGTACGGCCTGGAGCGGCTAGGTTGTGTTTCCCTTACCATCTAAGAAGAACGGTAGTGGGTGAAGACATGGGCGGGCTTAGGTTAACAAAAACTCCAGCTAAAAGAAGTCACAAAGTCATGACAACCATGGAGACATCCTGACTCACTAGTGCTATACTGGCTTCTCCCTCCCCAACACTACAGGCTTGCTGCCGGCTTCTTCATCTATCACACACTGACTTCGCCCTTCCACCGCTACTGCCACCAGACGGAAGCCTGCTGTAGCCGATGTGTGGAAGCAGATATCAGCCCCGGTCTTGCTCCAGCTCTCTGATCACCGCTGAGACCGCCTTCTTCTCTGCTGCTACCACCAACTACCAGCCTTCTTCCTCCTCTTACTGCAGGCTCATAGTGGTTTCTCCATTCTCTCACAGAACTACTTTGCTGCTCCAACCCACGTGTGGAAGGTAATAACAGCCATGATCGTAGCTCCATTCCTCTTGACGACCTGACAAAATCTGACTTCACTAAAAGTTTTCTCTTGTCCTAGATGCCTAAGCTGCAACCGATAACAAGCCGTTTTCTCACCTTCTGCAGGCAAAGCTGTAGCCCATATCAATGTAGATTCTCCCCATCACCTTTCGGCTTTAGCTTTGTCAAAACCACAACCTTCCCTAAAGGGTATAAAACTGTTTATAAATCACTCATTTTTTAATATGGAGATACTTAAAGCAAACGAAAATAAAACCATATCTAAGACTTTGAATATTTCCAATTTTGTGGAGAACAATTCTGATTTTGGTGCTGTTACTGTTATTACATTCTGAGACATCACTTCTAACAAACAACTCCAAGCCAATCAGAGGCTACTGCTGCTAGGTAGGCGTGAGAGAGATATCATATTCCTGGACCAATCAGTCCATAGGTGGGCGTGTTGGGTCGCTTCGGCACGCTTCGGACCAAGGCAGAAGTAGTCCAAAAAAAGAGATTGGCTCAGACCGCACACTAGAAACATGGCAAAAGCCACCTTTTCTGTAGTGGCCCTAGTGGAAAAGGGGCATAAGCAGTATGTTGAACATTACCGCGGTGTGTGTTTGCTCCATTGTTAAATACCTCACCTAGCAACTTACTCTTGGGCTGACTACCAACTTAAGCTGGCCTCCCTAATCGGTATTCTCGCTATCAGAAGAATCTCACAGACCGACCTTAAACGCTTCTCTGTTCTTGTGTTTTCTTTAATCCACATATGAAAAGTCAGGCTGCCAGTCTGTTGGGGCAGTGGGCGTGTGTGTTAACAAATACCTCTCTACACGGTGTGTGTGGAACACTTGCCTCAAAACGACAATACCAAAATCAAGAATGAGGTATCGTTATCTATTTTTCCCATTTTAATTTTGTGAACCAAAACAAAAAAGCAGATAAGGGTTTGTGATCTGTTCTTTGTTTAAAAAAAAAAAGGAAAAACAAACTGCCAGAATGTAGACGGACCCCACAGCCCCTAAAAAGGAGACTATTTCTAGATAGCTGGTACTGAGTCCATCACGCCCCCTGCTGTATGGCATTGGCATAACCCACAAGCGGTGGCGGCTGGTGGAATTTTCTCCAGGGGGAGATGATGGCTAGATATTAGGGTTGTCAAACGATTCATTATTTTTTACCTAATTAATTACAGGGTAACTGTGAATTAATCCTGACAAATTAACATTTCTAAATGTGACTAAAAAACTAAAATTTTTTGTGTAAAGGGACAAATCCAATTGCCGTAGCTCTTCATGCATTAAATAAAGGAGAGATTAATAGATTTTGTTTTTAACTCCACGATCACATTCACACACGGCCCTTTTAAACTTTTGAACTTTTAGCCAGTTGTTAAGGCAGACCTTGTTATTGCCTTTATGTGACCCTGGAGGTTCAGGTCCGAGTGCATTATTACACCTAGATTTCTGGACTGGTTGGTAGTTTACAGTTGAGCCTGTTTAAGATGATTTCTGATCTGTAGTCAATCTTTTTTGGGTCCAAAGATAAGTACTTTGTTTTTGTTCAGTTGGAGGAAATTATGGGACATCCAGCTGTTAATTTGCTCAATGCATTTATTAAGGGTTTAGATGGGTTTAACATCACCTGGTGACATTTAGATATAAAGCTGAGGGCCGGCATAGTTGTGGTAGTTAATAGCATTGGTGGTTATAATTTGGCTTAGTGGGAGCATGTAGATGCTAAATAGGAGGGGCCCTAGGATGGAGCACTGGGGGACCCCGCATGTGATCTCGGTATTTTGTGATGAGAACTGGCTAATAGACACAAATAAATTCCTGTTCTCGAGGTAAGATTTGAACCAGTTGAGTACAGAGAGTCCGACCCAGCTCTCCAGACGTTCCAGTAATATATCATGATCAACGGTGTCAAACGCTGCACTGAGGTCTAGTAGTGCACGTACTGTGGATTTACCATGGTCAGTATTTGTATGGATGTCATTTAAAACTTTGACATGGGAAGTCTCTGTGCTGTGGTACTTAAAACCAGACTCATAAACATCAAAGTGGTTGTTCATTGTTAGGAAGCTGTTTAACTGTTGAAACACAGCTTTTTCAATGATTTTACCCATAAATTGGAGATTAGAGATTGGTCTGTAGTTTTGCATGAACGTGCTGTCCAGGTTCTTCTTCTTAATATTGATTTGATAACTGCGGTTTTTAAGGCTTTGGGGAAGACACCTGATAGGATGGATGAGTTAATTATTTTTGATAAGATCCGCCCTAATGGTTGGGAGGACCTTTTTTAGTTAACTTGTTGGTAAGATATCCAAGCAGCAGGTGGCAGAGCTTGATTGATTTATTGTTTGGAAATAAGTAATTTTCTCTCCATGATTGTTAATTGAGCTCATAGTTGGCATTGGGGTTGGAGCTGATATGCTGATTGAACTTCTGATGTTCAAGATCTTTTCAGTAAAGAAGCTGGCAAATTCCTTACAGGCCTTGGTTGAGTTTAGTTCAGTGGGTACTGTCACTGGAGAAGTAGTTACTCTCTCCACTGTAGCAAATAATGTCCTAGCATTATTTTAGTTTTTGTGAATAATCTCAGAAAATAAGGATTCCCCTTGCACCCTTTAAGGTTACTTGATGCTTGTTCAGTCTCTCTTTATATATCTCATAATGAACCTGGTGTCGAGTTTTCCGCCATTTTCTCTCGGCGTGCCGGCACTCCCTTTTTTCATTACATACTACTATATTACTTCTCCACAGAGGTTTATTTTTACTATAGACAGTTTTAACCTTAAATGGCACAATCTTATCCATCTAGTTGAGATTTGAGATAGAGGTTCATCCGTCAGCTAGTTTACTGAATGTATGTTGGTGGATGTTGGTGATTTAGATAAGGTTGGAGTGTACGTCAGTTTACTTTAAGGAAGCGTTTTTTTAACAGTGGTGTTACTCTGATTAGATATGTTGGCTTGGATGACCCAAATATATAAATAAACTTAACATTTGGATATCAGCAGCTGTATTGAATATTAAATAAATCAAATGTAATATAGACTTAGTAATCAAATGCCACAATTTACCTTTTTCCAAAATGTAAACATTCAGCCGACAACCAGCCAATGAATCAATCTAAACATTAGGAATGCATACTCTTATTGTGAAATAGCTTTGTCTACACAGCTACTTCCGCTAATGATTAGCACTAATTTAAGTGAGAAAACATCACTTTAACTGATTAATGTCCATTTTTAACGCAGTAGTGCCTTTCTATGAAATGTACTCAAGCTATACAGTGACCCAACATGCATAATTCAATATAAATACAGCGCTTTCTATTCTGGTTTTACCGCTGAATGGTCTGATATTTGAATGATCAGGTTGGAGCTATTTTACCTAAAGCTTCTCCTGCTATGTTTTCCTCTTAAACGGTATTGTTTTTAGGGATATAACTGAATTATCCTTTTTGTCTTTCTGCATTTTGCAACTGTTTTCGTCGTCTCCAACTCCTGCGGTTTGACCTGTCATTCAGCCGCAATGTATGACAGATGTCGGTGACGTTGGTTTGATTTTAGCCCAAAAGCAGGAAGGAGGCGATCAGTCATCTCCGCCCCCTCAGGGCGCACCTCTCTTGCACCCCAAATCGTCCTATCTCTTGTATTGAAGATCAGCTGCTCTGCATGTACAACTTATAACGAGAGTTTATGGGCAAGATCCATGCGCCCCAAGGCGGAAATACTCAATCAGACAACGCAGATGAGTCTAACAACCACAACTCAACTCCCCTTAAACTATGAAATATTTATCTTAAACATCTGAAAGAAAACACACATGTATTTCAAAATATTTTTATGTTATTATAAATAATATGGTAATATGGCAAGTTGTGAGTGGTGGGGCAGCACCCTAGTGCCCTCTATTGGCCAGCCGCAACTGCCCAAAAGTCACAAAAAGTTCTTGACCGTAGTGCAAATCAAGCAAAAGGAGTGGCATGCAAAAAAAGTGTGGCTTGTAAAGCATTATTTGTGGCTCAAATAAGCAGTTTTGTGAAGTTGCATTCACTAATTTTTTGTCTTTGAGAAACAAAGGAGTATACATAGGGTAATTTTTCATACACACAGGTATGTGGATGGCTTTTGCAACAAATGTTTAGGATCAATTGGGGAAAAACAGTAAATGTAAGATTGTTTTTAAGTGTGACTCAAAGAACATAAATTGTGCATTGTATCAAAGGAATAGAAAAGGTATAACTGTTTGTTTTCCTTTGAAATACCGAAAAAAATCTACAATTACAAAACTGCTACAATATTTTCCTTTGTCAATTCAACTACCCAGTCACAAGACATAAATACTTTTGCACCAAAAGTTTTGGATCATTTGGGGCTAAACTGCAAATGCAAGACTGTTTTTTAAAGTGTGACTCAAAAAATGCAATTTGTGCATAGTACTTAAGAAATTGAAAAATGGTAACTGTTGTTTTGTTCTTGTAAAAGACTGGAGAAAATCTACAATTAAAAATACTGCTACAAAATTTTCCTCTGAGATGACAGAGATTACAGTGAGTTTTACAGTTTTTTTTACATCAAAACATAAAAATGTATATGCTTATATATATATATATATATATATATATATATATATGTATATGTATATGTATATATATATGTATATATATATATGTATATATATATGCTTGCTGGAATTTTATATAAAATACCAGCAAGCAAGACTACATCCAGATGGTTCGAGTTTCTGTTGTATCTTGCCTTGGTTTTAAAGAGCAGTAGTTTAGTTTATTTTTAAGAAGACTATTGTTATAAACCTATTTACATATGTTTGATCTTAGAAGTGTGGCATCAGTGCCTTGTGGTTTTTTTGGGTACTTGTATGTTGGACTTCATAGCTTAAAAAAGTGATTTATTTAAATGTTTTATTCTTATACAAAGGTATCACTTTAAATGTAGGTTTTGTTATATTTTGGCAATGGTTAAATTAGTCCACTTACAATTGAAGAAACAATTGCTTATAATTTTTTTGGGGAAAAGAAAAAGGTTTTTCTTGACTTTAGCAGAGCTATTGGTCCACTCATATGGTTGTAGGTAAACAAGAATCAGTGTTTTCTAAGATGTCTTGTGGAACTGGCCCTGGTCATTTCTAACATGCATAATTTGGATGTTACAAAAACACACTGACCCTGGATGTCATTAAAAAAAATTCTTAGGTATTAATTTTTGACCAGTCAATGTCTTTAATTACCACTGAAAACTATGTTGAAAACTGGGCTTGTTTTAATTCAATTCAATTCAGTTTATTTATATAGCGCCATTTCACAACAGATGTCATCTCAAGGCACTTTACAAAAAGAGTTATTACAATACAATCTTAAGTGTAGAAATTACAGAACCACAGAAGATTGCGTCGTGGAATTCTCAGCAATCCCTCATACTGAGCAAGCATGCAGCGACAGTGGGAAGGAAAAACTCCCTTTTAACAGGAAGAAACCTCCGGCAGAACCAGGCTCAGCACAAGCGGTTATCTGCCGCGACCGTCTGTGGCTTGGAGAATACATAACAGAGACACAGAAAGAGCAATAGAACTGATGCAAGAAGTTTGTTGCAGGACGTGGAGAATTTTCCGTCACTGCAATGCCATCTTAGTCAGGGTCGTCAAGCAGGGCTAATCCGGAGCACCTACTATAATAGAAAACAGGTTAGTGCTTGAATTGACAGCACATCATGCAGTTGGGGAGAAGTAGGAGAGAAAGTAGGAACAGACCCTAATAATGTCCTCCAACAGCCTAGCCTAAAGCAGCATAGCTACTAACATTAACCTGTCTCCTAGCTACTAGGAGACCTGGCTACCAACACTCTGTCTGAGTCCTCCTGACCCGTGGACGGTGTAGGGCCGGTAACGGCCCCCGTCATGCCGGGGTCTTCTCGGAGTCGGGTTGTTTGAGAATGCAGCCCAAAGTGGGTGGTAAACTGGTTTTAGGTGGTTTTAGGTCATTAACCCTAACAAAGACAGTGAAAGTCAGGGTTGGTCTCCTCATTTGATCAACCCCAACCAGCCCTCACCAACGCTTAGACACCAATAGACATATTTTTGTAAATATTTTTGTGAAATATTTACCGTTTTCAACCACTACATGCCCTGTTCTATAATATTCAATAAAACTAATTTGAGGTTAAAGACTGCAAACTTTTTTGGTCATATTTTTGAGTCTGTTTAGTTTTCTCTATTCGCTATCACGTTTTCTTGTCTATTATGTCACAGCATTTGTTGTTGAACTACCACATAAGGTAATGGACTTCCGGGTAACCAATTTCGTGAAGCCGCCATTTTTTTCTCCCCCATAGCGATTTTGTAGTCCAAGGTCAGTCATGTCGAAATTACAAGAAAGCAAGTCAAAATGTTCAGTTATTGGGTGTATTAACCCACACAAATCCCTACATCGACCCCCAGCATCAGAGCCTCTGAGAAGTGCCTGGTTAAATTTTATTTTTAGTGGAAATATACCGACATCCGTGGGGAAAGTTCTCCTCGTTGGTGCGAAGCATTTCGAGGACGAGTGCTTCAGCAACCTCGGTCTGTATCAGGAGGAATTTGCCAAAAAGACTTCGTCTGATTGAGGGGTCAGTTCCTTCTTTCCACAGAAACAACGGACAAAGCAAAGCGGTAAGCTTCAAATAACACTAAAATGACAGTAAACTTTATTTTAGATAAACTTTATTTTAGACATGAATGTTGTGTGTTGATTTGTCGTACGGGCGATTGTTTTGATAGTTGTAGCATTGTACATTCTGCTTCTGTTAGCGATGTGTGCTAGCTTTTAGCTGAGGATATAACTGTACTGCATGCTTTGAATAAAATGACTGGGCTTTTTTTGCCGGTTTTTGTCGTGGGGTACACATGATGTACAGGAATTTAGTGATGATCGCTTTGCAATAAAAAGTTTATCTGCCGGTAGTAATCGTATCGCTGCTATAAGACTACAAAAATGTCTGAAGGGGATGGAGCGGAACGCTCTGTAACCTGGAGGGGCGGGGCATGAAATGTTTCGCTTACAATTAAAGGGACCTCACGAAAATGAGTTGCTCTAAAGATGCTCCTCAGAACGGTATAAGGAGGGTCTGTGGGGCTACAATAACTTGGAATTCAGACCAAACCACTGTGGTTCTACTTTACAATTTACCACAAGTGAATGATTTACATGTACTGTAAAAAGGAAGGATTTAAAAGCATAATATATCTCCTTTAATAACTGGCCTTTGGGCTTTATTAAGAATCATTAGCTGATAGCTACAAATCATTGCTTAAACAACTCCTTTTCTGTCATTTCACATCTAAAAGCATGTCTACACACTTTAAGGTAAAAACAAGCTCAACCTAGTCTCCAGCATATTATTAAATTATTCCATTTCCCTGTAAGCAGGAAGGCATCCTTCTGCCTGTCAGCCCATCCATCCATTTGTCTGCTGCTTCTCTCTGGTTCGTTCCTTTGCAGGCTTTGTAAGTGTGGATCTCCCTTTCATCTGTCTCTCCATCTCTCCATCGTTGCCTTGACTTTGCTTTCGGAAATCCTTTCATCCTCTTTCTTTCTCTTTCCTCTGCAGTCATGCTTCCAATCACCCTATGAGCTGATCTGAGCAGTTCAAACTTTTTCTCTTTCCAACCTTGGCTTTCATCTCTTTGGTCACCTTGCATCCTGCTGACTCTCACCTCAACTTCTAACCTGCGCACCATGCCTTCATCCGGCCCTTTGCTGCAGCCAGCTTCCGTTCCATCCTCTCATTCAACTCCTTCACCAGTAGTTACTTTCCTACTCTTCCTCCAAGATCTTTAAGTTTATTTCTACCATATTCTGTTTTTTTTCTCTCCCAACCTTTCCTTCCTGCTTAGTCCCTCATATTATTCACCTATTGCTGCGTCTTTGCCTCCTTCCGTCTGTGCAACAGATCTTTCCCTGCAGGTTGTCATTCACTTGAGAGAACACCACCATCTGCTCAGCATATCTCTTCCTCTGCCTTACATCTTACAGAATCGAATGTTTTGTTCCCCATTCTTTTCCTTACATGCCTCTGTGTTTCCAGCAAATAAATTGCTATGCAGCACTATCCGCCCAGGGCAAGTAACATGATTACAGAGATCACTTCTGAGGAACTGAAACAGGAGATTTATTTTTTTTTTCCTATCCATGTTTTTCTATTATTGCATTGTTGCAGAGGATACAATGTTATTATTTAAATGTAATTTAATAAAACGGCTGCTAACGGAAAAAATAAAATAACCATGAACACATGGACAGTAAATAGAACACATATTCACTTAAATTAAGTTTTGACAACAAATACTGTCATCTCATTTACACTTAAATCTCAATATTTTGTCAAAAAAATATTAGGGTCATTTAGATGCTAATTGTTTTTTAGAAGATACTGGAAGGCTATAGTTTTCTTGATATGAAACTGAACTTTAAGAAAAATGAAGAAACTCGGTTTAAGAATAAATAAAGATAGCTGAAGAGTCTGGAATTTTATTTTTCATTTTTTTATTATTGTACTACAACAGCATTAACATTTTTGGGTCAGACGGTCTGAACATAGATCATTAAAGACAGTACTCTCTAAAAAAAAGAAATTACGGTGAAAGAAATTACTGGCACCTGTTGTTTTCAGAACTGCACCATCAAAAATAGCTTAAATTTAAAAAGTACCACAGTATACTATTTTGGTTACCATAACATTTACAGTAAAGAAATGTTGTTTTAAAGTAGATTAACATTAATAAAATATACACTAAAACTTTTTATGGTCATTAATGTGAAAACAACAGAAATGCCATTAGATTGATTACAGTCTCCCACAATTTGATCCAGTGAAACTGTAAAACATCTCAGGGTAATCTATTCAAAGGTAAATATTACAGTAATTTAGTGGCAGCTGTGGATGCCAGAATTTCACCTTGGAAAATATAGTGAAAATGTAGTATACTTCACAGTAAAATTTGTTGTTAAATATAAAATGTACAATAAAGAACTGTTTCCTACTTACTGTTTCCTAGTTATAAAACAAACTACAGCCATATGGTAGACATTTTCTTTATTATTATTATTATTATTATTATTATTTAGAAGTTAAAATGTCATTAAATTCCTGTCTGCAGCTGCGGTTGACATAATGTGTCCTAAAAAAAATTAAGGTCTAATAAATTAGGTAAGAAACATAATAGGGCTGATTGTCAAATTATTGACAATCATTGGCTGTTTTTGTTTTAATATGCTATAAACAATTAAAAAATTAGGTTTAATAATCAATACAATGACAAAATAATACTTAAGTATAACTAGCATTAAATCAACATAAAATTACTCAAGTAAAAGTCAAAGTAGTCTTGCAAATATTGCTCTTGAACATTAATCAAGTAGTGAGGAGGTACAAAACTTTGATTTTAGGGTTTTTGGGAGGGGGCACAAGTGACTTTAAGTACATTGGTTGGGGGCATTCTATCTACCCTACATTATGACGATAGCATTGAACCAGCCTCAAACCTCTTATGCATGACATAGACAACAATTATCTTCTTAATAAAACTTATCGCGCTAAGGAACCCAGATAATGCAATTGGTAACCATCTCCCCGCTCCGTCCACAACACAAGGGATTGACGAGACATGGAACCACAAGTAGTAATTGTACAACACAGTAGTAGAAGAAGAATTTGGTGGCTTAGACAAACGTATGTGTAAGTTCATTTTTGGACTGACAAAGAGACTGTGCATTGTAATTCGAGATATCCTTCTTTTACTCCATCTGCTTCATTACTGCTAGAATTCTGTCTGAAGAAAGCTAAGATTGTCAGAAGAAGGCTAACATGAAAGGGCACACATCGCCACCTAGCGTTGCAGAGTCGTCTTCACTTCACTCAATAATTCAATTTTCTCTCTGATATGTAAATTGGGATTCTCCTCTCACTCTGGTTAAATTATTTGTGGGATTTCTCCAAAAATGGATTAGGCTAAAAACTCTTTCCTTAACTTGTACAGCTCACAGAGGATGGATTATTTTCTGTAAGATTTTACATCTTAGATCTGTAATAATAGTGATTTATTTTGGTTAATAATATACAGTTTTAAGCTTAAAATTCAAGTGTATGTAACTGTAAAAAGACACAGACTATTTTAGGGTAACTGGTAGTGCAAAAAATATAAAATTGCCTTTTACAATTAAAGGGATATTCCACTCCTAAATAAAAATGTGTCAGTGGTCATATCTCCCGGAGTTAGAAAAGTGAGAAAAAGCACCAGCCTAGCCACAAAATATTTTCTTCTGTAAATATTTGTGCTTTCTACATGCCAAAACCTTTTGAAAATGTAAACCACATTTTTCATTTATATGACTGAATCATATTTACTATAAAATATATACGTTTCTATTAAATAGTCTAAGCTTGTGAGTATTTGAAATTTTCTTCACTGTAACTTTCACTGTCATTTTTCTATAACTTGTTTGCAGTGTACTTGGAATATTTTTGTTTTGGAATGTTTTAATGTCTAAACCCAGTTTAGACCGGAAACTTCGTACAATTAGATGATTTAAGACAGATCTAGTTGTGTGCAGGTAGATATGTTTCGAAACATCCGCAGTTGTAATTTAGATCCACACGACTGTAAATTGATCTGCATGTCTGTAAATAGAATCCGCACACTTGTAGTTTAAATCTGAGCTTGTATTTTGGATGGGTATATCTGTGTAATGCGATGTGAGAAGTTGCACATTAAATCCAAACTTGTACAGCTGAATTTTCACTTTCAAAATCATGCAAAATACATTTGAGTGTGTGTCTAAAATTTTCACTTATGAAAAATGTTTTCACAAGTTTGCTTTGCATTTTAAGTTGTAGAAAAAAAAGTACTAAATTCCTAAAACTATTTCCACGAGTTAATTTTCCAACTACAACTACGAGTCAGTTAACACAACTTATGGAATGTGCTGCTGCGCACATACAACCCTCTTGCTACAAGTTCGAGTTTTGATACAAACATTTCACCCATTTGTTTCAAATCCCGCCGCCTGTGTCAAGTAAGGTCTAGCTTCAGCCACTACAAATTTCGACATTTTAGAGCACTTCCTTCTGGTGACGAACTTTATAGAGATGCTGATTTAATTTTCATCTCAAAAAAGTCAAACTTAGGTTAAGGTCAGGTCAGATCCCCTTACACTCTTGTAGACTCCTATCTTTCCCATCTCACACAAACAGATTTTTGTGACAACTTGCCCTGCCAACTGTCCCTAGCTATGCAGATTTTTTCCAACTGGGAATTAGGCAAAAATGTGGCAAACATATTGTTTTTTTTATCTCTAGCTTTGGCATCAAGGTGATTGTTTTGTAACTACATAAATGCCTCATTCAGACAAAATATATTATATGCCCTTTGTTGTTTGGTGGAAATTGTTTTGTGAATCTGTCCTTGCCTCAGGCAAAACCTTCTCACTCCTAAAAAAAATTAAAGTTGCTGCATGTTTTAACAACTTTCACACTAGGATATTCTATGAGACATACTGTGTGCAATAGTTGTGAAAGCAAGATTTTAAGTTTTATTGTTAATGACTTTTATTTTTAGTGTTCTTTTTTTCACCTCTTTCTTTGTGTTTTCACTATATATGGGGGCCATTTGGGCTATGAGTCACTGCTTCTCTCCTGTTGAGGTGCTGCTGTTTCCTGCGAAAGAGATTAGAGCCTAAGAAAACTGTGCTGAAAACACTTGCTGTGTTTTGGCACTTAATGCCTTAGAATATGTTACTATCTCAGATTGCATATGGTAAGGTGCATGCTGCATCAACAGTCTGCACCTGTGTGGGAGACCAGTATGGATGCCTATAATGGGGTGCTATATCAAAATGATGTAAAGGAGCTGGAAAGAGGGTTTATATATTTTTATGCTAAGTGGGAGTTAGGCACCTGTTCTTTTGCTGCAGGGCCACAAACACCAATGCATTCAGATTCTACTGTCAGAACTACAAGATCAACAGAGAGTAGTTTCTGTGCTTTTATGTCCCCTTTTTTAAAATACTTCAGTTTGAGGCTTTTGAAGTGAGGGCATTATTGCCAAAGGGAAAACTCTGCCAATCTCTACCTTTTTAATAGTTTATTATGGAGAAGAAGCTGCTTTACCAACTGCTTAGGAGAAAGCAGGTGACTAACTGACAATGTGTCAAGGTGTTAAGGGTGTTGTGCCTAAAAATGGAGGCTGGGCAGCAGACCAGGGCTTGGATCTAACATGAATGATGAAACTGTCCGGATGCATTTCGCACGATGCCCCTTTGATGAAGAATTGATTGTTTAGAGCCAAAGGTGCTAACATTAAATTAAGACAAGTTAAGTTAATTTAGGTGTCAGAACATGGCCGCACTTCAAACACTGCTCTTATTACCCACCTGTCCATTTATTTTCAGTTCACCCAGCATTTATTGTCTGTCACGTTCTCTCAACCTAGACCAATATAATGCGTTCTTGTTATTTCAAACTAACTCGTTTAGTAGCAGGCTGAGACGCCTGGCTCTCTAAAGCAGATATAGCCAGCATTTTAAGGTCCTTTCTATTCACCAAGAACTCTTGTGTTTTTTTAATTATATTATACAGGGTGGCAAAAAAAAAGTATTTGGCAGCCACTGATTGTGCAAGTTGTCCTATTTAAAAATATGAGAGAGTTCTGTTATTTTTAGGTACACTTCAACTGTTAGAGACAGAAAGTGAATTAATTTAGGAAATCAGATTTTATGATTCCTAAATACATTTTTTGTATACTGGTGAAGAAAATAATTCAGTTCTGTTAATTATATAATGCAGATACACAAACTATGTCATCTCAAAGCACTTTACAAGAAAAGTTTTTTTAATTTCGATCATCCAAACATTGCAAGCAGTTTAAAAGTTTTTTATTTAAGGAATCCCAGCAAATTACCTCAAGTTATTGACTGGCAGTTGTGACCCATTGATGAAGAATCCAACCACAGCAATCCCTCATACTGAGCACGCATAGCGTGACAGTGGAAAGAACAAACTCCTCTTTATCAGGAAGAAACCTCCAGCAGAACCTGTTCTCAGTACCAGGGGCTGTATTCCACAACTGTCTGGGGGTTTGAGAAGATAGAGAAGAAGATAAAGAAGAAACAAAAATAATAGATATAAGACTACTTGATGATAGGATACAGACACTGGGACCATCATCTCAGTCGTTGCTTCCCTCTCAGCTAAGGATTTCAGCTAAGAACAATGTTAGACCAGGCATAGTTTCCTTGGAGAAAAAAACAGAGGAAAAAAAAGTTAACAGTCAAAATAACAGCTAAAACTGTATAGTAGTAGAAGACAAAAAAAGGGAGTAAAGAAAAGTGGTGAGTCTGTAGTGAAAATAAGTTTTTAGCACCTACAAACAAGCAAGAATTTTACTTTAAGAAGCTGCACTGTTCTCTAAACATTACATGTATTGATTTTACATGTTCAAACTTCTTATCTGTATAAGGGACACCTGTTCATACTTTAAAACTAATCAGACTCCAACTTTCATCATGGCTAAGACCAGAGAGCATTCCAAACACATCAGTAAAAAGATTGTACTTCTGCACAAGAATGGTATGTGCCAATCTACAACAGGCAAGCAGCTTGGTAAGAAGACATGAACTGTTGGAGAAATTATAAGAAAATTGACTTAATACAAGATCACTGACAATCTCCCTCGACATAGGGCTTCATGCTAGACTTCACCTGGTGGGGTGATCTTGAGAATGATGAGGAAACAGTTCAGAACTGCATGGGGGAAAGTGATCAATGACCTGTGGAAAGCTGGAACGACAGTTACAAAGGTTAATTGTTGTGATTTAAGGAGTTTGGGTTTGAGTTTTAGTTATTTTTCCTCTTTAGTTTAAATTATGATTTTAGTTCATTTTTTTGTGTTTTGTTATGTTTTACCAGCATTTTGGTTTTGGCACTTCTTTGTTTCCATATTTTCCCATTCTTGCCCTCAGATGTTGTCCCCTTTTTTCATTGTTTTTGTGTTTTACCCTTTTGCTTCCTTAGTTTATCAGCTTTTATGTATTTCTCTTAAACATCTTATCTTTAGTTAGTTTCTACTTTCTTAATCAGGATGGTTTTCTGTTCTTCTGATTATTACTTCCTGTTTCCTCCCTGTCATTCTACTCCCTGGCCCAGCTTTCAATTGTCTTCACCTGTTCTCTTTCCGTCACCTGCATCTGTTTGTCAGTAATTGGTTCTCAGGCTTTCTATGTCACTCCTCATTTCTCCTCAGCATACTTAAGCTTCCATGGGTTCTTTCTTTGCTGCTTTATTGCTTTATCTCATTGCTAGTTTGTCGCCATTGCTCCCGGTTCTCCGATTCTTTGATTTTTGCCTTCTGTTGTTTTTGTAAGTTTGTTATCTTTTTCCATTAAATCTACTCATCTTAATTCTGCTGCATTTGGGTCCTCCTTCATCACAACCCCAACGTTATTATTAGTAACAAACTACCTTTTAGTTGATTAAATTCCTGCAGGTCCCTCTCCTTAAAGAGTAACTCAACCCCCTACCACAGTCTATCCTCACAAATTTTTTTGTTTAAAAAATGCCTCAATTAAAGAGAATAACTGTAGCAGCTAAAGTAAAACCAGTAAGAACCAGAGCAAAAGCTGTTTTAGATATGTCGGGCACAGATGATCTGTCTCCTACTAAACAAAGTTGAGCAGACTCAGGCCGAGGTACCCCAATCCATTCCTGCATTGTCTTAATTATTACTTTCCAAAAAGACTGGAAATTAGAACAAGACCATATAGCATTAATAAATGTGCCTTCCTGAATTCTACATTTCCAACAAAGATTATTATCCAATTGACCCATCTTATAAAGACTAAATAGTGTAAAATAATATCTGTGGAGTATTTTACAATGCATCAACTTTCGTCGTGTTTCTCTTGTAAACCACCCCATAAGGGAAATTATTTTCAGCAATGATTCTCTGTCAATATCTACATTCAAATCCCTCTGCCACACATATCTTAGACTTCCATGTTTACCATACAATACTCTAGTTGATATATTATAAAACCTAGATGCTGATTGACAATCTTGGGCTAATTTAAAATATAGCTGTAAGACATTATCCTCCTTAGGTAACTTTTTGATTATGCTGCCCAAACTGCTTCTTCCAAAAATTACACTTATTGTTCAGATTAAATTGCGCTCTTATTTCTTGAAAAGATTTCAGATTATTATTATCAACCAAATCTGATATGTTTCTACCCCCGTGCTTCAGAGTGGGTATAATGTTCTTGGGATGCAACTTCACATTCTTCTCCCTCCATACATGGTGAGTGACATCTATTCAAAAAGTGCAACTCAACCCAAAAACAAACTTTTTTTGCTGATAAACTGATACCAAACTGATACCAGCCAGACGGGACACGTTAAAAAAATGAAAATAAAGCATACTTTCATTCACTGCAGCTTAAAGAGGTATGTACAAAGTGCTCCGCTGGGAAAACCTGTCAATTACTATGTCATTAATTTTCCACAGATGCTGAATCTGCTGGATTTAATGTGGTGGTGTCTGACATCCCTATTTCTCCACCTATCGTTTATGAGGTTCAGGGTGCCCCTCTGTGCGTTGTTCATTTGAACTGAGAAATTCTCCTCCACTGCACTCTGCTTCACTCAGCTGTCCAATGCTCTCCTTCCTATCAATTCAGTCCGCAGGACAATTTGACTCCATCCATCCAAAGTAAACTAATCCCTTCCCAAGTGTGAAATTATGTTATTCTGGTCTAAGGAGAAAGCAGCCCCACCAGGCTTTAAACCCAGAAATTAGGATTGATTAGTCAACACATTAAATGTGAGAATTTGTATTTGTTCGAGTAACTACAAGAAGACTAGAATAACTGTTAAAGGAAAGGATGTTATCTAACAAAAAACATGTGAGAAAAATCTTAAAGACTTGTAATGTAAACGGCATCAGTGCTATGGTATTTTTTGTAGTTCTTGAGGGGTCAGAAGTTGTAACAATAATGAGAGCCTCTGTGTTTCCCTCTGTGTGCCTTTCTCTTTTCACTTTTCCCATTCTACTCAGTTTCCCTTTTGTCCCCGCCTCAATTTTTCTGCTGGTCAGGTTAATGGGTCTTTAACCTCGTGTCAATGAGCTAGGGGCTTTTGGTGTGATCGCCCACTCCACAGCTATTCCCTTCCCAATTAGGCAAAGCTCGGGCCTGAAGACTGCCTCTGCGTGCATAGTGATCCTCAAAACATAGCCTGAGGTGCTCACAATGAGGGCCATTATTGTGGTTAATGACAAAGATAATGGAATACGGATGCAAACATGCACACACACAAATACACTAACACACATGCACATATGAACATAATCCACAAATCTCACTGGGGAGTTTTGTATCTGATACAGTAAAGAGATTATTAGAATCATCGGACTTGAAGCGATTAATTTTATCAACAGATTGCCTGATTTGAAACCAATTATTTAGACTGTGTGGCTGATATCTTTGCATTGAATCAAGCCTGATATTAGTCAAATACATTATTAAAACCATTATCTATTTTCTTTACAATTGAGGATGTCAGTTGCACCAAATGGACTGCAATCCAAGCTGTGTAATGGTATATAGTCAATAGCCCTGGGGGAATTTAATTGCATCAGAATCAAATGATCAAAGACGTTTTAAAGACATAAAATCCTATTTACTGTACAAAGCATTAGAGGTTTAAACCACTGTTCAGTAGCATGTTTAGTACAAGAGAAGGTTATGATAGTACTATTGTACCTCTGCCTTGTACAACTTGTGTTTAAACTAATCTCAGTTGACTGTCAGATTAATTTTGATATGCAAGATTTTAAACTAGATATGTTCAGTCATAAGCTGCACATAAGATATTAACACTGTCATCAGCCACAAATGTTGTACAGTTTCTGACAGTGCTTACAGCGTGTATTCAACAGGGGGTTGCCCATCCACATTGACTGGTATTCTAGCTACAACACCAGTGATATTTGCCAATTTTGGTGCTAGCTAAAAATCTTTTTTCACTACATACGTTCAAAAACTAAAGGGGCATGTTAACTGACACAGGCTGTGCATTTTTATGTCAGCCACTGATTATATGAGATACAAACTGTCTAAGTACTAATCAACAGTTTAGGCAAGACAAGGTCATTTTATTTGTATAGCACAATTTCAACAACAATGTAATTCAATGTGCTTGATATGATTTGGTGGTAAAGAAACCAAAAATATGATAAAAGCATGGGAAGTAAAAACAGCAATTTACAGTAAAACATGAAAAGCATAAAAACACAAAAGCATTTCAAAAGTAAAAGTAAAAAACAGAACAGCAATTAATTGTAAAAGCATGAAAAGTAAAAACAGCAATTAAGCATAGAAGCATAAAACATGAAAAGCATCAAAAAAACATTAGAGAAAATAAACTGCAATTAAGTGTCATAATCGTTCACTCAAAGCTAGCTCTAAACAGCTGAGTTTTAAGTTTTGATTTAAAGCAGCCCAGTGTTTGAGGGGCTTTGTCAAGAAGTTTGTTCCAGGTAAGGTAGATACCTGTGTAAAAATAAAGTCTGTGTATTATTAGTGTTTCTGTCAGTGATTTCAGAAAATAAGTATTCCCTTGTGTCTTTCATAATTAAGTGGTATCTGTTCCAGGTAAGGTAGTTCTGCACTTATGTGTTGTTCGGGTTGTTCTACTTTAGAAGTGGTTTGATAATTGCTGCTTTTAGAGCCTGGGGGGAGACACCTGACAGGAGGGATGTGTTAACTATGTGAATCAGATCAGAGTTAAGAACAACGAAAACGTATTGGCGCCACAGGGCCCTCTTACCACCACCAGTAGGCAATGGTTGAAGTGTCTTGCCCAAGGACACAATGATCAAGACAGTCGGGGCTTGGGCTTGAACTGGCAAGCCTCCAATTACAAGCCTAACTCCCAAGCCACGCTCACCTTTGAGATACCAGGGCACTCAGGCCACGTCCACACTAAGCCGGATAACGCCTTAAACGTCTAAGTATTTTGTCTACACCCCCCTATTGTCCACACTAAGGGGGCTATGTTTGTGGTCTGTGGCCGTGTATAATAACAAAAGTGCTACAACATTTTCCTAGGTGACTTAAATTCCTTGTTACCAACATAGTTTCTGTACATCTGTATGTTGCTCTGCATTTCAGTTTTTTAAGACTATAAATACATTTTCGACATTTTTTTTGTATTTATTCATACAAAATCCTAAATACTTTTTCTGCTACAATTTAACATTATTTGTGGTGTTCTTTTCTTTTTTTTTGTGCATGGATTTTTATATTTGTTCATTTGTGCATTTTGCAACGTGAGCAGCTGTCTCCACAACCATTTAATCCAACTTAAATCTTTCCCCCTGCTGAGGGAGAACTCAGAAAGGAAGCTGCAGTTTGTATGTTTGTCAGACTTGGAGGAGGTTAGTTAGTGGGTGGAAAGGAAGGAGGTGGTGGGGGGATGTTGCTGGGGAAGATAAAAGGGCATTATCTGCCCTGCTCATTCACTGTCTCTCCAGCGGGGGTTTGCCGCTTCCCTGCTCACTGCTCTGTGGGTCGCCTTCACAGTCAGAGAGAAACTGATGGATGTCACACAAACACACACCAACTCACACATGCTCATTGTCGCCCTCACTTCCCTTCATGTCCACACAAGACATGCACTTTCCCCTAATTGCGTGTTTGAAGGGACATTCAACCTTTACTCACTTGCGAACACTTTCTTCATCATTCACACACATTGCAACATTCACACTTATGTCCAAACACTGGAATGGCCTCTTGGGTACCAATACTTGCAGAGAAAGACAGCTTGCTTTCACACTGCAAAGTGTAAATTTCAAAGGCAAAACAGGGAAGCATGCGGGGGTAGGAGAGGGAGAAGTAATGAGGCAAAATGAATGAATAGACGACAGTGAAATGAAACAGAAAAACTATTACTTAAGGCAAAAAGAAAATAGATGTAACAAAGGTTAAATACTTGAGAGTGAGAATTTGAAGGTTGAAAATGGAAATAAGATTAAGGCAAAGAAAACACCTCGTCAAGGGGATACATTTTTCTTGCAACAGCAATCAAAATGATCAGCCTTTGCTTTTTCAAAGGCAGCATAATGCTGTTTTTTGCCCCATGCTCTTTTACAACACTGATTATGATTTCTGCGAGCAGCAGGCTTTTTTACATGACAATAAAAGAATCAAGCCACAATGGAAAAAAACAAAAACAGGCCAAATTGTCATAATCTGTGTATTTACATTTTCAATAGACAAAGTATTAATTCACTAACATTGGTTTGGTTTAAAGTTTAACACTTTTGTTTTTGGATAGCCTTAATGTTTAATTTAATCAAATATTTTCTTTTTCTGTGTGAAAGGGATTACTAAAGAAAAGAGCACTTAACAAAAAGCATAATGAAGAATATTTTTCTAACCTTCACATTGTCTTTTGAGTAAAAGTAACTGTGAAATGTTATTAACTAACTAAAGATAATAAGGATAAGATTGCCCATAATCACACAGCATGACCTCAACTTTAGCCAGAGTTGTTCATCGTGAAAGAAAATCTCTGGTGATGAACTGGAATTGGTGAACTTGTAGTTATACAGAGCTCTTGCTATCTATTTGGCACTCCCATAAACAAAGACAATTTACAACAAATATCAAGCAGTGTTTGATTTTTCTGGGGGGAAACTTCTACTATGTTTTGACAAGCAACTTATTCTTCTCCTCTTTATGCCCTGACATGAACACCTCTTTGAAGTCTCCTTTGTATCTATTTACCCTCTTTACATCAACTGGCTCTTAATATTAACTTACTGTCCATATATTGATGACCGGATACATTGGTTGCATCATTCTGTCACTATTGTGCTGCAGCAACAGGTTCTGAAACTCTTGCCTTGGAGGGTAACAGGAGTAAGTCTTAGGCCACGTCCACACTAAGCCGGATAATGCCTTAAACGTATAAGTATTTAGTCTACACCCCCCTATCGTCCACACTAAGGCGGCTTTGTTTGTGGTCTGTGGCCGGATAAGTATTAGCCGGGTAAGAGAGCCGTCTAACTGTTATCTCAACGGTTAAAAGAGCACGTCTAGATGCAACTTATCCGGTCCCCGGCTAAATCAGAGCTGCAACATCAATCAAATGCTGCATCCTAAATTGATGACGACAACAACGCGACAGCATATAATGACAACAGCAAAGATGGAGACGAGTCCCGTTATGCTACTTCTTCTTTTGCAAATTCAGAGGTTTGCAAAGTTAACCTGAACCTACTTGCGGATGAGAAGGCAACACAGGAGGCGATCCAGGAGGCGCCGACAGCGACATAGATCATACGCGTCAATCTGTGTTATTTTTGTTTTTCCCCGCGCATGCCCAGTACATGCATAGGTAGGCATTGGATTGCGCAATCATGGGACCTTAAACGGACCGTAAACGGGGCGTAAATGCTCGTGTAGAGTGGATAACATTAGGCGTCTAACTCCCCGTATAACCTTATCGGCTTAGGGTGGACGTAGCCTTAAATCTTAGAGAGTGGGATTAAAGTAATACAGCCTCGCATGCAAACTTCTATCACCGATGATAGAATAACAAATCATCAGCATTATTAAGAAATGCTTTTAAAAATTTGGTTTAAAGAATGCTCAGACTGTTCTGAAAAACATCCAGTCAGTTCCTGACGAATGAAACAAATTAAACTCTAAAGTACTTCTCATAAATTGGTTTCATAAAGACAAAGACAAGTCGCTGTTGAACTCACATCCCTGTCTCATCAGTCAAACACTGAAGCTGGCCAAAGCCCTCAAACTTGTGTAAGCCCACAAAGTTGAAGGGTGTTTTGGGTAGTGGTGGATTTTTGCTGCGATCTTTTTTTCCAACATCCACTCATGTTTCTCTCTGCTCATTCTGAAGTAAATGTGGATGATGTAACTGTGTCAAATCTGCTGATTCAGGTTAAACTTTTTAAACTGAGATGTATTAAGGAGCCCCAGAAAATATGTCCATCTCTTCCTCTCTTGCTAATTTGTTTGTATATTTCCAGTTTTTTAACTTTATATAGCCCTGACCAATACTGCAGCTAAGCAAATAGGTACAATTACTAAAACATCAGAACCTTGTTTAAGTAAAATAGAGGCTCAAAATACTGACTCAACTTCATGATAATAACACATGGACGTTACTGTTTCATTGATAATAAGAGTAGGAAATAATCAAGAAGTCACAACATGTTCAGAAGCATTCATATTCATTAGTGAATATTATTTTGCTGGATCATAGTCTTGGTATTGGTGTAACTCTAAAACTGTTGTTCATTCCAGATAAGAAAAGTGAAAGTAAAGGTCACCAAAATCCAGCTACACTGCTATTCTGCCAGCCCCCAAGCACAAATCAGATAATTAAAAAAACAGAGAAAGTGGCCATTCACATCTTACATATGGATGTGTCTGTTAATGGTGAGTAGAGCATAACCCTGAATCCTTTGACAGTGTCTTAGCAACAGCTGGAAACTGATAAACCCCTACCCACTAAGCAATGAGACATCAGAGTGACATCTATTTTATATAGTTTTTGGACGTCAAATTTTGGTCCACTGAAGGGGTCGTTTTGTGACGCCAGGTGACGTCTTTTTTGGACGTGTAATGCACGTCTAATGTTCCGACTGTGGGACATTTGTGCAAAGGTTATGTATATCCCAAATGTGGTTAGTTTAGATGTCTTTTCAACATTACATTGCAACTAATTTTAGACATTGTTTTGCACCACTTCAATAATGTCAAAGAGGCTGGAAGACATGTTGTATATGTTAACATACTGAGTTTAAATATGCTTGCTGTCATTTTTAACTCTGTTAACCCACTAGGCGATAGTTTTATGCACGTTTAGCATAAATCAATCAAGATCAATAACTAGCCGCTCGATGCAGACAACTCCCGTAAACTACCATCCCTAAGATGGTGCAGGGGCAAACACAACCAAACACTGACAACAACATTGCTCAAAAGATAACTAAAGAACATAACTGCAATTGGAACATTAATTATAACTTAAAATGGAGAAATTCTACAATTAACATGAACACATTATCCATAAGCCTTTGCGGCGTACAATAACTAAACTAAACTTAAATAACATAATGGCCTGTACTCAAACAAATAATTATTCAAAAAAATTATCATTGAATAATAATTACAATGATAATATCTTGATATGTGAATTAATATATCGTGATATATGAATAAAAACAAGCGTCCTGTACCTGTCCAAATAGTGGACCTAATTTGCATGTTATTTAGTAGTCCAGAATTGGTCTTGGACAGACCGAAGCAATATAGACCTGATCTGCACGTTCATAGGACGTCTAATATTTAGTGGGTATTGTTTCTATTTGCAGTGCCTTCATAATGCCGTGAGAGATGAGTAAGCTGTGTGCAGTTTGTGTCTTTGTCTTTTCTGCTGCCTGCTTGCTTGCCTGTGGATATGCAGCAAATTCAATCCTTGTAAAGAATGAATTCCTCTGTCAGCTCCAAAGTTTTAATATTTTACTGATGGTAATGATTTTAATGATTGAGTTGTTGACATTATTGACCTTGGAAATACAATAAGCAACTCGAAGAGGTGTGTTTGTTCCTCTTGTTGCATCACCTGATCTGCACATTCCTCTGTACCGTTAAGAAACCACCTAATCTGACTTTCAGTAGCTACAGACTCCCTTCTCACTCCACCGATTTCTATCTTCTGTTTTACTAAAAGAGACCAAGTCCCAATTTTGAGGGCTATTCAAAAAAGGGAGCTAGTCTCAAAAGCCAGGCTTACTTTGACAATCACAATTTAATTTCCCAAATTTTTGAGCCGTTAACTAGGCTAACCTGGAGCCCCGCCTATTCACAATGTCAACATATGCAACATATTATGAAATCAATGCAATTTTTCAGCTTTTAATGTCTGTTAACTGTAACTTCAAGAGTAAGAAAAAACATGTAACTAATTCCCCAAGGTCAGTCTTTATTAAAAAGGATTCCCACTTTGGTGAAAACTACTAAACTACTAAAAAAGAAGCATATTATTGTATGAGTGAGTTGAGAGGATGGAGGTTGAACGTGAATCACCATGTGGTATGCTGGAGCCACCATTAAGGGAAAGCAGGGACTGCAGCATCGTGTGCGTGCTGCTGAGAAAGTGACTGACTGCAGACTCCCATCTCTAAAGGACCTGTACACCTCCAGGACACTGGGGCGTGCAGGTCGGATCACAGCTGACCCTTCTCACCCTGGACACAGATTGTTTGACCTGATCCCCTCAGACACAAGCCTCCGGTCGATTCAGACCAGAACCTCTATTTATAAGAACAGTTTCTACCCCTCCGCTGTGGGACTTATGAACAGTAACCGTAAAACAGTTCCCACCACCTGCTCTGTTTCAGTTACATGACCCTGTGTTTTTGCACCTTTTTGTTTTTGTGTTGATTATAACATGCACTGTCATGTATATATTTTTGTGTTTATCCCTTCTTATTTTATTTATTGCATGCTTAGAAGTGTTTGTCTTACGTTTTCACAAAGTACAGTAGCAATTTCCTAATGTTGTGAGCCTGTTCACACACATGTCAATGAAATATTTGTAATTCTGGGCTCACAAAGGCCCAGAACGGTTCCCGTCTTCTACCTAAATACTTTGATTTTGCCTGGAACTCAGTCATCAACAGATTTTACTAGATGGTCTTTAAGGTACCGTTTTACTGCAAGTCTTTTGTTAATCTGGGCCAGGTTTGAGCACTCAATGAAACAAAATTAATTGAGTATTAGCATTTAAATTTAGATACCATCCATGATATAACAAGCTCTTGGGTTTTACACCTAGAAATCATCTCCAACAGAATGATTGCTTGGACTAGAAACACAACCATTCAACTGATAATCAACCTTTTAAATGTTGGAATATATTTTAGGCCAATATTATTATGTAAAGGAGGTGGCTACATATATTTGGGACACTACCACAGCAGCAAGTTTAAGCAGCTAATAGTGTATGACATACCATTCACAGTAGTGGACAGTTTTATAGCCTCTTTCATGTCTGTAGAATTGTTATAAGTAATGGCTCTGACAGATTTTAGAGTTTCACTGATGTAGAGACTTCATATTTTGCTATGGCTCTAGATAACTTAAGTGATATTCCTGTATGCTTGGTATAAATAGCTTTTTATGCTCTGAATGCACAGTTCATTTTGTAGTCAGTGGACAAGAACCTTCTTCAAAGCTCATATGGATACGGCTCATTGTGCTGAGTGGTGTCTCGCGCTGGCTTACACAGTTATAGCTTCTGCTTCTGCTTTTCCTGAAAAGCTGCGATCAAGTGCACAGGTGTGTAGCAACATAACTTTGTAGATTTGTTTCTTACTCATTTTTTTTTTTCTGTAAAATCTCTACTTAAACTATTTTTATTCATGTCTTTATGTTTTTTATTTAATTGTAATATCATGAATTTAGAAACCATCTTTGAAAATAAGGGAAACCATCTTTAAAAGTAAGGGCTGGTTCACACGGCAGGATTTTACAATTGTCTGACTACACACACAATGATAAATAATCATGGATATTCCTGTTTTGGTCCTACAGTGGCCACATGGCAATGATGAGATGCTACACACAAACCGATTTCACTCATAATCATTCCAAGCTAAGACACGAAATGACTAAAGCAAAGAAGTAAATAAATATAGAGTCCAAGGCTGAGGCATTGGTAATAGTTTGTGGACTCAATTAATTATTGTTTTTTTTTCTTTTCTCACTGGGACACCTTGTTACACAATTTGCTCTGACTGATCTGTTTATATACATTTTTTGACTGCAGTCAAGTGAGCCTACACTTTGAAATAATAATAGACACTTCAAAGGCGTATCTGCACATCCCTACTTGTCACCTCACTTTCTGAGTGGGTACAGCTCACATTTAACAGGCTGCATGCTCATTTGTGCTTTCAACACATCACACATGCTCTAATATCAGGCCAAGAAAACATGTTGAATAGTCTCGATTTGCGATAATGTAGGCATGTCGGTAGACGAGATTCTGCAAAATCAGCCTAAAAATCCTGCCATGTGAACCAGGCCGTAGGACTCTGGGGTATTTGTCTGTGTTTTTCTGTGTCTGTCTGCTTCCTGCACATTACTTCTCCATTGGGAAGATTTCCACCAGAGGTCCTAGCTGAGCTGAGGACCTTTCAGTCAAGCTGTGGTTGTAATCACATTGCTGCACCTTACACAGGTGAAGCCCATTGAAGCTCATAACAAGCTGTGGATATAAGGAGCTGTGGATATAAGGAGCTAAAATGTAGCTACTTCTATGTCCATCAGGCGTCTCTGTTATTTGATCCAGCTGCTGTTCTTTAGGAATGTAGAATAAAATCCTGTAATCCATGGAGCCAAACAGGCGTTTTCACAGAAAAAGTACAAAATCTAACAAAAAAAGTGTTTTAAGCTGCCGAAAACTGAAGCAGACATGAACTTTGGGAAGAAGGCGGGTGTGTTTGAACTGTATCAAAGGTAAGTCGCTCTGCCTGCAGGGGCAGTGCAGACCCATCAACACCCCCGTGTTTTTAACTAGTGATGTCACTAGTTGAACACTCAGGCCACGTCCACACTAAGCCGGATAATGCCTTAAACGTATAATTATTTAGTCTACACCCCCCTATCGTCCCCACTAACCCGGCGTCGTTTAAGGTCTGTGGCCGGATAACTATTAGCCGGGTAAGAGAGCCGTGTAAATCTTAATTCAACGGCTAAACGAGCTAGAGTGGACAGCTGATGAAAGGAAGTGGCGTCAATGAATGCTGCGTCAATAACAATACCACACTACAGACAAAGACAACAGCGAAGAGTAATAAATCGATCTCGACGTCTGTCCACAGCAAAAATTCTCTCTTCTTCTGAGCAGCTATTGTTCTCTTCGGTTAACGGGACTAGCAGTTATGTACTGTGCTGTAGAGCTTCTTGTATATATTATGTAGGCGCTGGCGTCACGTAGATTATACGCGTGTTCCGTGCGTCTTTTCGCGCATGCCCAGTATTTGCACAGGTCGGTATGGGATTGCGCAATCATGGGAACTTAAACGGACCTTAAACGGGGCGTAAATGCTCGTGTTGAGTGGATAACATTAGGCGTCTAACTCCCCGTAATTTCTAGGAGAAGGAGGGGCAGCTGCTCAGAGAGCAGAATTCAGGAGGATTACTCAGACATAGGTGAATTCAGCTAAAAACCACTCTGGTTGGGTTTTTCTATGAGAAAATTGCATTACCAGATGGTTGAACTGCAAAACCCCAAAAACATTTGCATGATATAGCCCCTTTAAGAACAATGTGTCTAAAGCCATTTTTAAATTAGTAATGTATATTAACACTCAGATGTTTGAAAAGTTTATAATTTTCTTACCTCTGTGTGACATGTCAAAGCTTCTCTCTGGTAGCATGTCTCTGATTTTTAATCAACACTAATGGTACATGGACTTAATTTATATAGTTCTTTTCTAGTCATGTTGACCACTCAAAGCGCTTTACACTGGAGCTACATTAACCCACCCTATTTTTTTGTCTTTTATTTTCTGTGGCCTTACTTCAGTTTTCGTTTGTCATGAGGTGTTAATGGATTTATGTTCTCATAGTGGCACTTACTTTTTTAATAGCTGCCCCAGTCTCTGAACAAATAAGACTGAGTGGCTTTGAATGTTCCAGAGGAAGAGTAAACGTGTCAGAATCCATCCATTCTGAATTAAAGTTCTATTGTTTTCCGTAACAATTTTTCTAATTTTAAACCAGACCAAGACAACTTTTCTGAGCTTCCTACAAACTTTCATTTCTTCAGTTCTTTACTTGCTGGATTCTCCCTGTGTTCCTGTAGTTCACTGAACACAACTGTAAACTAGTGAAGCACACCCTGCCATCAATCAAAGCTGTCATAGCACCAAAGTCATAAAGGTGGCAATAGCTGTGCAACGTAAAATGAACTAATCTAAATATAATGAAGATTTCTGGGTTGACACAGAATTTCTGCATTTAGATGTAGGAAGTTGGGGAAGCTCCAGGTACAGCGCCAGTCGGCTCTAGATCAGAACTGCAGTCTATTTAGTGATCTGATCACATGTACCTACTACATACATATCATATAAATATGTTATTCATATAGTCTGCAATTAATAATTTATAGTCTGTAGGTTTTAAGTTAAACCTGCTATAACAGTCTGTCAAGCCAATAACAAAACAAACAAACAACAAAACTTTTTCCATGTTATTCAAAAATATAGTAGTTTTTCCTCCAATAAAAGGCTATACACATTCATTTGTTCAAATGCTTATTCACACTTTCACAGTTTGGATGATACCTTTGAGTATCTGCAGTTCTTATTAATTCACACTTTATCTGGTATCAGTATTATAAATACCTCAACACATTCCTTTAGACTTAATCTACTGTCTGTTCTCTTTGTTACTTCTGTTCCATTTTTTTCAATTTCTTCCCATTTCCATAGCTCTCCTCTTGATGTTCTATTTCAACTGAGCCGTAGTGTCTTTTTTCCATGGGATTAATGAACCGGTGCGACGTAACAAAATGATGAAGAACATGGTGCAAACAAAATACAGCAAGAATATACAGTAAACAGTCTTTAGTATCTAAAGCCATAAATGTCAAAAGTGATTAAAAAACTGTTGTGAGTGAAAAGGAGAAATATAAAGCAGGTTATGACATAAATACCAATTAAACAGGACTGTATGTGTGGTAGGAAATGTTAATCCTATTTTATTAAATCAAAACCTAGAACCCTCACCGCACTGAATAGCAGAATCAGTTGCTAAACATGAGCAATGGTCATTATAAAATACTGTACATATCACCCTTCACAGCTGTTTCTTGGATGGTGAGATGTATATGTTTAAAACAAATATATATAGGAATTTAAATTTTTCAGAGACACAAAGATCCAAGTGAGTTAAATTACTGTATATTTACATCACTAATCTCTTTTTCAGTACTGTTGTTGATGTCAATCCTTCCACACTGTAGAGATATTTTCATTCTATATTAAAAGGAAGACATGGTAAAATTATGTTGAGTATTATATATTATATAGAGTTATACAATGTAAATTTTCTTAAAGTCAGAGGTTCAGGAAAGCAGCCTTGATATAGTATATGACCTTTAATCGCTCAGGCCAGGGATAACAAAGCTAAATTTATAGGGTGAGAGCACACATGCAAAGGGTAAGGTGTGGCACTGACTAAGATGACATTTTCTGTCAGTCATGGGGACTAAGGGTAACTGGAGACATTGTCCTTGCTGGGGTAACTTTAAGTAAAAAATAATACAGTACTTAATTAATCCGGTCAGAATATTTTATTCTGTTAATTAACGATACTTTAGGGTTAATGTTGTAGCCTTTTAATTCTAATTTACAGCCTAAAGGGATACTATACTATAATAAGCCAATGATACTATAGATATAGTATCATTGGCTTATTGCATAAGCCAATGATACTATATCTATATCCACAATTACATAATTATATTTTTTCACCAAACTGATTGTACAATATACTTTTACAATTTCATCCATCCATACACTATCTATGGCGCTAATTTCCTGCAGGGTTGCGGGGTGGGGGGGTTGGGGGTGGGGTTGTTGGTTGATGCCTATCTCCAGGAGTCATTGGGAGACATCTGGGGTATAGGTTGGCAGTGCTTTTATGTTTTCACCCATCAGGTTTTGAATTCACCTAAATAATTTTCTTTATTGCATCTGCATTGCACAAAGATTGGATTTTCAACAGCTAATTCAACAGCTGTGGAAGTGGGAGCAGTTCATCTTGAAAAGACTAATGGAGATATAATACTGTTCTTTGGCAAGTTTATTGTGCATGTATTAATTTATTATGATAACTTGCCATAATTTTTACCCACTCATTTTCAAACTTGGTATTTTGTAACACCTGATAGACTTAAAATTTCTTGCTTTAAAAAAAAAAAATTGTAGTTTCAATATAGGAAAGGTTTTTCACTTCTCTTTTGCCATTCATCCATCCTTCCATTATCTATACTGTAATTCCTTGGCAGGGTTGTTGGAGGACCGCGTCCTATCTAGAGCAATCAAACAGGTCACCAGTTCATCTCAGGGCAACAAAGAGACACACGGGACAAACAACCATGCATGTAAACACTCATACCTATTGTGCACAAAAACTAATACCTAGTCCATGCGTGGGTACCTAAGGAATTTACGCATGCACAGGGAGAACATACAAACTCCATGCAGAAAGACCTCAAGCTTGAATTTAAACCTGGGACCTTCTTGCAGCAGTGCAATAGTGATTGGAAGGCCGACTCTTTTTACCGACTCGGATCATTTACTCTCAAACATTAAATTGAACGAATCATTTAGTTCATTTTAACAGCAAGTGGCGCTGTTGCCCTCTTGTGGGCGTCGAAGTAAACAAGGCTGCGGTTCTTCAACGAATCATAATTCACAACCCCAAGTGACTCATTTACCGACTCATTCCTGTTACTCTTAGCAACTAATTTCATTAGTAGAAATATTTATAGTTTATAATTAAATTTGTGGGGGGAGAAACACCCAGTAAAAAAACATTTCTGCTCTGGACTGGAAGAAAAACCCTCAGTACAAAGCTCACATCACGAGAATAGCTCATTAGTTCACAGTAGTATAGCTCTGCTAACATGCTAACAGCACATTGAGTTTCCGAAAGCTAACCGAAGCTAGCTTGCAATGTCTGGTGCTGAATCACTAGCGTGAACAAATCGTTCACTCCTGGCTCACAGCTCATATGAGCTGAACGACTCATTCACCCCTCCTCCTTCACGGCTCACAGCTCAATTCTCCACTACAATACAGAAGGCAACATGTTTTGATTTACCTGACAATAAAAAACAAAATGCCAAAAGCAATTCGAAAACCTAGGAAAGCATATACACACTACAGTAAAGTTATTTGTGTCCACGCTGCCATCATTGGCATCATTAGCAAGCTGAGCCACAGTTTTCACATGACGGATGAGTAAGAATGATCTGTCACGATCCGTATATGAACGAATCGTGAGCGAACTGTAGTACTTGCTGCTCGCCACACACAGTCTGAACGGTCTGGCTGTCACATGACAAAAGAACTGGGACCTGAAAACGGACGCAGCAGTTGAGTGAGTCATGAACGAATCATTTCTGTTTCCTGTCTTGCTGCTGACTGAGCTCATGCAGCTGCTGACATGTGGCAGGAGAAGGTACTGCATGACAATGAATGAATCGCTCACTGAGAGGACTCCTTACTCTCGGGTCGTATAAAAGATTAGTTCATTTTGAACGAATCGTTCACGAACGATACATCACTACAGTGCAACAGTTGTCCCAGCTGTACCACTGTGCAGCCAATAAGGAATGCATGAGGTCAACCCCCTTGCTTTAGTCTTGTTTTTCTTCATAAAAATTTTACTTTTCAATTTTGGACCCAAAAATTAGATGAATTGATTTGGCATCAGTGTCACTGTTTTTTTACTTACTAGCAAAAATGTTTATCACTTTTAATTGCTTCTTCTTGTTTTGTTTTTTTGAAATAAAAGAAAACTAGAATTTTGCACTTCCATTTGTAAATCACACACTGATTTACATGTTAGGGCAAGTTGGGGAGATTAGCTTCTTGACCAAAAGACAGTTTGGCATGTGGAGCAGCTGGAGATATAGGTATCATTCCACTTGGGACATCTTGATGCAGCAATTTATGCAAAAGGGGCCCAAACCAACTTTTTAGAGGTTGGAAATATCTCACAATAAAATCTTTGTTTTATTGATTCCAAGTATTATTCAAATATTCCAAGACTTTGGATTTTGGGATTTCATAACCTGAAAGCGATAATAATCAAAATTATAACAAATAAAGGCTTGAAACATCTGGCTTTCCATGAAATGAGTCAATATCATATATTAGTTTCACTTTTTAAGATGAAATGCTGAAATAAATTAACTTGTGCACAATATTAATAAATTTTACTTACACCTGTATATTTGTAACTTGATTACTGGATCCAACAGTGGTGAATAAATGAAGGGATGGAAAACAGGCGTACAGGGGAAGAACACAGACGTATTTTGGGAAAACTAACACTAGAGATCAGTAATACATAAATTAATGAAACAAAAGATGAAACCAAATAATCCAAATACAAACAAAATAACAAACTCAAAATCCAACAGATCGCAACATGATTTCCTTTTTACTATAGATAGAAAGGTTTTTGTACTATACAGTTTATAGTGAAATTTAACATTTTGATCTTTTCAAATTCAATTAAATTCAGTTTATTTATACAGTGCCATTTCACAACAAATGTAATCTCAAGGCACTTTAAAATAAAAGTTTTTACAATACAATGTTTAATCTAGGAATTAGAGAACCACAGAAGATTGCGTTGGGACTTCTCAGCAATCCCTCACACTGAGCAAGCATGAAGCGACAGTGGAGAGGAAAAACTCCCTTTTAACAGGAAGAAATCTCCAGCAGAACCAGGCTCAGCATAAGCGGTCATCTGCCGAGACCGTCTTGGGTTTGGAGAAGGCAGCAGAGACACAGAAAGAGCAACAGAACTGATGCAGAAGCTGGTAGGAGGACGTGGAGAACGTTCCTCCACTGGAATGCCATCTTATTCAGGGTCGTCAAGCAGGGCAGGTCAGGAGCACCTACTGTAGGAAGAGAAAAGAGGTTAGCGCTTGAACTGACAGCTCATCATGCAGTTGGGGAGAAGTAGGAGAGAAAGTAGGAACTGACTCTAATAATGTCCTCCAACAGCCTAGCCTAAAGCAGCATAGCTACTAACATTAACCTTTCTCCTAGCTACTAGGAGACCTAGCTACTAACACTCTCTACCTGGCTTATATTAACCTATCTCTATCTAGCTACTCTACCTCTTCCTATCTCTTCCTAGCTTTTGACACTCTACCTGACTACTAACATTAACCTGTCTCTTCCTAGCTACCTGTCTAACCTGTCTCTAACTACCTATTAACATTTCTCTAACTGTAAGCTTTGTCAAAGAGGAACGTTTTAAGCCTAGTTTTAAAGACAGACAAGTTTTAAAAGAAGTCTAAGAAAATAGTTTGAATAAAATAAAGGGAATACCTTTTACTGCTAGGTTTTAAGAATATACCTAATATAAGATTTAAAAGATTATTATTTGAAATATATACTGTAATTTCCTTGCTTCTTTTAATCTATCAGACTGTTTTAGATAAACTTACGACAGATTGTGAGAATTATTGATTAGTTTATGTTAAACAGATTAATGAGTTTTATTATTGCTATACTCACGGTGCTTGTCTAATTTTCATCTTTTTCAAAATATCTAATATTTAAACAAAGTACAAACCATAGCTATAAATTGATTCCTAAGGAAATAGTCTCCAGTTTACCTTTGTACAGCCAGCTGCTCCTGCCGAAACTTTATTTAGGTCAGGCTGGACTTAGTGAGTCACCTCTTGACTGTGTTTGCCAGAGGGGAAAGGTTAAGTGATCACATCCTCATTCCACTTATCCAACACCTGGTAATTTCTGAGCCAAGGGGAGTGGATTTTGCTTAGATGAAGGAATATCTTATTTTGAAGGAAAAGTTACAGTAGGAATCAAGTGGTAATAGGTCCTTATGAAGTTTAAAGTTTTAATTGTATTTATAGTGATTTTCTATTTAATACTTATGTTAACATTTACAACATTTTGACCTTTAAAATCGCATATTCATTTAATCACAAGAAGGTCATGTAATACTGAGTTTCAATATGTTCCCTTATAAATCTTTAAGCTGCAAACAGTGGATGCCTTTAAATGATTAAATTAATTAGTTTTTATTTACAGCTGAAATACAAACTGAACTAAAAATTCAATTTGGGTGAAAATAAAGCTTAGCTTTTTTTTACTGGTTGAATAATAATGACAATATTAACAGAAAAGCATACAGGTAGGAAGGGCATTCTGCATGTTGCTGGCATTAGCATAAAATGTTTCTATATTCTTTGAAGCTGCTTCAACACATTGCTGCCTTAGTCAACTAAAATAAAGCAAATTAATGCATAATACAAGGCCAATATGGCACATCAAACTCAAGTTGCAAACACACCCCAGTAGATTAAAGCAACAAATAATCCAATGAAATGAAAATAATTAAAAAAATCTTGTTTCCACGCTCTACTGAAACCAATATGTATCTGTAATCAGTAGCAGAAGAAAGTCAAGTCAACCTAATTACAGCCGTGTAATGAACCACCTGCTGTGAGACTATGTTGCCGAATGAAGTGGGACAGAAATGCTGTGTGCTCATATTGTGTACTCAGTCTCTTTGACACACACAAACACACGCAAACACACACACACAAACATTCACACACGAATCATGTAATTACACTCATGCTCAGAAATAATTTTAAGACCTCCACAGAACAGCAAGCTCCTCCTGATGTATATGCAGATCAGACTGAGCACACATTTTCCTTAAATAAACTGTAAGGTGACAAATGAGAGGAAGATGAACAGTCGTGTGTGTTCCTGGTTTAATCATAGTTAACCGTTTTTTGTTGGTTCACAATCACATACTTGAAAGCATTCACACACCTATCAAAAGCAGGGGTGGACATTTGCACACGCCACTGGTCAAATATAGGTGCATCTATGAAATGGTAGATAAATTTGATCAGACCCAGCAGCAGGTTTAAAATCAGAGCCAAAGAACAGTGTTTCATTTATACAACTTGTGATTTGGGACAACACTGTAGCTGAGCTGTGGCTAGACTTCTACAGTTGCCATTATCTTAAAAACAGGAAGTACTTAAGTGGTGTTACATTTCGTATGTAAAACGAAAATTTAAACCCAAAGTTAAACAACTGTTTTTTTATTACAAAATGAAAAATGGCGAGTTACATGAGTGGCTGTGTTAATGAGAGTAACCAGTCAAAATTTGGTCTCCAATGTTTCCAACACTCAATGGCCTTTTGGACCTTTTTTCCATTCTGTGCTGAACTCTTTCAAATGTGTTGACAATCAACTGTAAAAAAAAACAAAAAACATCAGATGTCTAAATATTTGGTCTTAAACATAGTGATTTCAACATATAAATTATATTTTTTGTTTGTTTGTTTGTTTAACATTTTTTAAAGTATCTATATAGACTTGTAGTAGTGGAGATTAAAACAAACAAACTCTGTAATGACAGGCTGTCACAGCAGTAGCTAGATAAAGGTGCCTAGTACAGGATTTTTAAGAATATTTACCTCCATAATTGGGTTTATACATGATCAATTCCTGGTTATCATAAGCCAGCCCCATAACTTCCAGCTTTAAATGGTCACAAAACAGTCTAAACAAAATTTTACATCTTTTGGTATCAAGACACAGGCATATTACCATAGACAATGTTCACCGGATATGTCAAAAACACACAGCAAAACTTAAGCTTCTTAAGTTTGCAGATGACACCACAATTATAAACCTCATCTTTGACAGAGATGAGTCTGCCAACCTGGTGCAGCCACAACAACCTGATGCTGAACACCCAGAAGACAGTGGAGATTATGGTGAACTTTAGGAAGAACACAGTCCAACCAAAAGGCTTAGCAGATGATGTACTTCCTGAGGTAGCTGGAGATATTCAACCTGCCATCACATAAAATGATGCAGGTCTACACAGCAACCATCGGCTCCATCGGCACCTCCAAGCTGGAGCCACCATCGGTACAAACAGAGACTGGAGCGTGTTGTGTGCTCCCTTCGGACCAGAACTTCTCACCATAAGAACAGTTTCTTCCCCTCTGCTGTTGGGACTCATGAACAATAACCCTAAGACTGTTACCACTACCTGCTGTGTTGCAATCACATGACCAAGTGTTGCGTTCTCTGCACCTGTCTGTTTTTTGCACTGATCATTACCTGCAATCATGTAAATATCGATCTGTTTATCACATTTTATTTTTATTTATTGCATGCTTGTCTTTGCTCAAAGATTTGTTAATACAACCTTTCTGGTTTTGATGTCTGCGGGTAAGCAGTGGACAGCTTTAACCTGTATCCAATTTTAATCTTGATTATGAAGTTAAGTGTTTAGCTAACATAAGTACCAACCGTCAACAAAAGACAGTAGCCTGTTTCAAAAGACAATGTAGCCATCAGTGAGCCATTTGATAACTCATAAGTGCTCAGCCTGTGGAGGCAATGTGCCACGATCAGGTGTTTTTCACAAAAGATTAGACCATGGTGGGATAAACAGGGATATGGGGTAGGTGTTTGGGCTGTTGACGTGCAGGGTCTCATATTTATTTATTTATTTATTTATTTTAAAGTTTGTTCACAGAAAATATCTCAACATGATTAATAACATGAATATATATATAAAGATGTAGGCGATTTGTGAAACAGGTTTCCCTAGAAGCCAACAGGCTTGTAAACAGGGGCCCTCTAACCACAATGAAAAAAAGAAAAAAGAAAGCAAAAAGAAAAAGTACAACCCTGTCACCTCATCCATACCATATATTCATACCCGTTAACTACTTGTGATAAAGTGAGAAGGAGAATCAAGGTTTAGTCTGCATCTTGTAGAACCATCAGTGTTCTAAAGGTAAATTTTGCATAATCTGCAGTAAATTGTCTTTGAGATACCTCTTGGATAATCTAAGTGCTTGAATAATCTTAGTGGTTTTTGTGTTGTTCAAGATCTGTGGACCCTTACATGCAACCATGAAACATGTGCATTTTAATCTGCGTTATTTCCCTTGCAGTAGATCTCTATTTCTAGTATATGACAGTGAGTAGAAGTTGTGAATGTAATAAATTTGTACCACACAGGGTGTAAGTTATGGACAATCTTATATATAAAGCAATCATTATTAAAGATATTATATTCAGTAAGTTTCAAAAGATTATTGCAATAGAAAAGCTGATCAGACGGTGTGTTAAAGTTAGCCCAAGTTATAATACGTGAGTTTTTTTTGCAAGACAGCTAATTTTTCCAAGTAACTTGGATAGGTGTTACACCAGACAATATTGCACTTAGATATATGCGATTCAAAAACAAAGAGTATAAACTGTGAGATGGCAGAGTTCGTGATAAACATAGAAAATAGTTGGACATTACTTGTATTTATATCGATTGAAGTCCCACTGCTCAAGGATTTGTGCGAGTTGCTTCAAAAGGTGGCTGTCCTTCACTGCCCTCTGTATGGCTATCTGGTTTTCAGCTCTAAAAGCCAGAAGCTCCGGGAACTCTGCATCGCTTCAGTTTCCCATCTCAGCTTATATAGTTTACAAATGCTAAATGACCTCCCCATGTTTATTTGCATTTTACATACTGTTGCTGGTCAGGGCTCAGCGCACATTTCACACATCATCATCTATTGCAACAAGGCTTGAGCTGCATTCATAAGACCAGTGTTGCAGCAATATTGCTGTAATACTACCATAAAGCTTGACGGCAAAAATGCCGCAATATTTCCACATCGCTACGTCACCACCCTAGGAATATTATCCCAATGTGCAAGTGATAAGTGTCTTATGTGGCCTGAGAGATCTATGTGTTTTGTTAAAGTCCTAGTGAGACATAGATTAATCTGTTAGTTTGATTTGGACACTGATAATCACAGCTTAACATTCAAAGATGAATATTAAGCTCGTATTTGTAACAGAAATGTATTTTTACTGTTCTCGGAGATAAATGCATTGGTACTTATATTGTATTTTCTTAAGTAAGTATTGACTGTATAAGCCACAACTACTTCTCTTTTGCACTTTTTTCAGCAAGAATGAGACAATAGAAGGCACAGTAACGACAAGCTACTTCAGATCCATGAAGAAGAGTGACAAGCTGCATACTTACACTGAGACAATAGTTGCTTCAAAGAAATAAAACTGGAATAATGTTTCCTCTGCTCTTTGACAGCTTGTGCTGCAAAATGTTGACTGCAGAGACGAGTGTGGTGAGAGATGATAAAGCTTTCCCTTTTAAGGTTTACAAGTCATCTCTTTCGTCATCTAATTTTTTTTTTCACCCAGAGAAAATGACTCACTTCCAAACAATAAATCAATCAAGCTTTGATGAAATTATTGACAAACTAAGCTCTGCCACCTGCTGCTTAGATATCTTACCAACACATTTTCTAAAAAAGTCCTCCCATCCATCAGAATGGATCTTATCAAAATAGTTAACTCATCGCTCCTATCAGGTGTTTTCCCCAAAGCCCTAAAAACAGCAGTTATCAAACCAATACTAAAGAAGAAGAACCTAGACAGCACTTTGATGCAAAACTACAGACCAATCTCTAATCTCCCATTTATCGGTAAAATTATTGAAAAAGTTGTGTTCCAGCAGCTAAACAGCTTCCTAGCAATGAACAAACGCCTTGATGTTTATCAGTCTGGTTTTCGTAGATACCACAGCACAGAGACAGCCCTCGTCAAAGTTTTTAATGACATCCGTACAAATACTGACCATGGAAAAACAACAGTGCTGGTACTGTTAGACCTCAGTGCGGCGTTTGACACTGTTGATCATGATATATTACTGGAACGTCTAGAGAGCTGGGTCGGACTCTCTGGTACAGTACTCGACTGGTTCACATCCTACCTCAAGAACAGGAACTTCTTTGTATCAGTTAGCCAGTTCTCATCACAAAACACAGAAATAACATGTGGGGTCCCCCAGGGCTCCATCCTGGGGCCCCTCCTATTTAGCATCTATATGCTTCCGCTTAGCCAGATTATAACCGCCAACCATGTTAAATACCACAACTATGCTGACGACACTCAGCTTTATATCTCAGTGTCACCAGATGATGTTGAACCCATCCAAATCCTCAATAAATGCATTGAGCAAATTAACAGCTGGATGTCCCATAATTTCCTACAACTGAACAAAAACAAAACTGAAGTGCTTCTCTTTGGACCCAAAAAAGATCGATTAAATATCAGTAAACAGCTTCAGTTGGTCCAACTAGAAACTACTGACCAGGCCAGAAATCTAGGTGTAATAATGGACTCAGACCAGAACCTCCAGGGTCACATAAAGGCAATAACAAGGTCAGCTTTCTATCACCTGAGGAACATTTCTAGGATTAAAGGAATGATGACACAAGGAGACCTAGAAAAACTCATCCATGCATTTATCTCTAGCCGCCTTGATTACTGTAACAGTATCCTCACAGGTCTACCTAAAAAATCAATCAGACAGCTGCAGCTGATCCAGAACGCTGCTGCTCGTGTTCTCACTAGAACCAGGAAAGTAGAACACATCACCCCAGTTCTAAAGTCCTTACACTGGCTCCCTGTAGCTCAGAGAATAGACTTCAAAGTGCTTTTATTGGTATATAAATCATTGAATGGTTTAGCACCTGAGTACATTAGAGATCTGCTATCATGGTACAAACCATCCAGATCACTCAGGTCCTCCAGCTCTAATTTACTGATCGTCCCTAGAACCAGAACCAAACATGGAGAAGCAGCTTTCAGTTTCTATGCTCCTCATCTCTGGAACAAACTACCAGGAGAATGTAAAGCTGCAGAGACACTGAACTCTTTTAAGTCTAAAATTAAAACGTATCTATTTAAACTTGCTTATGAGTAACTGCTTTTTTTTTTTTTTTTTATTGTAAACATTTGATCTTTATATTATTTTATTGTTGTCGTTTTAATTTCTATATTTTATTCTATCTTTTAGCTTTATTTTTAAGTGATTGTGTATTAATTACGTGGATTTGTTCCTTACAATATCTTTTCTTACTGATTGATTACTGTTAAACTTATATGCTTTGTAATCATGTGGTTTCATTATCACTGAATCATGTAAAGCACCTTGAATTACCTTGTGTTGAAAGTGTGCTATAGAAATAAAATTGCCTTGCCTTGCCTTGCCTTGCCTAATGGAAGTGTGAAAACTGACCGTTGGAATTATATTTAGTAGGCTTCATCTGACACTTCTACATTACAGTAGTATATTGGTATACTTTATAATACAGTAGCTACTAAAATATGTTTTGTCTCAATTATAAGCAATATCTATTAAAATTCTATTTACCTCTATTTATAACGCTTTCCACAGGCGTAGCAGAAAATTGTCCTACTGGGTTATTGAAACCTGGAACTTCTACTGAGCGTGCTGTGCATGAAGCTCATTGATCAAAAAGTTTAAATACTGAGATAATTAAACTGATAAAAAAAGGGTTAAATAAATTAATAAAAAATACTTTAATAAAAAGTATGGTTTTAAATAGAAGTAGGAAGGCCTAAAATGGGGGCAAAGATGAACAAAAGGGAGGAAACACTGAGAGCTGTTGGCTGGATGTTCTGGCCAGCATCCCCATTTGTAATGACATAGGTAAGATATATTGTTTCATTTCTTTTAAAGTACATTTTTTTTAATATATCAATTAAATATAAAAAAATCCCAGAAGAATTTCTCAGTTGTTTCTTTTTTAGCTAGTGGCTCAAGGGAAAAAAATATTTCCACTTCTGATCATGGCACAAAGATTAATGTTGAGAACATGGACATCATTTATGTTTAGAGACAACATATCCAGTTCGGCAGGTTTCATACACACACACCGGCTCTCTCTCTATCTCTCTCTCTCTCTCCCTCACACACACACACACAGAAAAATATAGCTAACCATCTAACCTTTTATCTGTAGATGATTAATGTTGGCTATGAAGGATTCTGCCTTAGACAATGTTGCCAATTTTCCCCTTTGATGGTTTTGAAATTCTAACAGAGATTTTTTCTGAACTTTCAATTAATCATCCTGGACAGTGTCCACTCAACCAGCAGAGCTGAACACAAAGGCCAGACCCATTTTCAGACATGCACAAACACACTGACATGAAACGTTCATTACACGCCCACTCTAACACACACTTGCGTGGACACAACTGCACATTCTAACATTAATAGAAGTAAAGACACAAGGATTTGCCTGCCTAATTTTGCCTGCAAGACCCAAGATTGAGAGACTGACTTGGTGAGGATGGATGATTGAGGAGAATTATTGTAAGGCTTGTTTCAAAGAGCAGAGTTGGGCTCACACAGACAGGAGGCAAATTGTGTCAGGTAGTTTTCCTTATACAGCCCCAGAGTAATGGTACTTGGAGTCATTTGACATTTGAAATCAGAAAAAGTAATGTCTTGCTGGTGTTTTGTGTCCATAAGACACCTTTTGCTGATTTAGACGCCTTCCTAATATTCAGTGACAGGATTGGAGTAAGGGGAGAAAGCAGCAGAGTAACACAAGAGAAACACACACATTCAGTGATGAATACCCTGAAGCAGTGGGCATTTCAACATTTGATCTGGAAAACACTTTGCTAATTGTTCCTTCCAGTGCTGAAATTGAATTTCAGCCACTTGGGGCTTATTTTGCAAAAAATAAACATAAATAAAAAATCTGAACAGCCAAACTTTGAGACACTAGTTTAAAAAAACATATTTTTTAAAAACAATATATATTCACATACATGTATACAGTAAAGTAAAAAAAAACAGTGTTTGGCAGCCCCGTGGTGCTAGCTGTCCCACTTAAAAGATAGATATGTAATTTTCATCATAGGTACACTTCAACTGTGAGGGACAGAATGTAAAGAAATAGTCCAGGAAACCACTTATTTGTATAGTAGTGCATCAAATAAGTATTTGGTCTATTACAAAAGATCACCTCAGTACTTTATAATGTAACTTTGGCTGGCAATGACAGAGGTTAAATATTTCCTGTAGGTCTTCATCATGTTTGTACAAATTGTAGATGGTATTTTGGCCCATTCTTCCATGCAGATCTTCTCTGGATTTGTGATGTTTTGGCACAGTCGCTGGGCAACATGGACTTTCAACTCCCTCCAAAGATTCTTTATTGGACTGAGGTCTGTAGACTAGTTAGATCACAGAACCTTGAAATTTTTTTTACGTAGGCACTCCTGCTTTGCCTGGGTGGTGTCTTTGAGATGATTTTCATGGTGGAACATCCAGACATGTTTAATCTTCAGTGCTAGCTGATGGGAGAAGGTTTTTGCCCAAAATCTCACTTTACATTTTCTCCATTCATTCTTTTCATGATACAGGTTGGTCATCCTGTCTCCTTTGCAGAAAAGCAACAATAAAGCGCAATGTTTTCAACCCAAGCTTCACACTGGATATTGTCTTCTTGGAATGCAACCAGTTGGCTGGCCAATAGAGGGCACTAGGGCGCCGTTCCACAACTCACAACTGCCCCACCACTCACAACTTGCCATATTACGTTGAATAAAACTTGGAAAATAATTGTTATAATAGCATACAACTATTTCGAAATATGTGTTTCCTTTCAGATGTGCAAGATAAATAATTTATAGCTTATGGTGAGTTGAGTTGTTACACTCATCAGTGTTGTCTTATTGAGTATGTACTTCCGCCTTGGGATGCAAAAAACGTGCGTCCCAAGGCACCCATAGACTCTCGATAAAAGTTGTACATGCACAGTAGCTCCTCTTCAATATATGAGATAATACAATTTGGGGCACAGCTTTCTTGGACCCTGAAAGGCTTACATATCTCCCCCCTCCCACCGTGTGGCTGAAATCAAACCAACATCACAGACTGGTGCACACGTCAAACCACGGGAGCTGGAGACGCAAAATGCAGAAAGAGAAAAGTAATACTTTAGTTATATCACTAAAAACAATACAGTTTGAGAGAAAAGAAAATAGCAGGAGAAGCTCGATGTAAAATAGTTCCAACCTGATCATCCAAATATCAATATCAATCAGCAGTAAAACGAGAGTAGAGAGAATCGTATTTATATTGAATTATGCATGTTGGGTCACTATATAGCTTGAGTACATTTCATGGTGAGGTACCACAGAGTTAAAAATTGACATTATTCAGTTAGAGTGATGTTTCAGATCTTAATTGGTGCAAACTTATTAGCGAAAGTAGCTTTTTAGACAAGACTACTTCACTATGAGAGCAGGTATTCCTAATGTTTAGATTAATGAATTGGAGAGTTTGACTGCTGAGAGTGTACATATTGGAAAAAGGTAAATCATGAAATGTAATTACTAAGTCTATAATACATTTGATTTATTGTATATTTTACACAGGTGCTGATATCCAAATGTTAAGTTTATTCATACATGTTGGTTATTTCTACTTTATCTTGCATTTGTTCTTATTTTTCATTTAAGATCACACATATCGTCTCCCTCCTCACATTTATATCATGCAAACCTGTATCAGCAGCTGTGTGGAAAAAATAAAGAACAGAAGAAATATAACAGGCTTTTCTCCTACTCATATCTTCTCATACTTAACTGAAGTGGAGCTCTGGCAGATACTCCCAGTGTGAATAGATATCCCATCCTGAATCAATACCTCACTCGATAGCTCAGTGATTCCACCTCTACAATAGCGGTCTCTGTTGCAGCAAAACTGTTTAAACCTCTGACTGAAATCACACTTTTGTCATAGGATAGTCCCATTAGGAAGATACACATGGTTGTCTGACATAATAAGAAACAGTCAGGGCCATGTGTGAAAGTGAATGTGGAGTTAATTTTTTTTTTTTTTCATTTCTCCTTTATTTCATGAAACAACAGCTACCAAGATTATTAAAATATTATTTACAGCTGTAATTAATTAGGCAAAGAATTTAATCATTTGAAAACTCTAAAATCTGGCCATCATCATCATAGCCCCCCTGGAGAATATTCCAACAGCATGGATGCAGCTCAACATTCTTCCCCCTCCAAACACAGCAAATGGCGTTTATTTTAAAGAGTTCTATTTTTGTCTCATCTGACCACATGAAATTGTCCAAATCCTCCTCTGGATCATCCCAATGGTCTCTGGCAAACATTAGACAGACCTGAATATTTGCTGGTTTACCCTTTGTTACTGTGGTTTTAGCTCTCTTCGGGCATTGACCAGGTTCTACTGTGTTGTTCTAGGTTTGTTCTTCAACGTTCTCAAGATCATATGTACCCCACCAGGTGAGATCTCGTATGGAGCCCCAGGTTGAGAGAGATTGTCAATGATCTTATATTTATTTCATTTTCTAATAATTGCTCCAGCAGTTGATCTCTTCTCACCAAGCTGCTTGCCTATTGGAGATTTGCTCATCCCATTCTTGTGCAGGTGTAAAATTGTGTCCCTGGTGTTCTTTAGACAGCTCTCTGGTCTTGTCCGTAGTGGAGGTTGGAATCAGAGTATTTTAAAGTGCGGATAGGATTCTTTTATACTGATAACGAGTTAAAACAGGTTCAATTAATATAGGTAAGGAGTAGAGAATCAAAGAGCTTCTAAAATAAGATGTAACAGGCCTGTAAGGGCCTGAATTCATGCTTTTTTTGTAGGGGCTAAATACTACTAAAGACTCGTTTAATTTTGTCAAACATGTATCTGGGCCCACTCATTCTAAAGGCCATACATTGGATCTTGTTTTTACTCTAGGCCTGAATATTGACTGTCTTTTTTTGGAGGACAGTTTTGTTCATTCATTGTTCATTACTGTATGCACTTTGAGTTGTCTACTTCTGTGTTATCTGGTCCTTCTTGTAGGATGGTTATTTCTCGTATTTTACATTCTACCGTTGCATATGATTTTTTTCAATTTCTTTTATGTAAATCTACCTCCTTTGTATGATGTAAACTTCTTAGTCAATGTTTTTAAGGAAAACTGTGCTTCCATCTTGGACAAGGTATGTCCTATCAAAACTAGACCAGTTTCAGCTTCTAACTCTTCTCCCTAGATAACTTGACAGGCTTCGCTGCATTAAGCGATCCTGCAGAAAAGTTGAGCGTTTATGGAGGAAAACTGGTCTGCAGGCTCACTTACTTTATTTAAGAGACTTGTTGGATTTTTTTGATAATCCTGTTAAGGTTGCAAGGGAAAATTACTTCTCTGTTTTAATTTCAAAGGGCAGTGGTTCTTCTAAGGTTCTTCAACACCATTAGTAATTTTGTCACCCCTGTTCTTCCTGCTGTCCCTATTAGCTCCAGTGTGGACTTTGAAAAGGTTTTGTCCTTTTTTTGGAAAAAGTCAGAGTGAGGATCTCTATGTCTTCTGTTGTCAATTTAGAAATGGTTGCCTCACCTGCACGACCTTCGATTCTGGCACAATTCTCCCCCATTTCTCTGTCTGAACTGACGCCTAGACATTGTTGCTTCAGACATTGTTGCTTCTATGAAGTCTTATTGCTATCCTCTGGATGTTTTGCGAACTATTCTTTTCAAAGATGTCATTCAACGGACTGGCCCATGTGTTCTCTCAATAGTCAATTCCTCTCTGGTTTCTAGTTAAGTTCCAGATTATTTCAAAAATGCCATTATTCACCCACTTCTCAAGAAACCAAACCTGGATCCTTCTTTGCTATGCAAACACAGACCAACTCAAAACTGTAATTTCTCTCGAAAATCCTAGAGAGGGTTGTTGTCAAACAACTTACAGCAGTTTTGGATAAACACGGTATATTTGACCACCACCAGTCAGAGGAGGATCTGGAACTACTACCCCCTAGAAAATATTTTGCATTGAACTTCGTAACTCTTTCTCTTGATCAACTATCAGTTAAACAAACTTGGTTAATAAGTAAAAAGAAAAACACGTGTGGGTGATCTTACGTGTGTTTGTGTGTCTAATCCAGAACTCTATAAGATAATGTAAGGGGAGCTGCTAATGCGTCAGGGTCATGATTTACATGAAAACTAAATGCCAAATCTGAATGACCAGGGAGGAGCTTCAATTTTGGGTAGCGATGAGGAAATTGCCATGTTGCAACGAGCTAACTTCTCATAGCTTTTCTCGCTAGTTTTAGTGAATGCATGTAGGCAGCACTCAGTAGAGCTGCACTCGACAGGCTGCCTAGGCAGAGGAGTCTAGTGCAGATCCACTGAGCTCTCAACACAGAGCGCATTGTCAGAAGACAAGATAAAAAATAAATAATAATGTATTGTTCGATACATATGTATTGAACCGAAAGTACTACATTAAATGGTTCAACTGTTGGTAACGTAATTTAGATGGGACAGGATATAATCCACGGGATCGGACGGGAAACCGGAAATTAGACATTTTAATGTTGTTTTTAAAAATTTATCTTGTCAGACATCAGGGAATTAGCTTTAAAAAATGACGCTGCGATGCGGTGCCAATATGTGTGGTTATTAACTCCGCTGCACAATGCAATCTGACAGATCGCTATCTTTAGTTGAATTCCATTGGGTCTACTACACTGCATGCACCAAAACTGAAACTGCTACGTTGTTGCTACACCACATGGATAAACTGGTAAGCATATGATATCCGACTTAAAATGCGTGTATCTTAATAGTTTGGTAGTCAGACGAATCGAGTCCATTCGTGACGTGGTAAGGTGGCCAAACAACGAGAATGCAGGATATGGTTAAAGATGGCGGATAAAGCTAAATAGATAAATACATTTTTTTGGGATCGGGATGGGACAGGAGCGACAACTGATTCCCTTGTCACCCTCTACATAGCGGGCCAAATTTGGCCCACAGGGCTTAAGTTTGACATAAGTGCTTTTAAAGACATTGCTGCTAAAAAGTCACTCAATGCATGCAATAAATTTGGAGTTTCCCTATATTTGGGGGGTTAAAATTAACTGAAGGAATAAAGATGGAAAACAAGTTCTTACATATACTTTTATATATATTTCTGTGACACATTGAATTATCATTAGTCATTATCAAAGAAATTAAAAAGTTGATGTTTTGTTTTTTGTTTTTCCAAAGTTTTATACCTTAAGCTTGTCTGAAGAGGGCATCTCTATCCAGAATTGGGTACAGATGTATGATTTTATGTTGAATACTTTAACCACAGTTTGATGATCTTCATTATTCTTGACATGATTTAACTTGAGGTGTTTATGTGTTCTTTCTGACTGTAATTATTTAATCAGTGAAAACTATACATGATATGTATTCTTTGATTTCTACCATCCTCAAACATGTTCTGTACAATATCGTTTTGTTAGGATAACAGTTTCCTGCCTTAAAGCAATATGGAAACGTAAACTAAACTCATTGATGTCACTGCATCAGACACTGTAGGGACGCTTTGTCCACATCCATTCTCTGGTTTTTTTGTTTGACCTTGCCTATAGCTGCATTAGTTCCACCAGCTGAGCTTCAGAGAGATTGGAGTCCTTTAGAGATGTCTGTTTTTGTGCAAAATACTATGTATACTTGTGTGTGTGTGTGTGGTTTGTGTAAAAAGACAGAGGCTAAGAAACAGTAAAGTAAAAAATATGTTTCTTTTAAGCCCCCTTGTGAGGAGTGTGGACCTGACTGTAGCTAAAGCCCTGTCAAAACTTTACTATACTTTTCAGATACAGACTGATGATTTGATTTTGTGACAAACATGAAAACAAGTCTGACAAAATATTATGCTGCTTTGTTGCTGAATTATTATTATTATTATTATGGTACCAGTTAGTGGATGGGCGTGTCAAATTATTTCAAGATTATTTCTATTTTATTGATTAGTAATTATTAGTGAAGACATCTGGGGAAAATGGCAAAACTCTTGGGAGTCAGTGGAGAGACTGAAGTTGAAGAATACTTTTCACCTATTCTAATCTAATATGTCATGTGATGACTTGACAATGATAGAGAATATTTCTGTTTGATGTGGAGTTAAGTAATAATTATATTCAACTCTAACTGCTTAGAGGAAACACATATTTTCAAATTTAAGATTAATAATTTAAGATAAAATGTCATTATAGTAGGGAAAATCTATTTCAGTTGAACTATTTTCACCAATAGAAGTACATCTAATGCCAAATCTAATTAAACCTAGACCTTATTTCTGCAATACACTGTCACTTTTTCTTCACAAGTTGAGCTGCAGCTGATTCAGAACGCTGCCCCCACTAGAACTACAAAAACTGCACATCAGCCCAGTTGTAAAGTTTTACATGAGCTCCCCGTAGCTCAGAGAATAGACTGAAAATCCATCTGTTAGTTTATAAATCAATGAATGGCTCAGGCACCTAATTAGGTTGAAAATCTGTCATCATTGTGCCAAGCCCCAGACCACTCAGGTCCTCTAACTCCACTCCACTCAGCATTTCTTGAATGAGATTCAAACAAGAATAATAACTCGATGATAATATGATTAAAAATAAAGGTAAACTAGGTAAACTAAGATGGGTTGACCCAAGCAAAATGTACAGCATGTGGCAAATATAGGGAAACTACAAATTTATAAACTGCATGCTTAAGTAATCATGGACAATTCAGCCATTTTATAGCTGTTAATATGACTCTTGAAGGAGTTGAAGCCCTCAACCTTTCAAACTAACTACATAGATCAGAAGCTTTGGGTACTCTGTTTTGCTAAAATAAGGACTGGCCACTTTTAGCCCATGAGTCGAAGCTTGGGAAACTATTTAGAATCTCTTGGGGATCAGATGCCAGTTAGCAACAAACAGACTGACAAAAAAAAAAAAAAAAAGATTGGCTTCCAGTTTTAAGATGAGTGTTTTCAAATAAACAATGCTGTTTTGTATTAAATGCATATTGAAATAAATGTATAGGTGTTGAATTGAATTGTTTAGAATGAATTATTTTTAATGCCAGATAGGAAGCTGTGCTCAGGACAGCTTCTTAACCTTCTCATCCATGCATTATGACTACCTCATTTAGGGTGTTTTGTTCACCGTGAGGCATGGGTAATTTTCACCTTGTGGTGTTTGGAAATGTATTTTTTGAAAGAATATGTCCACTTCAGTTCAAAACATGCAATTCAAACATGAAACAGATATTTAACAAAGGACTGACTTTTTTTGGTGAACATAAAAAGTGGTCCTGAATTGGTGTATTACAATTTTTTAGGATTTTGACGTTCATGACTTTTTAGCCATTATGTGTCGCCAGTACCAGTTGGGTCTTTAAATTTGTAGGTGAAACTAAAAGATCAATGAACCCAAGATAATGCCTAAAGTATGAGTGGAAACTACCTCACTAAAGTAATATGATAATGCCTACATGTTTGTGTTTTGTGAACAGGTAACAAGATTGTTTCTCTACTTTCAGTAACTACCAAGGAAAAGTGAGGTACTGTAGTTTAGAAAACATACAAATACTTTATTTGTTTAATTATTTAATTTCAGTTGTGACAGATAACACTACAGTGATCGGCCTCATCAAAGACAGTGATAAAGTGGATCATCTTGCTGATCAACACCGAGAAGGCCAAGGAGCTCATCATGGACTTCAGGAGGAATGCTGACCTATATCCAGCAATAACTGTGGAGCACGTGAACAGCTTCAAGTTCCTGGGAGTTCACATCTCTGAGGATCTCACCTGGATGACAAGCTGCTCCAAAATGGTCAAGAAGACTCACCAGCAGCTCTTTTTCCTGAGGACTCTGAGGAAGAACCACCTGTCCCCAGACATCCTGGTGAACTTCTACTGCTGACTATCAAGAGCATCCTGATCAATTGTACAGCCGTTTGGTACAGAAGCTGCTTTAACCTAAAGGTGTCACAGTGGGTGGTGAAAGCCTCCCAGTGTATTGCCAGAGCAGCACTTCCTGCAGGGGGACCTGACCCAGTCAAAGCCGCATTTATTCACCGCCATGGAGCCGATATGAGGTGAATGGCATGCTGTAAAAGACTCCAAAGGTACTGTTTCAATGAAGGTTGGAGTCAATCGCTGAGTAGCAAAGGCAGAGGACAAAGCCTACTTCCTGGTCACAGCTTCCTGCGCTACCAACCACTGAGCAACCGTGAATCTACAAGGCCATGTTAGCCTATTGTTAGCCTGCTGGCTAATGACTTTTGAACACCCCTCATCAATCGCAGAGAAGCCTAGAGAGTTTTAATCATTTAATAAAGTCTGTCTGGGCAGAGGCAAGATTAATTTAAGATAACTAAGATTTAAGGGTGTGTTTCTTTTACTGTTTGTGTAAGATTACATCTGCTATCTATTCGGCCTGAAGGTTTAATCAGTGTTTCAAATGTTTTCCGACCAAGTGTCAGGGTGTGTGTGTGTGTGTTCATCTTACCTTCTCCTCCTCGGGGGTGCGACTTGGTGTCCTTCTCCAGCTGAACACACTCAGCCTAATCATGGAGGAATGGTTAAAAGGGGAGCACCTACCTGGAGCAGACACCAGATGGTTCACCTCGTTAGAGAGGCAACAAGCTGCAATCTAGCTCTCAAGTACAGCAGCTGATCGCCCCCTTGGATCTGTCGGTTGGAGGATCTCCCTGGATCTATCAGTCAGCTGTTCGTAGCTTGAAGCATCTGCACCCTCACCTGTCATCCTGTCGCCCCCCCTTCGCTGAACTCCTCTGGTTTGGATCAGATTCAGCTTCTGCCTGTCCACCCTCGCTCCTCTCCCGTTGACCTGCGCAACCTTGGAGTAAAACCATCCACCTAACCCTCCACTGCTGCACACTTCCTCCAGCTCCCCCTGAGCAGGAAACCCACATTCCTCCAAATAAGCAAACTCTCCTTTTGGCTCATTGTGATCCACTCACCTTCTTCTCCTCTCGCCTCCAGCGGACGCCTTTACCTCCCAGTATCTGACCAGTGGATTTCCCTTTTGAGTCCTCAGATTTAACCCAGCTCTCCTCCCTGGAAAAGAGACAATAAATTATTGTTTAAACTTTCAACCTCTGAGTCGCTGGGTCGTTTGTGTGTCTGCAGTAGAGTCCTAGAATTGAAATCATGATAGAAAGAGTCGTTCCAAATATGGTAATCTGAGTTACTCTATCTGACAGGAGGTTATTTTCTTTGTTTAATGTTTAATAAATATATTAGTGGCTCTAAATGACACCTCATGGGTTAGAGGCAAGCTACATGCTAAGGGTAACACACTTGTTTTGCTTTCAGGCCTGCATTTCATAAACAACAAGATTGTTATTGACAGTTTTCAAAATAGAGATTGGTTTAAAGTAGATTGTTTAACAACAGAAAACTATACTTATTAGCCGTGTTTGAACCCGCCTCAATGCATCAAATACTGGAATTAGATTGTTTACTGTTGTGATTAATCTTTACCAAAGGTAAATGACTTCTCATCCACAGAAATTGTAAACAAAATATTTCTCAATCCAAAGAATGTTTTATTTTTCCCTACATTGTTGATTGGCTCAGACATAAATTAATGGTTCTTTTTAGTTTAAACTAATCACAATTATTACACTAATTTAGGCTTCATTCTGGGCATTGCTATATAAGCCTTGGTCTTTAAGCATCCTGATTCCTACAGAACTTTGACATCAGAATTTATGGTTCCTATTTCATTGCATATTTATCTGTTCATTGTGTTCTTTTATTTTTGGTAGTTATTCATTTATTTTCGTCAGCAGTGTGTGTACTAGCCTGGGTGATTAGAATGATTGTCTTATTCTTCTTCTTTTGTAAATAAATTATTCTATTTAGGAACGTCACTTGTCCATTTATTCCACATATACACGTAGTTATTGCTGTTCAATGAACATCTAGAGCTCACCCTTCACTTTGTGTTTATTATCTTAGCCTTAACCAAGTAGATAATAAACTATCACTGAGACTGAAATATTTGGCTATTAATATAGTTACTGACTTGTCAGGCGGTGCCTCGTATGTAATAATTTTCCATAAATTATTAATCTCATTGATTGCCATAGACAATCCTCCATAAATATTCATAGCCAAATAGTTGCATCCTTCTCCATCCACAACACCTGTATATACGTATATGTATAGTAAATTCATATCATACCCTCATACTGTATAAATTTGTGTTGTGGATTACAGAAGGATGCTGTGGGGGTTACAGAAGGATGCTCTCCTGTGGAGCTAGAATGTGGATTACCAATGGCTGTGTGTTACCCAACATTTGTAAAATATCTATAATATATCTATATTCTGTGGTATATATTCTTGCCAAAGCACTTCTGGATTGATACAAACTGCATTTTGTTACTTTGTACTTGTGACATATACAATGACAATAAAGCTGAATTATATTCTATTTTATTATATTCTACTTTTTACAAGCTGCATCACCACTTTTTTGAATTGATAATAAAGGCAGTTAACAGATCAGTACAATATTATATGACCCGCTGCTGGCCTAATAGAACTGTCAGCCTTACACAGATACAACAAACAAGTGTCATATAAATAAAGTATAAGAAGAACATCAGGATTTTGACATGTTGCGTTGTGTTCAAAGTTGACTGAGTAGGCGGCAGGATGAATTAAGATGCACTTTATTTCTGGCAGGACTCATGAAAACACAGAGAAGGGAGCACAGAGCAGTTGATCAGATGAGAGACTGACCATGAACTGACAACAGACAGACCAAGGAACCTTGAAGAAACCATGAACCCCCTGCAACCCCAAAAGACTTCTTGCATACAAAACAGAGAACAAAAAGTTATGTAACATAGATTTATTTATTTACAGTTTTTATGTTGCAAAATTAACCAATAGAGCGGTTAAATCACCTAAGAATGGCAACAAGAGAAGGAAGTGTTGCAAAATGTATTATAGAACTGTCTAGATAGACCTATAAGAGCTTAAGTGATAAATAGACAAATAGATAATAAATAGATAAATAGTAGATAGTGAGGAATTCAACCATGCTGTCGTAACTGAGTTGGAACGTAACTATATAAAGAGCACTTGATTTTTTTTTTTTCAAGCTCTATTACTAAAGTTACAGCTATTAGCAGGTCAGTTGATTAATACTCAGACGTTTGACTAAATGGGAGGTGCATTTCAGCAGTGTTACAGAAGAGTGAAATCAATGTTTAAACTCTTTATACACTGTGACGGATAATTGGTACATCTTGCAGAGCTTAATTTTAGTGAGGAGTGAATGTATGTTACTGGCACAGGCTCCAGTCATGGGGAACTTTGTGTGCAGACAACCAGCACATTGCAGAGCCTCCCTGGGCTAAAAAAACAGACAAAGCTGTTCATGGCATGGTTTCGACTGAAGATATTTTAATTCATATTGTCCTCAGAATGTGGCGCAAATGTATACTAGCTCATAATTAACTTTTTTGGGGGGCTCATTTGTACTTTTTTTTACAATGATCCTCTTTCTATACCACTAGAGTTACTTCCTTGCAAGATCCCCTTTTAAATCTCACTTAGGGATTTGGATGTGAGGTATGTTTCCCCACTTTCTGGTGGAACTGTAGGAATGATTATTAATGCAACTTCCAGTAAGACAGGTTTCAAGACATGAATGTTTGATTGGCTGCAATGCAAACAAGAAACACACAAAAACGCAAATGTACTCAGAAGAACTTTATATATATATATATATATATATATATATATATATATATCGTTTTTTGTTTTGTTTTTTTCACTGCTCACAACAATTAAAGGAGCACTTTAAAGAAACAAATTAGATACATCAGACCTCAATATGAACTTGGATATCGATACAAAGAACAAGCCAACAGGGGGCTCAATTGTGTAGATACCCTAAAATCAGAGTGAAATGAAGATGTGGCAGGCTAGTCCATTTAAAAAAAAAAAAAAACTCAAGATGCTTTTCAGTATCTTGTGTGGCCCTCACAAGCTTGTGTGCATGCTTGACAACGTCGGGGCATGCTCCCAATGAGACGACAGATGGTGTCTTGTGGCATTTCCTCCCAGATCTGTGTGAGGGCATCCCCCTAGCTGTTGTACAGTCTGAGGAGCAACCTGGCGGCGCCTAATGGACCGAAACATAATGTCCCACAGATGTTCTATTGGGTTTAAGTCAGGTGATCGTGAAGGCCATTCAATTGTTTCAATTCCTTCATCCTCCAGGTACTGCCTGCATACTCTTGAGGCTGGGCATTGTCGTGCATTAGGAGGAAACCAGGACCAACTGCACCAGCATAGGATCTGACAATTGGTTCAAGGATTTCATCTCGATACCTTATGGCAGTCAGAGCACCATTTCCTAGGCAGTAGAGGTCTGTGCGTCCCTCCATGGATATGCCTCCCCAGAACATCACTGACCCACCACCAAACATGTCATGTTGAACGACGTTGCAGGCAGCATAACGTTCTCCTTGTCTTCTCCAGACTCTTTCACATCTATCACAGGTGCTCAGGGTGAACCTACTTTCGTCTGTAAAAAGTACAGGGCCCCAGTGGCGGACTTGCCAATTCTGGTTCTTGAGCAAATTCCAGTCGAGCTCCACGGTGCTGGGCAGTGAGCACAGGGCCCACTGCAGGACGTCGGGCCCTCAGACCATCTTCATGAAGTCGGTTCCTGATTGTTTAGGTAGAGACATTCACACCAGTGGCCCTCTGGAGGTCATTCTGTAGGGCACGAGCAGTGCTCAGCCTCTTCCGCCTTGCACAAAGGAGCAGGTATCGGTCCTGCTGATGGGTTGAGGACCTTTGAGGGCCATGTCCAGCTCTCCGAGAATAACCAGCAGTCTCCTGAAATCTCCTCCATGTTCTGGAGATTGTGTTTGGAGACACATTAAACCTTCTTGCTGCAGCATGTGTGGATGTGCCATCCTGGAGAAGTTGGACAACCTGTGCAACTTCTGTTAAGGAATCGCTTCATACTGCCATTAGAGATAATTACTCAAGCCAAAACCAGCAAAAAAAAGATCAAGAGGGAGAAACTTGAAATGACCTCCACATGTAAAAT